>JAENPR010000144.1:0-600000 GCA_018135685.1 Themeda triandra | reverse complement strand
GGATTAGTAGAAGTTGCCGCTTGAATGCTACAAACGAAGTAGTGTTACGGCATAACAAATTGCCCAAAAAAAACACTCTTTGCTAGAACTCAACACTCCCTGCTTACGGGTTGGTAGCATTAAGAAATCTTTTTATTTTGTGAATGTAGTATTAAGAAATCTGATATGGTTATGGTGTAAACGTAATTGATGTGAACTCAAATACTTGAAGATATGTGTATTCGTTTATGGGGTTTGATGACTGAGGAGAACTAGCCTGTTACCGGAATGACTGGGACGTGGAACAGGAATCGAAGATCGTAGTACGCTCTGTAATGCTACAAATGGGTTGTGTGAGTGGTAAGTATTCTCATAATGACAAGTTAGCGGCCCTAACACGGATTAGTAGAAGTTGCCGCTTGAATGCTACAAACGAAGTAGTGTTACGGCATAACAAATTGGTGATTGTGGATTTGTGGTTGTAGCTCTTATTTAAAACGTAATTTCTAGAAATTGCATATGAATTGTACTTAGAAAATACTGAAACAGAAAATAATTTTTCGTGTCCCAAACAAGTCCATAACCACATTTCGCAAAAAAAAAAGACCATAACCACGAAATTTACAGGTCTTGCATCCCAAACAGGGACCTAATGTGCATATTTATACCTCAATATCTGCATTATATTCGAAAATGAAAATCTACTTGGGCCTTGTTTAGATTGCAAATATTTTGAACCCTGAATAGTAGACTTTCGTCTTATTTCACAAATTGTCGATCATGGGCCAATTAACCACAAAAAGATTCATCTCGTGATTTTCAACTAAAATGTGTAATTAGTTATTTTTTTATCTGTATTTAATACCTAAATGCGACGGGTAAAAATTGATGTGATGGAGAGAGAGTGAAAAAACTTGGAATTTTGCTCCAATCTAAACAAGGCCTTGAGCTCGAGCCAGAGCTTCTGAGCAGATGACATCATCATCATCACAAAAGCTCAAAAAGTGAGCTGACGACAATATCGCGAGAGCGAGAGGCTGAGGGAGAGCGTGTGGTGTGACAAAATTGTAAAAAGACCCACGTATTTTCTCCGGTCCCTAAAACGGCTAGAACAGACAGAAAAAAAAATATAAAAACGGCTGACTGGCTGGCTTCTGGGCCCCTACGCCCTAACCCTCTCTTGTCCCTTTTGCCCCCCTCCACCACTCCGGCCTCGAGGGGTGGTGAGGCACTGAGGCCGCGCGCCGCCGGTTTTGCTGCGCCCGCGGAATTCCCGCCCCGCGCCGCCTTCCTCCCGCCGTACCCGGGCTCCTCGCCCTCTTCGTCGCGGGGGGTGGGGATCTGCTGCCCGGGCTCGTCGTCCTCCCACTAGTTCCCCGCTCCTCTCCGCGCGGCGGGGATCTGCCCGGGCCTCCGTTGTCCTCTCGGTTTCGTTGGTAAGGAAGCGCGCTGGCGTACTGGTTGGATTGCTGAAGTACTTTTTTTTTTTTCTTTCTTGTTTGGGCTAGGGACGCAACACCTGGTCCGCGCCCAGCTCCAGTTTGCTGCTGCGGGGTCCGGGTGATGTATGGTGATGGGTAATACTAAAAGCAGTTTATCTTCTATAGGATAAGGAATTCGGGGGTTCAGTTCAGGATATGTAGATGCACTATTGCTGGGCGGGAGGTCCGGGATTTTGTTGAGGCCTTGAGGGGGATGGTACTTGAGGCACCTGGAGTTTTGATTTGTTTCATTTCGAGACTGGGGGAACTAGACCATTTTTGGTGATGTTGCTGTTGTCTTGGACTCTGTGATGGCTGTGAGGAGGAAGATGGGGTGTTCCCTAGAGTTTTAGTTATGCCGTGCTGCGAAATTGTTACAATGCCGCAAGAGAGGTTTTAGAAGGGTTTAATGAAGTTTGCGCGGCAAAAGTAGGTAGACGCGACTAGCTGAGCATCTGGATGAATTTGGCAAAACCCCCATTTCCAGAAAGTACCTTTGCTAGGGTCACGCACTAACGGCAGTGTTGTCTTGGCACTTTGTGGTGATGTGGTTCAATTGTTAGTCAGTAATGCTGCTATTGTTCTATTATGGCTGTGGATGTTACTAGGTGCAGTTCATGTGGGATGCGAGTAGGTCTGCTCGCTCGTAGTGAGATTTGGCACTGGCACCCTTTAATAGTTATAGTATAATCAATAATGCTTGGTTTTATCTGTTTAAGGTGTGTTTCTTGAGCTTTTTTTTTCATTTGTTGGTCTTGTTTACATGCAGATTTGAGTCTCACTGGATATCCTCTTATGGCATCTGATATGAGAGCACCTAGCAGTAGCAAAAAGAGTGAGATCTCCCATGGCATGGAGAAGTGTGGGGTTTCTGATCAAGGTTGTCATGGCAAATGCCAAAGCTGTGACATTGACGTAAAACCTTTTTGTGCTGGAGTGGATGGAGTCTCCTCATTGACTGGCAGTCATACTGATGTGAAGGCCTCAAAAGAGAACTGCGGAGCATGCAGTTTTAACAATCATCGTGATGATGCTCTAGAAGAAGAGGTCAAGGGTTCCACAGTGAGGATTGGTCATGATGAGAGTGCTGAACCTGATGGCTGTGTGGATGTAAAAAAGGAAGGTTTCATGGCTGTTGATGATCTACCACAGGAGTCTGATGAGGGGGAGCAAGCTGGGGCAACACTGGAGGATCTGTTTTTCTTTAATGGTGAAGAGGAAGATGACAGTGATTGGGAACCTGCTAGTCGCCTTGTTGTGAATAGATGGTTTTGCTTGAACTGCACAATGCCAAACATGGACGAGCTTACACATTGCATGGTAAGATTAATTTTTAATGGTCAGGCAAGCAGTGCAACTTCTATTTAGTGCATATTCTATTTTATGAGAAGTTGCAAATTCTATTTAGTGCATATTATAGTTTTGACTCCTCTTCTTTGGTGCTTGTTCTCATATTCTAGAATTGCCGTGAGCTTAAGGGATCTGGTGTAGATGGATATGAAGTTTTCAAAAAGCAAATTGCACAGACAGCTTTGTTATCTGCTGACACTGACACAGGTGTTGTTTGCCTTTGAATTAATATTCTGCCATTACCTTTCAATTTTCATTGCCAAATGTCAGATATTTGTTAAAAAAATTCAATACTTGTTTCTTATTTGTTTATCAAGGTCAGAACTATAACTAAAAGAAAAAACAGAAATATGCAATATGTACGAGAAGCTATGTACAGACTACTACTAGGTTAATTGACCTAGCTGAGTTTCAACCTCGGAAAATTCTCATTAATTCAGAATTAAATAAGTAGCTAATTGTGGTTATTGACTTATGCTTGGATCGAGTGGCCATCATAGGATCCTACTGAAATTGGCAACATATTAAGAAAAAATCTGTCACAATCTTTCCAACTTTCAAGTAGGCATCCTTTAATCCATGCATGCGATATGCATATCTTTCGAATTTGGACTAGTGATATGACCAACACAAACAAACCATTACACATTGACACTGCCCCATGTTTCCAAATATGAGGTTCCTTTGGGGCTTTATAAAACCCACATGGCTTCTTTTATCATGTGATTTAGTCCGATTATCATATGTCAATGGAAATTTCTCATCGGCAAGATTTGATAAGGATCCGAAACCATCTGAATCATTTGAATCATGAAAGCAGGAAATAGAATGGTTTTACGCTGAATAACGAATGTATGTTCACGATCACACAATTGTTTGAAGAATCTGAATGTGCTGCATCAAAATAGAATGGTGTTACACTGAATGCCAAATAAAAAAATGTATGTTCACCATCACACAATAGTTTGAAGAATCTGAATGTGTTCCACTGCATCAAAATAGAATGGTGTTACACTGAATGACAAATAAAAAATATATGTTCACCATCACACAATAGTTTTAAGAATCTAAATGTGTTAATTTCTCATATGCCTATTGTGTTGAGTTTTGAATTTCTCATTTGCTCACGCTATTGACCATTCTATGCGGAGTTGCTGCCAGTGTCTACAGCGATTGGTTTTGATGAAAGGATGCTGCTCCACAGTGAGGTAAATACGACTTGTGAAATTTGATCTAGCAGATATGATGATATAATGTTTGGGTTAAAGCTATTACATCAATGGTAGTAGCTCATAGTTACCAAGGATATTGTGTCCTTTTTGTTTGATTGCATACTGTGTATGATATACACCTGTTAATTTAATGCCACATTAAAGAGCAAAATCAGAACTTACAGGCTCAATTTTCAATTTTATACTGTATTTGTTGTGCATTTAACAAAGCTACTTTATTCATTGCGATACCATAAGTTCTCCTTTCTACGGTTTTTTAAATACTCGAGTGTTATAAATTCTGTCTTGTTTTCTCACTATGTGTCCGAAGGAAGTGATAAAAAAAATTGTTTTAACATAAGGTTGTACAGATCCTTTCACTAGTTGTCTTTCTCTAGATTATTCCCATCAAATCCTGACTTTCTGTCTATCAACTTGTGGATTCTGTAATTATTGTTGAACTCATGTATGGTACTTCACATACTAGCAGCTAGAAGTTAAACCAAATCCGCATCCCGAAAGACCGGATCGCCTTCGCGCCATTGCTGCAAGTCTTGCTGCTGCAGGTGCATACTATCTGTTACCTTTATTAATCTGGTTGTCTGTTAAAATTTGTGTGTAGCCTATGTGATTTATTCATGTCAAATGGGTTATCGTTCGTAATTAAGTGTTAGTCTACTAGTCTAGTAAAGTGTATAGTTGCACTTACGAAGATCTACTGCAAGAAAACTTTCTGTTGAACATGCTGCAAGAAAACTCCCGTGCAAAAAGGGAGATGCAATCTATATTGTAGGATCTTTCCATTGTAACCAAAAAAAATTGATATATAGACAGTAACTATATTGATTGTGGTGTTGTAGCAAAAACATCATGTTCTATTCTACTAGTCGTTAGTACACACTAACTTGTCGATATATCCTTCAGGGATCTTTCCCTCAAAATGTGCTTTGGTACCTCCTCGAGAAATCACGAAGGAGGAACTCCTTATGGTAAGTAAGAGGTTTGCATGTGTATTTCCCAAGCATAGATTTCTTTGTTTCATAATCTCTCTGATAGTCCCAATGCACTCAAATTTTGGTAACTCCAGGTTCATAGTCCAGACCACATTGAAAGCGTCGAGCAGACAAAGAACATGCTTTACAGGTATGGCTTGATTGTTTTTTTCTTTGAAATAATTTCTTCTTAATATTAAAGATACATAGACCTTTTGGTTGTTCGAGACTTTTTTTTTTTTTTTGCTTTGAAATTTCATGATCAATAGTTTATTGCTAACTGTTTTGGTCATCATTAATGAATGCTTAGCCTATCTTGGCATTTTTGTGTGAAAATCATTCTTGGGCTAATAACACATTTTGCAGTTACTTCACTTCGGATACTTACGCAAATGGACATTCAGCATGTGCTGCCAAACTTGCAGCTGGATTATGTGCTGATCTTGCTAGTTTGATGGTATCTGGGCGTGTTCGCAATGGCTTTGCGCTGGTGCTGTTCTTATTATCTTGTACCTTCAAAATTTTCACGAAACTTTATCATTCTGCACAGTGAGCCTGAAACGGAATTGGTAGCGATGTATTATTCTTCATATTGATTAGGTCTATTGGAAAACAGGTAAGACCTCCTGGCCATCATGCAGGGGTGAAGCAAGCAATGGGTTTTTGTCTTCACAACAATGCGGCAGTGGCTGCATTAGCTGCAAAAAGAGCAGGTGCCAAGAAAGTCCTCATAGTTGACTGGGTAATGATCTTCCATGATATCTTTTGTACTACCTAGTCAATAATTAATGCTAATTAATGTTGATTGTCTCATCAGTAGGTTCTCAATTGTTGTTGCAGGATGTGCACCATGGAAATGGCACACAAGAGATATTTGACGGGGACAAAACAGTGAGTCATCTTCTTTCCTTTTACGCTTGTGGCTTTCCTTTTCCTTTGATGTCACAAAATAGCAAAATTCAAACCTAGCATTGACTTTGTTGCCTTTTTCATGTTTTTTTCTGCTTTATATAGTGCCTATCCATTTTTTCCTGCTGTATGTTTCCCCTATTTATTCTTCTGAAGAAGGATCGCATGGAACAGTTAATAGCGATGGCAGAGATTAAATAAAGTGTAGTAGTGTTCTACATAACACATTATTGATGTTTGAAATGCTTGGGATTTCAAAATTATTCATCATGGCTGTTTTGTGGATTAATAGTAGAAACAAGGATATGTAGCTGGGTCCTTCCAGCACTAAGTAATTAGCATCTTTGACAACAAAGATATGATCAAACCTGGGTTCAAAACTTTAATTGTGTTATATAACCTGTGACTTTAATCACATTTAGTTTAATTAAGCGCAGGTTCCATGTTCCATGAATCTTATTATGCACTGCCCATATGTGCACCATTATTTAGTTTATATCTCCATGAGCTTGCTAGCAGTCCAAATTTACAGTTATATGGAATGTCTTCCGTTTGTTTCATTTCAGGTCTTGTACATATCATTACATCGTCATGAGGATGGCACCTTTTACCCTGGAACTGGAGCAGCTCATGAGGTGTCTATCTTTGACTATCGTGTCTTTTTTCCTCTCGATGCTATATAATTGAATGAAATTTGACTGATAGCTGAATGTGTTACTAAGGACAATGCCTCATGAATCTAAACTGATTGAAAGCTTTTTTCACATATCAACAGTACTTGGACAATGGACATCTTAGAGTGCTACTGTTATGCTCTAAGTCAGACATTAAGCCCAAACAAAAAAGAATCTAGAACTTGGTTGCTATGCTATATTGCTATGTGCCTAGCCAATTTCATTAGGTGTATATGTTTTAACTAAAATGGGTGACTGAGATAGATAACTTTGTACTTAGATATACATTATGTCTAGATACATAGCAAAAGCATTGCATCTAGAAAAGCCAAAATGTCTTATAATTTGGAATGGTATATCACATCGATAATGATGAATAGATCACACACTGGTGATTCATTTCTACTATTATAATTTGGAATGTAGGGAGTACTATATATCACATCAATAAATTTGGAATGGTTGCGTCATTGTTTTTTTTTTGCAATTGGTGTACCACTTTTCGTCAATGTTTTGATTCCAAGCTGTTTGTAATTTATACATGTAATTTCTTTCATGAATCTCAGGTGGGAGTTCTTGATGGTCAAGGATTCTCAGTCAATATACCTTGGAGCCGTGGTGGTGTTGGAGATGATGACTACATCTTTGCTTTTCAGACTGTGGTGCTTCCAATAGGTAATAATAAAATAGCATTGAGATGTGTGCTATTCTTATGTGCTTTGTCTTCTAGGAGATCTGGCACTTTTCACCTTGTTAGAAAGACTAGTAACTCAAATTTATCAAATTTGAATGCTGCCATCTATGCTTCATATGGCTGGTGGAATTTTTTTCATATTGCAGCGGCCGCTGAGTGTGTTGTGTTGTATGGGTTCTTACCCCTTTCTATTATCTTCTTCATATAATGAAGCGCAGCTCTCCTGCGTTTTCGTGAAAAAAAATTACATCCCTTCATGGACTCATATTTTTGCAATATTGTTCCACAGATTTCTTACTGCTTTTATTGTTGTTGTGAATCTTGTATTTGTGCAGCTGCAGAGTTTGCCGCAGACATCACTATAATATCTGCAGGATTCGATGCAGCTAGAGGTGACCCTCTGGGTTGTTGTGATGTAAGATTCCTCTTAATTTTGATTGCTAAACTCTAAAATGCGGCTACGGCCCTCCTGTCCTGTGTATGCATTACATTTTTACTTTGTTTCTATTGGGAAATGAATGATAAGACTCAAGCAGATGACTTCCCTCTTGGAAGTTAGGCTGACCTTTCTTTTTTACATTACACAGAAACAGAGTTAGGCTGACCTTCCTTTTTTACATTACACAGAAACAGAGTTTGTTTGACCTCCTTACTTGTAGAAGCTAGATTTTGAGCTGCTTTTAAGCATTTGATTCTATCAAGGGCATGGTTCTTAAGGTGGTAAGGTGAGATGTGGCGAGCCACCCCTTCTATCGCCTAGGCGATCATAAGGCAAGGCAAGGCGACGACATATGATTTTTAGAAAACTTCAAAGAAGCAGCATGGAGGAGTGAGAAAGAAACAAGAAAAGAAGGCATATTCACAAAGTTTGTGGATCGATGGGTTGAATGGGATTGAGGAACATAGTATGGTACTTGTGAGAGTTTTTTACATGATGGTGACAGAAATGACCCTTCGTACCCAGGTCATGGACGGCGTTCCTGGGTCGAGGGTCAATATCTTTGACCCTGTTTTCTGTGACTATTAGAAGGACAAGGCACAAAAAAGGCCCAGCCCACCCTCTCCCTGTGCCTCTTGCCTCCCTCCCTCCCTTGTTCTCCATATGCACTGCTGCCGCACACAACCATCCTCCCTACCTCTTCCCGTCCCCTTCCTCACCGCTGGTGCTGCTCCCTTCTAGATCCCCTCTACTAGAGCTGCTAGCCTACTGCTGCCCCTCCCAGATCTCCAATTACGCAGAAGCTGGCTGGTGAAGAAAAAGCTGTGATGGCCACAGCAGCTGGAGCGGATAGGGATGGGAGCAGAGATGGCTGCGCTTGGCCTTGCCTGGTCCTCCAGTTCTTCCTCTCTTCTCCCTCCCCTCCTCTCATTTTACTGATTTTTGGTTGTGGCGGCAGTGATGCATAGGTTCTTTTAGTGCCTCGACGCCTAGGCGACAACTAGGCGCCGCCTTAGAAAAACATGATCAAGGGTACAATCTCATGTGAGCACTACTGAAACTTTTTTAGGGGTGATCTAGAACTTGTTATGACAGTATGAATGCAAGATGCATGTTCCTTTTGTTGTACTTGACAGTAGGTCCAAAGAATCATATAAGTTCTCTGAAGTTCCTAATTGGAAGATTGGAAGCAAAACTTTCAGTGCAACTTTTGATTGATTTTACTCCTTATTTTCTAGTCGGTTCTGTATACTTTCAGGCTCTTCTTTTTTATGTTTGAGTTGTATTGACGTTTTCTGGTGTGCAATTACATGCTGAAGCCACATTATGCTAACTCATTGTTTTTGTGTAACTTTCCTTCTTCAATATTAGGTCACTCCAGCTGGATATTCTTGGATGACATCCCTGCTAGCTGGTTGCACAAATGGAAGATTGTTGGTGATACTTGAGGGAGGGTATGTACCTGGTTCTCCTCTCAATTCGAGAAAAATATAACCAATGTGTAGAAAGTTGAAAGTTAAGGTATGACATTATACATGCTACTGATATGCTCTAAGTCTGACATTAAGCCCAAACAAAAAAGAATCTAGGACTTGGTTGTTATGCTATATTGCTATGTGCCTATGCAACTTCATTAAGTGTATATGTTTTTGTTGAATTGTGTTCTCTATTGATTTGGCCTACCCTAGAAGGGTGGCTATATAGTGTAGCATACATGGGCCTCATGGGCCTAGCCTCATGGGCCTCCTAATACATGTAACACATGTATATACTCCAACAGTTTTAACTAAAATGGTGACTGAGATGCCAATTACAAGTTGCCACATCAACGTTCAAAGGAATGATTGTTTGTATGCTGCTGTACTATTATTGGGTTGAAAATGTGGAAACTACTGTGCATATCAATCCTTAGGATTATATATTTTAAGAAAATGATGCCTCTTTATTGACCAAAGTATCTTACTCTAATAAGCAATCTGGTGGTAGGTTTTTTTTTTTTTGAGAAAGTTCTCCGGTTAATACTCACAAATCGTTTGTGTTGTGTTGTCCTACAGATACAATCTCCGGTCGATATCCTCATCAGCTACTGAAGTTGTTAAGGTCTGTATTCTTTCTAATAAGTAATAACATTAGTCATGTGAGATTGGGATGTGTAAATATTTTTTAAAAGATTCTCAAACACACAGGAGGGCTGTGTCATTTCATTAAGAAGAAAGAAATATTGAATGGTAGGAGCTAGGGACCCCTCATCTCCAAACACGTGCCAGATGCCACAGACCCCTTGATATAATTTAAACAGTTTAACCACACAAAATTCAGCGATCAAGTCACAACACAGACTAGATGTCTGGGTAAGCAACCTTAGGAGTAACTCACAGAGCGCTTCAGCACCGACCATGCACAAGAAAGCAATCTCATCAGCAACTTTCTGCAGCACTAGAGACTCTTGGTTGTGCACCTTTGAAGACAGTCATTCTGGTGCTTCCAAATGTAAATATTACAAAAATGTGTTTAATGAATCAGCTGCTTGTTAAATTTCCAGAAATAAGCAACAGTTTTATATTCCTATGAACCTCTTGTAGTTTAAGGTCCAGAGTTTTGGGGATTGTTTCAAGGTTTACCTTTTTAGCATTAGGCAATATATCAATGCTAAGATGTAAAGCATCATGCAGTTATTTGGTCATAGACATGCTAAGAACTTGACAATATGGTAGATTGTGAATGCAGATAATTAGCCTTTTGATGCTGTCATCCATTATAGCAGTGGTTAATTATTTGGTTTTTGTGATGAATGCAGGTCCTACTTGGGGATGGTCCAAATCGAACTTCATTTGTAGGTTCACCATCAAAAGAGGCCTTGAAGACTGTTTCTCAAGTCCTGAAGATTCAACAACAATTTTGGCCAGTTTTAGCTCCAACATATGCATCGCTACAGGCACAGCAGGAGTCGGTTTCTTCCAATCATAGTGAGTAACATCACTGGTTATTGAATTGCATAACCATCATGGCATCGTATCGAGAACAACTTGGCTGGTTACCTTTGGATTTCATATTAGAGATTTGCTTCCTAACAGTTCATATAAATTGCTTAATAAGAAGTGATGATCTGAATGGGTGACATGATTAGAAGAAATCCAAGCAAAGTTTGAGGATGTATTGGTTGCAAAACAAAACATGCAAGCATTAATTTCAAAGCACCAAGGAACAACTTTGATCAACATTCTTTCTTAAGCTGCTCCTGAATGTTGATCAAAAGTGGATTGAGTTCATGGGTTGGAGGAGTAAAAACCTGTCCTCAGCACATTACGCAAGGGGTGAAATTCTGCACTGCACCTGTGGGTTGGACCACGTGCTGTGAAGTTTCCTGCATGGTTGTCATTTTTGGTTGGCTCCATGCATGCACGAAAGCTCGCACACCACACCTTTGTTTTCTGGTTTCAGTTGTTGAGGTAGCCTTTTGCAACCCCCACCACTCGCCCACACACACACACACACACACACACACATTTTTTTTTTCTCTTTGGAAAGGTGCCTTTTGTCCATTGTGTATCTTTTTTCCAATAAACGCCCTTCTGCCACCGGCCATAGGAGAAGTTGTGGACTCTCACCTGCACCTGCATCCACAGGTGGAATTTTGCACCCACAGCGACCTGTTCTGGCATCGCCGAGTACCCCGGACCGTTAGATAAGAGGTGTTGGATCTTGATTTGGCTCTTAGTTCATTTCTGAGTATGTCAAGAAGGCTATACATGATCTGAGGATATATTGTTTTTCTTGTATGCTTGTTTACTAATTAATACTACTCTTCATTAGAAGGATTATGATATATTTCTTTGTTTTACATGTATACTCACCAAAGGTAATGAACTGAAGAAAAGGAAGCATTCAAGAGGACCAGGGCCCTTCTGGTGGAAGTTGGGAAGCAAAAGGCTTCTGTACGAAGCACTTTTTGAGCGCCGCCGTCAGAGGAAAATCAAGGGGTCCGGAGAAGGAAAAGCAACCGGTTTCAGCAGCACCTTAGATGGGTAGTTTGCTGACTGTTGATCTTCTAGGCATGAACATGGTAGTTCGCTGACTGGGTTTCCTAAAGCAGAGTAGCTTGCGTTTACCTAGAGCCTAGAGCCTAGCTTTGACTGGTTACTTGCATGGTGGTCGACCATTTCAGATGAAGTTTGACAGCAACCCGTTGTGTTAACATGCGTGGTGTATCAACCGATGTTTCATGTTACCATCTTTTTCTTAGGTTGGTTTGTAACCATTGATGTATGTACTGGCCATCGATAGAACCTTGCAGATCTGTGAAGGCATGCCGCTCAGT
Source organism: Themeda triandra (assembly GCA_018135685.1). Classification (NCBI taxonomy): domain Eukaryota; kingdom Viridiplantae; phylum Streptophyta; class Magnoliopsida; order Poales; family Poaceae; genus Themeda; species Themeda triandra. The sequence continues at coordinate 587,953 of JAENPR010000144.1, read as the reverse complement.
TATTGCATATGGATTTTTGCTGATTTTCCGTGTGACTGACTGCGATGTCTAATGTGCATTTGTTACTCAACTGATTCGCCCGTCTTTCAAGTGTCCTCATTTTTTTAAGGAATCAAGTGTCTTCATTGACTTGGGATTTTCATGTACCATGTCGGGACCAACCTGACGGTGGTGTTTTTCATGGAAATGGATTCTGCTGCCTTTTAGGAGCTGCTGCATGTTACATGCATATGTTCTTTGCTCCTCTGGGTCATTTTTATCTGCATCTTTGATAGTTCAGCTACCAGCTTACCATCCATCACTGATCGCAACCACTGACTCATGTCCTTGTGATATTGAAGTGGCCAGATCTCCACTGTTATTTTTTTGCCTTAAAGGATGAAGCCATTTGCTCCGGTTTGATGAAAGTAGACAGTGTATCTCATTGTCTTGTTGCAGTGCTCTGGCTTGATTGCATTTGTGGAAAACTGTGTATCCTTCATAAATTCTACTATTTGTATATAATAAAGTGCCCTTGGGTGGGCTGGAGTTTTGAGGTTATGGCTTCATTCACCCATATTAAATTGTAGCTGCATACATTTATACGTGTGTTAAATTCTACTATTTATACGCTGCTAATATTGATTGAGGCACACGTCCATTTTTTACTTTAGATGACTAGTTTTGTTGTGAGAGAAACATTGTACCATGGCCGATAAAGACAGATTGTTCGGTAGTAAAATCTACTTGTTGAAACGAGATGCTTTCTTCATCGTTGCACCTGACAGCCTTGCCCACGCAGGAGAGGGAAATCGGCTCTCCTTGCTGGCAGCGGCAATCTAGTCTGGCAAAGTAAGTTCGTTCTACTACTACTACCAAACACAAATACTTGCCCAGCGAGGCCAGGTAGGCTAGGCAAGAGCCGCCAGAGAACCAAGCCGGTCTCTATCTCTCACTGATGTCACAGCATGCAAAATGTGCCGCAGTTGGTACTCAAGCATGCCGACTATGCTGCCCAAGAATCAACACCATGGCATCTCAAATAAAAATTTTAGACCCTGCTCCGTCAAGGAGTATTTCTGGAACCAACAGCCGACAGGAACTAGCTAGCAGGCAACGCTAATTTGCTCTAAACCCACTTTGGGTGGCGCCGTGGGGTACGACAACACCTGTAGAACACAGCACAATAGGAAACCATTTTCTCCCCCTTCCTTTCTCGGTTTCTCCCCCTTCCTTCCTGGAGCACTTCCAACTTCCAAGTCCCGAGAACCCAAAGCCGCAGCAAACTCTCGTCTGGCCGGGGGTTTAACGCTTTAACCCCTCCCCTGCCCTCGCCTCCCCTCCCCATCCCCTCGCCGCCGATCCCCAAACCACAGCCGCCCGATTCCGCTCCCGCCGGCCGGCGCCTCCCACTCCCTCCCCGCGCGGGCGATATGCCGGCGGCGGCGCCGACGCCAAAGGCGGTGGTGCACCAGCGGTTCGGGGCCAAGGCGCGGTACGCGGTGGAGGAGGTGCGGGAGGCCGTGGGCGGCTGCCCCGGGCTCGCGCCGCAGACCCGGACCGTCTACCGCTGCGCGCTCCACCTCCCGGGCCTCTCCGTCGCCACGCCCGGCACCTTCCTCCGCAAGAAGGACGCCGAGCAGGCCGCCGCGCAGATCGCGCTCGACAAGGTGAGGCTGAGGCTGAGGTTCCCCTTCCCCCCTGCCGGCCCGCGGTGGTTGTTAGTTGCTGCTCCAATCCAATCCACCAGTGTTTTGGTTGGCAAGCCAGTGGGGGTCGGTCGCAGTTACCGAATTTAGGTGGCAGGAATCGTTGGCATCGAAATCGACCTCTTCTGTGAATCGTATCATTGCGCTGCTGTTTTGCATGGAAGGAAAAGTATCTGGTGATTAGGGGAACTGAAATTCTGATTGTGTTCTTAGTTTAGGCAATGTGTCACTCCTTCTGAACACAGTTCGGTTGCACATTTTCTGTTACCCTGTTAACTGATAATCGCCTTCGATTTATGTTCTGATAGACCTATGTTCGGTCTTAGGAGCTTACTCCCAACTGTACAGATATAAGCTAGCTATATTTGCATGTAATCGTACTCTCATGCTATCAACCTGTTGTGATGACTGTTTGTTTTTCCATCGCAGCTTGGTATTCAGCCTACAGCAAATACTCCCAGTACACCCCAAGAAGCTTGGGATGAACTGATTGCTCGCATATCTGGTTTCTTCATAGATGATGTGAGTTTTTTCTTCCCCAATGTTGATATTATGCCTTGTCTGTCCTAGTTTGTGTGTAAAGATCTGTACACTGCTGCTTTTCTGCCTTCTGAGAAGTCCAGCATAGTCCTTATTGGATTGCTACGCTGTCTCTGTTTGGCAATGCATTATATTTTACTCTTGTGAGTCTTTCCTCAAAATTTAAGAATTGAGGACCCTATAGCACAGTGACTGATGACTTTAGTAAGCAGCAAAGACTGAGCAAACATAAGGTTCCATTTTTGTTTTGACATTTTCTTATGCTAATATTTTTGTACTTGTAATATAATCTGACTTGGTTCCCTACAATGTTAATACCTGTGTAAGATTATTGGTAGTTCGCAAAGTAGGAATCATTCTGACGACCACTCAAAGCATGTTACTGTTCATTCATGCCATACTTAAGCTTCGGTGCACTTTTTTAATATAAAAAAAGTTTAAAAAAACAATTACCTCTTCTAACATCACCATACTACTGTACTTCATTTCAGAACTTCCTATCATCTACCCACCCTCTTGTTGGCCACTTATGTGTTACTCTCAGGAGAACTGGAGATCTCATTGGGAGGATACCTCTGCCGGCTATTGCTGCATGTGATGTGAAGGTCAATTCATTGTGCAAATTGATCGACCATAGGGCAGAATTTGATCCTCTCTTGGTTTTGTCATTGTTGTACAATGCTGCGAAACAATCTCCTGGAGTCTCTGTTAGTGACAGCAACTTCTGGATTCAGAGTGAAAAGCCCTATTCTCAGGAGGCTGTTGACTTGGCATTTGAGCGTTGGTCTGGTACAACAGACCCTGTAGAAGTAGAAGCAATTCTTGTTCCCCACATGTTGGAGGATGAACTGAGGACAGTAAGAATTAACCTACGAGATAATGAACATTATATGAGTTATGTTGCAGCAGAGCTCGCAGCAAGTGATTCCTCTCATGTTCTTGTATCAAGGTAGGCAAATAAAAAACACTAAGCAGTAAATTCCTGACTTTTGAGCCCTTTCCATTGTTCTTGCTGTGCGTGACAATTTTGAAACATTTGTCTCATTGCAGAACAGTTGGAAAAGCATCTCAAGAGATAAGGCTGTACTTTGCAGCCCCAAATATACATGTTGTTTCTGATATATCAAAAAATGTGCTTGCTTGTCATGGAGATGGTGACATCAATTGGCAAGTAAATAAGCGAGCTTCCTATATTTGTGGCCAAACAATTTATGGAGATGCGCTCTTGGCAAATATTGGATACACAAGGAGAGATTCGAAACTTCAAACTGAAGATGTCAATCTATGTACCTATTACAGGTACAGCTTTGTTGAATATTTCACTACAACAGCATTGTTGGATACTATTTCGCTATGCTAATCAATGAATTGGGATGCATTCCCATTTTATATTGTTAGTAGATATGGTTATTTTTTCTCAGGAATCATGACATAGATGTAGAGGTTGGCATCGTGTTCTGTTTTTCTTTCATGTCTGGGCTGCTTTTATCTATTATTATTTAAACACTGAATTTTGTATAGTTCTTCTGAGAGACACACACTGACATGCTTTTGTTTCAGGATACTTCTCGGCAAGTTACCTGATGGAAATTGTAAGATATCTAGGGACTCGATTCTTGCAGCGGAGCTTCCATCTTCGTACTCTCGTTTTAGTTGGAAAGGCCTCTCTCCACGAGATCTCCTTTGCTCATTTTGTCGCCTTCAGAGGTTGCCAGAGCCCCATTTTGCTGTCAGTAGGGTCTCCTGTGATATGTTAATGTCAGCTGTGAGCTCTGAAGAAAGAGGAGCACCAGCAGACAGTGTAAAAAATCAGCACACCAATGATGTCAGGATCAACAAGGAAACCCCAGATCTTTTTAAATGTGAAGTGAACATACGTTCACGGAAGCAAGAGATTTTACTAGAGTATTCTGCAGCTGACACTTGGAGCAAGGAATCTGATGCTATTCAGAATTCTGCATTGAAGGTCTTGATTTGGTTCAATAATTATTTTAAAAAACTAACCTCAAAAACAGACAAGCTACATCTTTCTGAGTGTACTGATGGTGTCAAGATAGATTCAAATATTTTTCTGCAAGAGTTTGCAATGTGCTTATCTGTTTATGGCAAGACCGGAGGCAATGATTCAGTAAGTGCAGTTGGACCATTTTCTATGGATACACAAAAGAAACACCTTGAAAGCACTGCAAAGTTAACACACATTGAGGGTCCAGACTCTGGTGTTTTCCCGTCCCATGGATCATTGACTTGTATAAGTTATACTGCTTCCCTTGTGACGAAGGATAAAGCAAAAACATATTTGTTGGAGAGCCGCAATGAGTTTGAGTTTGAGATTGGGACGGGTGCTGTAAGTAATCAGCTTGAATCATGTGTAACTCAGCTGTCAGTGAATCAAACAGCTCGTTTTGTAGCTGAACTGCCTCCTAGGGATTTAATCATGGCTGCAGCTTTTGAGGTCTCACATGACCTCTCCAATGTATCTATCGGTGAGCCACCTAATCTTATAATTTTATTTCAGCAATCTTATCTTTTTGAATCTGGCTTCAGCAGGTGTACATATTTTAAACATTGTTGCAGAGAGCTGCTTTCTGGAGTTCACTGTAAAGGTTCTGCAGGTAACTGAACCATTAGAAGATAGAATGGAGAAAGCCTTGTTCAGTCCTCCATTATCTAAACAAAGAGTTGAATTTGCTGTACGGCACATCAACGAGCTGCATGCTACAACACTTGTAAATTACCTCCTGATTCTCTTGTTCTTTATTTATGAAAAAATATTGTTTTTCATTGCAAAGGTGCATTTTCAGGTTGATTTTGGCTGTGGATCTGGTAGCCTTCTTGATTCATTGCTAGAGCATCCAACCACGCTAGAAAAGCTTGTCGGTGTTGATATTTCTCGAAAAGGCCTCACACGTGCAGCAAAGGTACAAAGCATATCCTTGACTTAGTAGCTGCTGATGGTCCATCCATCTTGTCCTTTCCATATGCATTAAACTTTAACTTGTTTTGTCTCTCCTGGAATTGCAGAGCCTTCATCAGAAGCTGAGCATGAAATCGATGATGCAGACAAATGTTCCAACTGCTGTGCTCTATGATGGATCAATAACAGACTATGATTCTCGCTTATATGGGTTCGATATTGGCACTTGTCTTGAGGTAACGGACCTTACCTCTTGAGCTTTTCTACTGTATTCTTATTTGGTTTTAGTGCATAAGGTGTCCCTTCTAAACGTGACACATTGCAATTAACTTCTTTGATCATACTATTAGGGGTTGTTTCTGATGCATCTATAAAACATATATATAGGATGCTCATGTCCAATTGTACATAAACTAAATTAATGTTGTAGTTAACACCTAAGATAAATGGCATTGCCGTAAGTTGTAACATCATTTTGCTTAGACACTCTGTGCTTTTTAGCGCTTCTCTAGATTCTAAAACGGAAGTCTCATGTCGGCACATGATTTGACTATGTGAAATGCAGGTGATCGAGCACGTTGAGGAGGACCAAGCGACTTTATTTGGCAACGTTGTCCTGAGCTCATTCCGCCCAACTGTGCTTATTGTTTCCACACCCAACTATGAATACAACCCTATCCTCCAGGGGTCAGCTATGCCCAACAAGGATGACGAGGCAGATGAAAGCGTTGGTCCCTGCAAGTTTCGCAATCACGACCACAAGTTCGAATGGACCAGGGCACAGTTCCAGTGCTGGGCTACTGGCCTCGCGCCGAAGCACAACTACACTGTGGAATTCTCTGGCGTCGGCGGCTCAGGCGAGGAACCAGGCTATGCTTCCCAGATCGCTGTTTTCAGAAGAATGATGCAGGATCAGGAAGCAATGTGCCTGGACAAAGATGGTGATCAACCTTACGAGGTTCTCTGGGAGTGGCCTAACGCCTGTGAGGAGAAGATCGGCACTGACCTGTGAACTAGGAGTCTAGGATGCACGTCTAATCACCCTGGGGTTTGAAACTTTGGATCATGCCCCCGAATTTAGAACTAAATAATCTGTCAGGAGAGTTTAGAACTAAATAATCTGTTAGGAGAGTCGGTGTCCGGCTTGTACTAATTAAGAACACCAAAAATTAACAATGCGGCATATACAGGTGCAGGATTTGAGAGATTGTTTCTAGGGTATTACTACACCGTATATGCAAAGCATTGAGACCCTGAGGTTAAGCTTAACAAACGCATAGGTGAATTGATTCCAAACTTCTGAAGGCACATAAGAAAACAGTAAAATATGTTTATGGCTTCACAGCAAAGGTACTTATTATTTGCATATTAGCCGAAAATATTGACACCAGTGCTAGTTTGATCTCACAATTTTATACGCTAATCATAGCATTAAATTTTAAATGGTTGTTCGGTTGATGGTTTTTACCAAAATCTATTACCTAATAATAAAAAGGCAAAATTTCTGTCCACCAATTTTTTCTTTCACCTCTCCAACACCGACTCTGTATCGGGCCGTGGTTGTACATCAGAGCCGCAGTGCGATACGAGTCCAATTCCACTTCTGTTTTTTTTCTTCCACTGTTTTCCGTTTGCTGTACATCGATACGTGCCGCATGGCTGCGTCCATTTTTTCCATCCATGTGTTTTTATGTGCCTGCACATTGTGATCTTTTTTTTTTCTTTTATTCTATTATACGTGGATCTGCATTCTCTCCTATTCTTTCCTACAAATATATAAATATTGAACTTTGAACTCTCGACGAGACTTAGTAAATAATTCTAATTAACAACAAAATTTATTACTATTACAACATAGATCAACCAATATATAACTAATTAAACTGTGAACCAAAATCTTGATTACCTCCTATTCTTTCTTATAAACATCAAATAAGTAATAAATAAATATATACACAAGTCTTTGAATTCTTGGTCCGTACTTAATAAATCATTTCGGTCGTCACGTTGAAGATGACGTCATAGCGTGCATGTCCAGTGTTAATCAAAAGCGTATTTTCGTTAGAAAATGGGTCATAATTGGACATCTATTTCTTTTTTCCAATAGTTATGAACAAGGATCACACATCATCTAACCTAGAAACATATATATGGTCGTCATGCCACATGCATGTATGTTGGCACCCTCATGCTCACAGCCATCTGCATCCACATGACATGACGTCTGCATTGATGATTGCATCATAGTCAAACTTTGCCCGCACTCCCCGATCGTGACACATGCATTCTAGCATCTGCATCCTTGACATGGTCACGTTGGTAACAAGCTCGTGGAGATGTTAGGATGGGATGAAACACACGTCCAGGGCTCCACTGATCTTTAGCATAGATGTTGCCACGAATGTTCATCTCGTCTACGCACAACGAGGTCCCGTTATTGTGCTGAGGGACCATGCTCGTTTGGACAAGAGCTGAAAAGTAAGGCAAACGACATGTGTCATGGACTCTAGCCGATCACGATCATAGGCACCAATGTTCGCTGCATTTTGTCTAGAACCAGCCACACTTATCGGCATGAGATGACAAGACTATGTGATGCTGGACCTGGTGATGTCGAGACGACTATAGATTGATGCCATCAGCTCCACCGAGAAGACGAGCCCCGACACCATCGATAAGACGATAGCTCCATGCCTACACCAGCAACATCACTACATCAAGCAAAGTTGGGGTTGGAAGAACACCATCATCAATGGCTCCTACACCAATGATGCCGCCACATTGAGGAGGCGAACCCAGACGCCATCGATAATGGCTCCACATCAATCGCACATAGAACACGAGTTCGGACGTCATCGAGGACCGCTCTGTATCTACACCAACTGACATATGACATTGGACACTAGCGAGGTCCGTGATGCACGATATGTGGTTACCATAAAAATGTTTTTGAAAAATATTATAAAATAAAAAGTTATATCTTTCTAGAGTTTATAGAAAGATACAACATAAATAGATATGTAACATTTTATCCTTGCTTTCTATTGATGGTCGATAGTTTTTTTTCCCGTTGCAACGCACGGGTATTTTTGCTAGTATATAATTTAAGGCCTTTGTATTATCCCTTTCTTTTTGGTGGAATCGTGGAAGTCCTTTGACTTGGTACCTCCATCGTGACTTTGATATGTAATTTAAGTCCTTTAAATTATTTCTGTTGTCAGACAAGAACAAAAATTTGATACGTTATGATACAAAGACAAATAACAAATTACAAAGTTAAACTAGCTGGTGGCACTGTTGTCTGAAATTATCTTAAAATCCAAGCACCTAAAATATACCAGAAGTGTACCAAAAAGATCCACGAAATTCATGTATATATAAGTAAAAATAACACATGTTTCTATGAAAAATCTAAGAGCTCTAACAATAATGACAAAGGTGTAACTAGAAGGTCATTTGGGATGCGAATTGGTTTGTAGTTCCAATGGTAGGACGGTCCAGTGGGACGCTATCCATCAGGGTTCAAATCCTGGTGCTCGCACTTTTTCCTGGGATTTTCCCAAGGATTTACCGGCGTTATGCATTAAGTGGTAAGCGACGTTCCCGTCGACGACGAGGCAGCGACGTTCCCGTCGACGACGAGGCGCCAGTGGTGACTTCGAGAATCTCCAGATTTGCCGGGTGCTCAGTCCTTTGAAAGTGCTCATAGGGGTAGAGGTAGAATTTGCGTACGTGTGTTCATAGGGGTGAGTGCCGGGTGCTCAGTCATTTGAAAGTGCTCATAGGGGTAGAGGTAGGATTTGCATACGTGTGTTCATAGGGGTGAGTGTGCGTGCGTATTGTGAGCGTCTGCGTTGTACTGTGTAATCTAAAAAAAAAAAAAGTCATTTGGGATGTTCTAAATTAGGAAGTTCATCTGTAAAAAAAATTGAATTTCGAAAAAAAACTCTTTTTGGCGACATGTGCCAGCATAACCAATAACATCACAAGCTGATGCTGGCGCCGCCGCCGCCGTCTCCGGCCGCTCGGCGTGCCCCCACCTTCCGCGACGACCCCGCCGCCGACGCGAGGCAGCTCCTCGGCGCGCTCCTGCCGCGGCGGCCCGCGCTCCACCACGTCCTGCAGGCCCACGCCCGCCTCGTCGTTCTCGGCCTCGCCACCGCGCGCGCCCTCCCGCAGCTCCTCGCCGCCCTTCCGCGCCTCCCGCTCGCCGCCGCCGCCGCCCACTCCTACCCTCTCTCCCTCTTCCGTTGCTCCAGCTGCGCCTCCGCCTTCGCGTCGAACCACCTCCTCCGCGTGCTCCCGCACCCGCTCCCACTCCGCCTCTTCCCGGGGCTCCCTCGCCGGAACCCCCACTCCTTCACCTTCCTCCTCGCGTCCCTCTCCAACCACCTGGACGCCGACCCTGCCGCCGCTGCAGGCTCCGTCGCCTCCCGCTCCATGGGCGCCCACGTGCACGCGCTGGCCGTCAAGGCTGGCGCCGCCGGCGACCTCTACGTGCGCAACGCGCTGGTCCACTTCTACGGCGTCTGCGGAGACGTGGCGGCGATGCGGAAGGTGTTCGACGAGCTGCCGCTCGTGCGGGACGTCGTGACGTGGAATGCCGTCCTCGCTGGCTACGCGCGAGCGGGCATGGTGGGGGTTGCGCGGGAGGTGTTCGACGGAATGCCGGTGAGGGATGAGGTTTCTTGGAGTACGGTGGTAGGAGGTTATGTGAAGGAAGGGGAGCTGGAGGTCGCGCTGGGAGTGTTTAAGAATATGGTGGTGCAGGGGGTGAAGGCAAATGAAGCGGCCATAGTGACGGCACTGTCGGCAGCTGCACAGCTGGGGCTGCTTGAGCAGGGGAAGTTTGTGCATGAAGTGGTCAAGAGATCAGGAATGGGAATGAGTATGAACTTAGGTGCTGCGCTGGTTGATATGTACTCCAAGTGTGGAAGTGTGGCAGCGGCGAAGGAAGTTTTTGATGCCATGCCCAGGAGGGATGTGTTTGCTTGGAACTCCATGATCTGCGGGCTTGCTACACATGGATTGGGGCATGAAGCAGTCCAGCTCTTTGAGAAGTTTCTCAGTGAGGGTTTTTGCCCTACAAACATCACATTTGTGGGGGTGCTAAATGCCTGCAGCCGTACCGGCCTTGTTGATGAAGGGCGGTGGTATTTCAAGCTGATGGCAGAGAAATATGGCATTGAGTCAGAGATGGAGCATTATGGATGCATGGTTGATCTTTTGAGTCGTGCTGGTCTTGTTCAGGAGGCCATTGAATTGATTGAAGGGATGCACATCCCACCTGACCCAGTTCTCTGGGGCACAGTCCTGTCAGCTTGCAAGAGACATGGCCTTGTGGACTTGGGCATAAGTGTTGGTAATAAGCTAATTGAACTGGATCCAGCTCATGATGGACACTATGTCCTCCTTGCAAGTATATATGCAAAAGCAAAGAAATGGGATGAAGTCAGGAAAGTTAGAAAATTAATGTCTAACCGTGGCACCAGCAAGTCAGCGGGTTGGAGCTTGATGGAGGCACATGGAATTGTGCACAAGTTTCTAGTAGGGGACATGGATCACAAGGATTCTGTACAGATATATAACATGCTTTGCATGATTGACAGAAGGTTGGCTGAGGCAGGTTATGTACCAGATGTGTCATCAGTCTTGCATGACATTGGGGATGAAGAGAAGGTTCATGCCATTAAGGTGCACAGTGAACGGCTTGCAATTGCTTACGGGTTCATTGTTGTTGAAGCTGGCAGCCCAATCCGTATAGTCAAGAACCTTAGTGTGTGTGGCGATTGTCATGAGTTCAGTAAGATGGTGACAAAGGTTTTTGGCAAGGAAATTATTGTGAGGGACGGTAGTAGGTTTCATCATATGAAAGATGGAAAGTGTTCTTGCCATGATTATTGGTGATTAATCATTCGACATGTTTCTTCACAACTATGATGTGAAGTTTAGACCATGATTTTGATATACTTGACAAGCTGGTGACTGACATGAGTTCTGTTTCAGTGAGATTCCAATATACCATTTCAGATGTCATATAAGGTCTCTCCTCACGAGTTCACAGCTCCAGCTTATAAGAGGTATTTTAATCTTTCTAAAGTAAAGCTTACAGTCTGTTCATTCTGATGATAAATAGTCTCCTTTTTTTTGTTTTCATTCTCACTTTGTATTTTTTTTCCTCAAACAGCCAACGATCCATACATCTTCATGCCTATTAAGAAATTTTTGGGGCATATCCTCATGAAGCAAGAGGTATCTTCAGTTCAGGTCCCTCCTTTCTCCAAAATTTAGACAGTTGGTGGCATCAACAGTTGGTATGTATTGGCCAAATGTTTGTATTTAGGTCCACTGTGCAATTATCATCTTATGGTTTTGCCACTGTCATGATATATCTTGTCATTTGTTTGGGTAAATAGGCTGATAGGAGTAATATGCTGATTATTTGGGTTATATTCTGCATTAATTATGAAGATGTCACAGCCATGATTGTAGCTCGCGGCTGCCTGTATATATGAGAGAGAAAAAGAAAAGGCTAAGTCATTCCACCCACCAAAACCATTGTGCTTTTGTGTGTTCTGTTAGAGGTTATTTGCCTTTCACATGTTAGCAGTTGCTTTTTTTTTTTAAAAAAAGATCTTCTTATGGTAAATATGCATGATAATTTGGCACGTGGTAATTTTAAATTTAGTAACTTTGTGTTCTTTGATTTGATGATGATTCAGTACTGGAGACAAACCCATGGAGAGAAGATTCCAAGCCAGCGAATGTGCTGGCCAGAAGCGATAACCACCTACGGACAATGAAAACTCGCAGCGGCCACAAGTGAGAATTTGATGCTGTTACGTTTAGCTTGTAACGAGTTTGCAGTTTACTGAACAGTCTAAGCTGCTGATGTTATCTATTATTGGCTTCTGCATTGAAATATTTTTCTCAAAGGGAGGGGGTTCTGGAGTTGAACTAAATCAAAGTACTGTGGCTCCAAGTTAAACATTGTTGTTAATGATATCGGAGAGGGATTGCTAGTGAGTAGTTTGCTGGCCGGCAAAAGGAGATGAATTCTTCAGGGCATATTCTGCATAAAACTATATTTAGATGAAGGACCGCCTCCTCTGCCTCGCGTCGCTTCCCCCGGGCGCGACCCGGGGCCTCCCCACCCCGCCGCGCGCCGCCCAGCTCCTCGCCGGCCGGGCCGCCGCCGCCGCCCCTCGCCGGCGGCGGTGGCCCGGAAGGAGGGGGGGTGTGCTCAACAAGGCTGCCCCCGCCGCACCCCCGCGCGCGGGCCTCCTCCCCTCCCAGCCTCCTCTCCCACCCCCTTCTTCCTCCTCTGCAGGCGGCGGGCGCCGCCGGCGGACGGCGGATCCGGTCCTTCCTCGGACGGATCCGGCCGTCGCCGCGCCGCCGGATCTGCCCCCACCGCTACGCGCGGCCCGGGCCGGCCTAGGGTGTTTGGCGGCGGCGGGGGGCTTGCTTGCCTCGCCCGCCCTAGGCCCGCCGTGGCCACGGCGGCGGCGCCGCGTGCGCGGGGGCGCGCCGCAGCTGCTGCCCGGGCTCGAGGCCGCCGGCGTGGCGGCGGCTGCGCCGCCCTGGCTTCGTCCTAGGGTTTCGGTGCGGCGGCGGCCCGCCGGCCGGCCGGCCCCTCGCTGCCGGTGGAGCCATGTGCACGCGCTGGGCGCGGCGTGGCGCCCCTCCCCTCTTCCTCTTCTTCGACACCGGCGATGGCCGGCGGTCGGGGTGGGGAGTCGGGGCCGGCCGGCTGGGGGGCCGGTTCCGGACCTTCGTCACCACCACGCCTCCCTCAACGCGGCGGCGAGCGGCCGGCCCTCCCCCCCCCTCCCCCTTCCTTCTACGACGCCGACGGTGGCCGGCGGTCGAGGGGGGCGGGGCCGACCGCCTTGCTCGGTTTCCCCGGTCTGGAGGCGCGGGGCGCCTCGGCCGGGGCGGTGCCAGACGCCTGCCATTCTTCCCCCTCCTCCTGCGCCTCCCCGCGTCCTCCGAACCCTCCGACGATGTCCACCGGCCGGCGCGTTGTGGACCCGGTGCCCGCTCGGGTTCGGCCCGGCGCTGGCGGCCCCCTGCTGCCTAGGGTGGAGGAGAGGGCGCAGCGTGCGCGGTCCGTCTCCGAGCCTCCTGCCTTGCTGCGTTTCGCGCCCGCTGCACCCCCGGCCTCGAGGCAGGGGCTTCGGCCGGGGTCGTTGCGGCGGGGAAGCCACCATCCGAACTCCGGCGTTAGCAAGGCAATTCTTGGCGAAGGGAGGGCCCTCGCGCGATCCGCCACTTCTTCCCCGCCGACGGCGGCGACGGGGTTCGCCGGCTCGCTTTGGTCTACACGCGCTGTGCCAGTGAAAGTCCCTAGTTTGGTTTTGGCTAATTGATGAAACCTAGGACTAACCTTGTTTATCTAAGTGGTTGATTTAGAGAAAGGTTGTCCACACGATGAGCATATTGAATATGAAGCATGACACGTGTCATGTGATCAAAGATGAAGATCAAGACGATGCTTGGCTCCATGGACCGGTGTTGAAGGTGAAGGGCTAGTCGAGGCTTGGGAGTGAAGGACCATGCGATGGTGAAGCTCGGGCAAGACTAGGCGCCGATGGACCGATGCACGGTGAAGGGCAAGTGAAGTCGAGGTCGATGGATCGAGACGGTCACATGATGGTGTGAAGTGTTCATATTATTTGGAGGAACAAAATGGGCTCAAGGCAAAGGTATAACCGATAGGGCCATTTTGTTTTGCACTCAAGACACCATAGAGGGTGTGAGTGGTTTAGGTTCGATAGCCGCACTATTAAGAGGGGAAGTCTTATCGGCTATTCGACGCACGGGTGCCACTAGGTGAATTCATGAAGTACATTGCATGTAGGGCCTAGTGAGCTAACCTAACCTTTGGGAAATGATTGTGAAAAGCTAACACACAAGCACATGGAGATGTACACTTGGTGGTGTTGGCACATTTACAAAGGTGGCGAATGTTCGCGCTGTGGTTTGTAGGGTTGAGTTGGGCTTGGGTCCCTCTCTCCCTCCCGCCGAGCTTGCGAGGTGGGATTCGGCGCTTTCGAGAAAATTGGAAGCATATTTTCTATTGCGCCGGATGCAAAATTTGGTTGAAATCATGCTATCTCCGTTGTTCAAGTTGGTATACTTGTTGGATAGCATGTCTGAGAAGTTGGCGTCACGACGGGCTGAGAAACGAAGTTTTTACAGCGCCGGACGCGCAGGGCTTTGGCGCCGGACGCGTCCGGCGCGTGTTAGCTTGGCTCAGGTTGGTGGCTCTGCGTTGCTGAGCGCCGGACGCGCGACGGACGCGGGCGTCGGACGCGGCGTGTTCACTGTGCTGAGTCCGGCGCATAGTGGGCCTCGGCGCGGTACAGGTGGGCCATCTGAAGGCGGCGGACGCAGACCGGTCACGTCCGGCGTGGGCCGGACGCGGACCAGAAAGTTCCAAGGTGTGGCAAATCTAACGGACGCGGGCCGTCGGACGCTGGAAGTTTTGAACGTTGGGCTGCCAACGGTCGGCTGCTAGGCGAGCGCGAAGTGGCGCCGGACGCATCCGGCGCTGGGCCGCGGACGCGTCCGGCGCGTGTTGTTTCGGCCCACGAGGGGGTAACGGTTGGATGTTTGAGGTTGGCCTATAAATAGATGGGTGGCCGGGCTTGGCTCCTCTCTTGGCTCTCCCAACTCATTCATTCATCCTTTGAGTGAAGAAACACTCTCCCTCTCATCTCTCTTGCTTGATTGTGAATCCAAAGTGAGATTGAGAGATCACCTAGTGCATTGCATTGCTTGAGGGCATCTAGTGGCACTTGTGGGTGGTTTAGCCGGTGGATTTCTTGTTACTCTTGGAGAGTACCGCTCTAGCCGGCTTGGAGATTGTTGGAGGCGTTGGCAAGAGAAGGTGATTGTTCTTGGCCACCTCTAGGTTGATTTGTGAGAGGTTCTTGTGCTCACCTCGCGGGGATCGCGAAGAGTAACTCTATTGGATTGCGCGTGTCATTGAGTATCACACTTGAGAGTGGCGCCTTGTGGTTTCCTTGCGGGAAGTACCTTCTTGGGCAAGTGGCTTGAGGGTCACACCAAAGGACCATCTAGGTGTTGGTCGACACAACGGGTGACGTAGCTTGGCGGTGCCCAAGTGAACATCCGGGATAAATCATTGTGTTCATCTTGTCTCCCGGTGATTGGTCATCATCCTTTGTGTGTTGCCGATTGTGATTGATTGTTCATCTTCTTGGTGATTGGCAACCTCAACTCGACGCGTCGGTATAACAAGTCTCAACCTCTCTCGTATTACTTTGATTACATTCTTGCAAAGTAGAATTGCTTGCGTGGTCGGTCGGGAACCACATCTTGTGTAGACTAAATCCCGTGGGTAGAATTGCTTGTGTGGTCGGTCGGGAACCACTTCTTGTGTAGACTAAATCCCGTGGGTAGAACTCTTGATCACTAGTGGTAGCTCTTGTGTGTACTAGTGATCACCTACTAGAATTGTTTGGATAGGAGGCTTGCAACACCTAGTAGGCTAAGCATAACTTGCTTTCTGCCGTTTGTGTATCTAACGAAGTTTGCTTAGTGAGTTTGTAGAAATTTTTTATAGGCTATTCACCCCCCCTCTAGCCATCTAGGACCTTACAGCCAGCCCCGCCATGCTTAACTCTAGTTCACCGGCGCACCTCTCCGACCCGGCCTTGAGGTCAGGGGACTTCGGCCGGGGGCGGGGGAGGTGCCTGCCGATGATAGGGGCTGGACGGCCGGGCGGGCCTGCACGCGCGCCAACTCCTACGGGGCCCGACCTCCCCACCGGGTGGTGGGTAGAGGGCCGGGCAGCCCCGCGGCGTGCTGCCCCAACTACCCAGCGGCGACTCCCACGGCTTTTCTTCGGGCGGCTGACCCCCCCAGACGACGGCAGTGGTGAAAACCATTTCTCCTCGGGCTCGCCCGGGAGCGGCGACGGTGGCGCTCTCGTCATCCCCTTCCTGAAGGTGTCGTCGGCTCTCCGTCCGTCTGCGGCGACTGGCGGGCTCAGGAACGAAAGTTTCGGCGGGGCACCTCTGGAGTTGGCGCCTGCGGTCGTCATTCCCTTCTTGAAGGCTCCGATGAGGCCGCCACGAGCTCCCATCTAGTCTGCTGCCCCGGTGCTTCTTGTGTTTCGTCACCGTCGGCACGCTTGGTTGCTAGGGTACTGTCTTTGCGTGAGCTTCGCTCCGCAGGTTGTTTGTTGGGCGGGGAGGTGGCCTTTTCTTTCCTTTCGTTTCTTGTTTCTTACCGGAGGTGGCTCGGCTCGTTTCAAACCGTTCCAAATCTTGTTCCACCCCGGTTCATTGTATTGCATTGCATCCTCTTCTACTTAATGAAAATGATGCGCAAGTCTTTTGCGTATTCGAGAAAAAAAAAACTATATTTAGATCTTCCCCTAAAAAAAACTATATTTAGATCTTTTGTGAACAAGATTCGTCTCTTTGATGTCAATCTTTCATGCATTGTGGTTATATACTAGTGTTAAATGCTTGTAAATAAGATTACAACAATACAACTTAGACTCCCAAAACGCATGCATACTCATCCTTATGAACGCACGCACGCAAACTAAAGATTGATGAAGTTATCAAAGACTTTCACACTACAGTGTTGCTAACCGCTGAAAGCACAATCATAAAAAATTAACTAATTGGTTTAACGTCAAGATCGTTATCCTACGTACCTTTTATACACATTTTCACTTGAAATACATATTTTCTACTAGATTAGACGTGTCTGGTGGCCGGAGGGTCATGGCCTAGGATTTGGCATGGCACCAGTTACATGAATCGGGAGCAATAATTCATGTAGAGATTACATCCACATTATTGAGCTCCAAAAGCTAGAAACTAGGGGAGCATCTTTAGGAAAGCAACACTGCCACGGAAAGACTTGCAATCCATGACAAGCCTGTCCATGCTTGGAGAGGAGGCCTCAGAAACACCATATCGTGTCGGTGCTTCCATAATTCCCAGCAGCAGATGAGAATCTATGTTGATGCCACCTAACAGGGGTTTCATATCCCACAGGTTTTCCAGCGGAGAAATGTCCTTCAGCTTCCATCCTATTTATTTTTGCCCAGAATTAGGGGGCAAATGAGCCGCTAGAAACAATATGATCATGGTGTACAAGCTATCTCTAAGTATATTGTTTTATATTTAACAGAAGAAATACTTTTTTTGAAGAGCTAATCACACACATGACGATTATGAAAAGTTGTCCTTTGAGGCCATTCACGTTCTACAAAATAAGCTATCTCTAAAATGCGTCTGCGTCGTCTTGTGTAATCTAAAAAACAAATATATTGTTTTATATTTAACAGAAGAAAGAGATTGTTTTTGATGAGCTAGTCAAACACATAATGATTATGAAAAGTTATCCTTTGAGGCCATCCACGTTCTACAAAACATATATTGAAAATTAATATTATTAGATACTCTCTCTATTCTTAAATGTTTGTCTCTAAAACACGCTTACTCGGACGACATAAATAAAGTGATGGAGGGAGTAAGTCCTCGTAGAGCTAAAAACTATTCGTATTATTGAATTGATTGAAAATATTTTAAGAGAGAACACAATCGCAAACCCAACTGAAAAACTACTTGAACAACTAGTTCGGCAAATGCAAACGGTGAATCACGTGTCAGAAGGGGCACTAGACCTTGTCGGGGTCGTTCACCGGTGCTCCGCCGCATCGAGCCCATAATATCGTGACCGTCCATCCCACACTTGCCCTCCATCCCAGCCGTCCACGACCGCACCGTCCTTGCCCCGACGCAAGCCTCCGCGCGGGGCCTGGGCCTGGAACTTTCCACGGGTCCAAAACCTCTCTCTCTCTCCTCTCCCTTTCTCTCTCCTCCGCTTCCCCCTCTCGCGATCTCCACCTCCCTCCCCCACCGCCCCCGTAACCCACTCCCGGTGGGCCCCCACATCGCCGCCGGCGTACCCGCCCCTCCCCTCCCTGCCTCCCTCGCAATCCGCGTCCCCGCGCCGCGTCCCGCCGGACATGACGACCTCGCCGCCGCCCGCCGAGGTAAGCGTCGTGTGCGAGCGGGAGATGTACACCCGCCGCTTCCGTTCATTTCCCGCGTCCTCGCCCGGGGACCTGCCCGCCGCATCGGCAGTCCGCGACGCCGCGCGCGTCCCGGCCGTATGGCGGGGCGGGCGCCGTTGCCCTAGGGCTCCGGGGTCGGGTTCCGGGTCGGAGTTCTGGCGTGGCGTGTAGGGCTGGCTGGCCGTGCCCCCGCGCGCGCGCGTACGGGATTCTAGGGTTTGGGGTTTTGATGCCTCCGCCTAACGTTGGAGCATTGGATCTGAGATTGTGTGTGTTTTTTTTTATCTCGCAGCAGCAACAGCAGGAGGAAGAGGAGGTGCTGGTGCCGCACGGCCCGGAGCTGCCCAATGGAGCGCAGCCAATGGAAGGTCTGGTTGGCCCATCTCGTCTAGTGATTAGTGTGTCAGCTAGCTAGTTGATGTTCTGTGACTTGTGGTGTGTAGATACTCAGACCAGCTGCATAGATATGCTGCATTTTGCTGTATCCTATTTGCTGTGATATTTTATAAGCCTACTGTTCATGCGTGGTGTTGCTGCTGATTATTTTTTAATCTTTTGCGCAAATGGCGCCCTTGTAAGTGCTGTGGCCAGAGTTATCACTGTATAACACACATCATGATTGTTTATTTGCTTGTTCTATGACTTGGTATTGCTGTTCTGTATCGAGCTATAATGTCTTGTGTAGTCTGTTCATTTTGTTATGCATTCATTTATAGCTTAGATAAGATTAGATATTGTATATGTGGGTGTTACTAGACTATTATTGTTACACTATTCTTGAGGTGTTAAGTGGGGTTAAAGCTGGATAGATTGTGTGTGGCCATACATATGATGTTTTTATTTATGTTGATGGAAGTTTTTTTTAATTGTCATACAGTAATTGCAGGATTGACTGTAGTTGTGTTTTCATATGCAAAATCACATTGATATGAGAACTTCTCTAAGCGTAAGGGTGCATTTTCGGTTACTATTTGCAGTAGGTTAGAGGTGGATCCCTTGTTTCGGTTACTACTATGTGTTTCTGCACCAAAACCACATAGACTTGGTCTCTTTTGTTGTTCTCTTTGTTGCTTTTGTTACGTGACCTAGCATTTGAGTTTGTCAGCTATTTATGATTTCTTCTTTTTATCGTGCCAGTTGTGCCTGCTGAGCCAGCTGCTACTGTGGAAAACCAACAGATAGAGGACCCACCAATCTCGAGATTTACTTGGACCATTGAGAATCTATCAAGAGTTAGCACCAAGAAGCTCTACTCCGAAGTTTTTGTTGTTGGAGGCTACAAGTGGTAAGTGCCTATTGCTTTCCATTTTATTCTGAATTAGCGTCTCTATTTAATTTTACCCTTTTTTGGTATTGGTAATTGATGGAGTCTTTTCTGTTTTGCAGGAGAATTTTGATTTTCCCTAGGGGAAATAATGTTGAATTCTTATCTATGTATCTGGATGTAGCTGATTCTGGAGTCTTGCCCTATGGATGGACTAGATATGCACAATTCAGCCTATCTGTGGTTAATCAGATTCACAACAAGTTCACAATAAGAAAAGGTCCACCTTTTATCATGCCCTTGTTTTCCAACGTAGCACATGTCAAGACATTGATTGGATTCTATACTTTGAGGTTTCACTAACAAACTTAGGTCTCTGACTTTTAATTCTCACAGAAACACAACATCAGTTCTCTGCTCGAGAAAGTGATTGGGGTTTCACTTCGTTTATGCCATTGGGTGAACTATACAACCCCAGTAGAGGTTATCTTGTAAATGACACCTGTATAGTGGAAGCTGAAGTTGCCGTCTGTAAAGTTGTTGACTATTGGAGTTATGACTCTAAAAAGGAAACTGGCTATGTTGGTCTTAAAAATCAAGGTGCTACCTGCTATATGAATTCTCTTCTTCAGACGCTGTACCACATTCCGTATTTCAGAAAGGTACAAACAAGAAATTCACATGTCATTGCTCCTCTGCTCAACCTGCTTGGATAGATACAACTAACTACAGATATCTCTTGCCAGGCTGTTTATCACATGCCCACTACAGAGAATGATATGCCCTCGGGAAGCATCCCATTAGCTCTACAGTCACTCTTTTATAAGTTGCAGTATAATGACAGCAGTGTCTCTACAAAGGAGCTCACGAAATCGTTCGGGTGGGACATGCATGATTCATTTATGCAACATGACGTACAAGAATTGAACAGAGTTCTTTCCGAGAAGTTGGAAGATAAGATGAAGGTTTGACGTCTGTAAGGTCTTTCCTTTTTATATCCTCCGGTGTTTTTTACTGAACCGTTGTAGCTCTGACTGAACTATGCTTGTAAAATGTTGATTCAAGGGAACTGTTGTGGAGGGCACAATACAACAATTGTTTGAAGGGCACCACATGAACTACATTGAGTGTATCAATGTGGATTTCAAATCAACAAGAAAGGAATCCTTCTATGGCAAGTAGTGATGATGTTTTCACATGAGTAGCAGAGCTCAAAGTGGACTATTTTTTGACCTAGTTGTATATTCTAATGCAGATCTCCAGCTTGATGTCAAAGGTTGTCAGGATGTCTATGCTTCATTTGATAAGTACGTAGAAGTGGAGCGTCTAGAAGGTGACAACAAGTATCATGCCGACAAGCATGGCCTGCAGGTTAGTATTATGGATCCTGTGATAGTTAAACCCTCTTCCTCTCAGGAAGCATGACCGCCTAATCACTAGGCCATTGAAGAATATCAAGCTGAATCTAACCAAGCGCACATTTGTTTAGCAGTCAGTACCTAAATAGAATCGCCGAGGCAAGGACAAATTTTGTTCGTAAAGCAACTCAGGGAATGCTACTCAATACCACAATTCATTCAAATCATATTTATAAAGTTTTGCTAGGATGCATTTGAGATGTAAATGGGGACATTGAAAAATGCTAAATTATTGACAAAACAGTTAGGGTAAAGATCTTGTGCATCCTCAAGGTTCGAACTTTTCAACATTTCAAGGATGGCATGCCATATAACATTATCCATAGCGGGTAGATTTTTGGGATAGTGTAATCATATCACATGCTCGTACTTGTTTCTAGTCCAGTTGGCTTGAGATGTCATGATTAAATTCAGACCTTAGAGCCCTCTGAGGTCTGAGCACTTTCCAGTATTTTGCTGAGTGTATGCACAGAGACTCCTTAAGAATCCAGAAATTATCTAAGCAATCTACCCTATAAAAACTCGACCAATCTAAGAGTTACTAGGTGGAATTGTAAATAAACAAACACCCAAGTTTGAGTTTGAGGACTCAAACGTGGGTCGTGGCTATGTACAGCTAGACCTCCCACCATGCTTGGTTCCTAAAGTAATCCATCCCACAAAATATCTGACAAGTGGGAACCAAAAAAATCTGATTTATCATTTCACTGTATACAAAAATTCTGTTGTTTCAGGATGCAAAGAAAGGAGTTCTTTTTATCGACTTCCCTCCTGTTCTGCAACTTCAGCTAAAACGTTTTGAATACGATTTCATGCGTGACACGATGGTAAAGGTTTGTATCGGTGCACTAATTAGTTTTCCTTTTCTTCCATCAATTAATCTGCTTTTCAGGATTTCAGAAGCTCTTAAGTCATAATGATATATGATATGTATTCTTATCTTAAGGAGAAATCTTAAGAGGCATTTAATGTAAATGGAAATACTGCATAATGTGGGCTTTGGATTATTCTATTTGTCTTAATTTATCTGGTGTGAAATTTTTGGGCATCTGGTGTCATCCGGACTGAACACAGTTTGCTATTGGATCCCGTTATGTACTGGATGAAGCAATGTTAAATTATTTTAGTCAAGTCAAACATAGGCTGCCCACTGCCATAAAACATGACTATATTGTGATAATGCATTGCACTGCTACCCTGGGTAAGTGGGTATGCTACCATTCACAAGTAATAATGATATCTTCTAGGGCGATCGCAATAAAATTATTTTAGTCAATATTAGCTGGAAAATTTGTGCTGATTAAATACTAACTCATTCATCTGGCTGTTACATTTGGAATCCACGGTAGCCGTATGGAAAAGTCTAGCCTTCGTATCTTGTTTTCTTTGAAGCTATTATTTTTGGTGTTTTGTCATTTTGTACTGGTGTACCACTGTTAAGTTACTTTTTAGATGATGCGAACAAGTGTGCACTTGAAATTAAAGTTGCAATAATATGATTTTATTCAAATGATGTCCTTTTTAGTAATGCAACTCCAAACTTATGTTTATATGCATTAATATGCATTAACTTTTCCAAAAGTGCATTTTCACATTTCAAACATCAATAAAGCCTTTTTGTTGCAAGCAAGCCTAGAGATTAGACCCAATAAGAACACACACAAGAAGAGAAGGACAAAGGATCTTAAAACCCATATATGCAGAGCATGCTAGGTCATCGAAGTTGCAGAAGTATATGCTAAGATACGATCACAGTACAAAAAAATTATGCTCATATATTTTGTAACATCCTACACTTGCCAAGATATACGTTGTTTTCTTCTTTCTTTTTCTGTTCTTTTGCATGTGAAAATATTACTCCATCTTGGGTTTGCATAAGCAAAAATGTGTTTATATGCAACAAAGTTCCTAAAGTATTTTGTTTTCTTGTGACCTTGTGATGTTTATCCTTTCATATTTTTATTTTTTTAGCATGTAAGGTCCTTACCATCTGTTGTCAACCACAGATAAATGATCGCTATGAATTCCCACTTCAATTGGATCTTGATAGAGATGATGGAAAATATTTATCTCCTGATGCTGACAGGAATGTGCGTAATCTTTATACCCTCCACAGGTTAGTGATATATTTATTTATTAGACAAATTTATGTTTACTTACGTAGTTAATGAAATCCCTGTTGTGATGCCATGCATTGATGGCTATCCGTTTCCACAAGTGGTTTCTGTGAATTTCTGGCCTTATGATATTGCCTGTCCCTGGACTCTGATAATCCAAAGGAGACGTTGCTGACATTGTCATGGGTTGCTTAGATTTTGTAGCTTGTCAGATGTTGATAAATATTTTTAGTTATTCAAGCAATAAGTTGTGTAGTTGTTGATCAGATAAACAGCCATGGTTAAAAAAAAAAAAAAAGGAGGCCAAAGTGCTACAATGAGAAGAGATGTTTGATTTAGTTAGAACTTAATGAAAGGTGTTAAATGGATGCAATTTAGGTGATGTATTTCTGTTAATATTTTTTATATCGATGTAGCTCATAACGATCACTCTTGCAGTGTTCTTGTCCATAGCGGTGGTGTTCATGGTGGACATTATTATGCTTTCATACGACCTACACTTTCTGATCAATGGTATGCCTCCATCATCTTAGAAACATCTTGCACATACTTGTTTGTTGATTAGTTCATTTGTTCATGTCAAGTATTCACTGGAGCAAAAATGTCCCAGGTTCAAGTTTGATGATGAGCGTGTGACAAAAGAAGATCCAAAGAGGGCACTGGAAGAGCAATATGGTGGTGAGGAGGAGGTATGTTTTGATTCCTAAGGCTAAAATTATTATCTTTGATATCTTATAAACACTTATCAATTCCATTTTGCAGCTACCCCAGACAAATCCTGGCTTAAACAACACTCCATTCAAGTTTACTAAATATTCAAATGCATACATGCTTGTGTACATTCGTGAAAGTGACAAGGACAAAATTATCTGTAATGTGGATGAGAAAGATATAGCAGCGCATCTTCGGGTAAGCTGCCCCCTAAGATTTGAGTTTCATGGTGTCTTCTTTTTTAGGCTCTAATACTTAAATCTGCTCTCAGATTAGATTGGAAAAGGACCGTGAAGAGAAGGAACGTCGGAAGAAGGAAAAAGCTGAGGCACACCTCTATACCATAATCAAGGTGTCACAGTCAACCTTCTGTGCATAGAGCATGCATTGTCATAGCTTCAAACTCTTTTTTTTGTTTTGTTTTGTTATCTTACACTCCTGCTATATAGGTTGCAAGGGATGATGACTTGAAAGCTCAGATAGGGAAAGACATATATTTTGATCTTGTTGATCATGATAAAGTCCCAAGCTTCCGTATCCAAAAACAGATGACCTTTGCTCAATTCAAGGTAATTACATGATGTGAGGGTGTATCTTAGCATGCCCTGTCAAAGGAATATGATATATCTTCAATCTGCTGGCTACTCAAGGACTAAGTAGGTTTGCCAGTGTGAAAAGCACATTTGAGTTTATCTCAGGCAAACCAACTGCTGTTCATAGTTCACTAAAAGAATTAAAGTGCCCATAAGCTTTAAATGCTGTGACAATAGATTACCTTAAGAAATGTGTTTTCTTGCCCCATTTCACACCTTAATGAATCATTTTGATGGTTGATCTAATCCAATAATAAGTTTTCATTTCTTATAGGATATGGATAGAATTTTGTGCATACTGATCCATGAAGTGTTTTACAGGAGGAGGTAGCAAAAGAGTTAGGTATTCCTACACAGTTTCAACGATTTTGGCTGTGGGCCAAGAGACAAAACCATACCTACCGACCTAACAGGCCATTATCTCCTCAAGACGAAGCACATACTGTAAGATGATTTTGTTACACATTGAGTTTGACAAAACACAAAAGGATGCCTTCCTTTCTATTTTTTAATATATATGCACTCTCTGGGAAGCATTTTGACTTGCCGAATACACACCACAAATGCATAAAAGAGATAAAAAGAAGTTTTTTACCCTGTTTTTAGGCCATTTGTGTCATGCTTGGAAAGCCACATGCTTCACGCTAATTTTTACAAATGTGTATTTGGGTCATCAGGTTCTCATACTGTTTTCTAAGTTTATCTTTATAGGAGTATGCTGCTAGGTCTTGTTTTCTTAGTTTGATTAGTTAGTACTTATTATGGTTGAAACACTTCCCTTGAGTAGCGTTAATGTACTATCATTTGTTGGAATGCTACACCCATCATACTTGGTTCAACCATTTAAGATCCATATGGTAGAATTTTTACCACCCTGACTGTTAATTCAATAATTCACATTGCAAATGAGATACTCTGATGCTGTTCTATCTATTGTAAAATCCGTATGCTTTTTCTTGAACTCAATTTACTGTGGGGTTTATTTTTGAGCTGCCTTTTCGTCTCTGTAAAGGAACATGCCAGTTCTAAAGGAGAGCATGTTATGTAGGTTGGGCAGCTAAAGGAACTGGTGAACAAGGCCCACAACGCTGAGCTGAAACTGTTCTTGGAAGTTGAACTTGGACTGGTAGTAGATTCTTTCCTGTGAGCTATCATTTATTTTATAGGTTTGGAGGGTGTTTGGATTCCAGTTGCCACTCCTCCCTTAGGCTAGTTTGATCATACTAGTAAGGTGTTTGCTTGCTAATCATAAGTTAAATATGCCGAACTTGTTTTTAAATTGATAAGATCTGTTGTCATTCTTTTGCTGGCAATGTAGGACCTTAAACCTCTTCCTCTTCCAGACAAGACTAGAGAAGATATATTTCTTTTCTTCAAACTCTATGAACCTGAAAAGGAACAGCTGCGGTACTTCTCATATATTCCAACTCACTATTATTTGTCATACACTTGATTTTTTGTTGCATATTAACTCCTCTACTGGATGGGCTTTTCAGGTATGTTGGTAGGCTCTTTGTAAAGGCTTCAGGAAGGCCACAGGACATTCTGCCGAAGTTAAGGACGTTGGCCGGGTTTTCACAAGATGATGATATTGAACTTTATGAGGTTAGTGTAGTTTTTTTTAGAAAGCCTACATGGCCAATGCTTATGCGCAATATTGTTCTGGTTCATTATCTTATTGTTTGCCTCTGATGATATTCATGTATATTCCCTTTCATAATCTTGGTGCCTTTAGGAAATTAAGTTCGAGCCCAATGTGATGTGTGAATACATTGACAACAGGCTTCTGTTTCGATCTTGCCAGGTAATGCTGAGTGTCAGGTTGTTTTAACTTGATATCATACTTCTTGTGGTGCTTTCTTACCTGGACTAATTCGTGTTCGCAGCTTGAAGACGGGGACATAATTTGTTTTCAAAAATCTTCAAAGACAGATAGTGCTGACCGATATCGATTTCCTGACGTCCCATCCTTTTTGACATATATACGTAACAGACAGGTATCTACAGTGTCCTGTGTACTCACTTCCAAAAAATTGTATGATGTTTTAGTTATGTACTAACTCGAGCTTTTCTAGCTTTGACCAAGTTTGTAGAAAAATATATTAACATAACTAGAAAATGTAAAACTTAGTCAATATAAAAGAAGTTTGTCTTAGGACAAAACTAAAATGACCTACATCTTGGAATGGAGGAGCACTAGATTTCTGAATTCAATGCGATTTAAGCACCTAACACTGTACATGGAAGATCTAAAAGACGACATTTTGTTAATATTTTTTTGTGTGCCTATTTACCGGTTGATCATCAACAAAACAACGTTTCTCTAGAAAAGAAAACAAACGTGTTGATTATTGTATGTGATTTTGCTTGTAATCTTGTTTGCCACATTTTGCTACTATACTACTACGCTCTAAAGCTTTAGTCTGTGATAGTGTGATTCACATCTTAGTGCCATCATATAATTCATTCTGTTGTAATATTTAGGTGGTGCACTTCCGTTCGCTGGAGAAGCCCAAGGAGGATGATTTTTGCCTTGAGATGTAAGACACACTGTGACTAGCAATCTGTGATATTCTGTACTGCTAATGAAACCTTTTCTTTCCCCCTTTTTTTGTATATAGGTCAAAGATTTTCACATATGACCAAGTCGTGGAAAAAGTAGCTGAAAAACTTGGCGTGGATGACCCATCAAAAATACGGCTTACATCACATAATTGTTATTCACAGCAGCCTAAGCCTCAGCCAATAAAGTACAGAGGCGTTGAACGTCTACTGGACATGCTGATTCATTATAACCAGGTTGCTACACTGAATTTTGATGTTACAAACTTACAATTAGTTTCCACACAAGTAAATTGAAAAATAACATATCTTTTCATCTGTCAGACTTCTGATATTCTGTACTATGAAGTATTGGACATACCACTTCCAGAATTACAAGCGCTGAAGACATTGAAAGTTACATATCATCATGCCACAAAAGATGAGGTTATTTTCCTGGATTTTCTCAATTGTGGTTGTTGACCTTTGTATGCTTGTTTGTCCTAAATTTGTTTTATCAATCATCAGGTGTCAGTTCACAGTATAAGATTGCCTAAAAACAGCACTGTTGGTGATGTGCTAAATGATATCAAAACAAAGGTATCTACTAAATCCGTTCCAAATTATCAGATGTTTTGACTTAACTAGATACATTGCTTTTACTATTATGTGCATAGAAGTACAACGTATCTAGAAAAGCCAAAGTGTCTTATTTGGAACGGAGGGAGTATTTATTATCCCTTATTTTGTATTCAACATAATCTAAATATGGGGCCCTGTGCATTTGTGGAGTTAATTTATCTCTTCTGTCATATCAGGTTGAGTTGTCTCATCCCAATGCTGAGCTAAGATTACTTGAGGTCTTCTATCACAAGATATACAAGGTGCTAAGTTGCATTTAATTATGTTGCAGTATTCTTTATGTATGTACTTAGTTAGGGGAATGTAGGCAAAAGGAGTATAGGCAATTAGCTTAGTGCGCATGTATCACATACTTACAGATTTCACAGGCTATTGTTATTTAAACTGTAATAATTCCTGCAGGTATTTGCACCAAATGAAAAGATTGAAAACATTAATGATCAGTACTGGACACTGCGTGCAGAGGAGGTATGTTATTTAATGCTTCACAAGTCTTTTGGATTTCTCATTTGTGTTCTACTTATCAATGATTACTTTTGCCTTCTCTTTCTAGGTTCCAGAGGAGGAGAAAAACCTTGGTCCCTTCGATCGTTTGATTCATGTATATCATTTTACAAAAGATACTCAAAACCAAACGGTAATGATGGAAACTTGGCTAATGTCCATCTGAACTTTAGGATATATGACATGGTCACATGGATGGGAGAACAATACTGCTATTCAATAACTGTCAACGTTCAATTGTTCTAATCTTATTAGCATATTTGTTTATATGGTTAAAACTATACTGAATATTTGCCATGTTCTCAACAGCAAGTTCAGAACTTTGGAGAGCCTTTCTTTATGGTTATTCGTGAGGATGAGACCCTGTCTTCTATCAAAGAACGTATACAGAAAAAGCTTAAGGTTCCAGATGAGGATTTCTCGAAGGTAATTCTTTTGTTGGAACATGCATGCTAGCGAGGTGGCCAGTTTTCAGCAGTGAATTTGCTCTCTGCCATGGCCTCTGCGGAGACCCACATAGGTAGTCGCCCACAATATTGCTGCCTAGGTGTTAGGTGTCACCCCACTGCATAAGTAACTATTGCCTAGCATTTCTGTTCTTTTAATATTTTATGTTTTTCAGTATGGTGACCAAAAAAGATCTTGTAGGACTTATGAAACATCATTAAGAATGGGCTAAACAGTGAAGTCTTCTTTTTGTACATAATAGTTGACATTTTCAGTTTCTGTTGTCTAATATTATACGATTAGCGTACCTACCTTAAGAAATAATTTCTATGCCAATGAAAAATATGAAGAGATATTGGTATTATACAAGAGTACAAGACTTCATGTCTTATCTTGGTGATTTGATGCATGTGAAAACCATAGTGCTGGCAACCTCGGCAGTCTTTGATGGTCAGAGTTTATGGTTTTCTGGTCCAACCTTGTGCTCACCTTACTGTTTCACAATTACTGAAGTAGTGAAGTATCTGGTTTGGTCTTGTTCAGTTACATGAACAGTAGTATTACTTTGGTTTTGTTTGCTTGTTAACATTCTCTTGTAAGTAATCAAACTTTGCTATTTGGACAGTGGAAGTTTGCATATATTTCACTCGGTCGTCCAGACTATTTTGAAGATTCAGATACTGTAGCCGTAAAATTCCAGGTGCAATCAGGCTTTTATATTTATTCGCTGAAGCATTTATTGTCTATAGCTCTATCTTACTAGCATCTTAACTTTATCTCTCTTTTTTTGACATTTAATCTTATTAAGAGAAACATGTATGGAGCTTGGGAGCAGTATCTTGGACTGGAACATCCAGACACAGCTCCTAGGAAGGCACACACGGTTAATCAGGTACAGTTACACATTGTTTCCTCTGGTTTGCATTTCTACTGATTTCACAAATCCTTTTTTTTTTTGTGGTCTGTAATGTCTAATATGTGTTCATGATGCAGAACCGGCATTCATTTGAGAGACCTGTAAAAATTTATAACTAGGCATGTTAGAAATTGAGCGATGAGCTGCTGCTCAATACCAAGCAAGGGCTGAAATTGCTGGCTTGAAATAAAGGGTGCCATAATCCGGGCATGTTGCTCAGGTTTTTCGCTGGAGCTGTCGAGCTATTTCAGAGCAGAATTAAAGTATGATCGGGCGGCTTCTCATCTTTCCCTGTTTTGCCCCGGATATATAAAGTTGTGCAGAGATGATCCCCACCGAACAATTGTCTTTAGTAGATAAGCCAGTATTTCTCGTAGGTGACTATACAGTTGAATAGCCGACATTTTAGTCGACCACTTTGTTCTGCAGTTGTGGTGGTGCTAGGAAGCCTTGAGCTGTTGAGGGTACTTGTCCTGCTGTATATTACTGACGCGGTGTGTACAAGTCTCTGTTGTTAACAATCACATGGTGTTCGTAATTCCAATGATACATCTCCGCTCCTTCAGTTCCTGCTTACTTTTTTTACTATGTTTTAATTTGGCATTTAAAATTTAGAATTGAGCAATTTAATTATAATCAAATATAAACTAAAGAAGATGGTATGTTTTATTTTTTTACCATAATTTGCAATGTCAACAATTGGCAAAGCAAAAGTTGGGTAAAAAACAGCTTTAGATCTGTGAAACCAAATGTCAACTTTTGATATAGCACACCAAAGTACAGCAAAAATTATGGCCTGTCATGTTTGGCTTGCATATTTTGTAGCGAACCAAGCATGCCCTTAAGGCCAGTTTCATCTTGTTTGGCGCGACGAAATACCCGAACTACTTGGTTTTCAACACGTCATGGATTGTCATATTTTACCTTTAGCACAAAAAAAAAAAAGATGTGGTAAGCAGTAAGCACACCGGGTCAAACAATGAAGATTTCTTCACGACGCGCCCGAAACAAGTCATAAATAACAATACAGTATATGATATTTCCAATTTAATAAAAGACGTGTGTCCACCATACGAAATATGAAGAATACTTTCACTGCTGCACGGCCATGGCATCAGCAGAAACCAATTAACGCCTCAAATAAGTCGTCTTTGTAATATAAACGGGCACTCATCTTACAAAACATATTATCATACTAATAATACACGTGCATCCAATTTACAGAACTATCTTGAAGGAACCATAGTATAATATTTGCCCGTATGCCAAACACAGTGTGGATTATATATGCCAAACCACTAAGATTATATTATATGGTGTAGAAGAAAAACTCAATCAAACATAAAAAAAAAAATGTTATAGCCAGGCAAAAATTGACCTCAACTCTAAAGCCATATAAGTACGCCTAACTGAATTATCCAGAAGCAAAACAGAAAGAATGCATGTTGCTGCTGGGCACGACACAACCTGGTCGGCAAATATCAGTTTTGAGGTAGTCCATCCTTTAACCAGAAAATATTAACAATCAGTTTTTGTCATGCATCTCATCATCGATCAAAATGGCATCACGGTAGCTTCCCCGCGGATTACTGTATTTAAGTGGAGATGGTTGATTGCAGAAAAGTGAGACGATTCTTAGTTAGAGAGATCTTCTCGTCTGCCTCAGACGCTTTTTCACGAACTCCACGAACAATATCTTCAGGGGCCTTCTCTACAAACTGCACCACGAAATAACTACATGATTAGAACGGATGGAAAGGACCATGAACAGTACAAATATCTCACTGAATCAAGCAGAAATAGGCACATACACTTGGGGAATTGAGTCTCGCAAGAAGAGCATCATACTCCGCTTGCATCTTGGAGAGGCGCTTGGAGAGCCGTTTAACCTCTTCAGAAACGTCAACCATATCAGCTAAAGGAAGATACGCCTCCAAACCCTCATCAGCAACAATGTGAACCGACTGGTTTGCATCATCTGCAAATTTAGGATACACAAAGTTGGCAAACTGCACAAAGGATATATTTGAACACGAAGAAGGGACGCACCTGGTGCTGATTCAGTAAAATGTACATTTTGAACGTCAAGCTTTGAAAGTAAAGCTAGGACCTGCTTCTCCTTCTGCAGGCATAAAATTCCAAGTTGTCATGAAAAGGAGAGGTATAAACAATTCAGGATGATAATGTTAACAATACTTTCTAATACCGGTTACTACCTCCATTAGTCAAACTATTTGAGATTTTTTACCAAATTTATATAAAGAATAGAGGATTAAAATTGATGATCCAAAATAGGTATTACTGAAACTACATTCTGTGATGAACCTAGTGACTTATTGGGCAAATATTGATAGTTTTTTATAAACTTGAACAAAGTTAAAATGGTTTGCCTCGATACTATGCTATTGCATCCTTTTCTGGACGCAGCTACATCTTTGAAGGGTTTCCACACTATCGAGATGCAGGGATGCTGTCAAAAGCATGACCTTGTCTAAACTTAGAACTAAACAGATTTTTTCCTGTAGCAACTTTGATTTGGGTTGATGTATATAAAAAATATTTATTGCTCCTGCTATCAAAATATATTTCTGCTTCAAACTACATGAAAATCACACCAACAACAACAACAACAACAACATATCCCAAGAAAAAAAAAAAAAGAGACACGTCAAATTAACTGTCAAACAAATTGGACCTGCAAACTTACCGAAACATATTCCAGGACATCTGCAGTAGCAACAACAGAAGCTGATATGCGTTTAGCTGGCTCAACAGAATATTCTGCTCGAACATTTCTGATTCCTCTTATCTGTCATCATATTGGCAGTCAAATAAAATGGCTACCATGAACTGTAGTATCTTTCAAAGTGAGATAGTAAAACTCAAGTGCAAAGTGTTACCAATGATTGCAAATTCTGGAACCTTTTGATGGACCTCAAATCCTTAGGAAGCTCAGTTGTAGGCCAGGGAGTAACCATAAGTGCTTGTTTTCTGTATGGAAATGCCTGAAATAAGAACAATAATAATATGCTACTGATGAGGAGGGGGGCGTGATAGATTTAACGAAGTAATAATCAACAGTTATGTGCTGATACCTGCCATAATTCTTCAGTGACGAACGGCATGAAAGGATGCAATAACTTCAGTATGTTTTCAAACACATACACCAGAACGCTCTGGGCTGTAGCAGCAGAGAACTTGTCACTTGAGTGGTAAAGCCGTGTTTTGCTAGCTTCAATATACCTGAATGGCAATTAATTGATGAATTCTTAATATACAAAAAATGAAGATTAATTCCCTTGGTTGTAGTTGAAATCCAGGATCTATCAAAGAAAACAATAATTCAAGTACAGTGGCATGGTAGATCTTATGTTATTTTAATCAAAAGCTAAACTTTCTTTCTGTTCATTCCTAAAGAGCAACGACATGAGATACATAAAGCGCTGCAAAGGATTCTACATGCACAAAAATGACCAAGACTATGAAAGATTAGGAGAAAGGAATCCAGAGAAGGGCAGAGGCCCTTGTATCAAACAACATATAAGGTTTAGTTCATGGGTTACCATCAGCTCCTGGTTTTTACCTCGCAATGCAGACAAAAATTGGAAAATTTTAGTTCCCTCTATCCTCATCGTTGCCAAACAAGAATCATTTGATACACCATGAAACATATTTTGACAGTGCACTTATTTGATATTGTACACATTAATGCATTTTTCTATAAACTTGATCAAAGTTAGACAAGTTTGACTTAGGACAAAACTTGTATGACTTACAATTTGAAACAGAGGGAACATATAGTTCTCATCAATAGGCACCAATGGAACCAGAAAACTCATTGGAGCATGTCCATGTAATAAGAAATGGACACCAATTGAAATAATATAAAGCTCCCCTTTTACAGGGATGTGACGTTTTTTCCCCAGATCCCTTGGTCCTCATCATTGTCAATGAGCTAAATGTACTACACTATTAGATCAAGCCATAAAAATCAAATGGTTCTAAGAAATCTAGTTCATTCTAGGGGTTTACATAACCTTACCAATCAGCGAAATCCCCCCAGAAGAAATCATATATTTCTCTAGCAGCATCTCCAAAGAAAAACTTGTCATAGCTTCTGCTGACCTTATCGATGAGTTCATGAAGTTCTGTAACCTGGATTATAGTTTATTCTTGTCATCAACAAACTACAAAAGGCCAAATAATTTAACATCTTAATGGACTTACCACCCAGCATTCTGGCAATGGTAATTTCTGGAGTGATGCTTCTGAGTCGAACTGGACAAAGAGATGCAAATGTATTAGCAACAGTTTAAAATTTAAAACACAAATTTAGTGAATGTATCATGTGCAATTTTAAGTTCAATGAGCAACCTTATTTGCTAACAAGACATCCCATGCTGAGACATCACTTTTATCAGGCAAATTCTGCAACAAAAATTTGCCTGCGTTCCACAGCTTGTTTGTGAAAGCCTTATTTGATGTCAACCTTTCTGTAGAGAGATTGAGGTCCTGAAGTAAAAAAAGGTGTATTAACAACAGACAAAATTTAATTTTGCAACAAATAACAAAATAAGAAATACTGTATGGAAAAAACAAACCTGGCCTGCAGTGCCCAAAGATAGTGTAAATCTCAAAGCATCTGTCCCGTAATCTTTGATGGTATCTAGGGGATCAATGACATTCCCCAATGTCTTCGACATTTTTCGACCCTGGGATGCACCTTGTAATTTAGCATCTCAGATGAATGTTAAAGCTAGCACCATATCAAACAGATTTCACAAGAGCCTACCCAATTGATCTAACATGTTCATCAGGTTAAATTAGATAATGAGACTTGCTGCCCTAACATGCAAAAGATTTTTTGTTTTCCGACCTGAAATCTGTAGTGATGAAGATATAACAAGTGGCCAGCTGCTATGGAGCATCTACAGCCTACAAGTAGAAAAAACATGAGGCCCACAAAAAAAATGCATCCCTTGTAAAGTTGTACCCTTTCTATGGATCCTAAGAGGTGGGCAGCATGTGGCAAACAGGCAATAGTTGCAGCAAATAGTAGGTCCTAGTAATAGGGCAATCGTGTCATTTAGGGAGCATTTAGTTTGAGACACCACCAATTGTATATGAGGTGGTGTATCATGAATTGATCCCATGAAATTTGGAGGAATGACTTCATTCCTTGTGATTATACTAATTATTAGCTTGCTAGAGGTGGGGTGGGGGTGGATCAATCCATTCCGTTCCACAAACCAAACAAAAAGGCGAGTGAGAAGACAATGGACCACTCCATTGGTCAAATCAAACATGTCATTACAGCATGGTTCCAAAAAAATACCTATGCCCTTTTCATAATCTTATTATTGAATTAGAAGTTTGATCATGTTGCTTTTGCACCACAAGAAAAGGCTAGCCTTGACTATTGGCCTCTGAAAACAACAAAACATACATTGTGCCTCATCTCACCTCAGCGTCCCGGATAAGACCATGAAGATAGACATAAGAAAATGGTACTGATCCTGTAAACTCAATTCCCATCATGACCATTCGTGCAACCCAGAAGAACAAAATGTCATGGCTGTGAAGGTAAGGGTCAGGCATCAATGTAACTTGGCCCAAGTACCAGTGAAAGAAGAAAAGGTAAATCAAACTATTGACAAAACTAACATACCCTGTCTCCAGAACAGTTGAAGGATAAAAATGCTTATAATCCTCCTTGGAAAGATCGGGCCAACCAAGCGTGCTGAAAGGCCACAAAGCACTGCAGGACAGTAGCAACAATTAAAAATAACAGAAACTATGGTAGTTACATACTGCAGAGAAAGGAGAAAAGGCACACTCCACAGTGCAAATAGTTCAAAATATGAAGGTCATGAAGCATTTACTGTTATTCAAGGAAAACCCAAAAAAAATCTTTATAAATTTACAAGCTGCTTAGTCCCAAAAATAGAACTTCTAATTTTATATTCTTGCACACACACACCCTCCAAAAAAAAAAAATACAAATAAAAAATATAATCAGGCAATAAACTAATACAGGACACAAAAAAACGGGACCACAAATTTCGCAGAGGAAGATAGACCTTGAGAACCAAGTATCAAGAACATCAGGGTCTTGATATATTTCAACTGATTTTCCATATTTTTCCTGAGCTTTTGCAAGTGCCTCCTCTTCGGTTCTAGCAACAATATAGTCTTCTTCACATTTCTTTCCAACAATATACCAAACTGGTATACGATGACCCCACCACAATTGTCTACTTATACACCAATCCTTTATGTTTGTTAGCCAATGATTATATATCTGCAGACGAAGCACACCAAAAAGCAAAGGGCAATAGTTTAATCATAGAAGCAGATAACTATCTCTAAAGAGTAAAGTGCATTCATGCAGTACCTTCTCAAATCTCTCTGGAAGAATGGTTAATTGCCCATTTTCAACAGCATGGAGAGCCTTTTCAGCCAATGGCTCCATCGTAACAAACCATTGCTTACTAATCAAAGGCTCAATCACCTATAGGATCAAACATAAGTAGGTCCATCAAACCCTATGGAAAATATCAACAAAAAGTATCACTAAGAACTGGAAAAGGGTCACACTTCACCACCCCGTTGAGACCTAGGGACTCGAAGTGTATAAGGTTCTTTCTTTACTGCCAAGTTAGT
The DNA here is from genome assembly GCA_018135685.1 of Themeda triandra. Taxonomy (NCBI): domain Eukaryota; kingdom Viridiplantae; phylum Streptophyta; class Magnoliopsida; order Poales; family Poaceae; genus Themeda; species Themeda triandra. The sequence continues at coordinate 551,923 of JAENPR010000144.1, read as the reverse complement.
CTCAACAAGGTCAGACCACAACTTTTCTCGGGCCTCAAACCGATCCATACCACTGAAAAAAGGAGAAGAAAGAAAGTTAGTACAAGAAACATGTGGTGTGCAAAGCCATAGAAAGGATTTCTGCAAAAATATAGCACTTCCTTTTCTACATGCATCAGTTAAATCAACTAATTACATCTTTTGTACAAAAGGTCAAAGCCACAAATAGGTGCCTCACTCTCTCTCAAACTTTCTGTTAAGCAGGTCCTTATTAAGCTGTTTCAGTGCCATTAAGTAGAAGGCAACTTAAAACTATATATGACAGAGAAGCATGTATGGTCTTCAAAAAAAGAGAAGCATATATGGGTCTATAAGTAGCCAAAATTGAATATCTTTGTAAATGACGCGACATGAATATAAAGAGGAAATTACACAGAAATTGTGAACTAACAAATATATCACAGATAAGAGAACTATAGTTCTGTTTGGAGAGAGAGAATACATGCCTGTATATTCCGGCAACATCATTTAGCGTACCATCTTTGTTCATGACATTAAGAATTGGCAGCCCAAGCTTTCGAGCAATATGATAATCATTATGATCATGTCCAGGGCTAATCTTCAGCACCCCAGTCCCAAATTCTGGATCAACATACTGTAAATCATAGAATCAGTAGTTACATTGCACAGGAATAATGCAACTCATAGAAGAGACGAAAGGGCACTTCTAAAGAAATTATCTCTCTCTTAAAGCATGAGGAAGGCCATAGTTACCTCCCTCAAGCACTCTTTTCTATCTCTAGATCTATTTGACTGAATTTCTCAACATAACTGGAATTCGGCGTTCAGAACTCCAGCACAGATGAGAGTATATAAACATGAAGCCATGAACACAAAGCATGCAGATTACTAAACAAGAACATGTAAGGATGAAGCATTTGCATAAAGCACGCACACGAGCAGATCAAGAAAAGAGCCAAAGACTTCATCCAAACTAGGAATGGAATGATAGGTAATTCATTATAAGTCAAAACTTAGCTACAGAACCAGTGAAGTAGAAAGCATCAGTAGCACTTTCTTGAGTACAAAGAACAGCAATCGCATCAAATAAGAGATCAATGGAACCATATTAATGAGTTGTTTTTGGCATCTTGTGTTGCTATATTTGATTCATGTTGCGATGCCCTTTATAAAATTGCTTCAAACATAAAGGACATATTCAGTTTCGTGCTTACCCGGTCAGCAATAATAGGGACATGTCTCCCACATGTCAATGGTACAATAGCCAATTTACCAACATATTGGGCATAACGCTTATCCTGTATTGCCAATTGACATAGAGATAAGATTTCTACTAAAGTAGTTGTTTGAGAAACAAATAACTTGACTTAGTTATAATTATAATAGAATGTAAGAAAATGTTACTGCACAACATTGGAGAACTCATACCTCTGGGTTAACAGCAATTGCAACATCAGCAAATAGAGTTTCAGGTCTTGTGGTCGCAATAGTCATAAAATCATCCCTGCACCAAGTATAAACGAAATATTTCTAAGCAATTTTCATCAATATACAGTGTCCATAATATTGCTTGATTTCTCATATTATAAGATAATAAAAGGTTAATTGTACATCATGCAGTCATTCTCCAGAAAATGGAAAATTGAATATAACATGATAGAAACAAGAATCTGATGTCAAACGAAATCAATAATGAAATGTCTATTGACAATCAAATAATGAAATGTCTCAATGCAACATAGACAGTATAGTGAAAAGTACCTGGTTCCACCAGCAACACGGTACTTGATGAAGTACAAATTTCCAGGTTCTTCAGAGTATTCTACTTCCTGATTAGGAAAACTATGTCAGAATCAAATCTTGAGTTTCCACATGCAGAACTGTGATAATGTGCTGAGGCTTTGCAGCATTTCTGTGTACTGTTATCGAATTTCCTTTTGTCTGAGTTTGCACCAAATATCACAGATATATGTTTAACTAACTGAAAAGAAAGCAAATATTTTCACATACTAAATCAGATACTGCAGTTTGGAGGTTAGGAGACCAGTTGACCAAATAAGATCCTGTAAATGAAAAAATAACCAATATCTATATAAGTGATTTAAGGTAAAACTAGTGCACTAATCAAGATAAAATCATAGGATTCAAATCTAAAGAATAAGCATTCCTAAATCTCTATCCAACAAGAGCGCTACTTGCCAAAAGAAGAATAGGAATAATAAGCATGGCCAACATCAACATGACACCCCAAGCATAAAATAAGGGACCATATGTGACACTTAAGATAACGCAGGTACAGTACAAACTGCCAATAGCATGTCTTTTATCAGATTAATGCGTGTTTATTACGTTGAAAGGAACAAATGGTTCCTTGTTTCCGTTGAGTTCCCATTTGGTGGAGATAGTTGCTCTGAACTTTCAGTCAACAAATATGACCATCATGTGACAATGTTTAGACTGGATATGGATGCTGTAAAGTGCAAAATAGCTGTAAGACCTCACACATGAGTACATGACACATAAGCCACTTTCTGTAAAAAGCACCAATGCTAGTGATATGCAGTAATAAATCATTTTAGGATGCAAGTTTCAAGGAATCTGGAGGTAGCTCCTACTTCTGAATACAAGAAATAGGAGAATATTTATGCTATCTAGTACAGAGCATGTTAATATAGACAAGAAGAAATAATGACTGAGGAAATTATGTAGTGGTTATAGTGGGGGCTGGGGTTAGGGCAGAGAAGAGGCCAACCAGGGAAACAGAACAAATATCTGCTCAAGATCATGCAACACAAATATAGTAATTGAAAAAAAAAAAGGTATACTACCCTCAACACAAATATCTGCTCAAGATCACACTCTCTTGTAGTAGGACAGCTATAATAAATAATTCTACCTTGATATATAAGCCCTTTATCATGGAGTCTAATGAATGCTTCAACAACTGCCCCTGCAAAATAGAACCACCAATGCATTAATTGAACAGAACTGTGATAACAACTCCCCAATGCCTTTTTTTTTCAAAAATGTATAACAGCTGTGTATCATTGTACTAATAGATAGGAGAGTCCTGTCTCCTGTGCAATGTCCCTGAGGGTAAAAAGAGGAGAGGAAAAGGAAACAGAACACTAGATTAACAGCACCCCACAGAAAGGAGTAAACACAACAAATCCAGGAAAACCTAAGTATGCCAAAGGATCCCTAACTCTTTTGGTCCAACACTCAACCTACAACACTGTAGTTTTTAAATCATACAATAACAATAAAGCCTATCAATGCTTCTTCTGGAAAATCTAGGTCAAAGCAAGGTCCTACAAACCGATGGTTGGCGTTCATTTGGTCATCCACCTGGTAATGATTAACTGATTATACAGCCTAACCAGCCACACTATGCAGCCTGAATAGCAATCGAAAAGTTACATGCCGAAGCACTTGTTCCTTGTGTATGACATAGTAAATAGTAAAGCTTCTTTCAGAACACTGGGAAAAGTCTACCAGTGCCCAATGTCCATAATCACACAAGGAAACTTCATAGAAGGTCAGAGTACTTCGTCCCCATTCATGAAAGAAAGAAGAAAAGGCATGGTAGGGAATAAAGGAATACTCCACACCATCATAGTCCTGACTATATGCAAGTAACAAACAACACAATGGATGCATCATGCAACCAGTTGCCTCATCACTATGATAATTTCAGTAGAAGATAAGCAAAGAATCAACTATAGATATGAATTCCTTTGAATCAGGAAGCAAGCTAGTAGCTTTCAGCTAACTTATACAAACAGCGCCAGCAGCAACACTTACGGCTCAATTGTTCATCAAGAGTGAAACGTTCACGACTCCAATCACAAGATGCACCCAATCGCCTAATCTGATTAGTGATAGTGCCCCCATATCTGAAAGGGAAACAATTTTTAGAATGAGAACACATTGGTTCTGTAGACAATCCATCTTTAAAGAGAGTCAAAGTCCCTATCCATGAAAGCTCTTATGGAACTAATGAAACAATCATAATAATTGGTCTAAAATAATAAAAAATAGTTGTTAATTGATCTAAAACAGAATAACTGGAATCCTAATGGTATGTATTATTTTAAGAACACAACATAATTTGAGACTTGAAAGGTATAGGGAGAGAAAGAGATGAGTAAATAACCAGAAGTAATTGAATGTAAAAGTTATTACTTATTAGACATGTATACTCTAGTCCTACAATACATGTCAGTGCCAGTAGTTTTATGTTGCATAATAAAGAATCACAAATTTGTCTAGATTAAGAGAGAAAAAAAAGACTTACTTCTCTTTCCACTCCCAAACTTTTTTAGTGAACTCCTCTCGTGTCATATCTGTCCTCTTGACACCTTCAGCGGCCAGCATCTTCTCCACAACTAACTGAAACAAAAATACGAAAGGTTAAAAGGGAAAACACACAGATATTCACTCAACACAAATTGAGTTTCTATCAAACATGTGACAAGATCTACAAACCTGAGTCGCAATCCCAGCATGGTCAGTGCCAGGTATCCAAAGTGCAGGTCTCCCTTTCATTCGGAAATATCTAACCATTATATCCTGAGTCACTTAAAGAAATGCAGAGTTTTCATACACATATTATATAGGATTCTAAAGTAAATTAATGAACTTAAACAGGTTGACTATTATATGACAGTTCACAGCGCTTGTAGAGATTAGCATTAGACAGACTTCATAAATCGTTAATGCTTAATAAAGCTAATATTGACTAGTGTTCACATTATTACTATATAGTATCTGTAACTCATTTCATGGTCCATTGAAAGAAATTGGCTTGCACTCTGCAGATTATATTTAGTCACCAGGATAAGTACAATAGCATCAAAATTTAATCATCCAACCTCAAGGGTGACAAACATAGCATGGCCCATATGTAGTGATCCAGTAACATTTGGTGGTGGCATCGGGATGACAAATGGATCTCCTCCTCGGTCAAAGTTAGGCTTAAAGAATCCCTGAGATTCCCACCTAATAGAGAATCATGTATAAGGAAAGTTTGTTGAAGCACAGAAATAACTATATGTATTACATCATGAATTCATACTTGACTGAAACAAGAGTTATAGGCAACAAGCAAACATCAAATTCATAAATGTTGGTGGACCAATGTTCAAGTACTATTTCATTTTCCTTCTTATAAAAAACCTGTCATCCAAAGTATACAATCCTAAGCTACATGTTTCCAAAGTACCAATTAACATTCAACTTACTGCTAATAGCAGTGCAGCAGAAATTAGGTTCAAGCATATACTGCTCCCAGCAAGCTATTAGCTACCAATGTACCAATACTGGTTAACTAACAAGAATTCATATGCCTCTATGCTGAAAGCTGGGAAAAACTGACATTGCATTGCCACATCAGGACTTCAATTAAATTCATATGCCAACTAACTTGCCCTTTCTACCGCAGCTCATGATCCCACAAGAAGAAATGGGCAGGCGAGCACTCAAATTGTCCGTCCAGCAGAAATTGAAGAGTACACTCTGATCCACTTTCAAAATTGAAGAGTAATAGCTAACAGCATAGTGCATTACTACTACGTCAGAGAATCTGTACGGGTGCTCACAAGCGAATCCAAAAACGAAAGAGCGAGCAAACATTGCTCAGAGGCACGTGGAATTACCACTTGTAAATCCGCTCCTCGTTGGTGAAGTCGAACGCCTTGGCGACCTCCGGGGAGGTGAACACGTCCGTCTCGGCGGCAACCGCTGCACCGGAGCAGCAGACCCCCAGGCAAGCAATCCAGTCAGTCAGCTGACGACGAGCCATTCCCGGCACAGAATTAATTAATTAAATTAACAAGCTCGACGACGAGCCAGCAGGCAGCGGCCGGTACCTGCGCAGAACCTGCGGGCGGCGCGGCGCGGGGCCCACGCCGGGCGGCGGCAGGCGGCGGCGGGGAGGAGGCGCGGGCTGAGGCGGCGGAGGCAGGCGGCGGGCGAGGAGCAGGAGAGCAGCGCGGAGGATGGGCGCGCGAGCGCCATTGCCGCTGCCGCGGCCGGCTTCGCTGGAGATAAACCCTAGTGGGCGGATGCCGCTAGCGGCTGGCGCTGAGTTGAGAGGGGAACCAGGGGGAGAGGGGTTTGGATTCCGGATAACGCGGGACGGCGGGAGGATGGTGCGGCGGGCTGCTCTGGCACTGTGGCGCACCTGTGGCTGTGTCCCGCGGCTTTTGCCTCCTCCGCTTGAAATGGAACTGAGAGGACCAAACTCTTAATAAAATACATTTAAATTTTTAAATACCCTATTATCGTGTCCTAGGATAAATAAAAAGTAAATTACACTTACCATACAATAATTATGGAAGTGGATGGAAATTAGTCTAACATCTTGCAATTTATCCAATAACTAGCACACATGCCCGTGCGTTGCACCGAGAAAACTCTATCAAATATTTATGAAAGCACCATGATAACAATTCTAATATTTATTTATGTTATCTCTTCTATATAAAATTTTGAAGATATAATTTATTTATTTTTTGATAACCGTGATATCCAAAATATGGCTACTGCTTCATATATAATATGATAGCGTCAACGTGTTTACGTAGGATGTGTGTGTGAACCACGTTTAATCGATCACCGAGTCTACTTTGACTACGCCCAATGCAGTGGCTCTCCATGCCACCCTGAAGTCACTGCTTTTTTTCCTGCGGCATCGCGGGCTCGCCACATCTCAATCGAGGTGAGCTGCAAACATGACAACGAGCTACGAGGCACCAAATCGGTCTAGTGTTAAACTTGAAACTCCTCCGAAGTCATGCACCTCTAGATCACGGATACGAAGCCGATGATGACCAACCAAAAAAGGATAGATTATATTTTTATGCAAGTAACAAAATTGGTATGGCATTTTTATGATTTTTGGTGAATTTTGTAATACCTTTTTTTATAAATATCAAATTTTAATATTTTAGTCAGGAATCCCGATATATTTCAAAAACAATTAAGGACCTTCTACCTTTTCTTTCTCTCTACAATTTATATATCGGGAACCCTATATTTATTTTTATTCTCATCTAGCTTCAAATCTCCTATCTTAATCGTAAAAGGGAGACTGAGAAAGATTGGTACACGGACGGAAGAGACGGACAAAAAGATCGGTTAGGATTTTTGATAACCTCTAGTTAGAGGTGCGGGCTGGCTAAAATTAGACGTTGCATGTTTGGAATAGGATACGGAGAGGGAAGGCTATAGGGAGCGGGCGGACAAAAATTCTCTGGCAGAAGGAAATTTTAACAAAATTGTCATCACTTTGCAAAATTATCATTGTTATTATTGATTTTACAAAATAGCCATGCATCGTACTTTTTTTCTTTGTTTCTATTCCATTATTTTATTTTTCTATTTGCCTTTTCATGTACGGACAAGAGGGCCGGCCTTTATCTGTTTCCTTTTACTATATGGGCGAGAGGGCTCGGGTACTCTTTTCCTGTACGGATCGACGTATTCTTTTTCCTATACGAATCTACGGACTCAGACGGTTTTCTTTTCCGAGACGCACAGGGTTACGACGGGCAAGCGTGGCTGACAGAAAATTATCACGCGGACAGGAGGACAAAAAGTAGGTAGGAAATTTTCACCATTAATTATTAGGTAGAGATAGAGATGCGGTAACTATTGCACGTTGGTTTTAGAGTAAAATGCACCCTGGGTACTTTAATTATTGGAGTAGTAACATCTAGATACTTGAACTAAAAAAACTACCACCTGGATACTCAAACTATTGAGGTAGTATTAGGTACTCGAACTAAAAAAGCTCTCACCTGGGTATTTAAACTATCGGGCATTACCATCCAGGTACGTCCAGAGAGCGCGGAAAATGAATTTTAATTCTTTTTCTTTTTCTAAAAATTGATGAATAGCTGAAATTTTTTATTTTTGTAAAAAATAATTAGAGCTCTAAAAATTCTAAAAAATTTGATGTGCTAAGTAATATTATAATTTATAATTTAGAATGAATGAAGTAATATTATATAAAATGGCATGCTGAATTGTAACAAGTCGTTTTGGAATTCTTTTTGGATACATAGATTTTTCCATGTATCTGTACATCTAAATTAAATACATAGTAAAAATCTATGTATGTATACATCTAGAAAAATTAAAAGTCGATTTACAATTTGGAATAATATATTGTATTGTATCTGCATCATATTTCATTCTTAATGCGGCCAGTGGGAGTAAACTAAAACAGCGCACAGGACACATTCGTACAGTCGCTAAAATCAAACCTGCTGCATCATCCGTGCAGAGTGTGGTTTACTGCAAGTCCCCCAGCCAGCTATGGATCCGTAAATCGACCAAGGGGGTGATAAACAATATTACAAGGCGAAAAATTATACTAACTATACGCCAATAATACAAAAACATACAAATTATACTAATTATATACTAATAATAGACATAGAAAAAAAAATTACACTAACTATATGCTAATTTTAAACAAAATGAAGACATGCTGCGTGATTTTGTGGCCACCGGGAGGGGCTGCAGCACGCCCAGCCCCTCCCGTGGATCCGCCACTGCCCCCAGCAACAAAATCAGATGATATAAGGCCGTACATAACGCGCATTTTCGCACGTGTGACCGGTCGACGAAATAATCTCACCCTCACCTTGGACAGTCCAGCGTCAGTACACTATATATCTACAGAGCTCAGCTAGCTCCTCCATATTTTCTTCCTCCTGCTAACAATTCATGCACGAATGGTGCTAGATAGGTCGGAATATATCTGTCACCAGATTAAAATTAAAGCTACACACGCGCGCATGCGGTTCAGAAACTACGTAACCGGCGGGGCCTCTGCTGCGATCTGCTGTGTTGTTCGATTCAATTCTGCCTACCAAAAAAGATCATTTTGTGTCCCGTCACTGGCAGCCACACCGGCCCATATCATGATCGCGACATACGTAGCTAGCTAGGTGCTCCATCGTCCATCCATCGATCGAGATCTCCAACTGCCAGCAAATTCTGATCGATCGATCGCGGGAGCACCGTAATATTTCACTAGTAAGTACACTACGCGCGCGCACCCCGCGCAACGATCCTAAAAGGCTAAGCCCCGTCTCATTGCAACGTCGCCACCATCTGACCAAGATTGTCTAATCTTACAATATGTAGAAAGAGTACATCAAATTTTTTAGAATTTTTAGAGCTCTAATTATTTTTTTACAAAAATAAAAAATTCTAACGCTATTCATCAATTTTTCAAAAAAGAAAAAAGAATCAAAATTCATTTTCCCGCGCTCCTGGCATACCCAGATGGTAATGCCCAATAGTTTAAGTACCCAGGTGAGAGCTTTTTTAGTTCGAAAGACTAAGGATGATACTACCCGAATAGTTTGAGTATCCAGGTGGTAGCTTTTTCAGTTTGAGTACCTAGATGTTACTACTCCAATAGTTAAAGTACCCAGGGTGCATTTTACTCTTGGTTTTACATCTTGTAGTTTGTTTAATTGGACACGAGAACTTGGCTTATTATATATACGGTCCAAACACGTGTATTTGATATCTTTGGGAGCTACTGTATTATAGTGTGCTTAGCTTGAATCGTTAGAATAACAACTTATTCGCAGGAAAGCCTGATCTCTTGTTGGGTTTAATTTAGACTTGGTCCATTTCTAAATGCATAGAATCAAATAAAATTTAGTCCATGTTAGTTAAATGTTATAGTCCAACATAATTTACTCTCATATGAGATTTTAACTAAACATTGACTCAATTTGAATAGGTGAACTATATGTGTTGAACTATATGTGTTCCTATTAAAAAGTTGAACGGTGTCCCACCTTCATCGAGCCGAGCCATGCATGAGCCAACTCACACCACAACATCTATATGGCAGAAAATCAAGTTTTTTGAGAGTGCATGGTGGAAAGTACATCTTGGCCTCTTTATAAGTTTTGACACACTGATGTTAGTATAGTGGTCGATGTAATGATATTTATGACACGTAGACATATTATAAAGCAAACGTGGGTACATGAAGACCCCATTCAAATTGTTGCAAGGCTTATTACTTTAATTTTTAATTTGAGAATAGAAAAAATCATACTATTAAGGGGACAAATTGGTATATTTGCATAGAGCTTCAAATGATAGTGATATAGATCGTACAAATACACATCATCACAACACTTTGGCCCTATATGCACCAATGAATGAAGTTCTCGCATGAAACTAAATAGATTACAAGATGTTGGACTAATATGCACCCACTAGGATAGTTGTTATATTAAATTGGACAAATTACAAGATGTTGGACTAACATGCACCTACCTTTATAGTTTTGTATGGTGAGTGCAATTTACTCATAAATAAACTCTTAATGTCGTGCTATGTTAGATCCAAACAAGCTCTAATCAATTTACATGTTAGTCACTAATGTTGTATCTATAAGCTCTATCAATTTTTGCAAGCTCCACCTCCATGCTCTCTTTTTTCTCTCCAACTCATCATCCTCAACCTATGCATTCATGATCCTTCACATCAAAGACCATATTGTCAATCAGCAATGATGGCGGCAAGGCCAAATCTAGTGGCACCTTGGATAAAAGAGGTGGATGAACAATTGATTTGCCATTAGTACCTAAAAGGGAGTTAAGAATGAGGTGTGGAAAAAGTGACCAAGGTGAATGACCTAAAAGGCAGATTAGATCAAGTCTATATGGACCTAAGTGATAAAATGACAAGTTGAATGATCTAGATTACACACTAAAATAAAGTTTAGCAATTTAAGATAAGTAATTTAAAATTTTAGGATCTAGATGAAACAAAGAGGTAAATTCGTGAATAAAATTTTTTTTAGGTTATGCTTAGAACAAAGGAATGTGAAGCCAAAAGAAGAAGAAAAAAGATAATGATGTTGTGGGGAAACAGAAAGGCAGAGCCTCGTGGAGGCCAAACTCAGCTCCTACCCCTCATTCGTTGTCAAAGTTCTGTTGTCTAGTGTTTATTTTCATGTATGTTTGTAGACATTTTTTTATTTGGATCGTTCAGCGTATGATTTTTGTGGCTGATAAGCCGACTAATGTGGTTTTGTTGTGAGAAAAATGTTATATCATGATTGATAAACTAGACTAATAAGTTCAAAGCGACCAAGGTGAATGATACCATCTTTTTTCTATCTTGAAATTAACCTCTAGTTCTATTCTTATTTTCTAATACATCTTGTTGCTTACATCGGGCAGTGGATTGGCTGCGCTCCTGTGCAGCAGAGAGCAGAGAAGATCCTATCCGTTTGTAGTTAAAAAGAGGAAAAGTGATCGTGTATCTTGTTGGCCTTATATATAAATGGAAATTGAAAAAGAAAGCAAGAGGGAAAGTGATCGTGTTCGGTTTATACAGAAATGGAAAAAGTGATAGTGTATCTTGTTGGCATTATACGTATATAAATGGAAAAAAAGAAAAAGAAAAAAACAAGAGGAAAAGCGATCGTGTATCTTGTTCGCCTTAGAGCATCTCCAAGGGTTTTGCATTTTTGCTTTGACATTTGTAGTCATTTGCCAACTCTCAAAACAAAATGCAAAGGAATAAAAGAGGTCATCTCCAATCGTTTTGCAATTTTGACTTGGCAATTAACCAAAATAGACAGCGTGGGTGGAGGGATGTGGTGCGAGAGTCGCGCGCGGGGACGTCGGAGGCGGCGCATGCGACAAATGCCAAGCGCGAGGGCTTGGCATATATGCCAAGTCTTCCCTCCAAATGCCAAGTTAAGAAAAATCGCAAAAACTAAATGCATAACCATTGGAGAGGGTTTTTTAGGAGTTTTATGCAAATTAGTAAATCCAAGTCGAATTGCATAACCCTCGGAGATGCTCTTAATATGGAAAAACGAAAAAGGGGAAAAAAAGAAAGAAAAGTGATCGTGCTCGCGTCGTACTGAAATGGAAAAAAAAAGTGCGTTTGCCGGGAGTCGAACCCGGGTCTATTGCTTGGAAGGCAATTATCCTAACCGTTGGACTACAAACGCCGCTTGTTGATAATTTTTGACCAAAACATAATTAGTACTTTATAGATACGTGCTGCCAGAGACGGCAAAATGCAAAACAAAGAAAGAATAAAGAAATTGCATGCATGCATGCTTCATGCTTGTAGCGACATCTGCACGACAAAGACATCTTTTCATTGACGCACCATCTTTTTCTTTCTTGAAAATAAGCTCCAGTTATATTTCTTCTACACCTCTAGTTTTTTTTGTTTTGTTTTTTTTTTTTGTTGGTGATATCTCTACACCTCTATCCACCCAACAAAAAATGCTCCTTTGCAGTAGGGAGCAGATCATGTTGCTTTACATTACTCTATCCACCCAACAAAAAATGCAATTATCTAGTTAAATTTTGATAAGATTTGACTAACTTTACAACGATTAGTATTAAAGTTTATGCATCAACCAAGATTTATTATTCAAATATATTTCATTATTAATCTTTTGATATTTATGTTATATTATAATGTTAATACTCCTTTTAGAACTTTTAGTCAAATTTTAAAAAGTTTACTCCTTGAAAAACGAGAATTGTATTTTTTTAGATGGAGGGAGTAGCTACTACAAAAGAGGAAAAAATGATTGTGTATTTTGTTCGCCTTATATATAAATGGAAATGGCAAAATATAAAAGCTACTATTAAAAGTAGGAAAGGTGATTGTGTATCTTCTTCGCCTATGTATAAATTGGAAATGGAAAAATAAAAAGAAAAAAGCTATTCAAAAATAGGAAAGCTGATCGTGTATCTTGTTGGCCTTATTATATATAATAGAAAAATGGAAATGAAAAAATAAAATATAAAAAAATAAAAAATGCGTTCGCCGGGACTACAAACGTGTGGAAGACGATTATCCTAACCATTGGACTACAAACGCTGCTGTTGATGATATGTTAATTAATGATTAAAAACATATTTTTTAATTATGTTTTTTTAGAAGAAACATGTATTCATCTTAGTGCCTTACACCGACCCTTTTACGACACTGGACTCCAAAGAAAAGGAAAATTACATAGAAGTTTACAACTCCCGTTCATCTTCCTCGGCCTTCGAGATCCATCCGTCACCGCCATCAAAGCCGCGTACCAACCGTCGTCAGCACCGGCCAAACTCCATAGGGTGGAGGCCGCGAGAGAGGACTTTTCGGGCGAATCGCCCGACGTTGCCTCCCGGCGCATCGGCTAACTCCCGTACCCACGACGCATCCTTCGATTCCATCGCCGCAACCCGAGCAAAGGCTCGAGATTTTCACCAAACATGTTCCTCGAGATTAACGGGGTCAACAAAGATCATCACCGACGAAGACAACGATGCACCGGCCCTCGACTCCAAGAGAGTTCTCCAGCCTCTCCGTTGACGTCGGAGTAGATCGCCATCGGAGAACGAAAGAGACTGGAGAAATTATTCCTCTTGCCCTCGCGCGCCGCCGCTTCCGCACGCCGCGCTCGCCGAAGACCAAGTCGCAAAGGAGCCACGCTCCTCCGACCAAACCTAACTCCGCCGCCGAACATCGACGACGAGCAAACCCTAGACCTAGGACTCGATTAAGACCCTATGAAAAACAGGAAAACTGGAAATCGAGGGCGGACCCCCGCTCCGCGTCACCGCGGGCAGCGAGGCCGGAGGCGAGGGAACGGGGGCCGCAGGCGGTGGTGGCGGCGGCGGCGGCGGCCCCAAACCCTAACTCTCCGAAACGGAGTGAGTCCTATTTTTTAATTATGTTTACAAAACACACTTGATTTGCTCAATAGCCAAAGGCCAAAACCAAATGTGGCACGGCTCCTATAACCATAACCAGCGTGCCAGCCAACAAAGGCGGCAGACGATCGACTCCAATCCACTCTGCTCCTGCTCTGCTCCGGCACCTCCACTGCTCTGCTCCAACTCCGTGCGCGCTGCGTGCCGCCTCCGCTCCGCTCCGCCATGGCCACCGCCCTCCTCCGCCTCTCCCGCTCCCGCCCCCGCCGCGCGCTGCTCCCCCTCTCCTCCCTCCTCCAACCGCTCTCCACCCAGTCCCCCGCCCCATCTCCGTCCCCCCGCCGCCTCCCGCATTTCCTCTCCTTCCTCGCCGCCGCCGCCGCGGCCGGGGGCGCAACCGTCGCGCTCTGCGACTCCGGCCTCGACCACCACCGGTGCCCGCCCGCCTCAACTACCCCCGTCACACAGTGCTCGTGTTCCGTTACTCGCTCAGCTTGGGGTTGGCCTCACCTGACTGACCCGGCGTGCTCTGTCTGTCTGTTTGTCTGGCGCAGGGTCGGCGGCAAGGACAGCACCGATCTGGTGGTGCGTGGGGACCGGAAGCGCGTGCCGCAGGAGTTCGTCGACGAGCTCGCGTCCTTCCTCGGGGTGAGTCTGGTGATCGGACGGCCGCCGCGGCATTCGACCTGAGCGCAGCGATGGCGGCCTTGATGTGTGCATGCCGAGTGTTTGATGTTTTCTCGCTGACGGGTGAGTGGACGCGGCTTAATGGCAGGACAACTTGACGGTGGACTACGAGGAGAGGAGCTTCCATGGCACGCCACAGAACAGCTTCCACAAGGCGGCCAATGTGCCTGATGTCGTCGTGTTCCCGAGGTGATGACGCTTACTAATGAGAACTCCAATGGTCATCGATTTGTTGAAATCAAGGGCTGGTAGGAGATGTTATATGCTTCAAGTGTTCTGCCAAAAATATGCTGCCGACTTGTGTGCCCCATCTTACAATGTCATGTATGATGTATCAGCACTTGATGTTGGGATGGGCTGAACCCGCTCCATATCTCAAGCATGTATTGATTGAATGATCTATTTCTCACAATGAAGTGATGCTTCATCGTCTGTTTTGCAGCTCGCAAGATGAGGTACAGAAGATTGTGATAGCCTGTAACAAGTACAAGGTATGGTATTCTTTTCATCGGTGCAAACATATAGGATTAACAGATGTGGTCTTCATCATCTGTTTCTATGTATGAAGGCTCCAACATCATCATTGATCTAATTTATGTTCGATCTCCTTGTGCCAAGGTTCCAATTGTACCATATGGTGGGGCTACCTCAATTGAGGGTCACACACTGGCCCCTCATGGTGGTGTTTGCATTGACATGACCTTGATGAAGGTACAAATTAAGCATTAATCTAGAGCATATAGCTCTAGCTAGGTGTTAAAATGATGTTATGAAAACAAACTAATGCTTAAGAAGCTTTCGTATATTCGATCCTTGACCTTTCTACTTTGTTTCCTTTCCTCAAATGTGTGGTGTGGTTCATCATGGCGTAAATTCTTTACAGAAAATCAAATCCCTGAATGTTGAGGATATGGACGTAGTTGTTGAACCTGGAGTTGGATGGATAGAGCTGAACGAATACCTGAAGCCCTATGGCCTATTTTTTCCTCTTGATCCAGGAAAGGTCCTTGTTCTTTGTTCATAGAGCCTTTCAAAATTTTCAATTAATCTTTTCAAGGCACCCTGTTATGAACCTCTAAATGTAATCACCCGATGTGCAATTGCATCTAATTTAACTTGGTTGCAGTTGGTAAGCCATTGTTCCCTATTGATTTGTGTAAGTTCATTCAGCTAATAATTAGTACTTGTAACCATAGCCAGTAACTCCATTTTTTACTTTCTTCAATGGTTTCAAATGTATATTTAGTTCCCATTATCATTCTCTGGAAACATCAATAGATCCTTTATCATATTTAGAAGATGGTCATGTTAAATTTTGCATGCTCATGGAACTCAAACACTCATGCTTTAGCTGAAAAAACAATTTGATTTTGCAGGGCCTGGGGCCACCATTGGAGGAATGTGTGCTACTCGCTGTTCTGGTTCATTAGCTGTGAGGTAATTACCAATTTATCCTTGTATTTCAGGGTATGTTCAAGGTTCTGTACCACAACCATAAACCCGCATCACTGAAGAACTTATAACTATAAGACTGATATGTCAGTTCATATACTTTGCTAGCTTTGTATTATAACTTTTAAATGGCTTTTATGGTTTCCTTCCTAGTTTCTAGGTATGGAACAATGCGGGATAATGTGATTAATCTTCGGGTACTTCTCCTCTACATTAAAAAAAATACTTTGTATCAGTTCCCCATGCAAACAGTAAATTTTCTTGGTATATGCAGGCTGTTTTGCCAAATGGTGATGTTGTGAAGACAGGTTCCCGGGCTCGTAAGAGTGCAGCTGGGTATGCAAGACACTCTCCTGATTGTTAGAATGACCCTTTTTGTTTTGTTTTTAGAAGTGGATACTATTTTCACTGTTTAGTGCTTCCTTTATCCATATATGTGCCATATGCATATGGTGTTCTATTCCTGCCACCTGCCATCGATTTGTGCGACTTTGTTTACCTCTGCCTTGTTGAATGTTAGGTATGACCTTACTCGTTTAATCATTGGGAGTGAAGGAACTTTGGGTGTAATTACAGAAGTGACTTTACGACTCCAAAAGCTTCCATCTCATTCTGTGGTGAGTATCTTTTGATTTAGTTTTAGTCAATAGCAAACTCAACTGTTTCTGACCACTGCAAAGTTCTTTGTTTAGGCTTGAATCTCAACATAGTGTAGTATATAGGAACCCTTAACGTACAATGCTGTTTGTTTTTTGGAAAAAAATTCTATTCTTTCTAAAAGGAATGACCACCTTCATGCTATGACATACCACTGTCGTCTTTCATCTTCAGAAAATATTGTGCAAGCATATACATAAAAGACAGAACACAGCTTGCTAGATTTGTGCTGTCAAATTTCTCTATTATGTATCATTTTTGTTTTCATTTTAGCTATGGAGGTACTCACCATACATTTTCCTACTACTTCAGGTTGCAATGTGCAATTTTAAAACTATTAAGGATGCTGCTGATGTTGCTATTGCTACAATGCTTTCTGGGATACAGGTTTGTGTTTTCCCTGCTATTTTCTTCCTTTACAATGACCATGATGCTCTGGTGTGGAACATTTGATCCTGTGTTTCATATGATATGAATTTGCAGGCTCTGGCCTCTGTTTTCTTGCATTTTGCCAATGTTTATGTTCCGATATATATGTCTATCCTGCAAAACTCTTGCAGCTTGCCAGTCAAAAAAAAAAAAAAAAAAAAAACTCTTGCAGCTTGCCAATATTTATGTTTTCTTTTCTATACAACTAGGTTTCAAGAGTGGAATTGTTGGATGAGGTTCAGATACAGGCAATAAATATGGCAAATGGCAAAAATTTGCCTGAAGTGCCAACCTTGATGTTTGAATTCATAGGGACAGGTAACGCACCTTACTATATGATCAGTTATATTATGTATCCATGGTGGCAGTACTTATCCTTCCCAAATGAATTTATTTGAAAATATATGCTACCATGTGAGTCTGATGAATAAGAGGTTTACATGTGGCCATCATTTTCTTACAGATTATGATTTTGACTTGATTCTTGATCAACAATAATGGGTAAAAAATGATAATACGACTATTGCTGCATCAGTGCTACTACTTCTGTATTTCAGGATATCAATTAGCAAAGGTTTACTTCTGCAGTTGGTTCTGGGTGCACAAACTCCTCAGAATATTCTCTAATAAACATAATTTTCTCTGTGCACAATGTACACTGCTGCCCAGACAACTTTCACAGTATTATATCTAATATAAGATTGGAGTGGTTAATTTTCACTCAAGATAGGCATCGTGAAAAGTGAAATTAATTTGATAGCAGTACATCATACATGTCCAGTTTTGCTATATGATACCTCCTGTATTTTTTTTTTTTCACAAGAATAGCCCAGTTACTTGCTAGCTTGTGATGTATATTATCTTCAGGGAAAACGCAACATAATAATATAATTTACTGGCTGCTGGACTGTGCTCAACTGCTCATTAGAAACTCCATTGAACTCACAGAACTTATTAAACTGTAACTGTTGTTGATGCTTAAAAAAAAACTGCAACTGCTGTTACAGTCTATGATCAATAACTGACTACCTTCTTTTCTTTATTAACATCTTCCTCTTGCAAATATCCAGAAGCATATGCTCTTGAACAAACTCTTTTAGTTCAAAAAATTGCCAACGAACACCATGGATCAGATTTTGTTTTTGTTGAGGAGCCAGATGCTAAAGCAGAATTATGGAAGGTCAGTAGAGCGTTTAATCTGAAGAGAATATTGATTCCCTCCTTTGGTTCTATATGATCTTGCACACATGTGAATGTTGCAAATACAATTAATTAGCCTCCATCATGCATTGGAATGGATCTATATTCAATATTTGTAATAATACTGAGCCCGTGCAGATCAGGAAGGAGGCACTTTGGGCTGGTTTTGCTATGAAACCTGATCATGAAGCTATGATAACGGTTTGTTCTCTTACCACTTGGTTAATATACATATATATGTCTTGTAATATTCAGGAACCACATCTAGTGTTGTGTATCATGTGCTTTAATGTTTGCTCCTCAGTTGTAAGTCTTTAACAACATATCCCTATGTTCTCTCCATGAAATTGTGATCCCAAATAAGTAGCATATCCAGTATAAATGATATTTAGCTATGGAGCATGGCCTTGTTTACATAAATGAAGAGGTTTATTTTCTCATTGGCATTTTTTTTATCCTCTGTTCCTATTCCTGTTTAGATTGTCCAAAAGGTCATTGTGATTGTGGTAACCTTTCATGGATCATGTTGCCAGTTAACAATGATGATCTGTGATGAGTTTCCTAATGCTACTGTATCTGTTTGTGCAGGATGTTTGCGTCCCTCTGTCAAGACTTGCTGAGTGCATATCTACATCAAAGCGGCTGCTTGATGCGTCACCATTGACTTGGTATGCATTTCCTCATTCAATACTTTTGAGAGATGGCCACCTCTTTCACAATTGTAAATATAGGACAGAAAGGTTGTTTGATATTATACGACATGGCATTATCTTACAGTGACTTCAGCAAGTCATGAATATATATTTTGGTTAGGAAGACATTTATGTCTGATTATTTATGTCCAGTCTGGTTATTGCTCATGCCGGTGATGGAAACTTTCACACAATTATCTTGTTTGATCCAAGTCAAGACGAGCAACGAAAGGAAGCAGAGAGACTAAACCATTTCATGGTTCATACAGCTCTGTCTATGGAAGGTATAAACAGTCTGCTTCTTGGCTATGGATGCGATTTGTCTTTCTTTTTTATCCATTTGCAGTCATTATCAAAACTTGGACTAGCTGAAAATATTAACATGATCGGCACCTAACTGCAGGTACATGCACTGGAGAGCATGGTGTTGGCACAGGAAAAATGAAGGCAAGTATCAGCCACCTACAGATGCAAAAGCATAGTGCCATTACATTTTCTTTACCTTCTTCAAAGCTATGGCATAAGAAAACAAATTGAGAACTGCTGAACGCTAAGACTGAATGTGGATATCACTTGAATTGCACATTTGTATGAGAAAATCATATTTTTCTTGTTTATAATTTTATTATAAACATCATTTTCACGGGTATTATCACTTCATTGATGATGGATATTTTTGTTTGTTGGCAGTACCTGGAGAAGGAGTTGGGCATCGAGTCACTGAGGACGATGAAAAGGATAAAGGCCGCGCTGGATCCCAACAACATCATGAATCCGGGAAAGCTGATCCCACCTCACGTCTGCATATGACGCTCCAGATCGCCACCTGACTGGAGGATCTCCATGAGTGGCACCGTGGGCGTGTTGGTTCGTTCCGGAGGCGTGACGCGTTGCTGAGAGGGCAATAATGCACTTAGCTGCTCTGTATGGTATGCGTTGGAGGAAAATGCACGCAGATGTTACATCAAAACTACTATACTGGTATACAAAAACTGAACTACCCCAAGGAAGGGAAATAATGGAGCATACATTTGTCTCCTGATGCCATTTTAACAGGATAAACATTTATACGAGTATATGTATTCATCTCATTTCCTAGTAGCAGCTGATGATCTTAGCGATTGGTACTGGAATTTACCAATTTGCAATATTAGTTCGGAGCTACTAGGAATGTATGGTACATCTCGAATGAGACGATGAAGATAGGAACGAATCGTCACCATCCATCGCAGTGACCAACACGCAAGCCGTGTTCACGCAACGGACGCTGCATTGGCCACCTTGCGATGGCAGGACGGCAGTGCTTTGTACGCACCCCGCCCGGTGCCGGCCGAGTCGGCACCCACCACTGCTCACCGGACGGCCGCGCCACGTCCTTACCCTCTGTCGTCTCTTCCAGCGATCGTCCGGCCCGAACCACTCTCCTCACAAACGTGACAAACCCACGTAGAAATGACAAATCCGACCTCCACTTGCGCACCCCACACTTCCGGCTCTATATGACCTCACCTCACGGCGCGGCTCACACACTCAGCGCCACTCCACTCCAGGTCCACCCATGGCGTCCGATGCCGAGCCGCGGGTGGTGGACGAGTGCCGGGGCGTGCTGTTCGTGTACAGCGACGGCACGGTGGTACGTCACGCGCAGCCGGCGTTCACGAACCCGGTGCGGGACGACGGCACGGTGGACTGGAAGGACGTGACGTTCGACGAGGCCCACGGGCTGGGGCTCCGCCTGTACCTCCCCCGTAATCGCAAGATCGGCGGCCAGAGGCTGCCGGTGTTCTTCTACTACCACGGCGGCGGGTTCTGCATCGGGTCCCGCACCTGGCCCAACGTGCAGAACTACTGCCTCCGCCTGGCCTCCGACCTCGGCGCGCTCGTCGTGGCGCCGGACTACCGCCTCGCCCCCGAGCACCGCCTCCCCGCGGCCCTCGACGACGCCGCGGCGGCCGTCCTGTGGCTGGCCGCGCAGGGACGGGCCGGCGCCGACGCGGACCCGTGGGTCGCCGAGGCCGCCGACCTCGGTCGGGTGTTCATCTCGGGCGACTCGGCCGGCGGAACCATCGCGCACCACCTCGCCGTGCGCTTCGGCGGCGGCGGCGGCACCCACCCCGCGGCGCAACCGGAACTCGCCCCCGTCGCCGTGCGGGGCTACGTGCAGCTCATGCCCTTCTTCGGCGGCGTGGAGCGCACGCGGTCGGAGGCCGAGTGCCCCGACGACGCGTTCCTCAACCGGCCCCTCAACGACCGCTACTGGCGCCTGTCGCTGCCGGAGGGCGCCACGTTCGACCACCCCGCGTCCAACCCGTTCGGCCCCGGCGCCCCCGCGCTGGACGGCGTGGAGTTCGCGCCCACGTTGGTCGTCGTCGGCGGGCAAGACATCCTCCACGACCGCGCCGTGGACTACGCCGAAAGGCTCAAGGCCGCCGGGAAGCCCGTCGAGGTGCGCGATTTCGAGGGACAGCAGCACGGGTTCTTCACCATCGACCCCTGGTCCGACGCCTCCGCCGAGCTCATGCGCGTCGTCAAGCGCTTCGTCGACACCGACGGCCGCTTCGACTGAACGGAACTGAAATGCCCATCGAGCAGCATGATCTAGACTCGTGTGTCGATCGGTTACCAAGAAAATTATAGTCGAAAATGCACGCGACAACGACACATGTTGATTGGAACATGATGATCGGAGTCGAACTCTATGTTGAATCTGGCGACCAAAATGGTTGGCTGTGGCTTATTGCATCTACGTACTGGTGAATGTTAGTATTGGTTGGTGTGTTGAAATCAATGTGGTGGTTTGGTGATGTCATTTTACTCCCTCCATTCCAAATTATAAGGCATTTCAAAAATAGAGTCAAAATTTTTCAAGTTTGATCAAATTTATACGAAAAAATAATAATAATTACGATGGCAACTAAGTACCATTAGACTATTCACTACTTATATTTTCATTGCATACCTAAATTGCATACCTAATTGATATCACAAGTTATTATAGTTTTTTCTATAACTTTGGTCAAACTTAAAAACACCTTGACTCTTCAAGATCCTTGAAATATCTTATAATTTGGAATTGAGGGAGTATTTGATACTTTCATACTCTTCTCTTAAAAAATGCTCTCCTTGCTCGATTTTTTTGCCCACTCGATATGCGCTTAATCCATCCAATTCTCAGGCGACTCTTCTCCAACACGGTCCAAACCTATATACAACTATAATCAGTGGGTACCAGCCTCGCAACGGACTTCGCATAAAAGTTGCTATTGCACGCTTAAGTTTCGATGGCAGATTGTTTAATAAAAGATTCTAAAATTTTGGAGAATATATCCATTAATTAATTGACAGCAAGTTCACTTGTCACACTCACACGTTGGCCATACGCTGCGCCTAAGTTTTTTTTTTTTTTATTAGCCCGCCGTGAAAACATGGGCTCGATCTTGCTTCATATCCTGAGTCTGGGCCAGAACTAGAGTAGAAACACGGGCCCAAATTACGTATGGCCCCTCCCACAGACAAACTCCCTATCAAAATATGTATGGCCCAAATTACGAACAGTCTGACCCAAATTACGAATCTATATCTCCTATATAGATAAACCCCACTAAGAGATTTTTCTGCAACCACGTTAAGCCACGTCACCTCATTTAACGTTGTTCATCTGATTTGATTGACTAGCAAAATCTCCACCGTTTATGTTGAACAGGCCCCTGCACCTCACCACCGTGCACTGGTAACCGGTAAACATTAAGTTCTGTGGAAACTCCCTCCACCTCCACCACGTGCATTGGTAACTGGTATTGGAAACTCCATCCACCACAATGCAATCAAGAGGCCGCACTCTCCGATTAGCCCCTATAAATTATTATCCTGCTGCCTCATCTGTTCACCACCGCTCTCTTACTTACAAGCAGAAGAAGAGCCAATGGGCAGGTCCTTCGTAGTCGTAGGTGTTGGAGTTTAAGATGTTGGTTGATTCTCTTCTGACCTCTAGGGAGAGCAGAAGAAAGCAGCAGCATGGCTGCCCTGTTCCTAGCGGAGTATAATGCTGAAGAGCGTTTCAGATTTGCACATCGCGGTAGCCTGGCGGTGTGGCGTGTGCAGTCTGCCGAAGCCTCGACCACGGCGAGCCGAGGACTGCAATGGAACCCACGAGGGTAGCGCCGGATCGGATGGCCGCTGTGATGGCCGACGGGGCTTTCCAACTTCGGAGTAGCAGGGCTACTCTGCTGTCCGTCCAGTAACGAACTGGATTGGGCCACCACGTGGATGGCAACTACTGTCCATGATTTCTAGATTGTTAAGGACATTACTCTCATTAATTTTGTTTTGAGATATTTGCAGCTTTGGATAAAAACAGCCGCATTAGTTGAAACAAGTATGCAAACATGTTTTGTTAATATATAGTCTTGATCATCTCCCTTCTGCATCAATAACAATATTATGCCTTGCTTTAATTAATTATATTTACAAGTATATATCTAAAGTAGTAGATATGGAAATCCTTGCATCTTCCACTAACATATACCATGCTATTTATTTTTTCATATAAATAGTAATTTCATATATATTCCCGCGGCAACGCGCGGGGTATTCTCCTAGTTATTATGATGAATACTCCCTCCGTCTCACATATAATCGCACATTTTGACTTTTGTACTTCGTGTTTGACCGCTCTTCTTATTTAATTTTTTATGCAAATAGTAAAATAAATAAATAATTATATAAGTATCTTTAATAATAAAATAAGTCATAACAAAATAAATAATGTTTATTAAAACTTTTTGAATAAGACGAACGGTCAAACACGAAGGGTAAGAGTCAAAATGTGTAATTATTTGTGAGACGGAGGGAGTAAGTTCTGGTCACACACAGTACCCTCGAGAAGCAGTTTAGGTACCTACGCTTCTACAATTTTGGCGCTGCGTGTCGTTTTTACCGTCACAGCTGGTGTTGCATTCCAGTTTTTCCAGTTTCTATCAATAAAACATGACAGAGTGAAACGTGCTATTAGCTCTTCCAAAAGCCGCTGATTGGATTCTCAAAAAGGAAAAAAAATGACGATTGGACCGAAAAGATTTAATTACTTACTTTACTTGTCTATACTACATACTATATGATTCGACTTAATCAATTTAATGAGATTTTAGATGAGTTTAAAGATCTAGATAGGTCTTTAAATAGTTTAAGGAAGTGTACTCCCTCTATCTGTTCAAACTTGCAATTATGTTAGGATGGTCCAGCAAAGCATGCAATTTTGGACTTCTAGTTAGCTAGATAGGGCACCATATGATGGGTTTGTTGTAAAAGAATATCTCCTGATCAGCACTGTCCACAAAGCCCTCCTGCCCGTGAATGGGCCTATGGTCCAATGGTAGAACTGTTCAATAGGGTTCAATTCTTGGTGCTCACCTTTTTGTGGGATTTTTCAGGATTTACCGGTTGAAAGCTCCGGTTTGGTTTTAGTAATTAATGACACTCAAACGTTGCTAATGCTTTGCTCTAAGTGTGGTTAGACACATAGCAACGTGACGGTGGATGATGGGGCATGGCGATCACGGTGATGAACATGGTGGATGTAATGTGATCGAGCTCCGACGGAGGCCCATGGAGATCAAGGCGAAGGTATACTTGATAGGGCTTTCCGGTTTGGTGGTCAAGACACTTAGCGAGTGTGACCACATTTAGGATCGATAACCGACTATCAAGAGGGGTTTCCTCGGTTCATTCGCGGTCCTAAGTGCCTCTAGGTTTGACTCGGCATGATGCATGAGAGGCTAACTAGAGTGCTAACACTTGTCGACGTGATCATGAGATGATACGCTAACTCCGGTGCTTGAGATGTGATCTACACTGCGGGAGTTGGCACCCAAGACAAGTGGTTTGGACTTTGGATCGACGACGGCGCGAAGACGATGATCAAGCAACTTGGTGGGCTCTCTGCGCGTGCGCCGGACGCGTCTGTTGCTTTGCGCCGGACGCGGGCTTGGGCTGCGGACGTGGAACAGAGACACCACATAAGCTCGGCGTGGCGATGGCAGCGCCGGACGTGGAGCTCTCGTGCGCCGGACGCGTCTAATGGACGTCGGACGCGACCCAGAGAGCTCCCCGTGCTGGCGCGGGCGTCGGACGCCGGAGGACGAAGCGCCGAACGCGTTCGGGCGACGCCGGACGCGACGCAGAGAGGGTCTCGGCTGCGCGCGGACACCGGACGCGTCCGGGTGAGAGCGCCGGACGCGCGTGCTGGAGAGGCGCCGGACGCTGACGTCACCTGGATTTCAAAGCCAACGGTCGGGAGCCGAGGGGCGCCGGACGTGTCCGGTGGTCCCGAGCGGACGCGTCCGGCGCATGCTGCGCGGCTGCCCGAGGGGGGTAACGGTTGGATTTTCCCCTTGGCCTATAAATAGAAGGTGTGATGGTTTGGGGAGGCTCTCTTGGCCATTTCATTCATTCCTGAGCTATTGTGAGCAAGAGACTCCCTCTCCCACTCATCTCTTTCATTCTTGAGCATCTCTTGTGAGATTTGAGTGGCAAGACAAGTGATTTGCATTGAGAGTTGCATCTAGAGGCACTTGTTCTTCGAGTGGGCTGCGGATTCTTGTTACTCTTCGGCGATTCCCATCACCGTAGACGGTTTGGAGCAGCGGGTGGTGGTTGAGCTCGAGTTGGTGATTGTTCGAGGCCACACCGGGTTCTTGTGAGGGGTTCTTGATCCTTCCCCGCGGGAGTTCGCGAAAGGATACTCTAGTGGATTGCTCGTGGCTTGTGGATCCTTGTCTTGTGTGGAGATTGCGGCTCCCCATTGGGGTCTTTGGCACTGAGTCAATTGAGCGTGCAACTCACCAAGCAAGTGCATCGCCACAACGAGGACTAGCTTGCCGGGAAGCAAGTGAACCTCGGTAAAAAATCATTGTGTTGATTTGTGATTGCCGAGGCTTCGACCTCCATTGTGATTGTGCTTGAGCATCTCTAGGTGATTGGCTTCTACCCGGTGATTGGCTATCTTCTACTCTTCGCGGCGGTATAACCTTCCATCCTCTCTTTACTTACCGCATAGTAGAATTGCTTATTGTGGTCGGTCGGGAACCACTCTTTGAGTAGCTTAAATCCCGTGGGTAGAACTACTTGTTGTGGTCGGTTGGGAACCACTCATTGTGTAGAGTAAATCCCGTGGGTAGAATTGCTTGGTTGGTTTCGGTGAACCGACATTGT
The DNA here is from genome assembly GCA_018135685.1 of Themeda triandra. Lineage (NCBI taxonomy): Eukaryota > Viridiplantae > Streptophyta > Magnoliopsida > Poales > Poaceae > Themeda > Themeda triandra. Next base: position 525,876 of record JAENPR010000144.1, on the reverse strand, counting down.
GTAGCTTGATCACCGTTGTTGTGTGTGCACTTAATTTGAGTAGCCTTGCTTGGTAGGACGGCTTGCATAGAGTAGTTGAAGCACTTGCTTTGCACATTTGCCGCCTTGCTATCTAATTGGGTTGTCTAGTATTCTTGCTAGAAATTTTATTAGGCTATTTACCCCCCTCTAGCCATTGTGACCTTTCACGTGGTATCGGAGCCGGGCACCATTTGTTTGAGTTGGATTAACATCCTACGGTGAAACAATGGCATTGGTTATGCATATCAACAACACCAAGAAGGCACCATCTTTCCGAGGTGATGACTATGGCAAGTGGAAGCTTAAGATGAAGAGTCATCTCAAGTCAATCAACCTTGAGGTGTGGAAAGTGGTGGAAACCAAGTTTAAGCTTGTTGAGGGTGCGGTGCCAACACCGGCCGAAGAGAAGAAGCAACAAGCCAATGATGTTGCCGTGAGTGCTTTCCATGAGGCACTTGATGATAAAGCTTTTGAGCTCATCAAGAACCTTGAGGTGGCTCATGACATTTGGAAGAAGCTAGAAGAAGCTTATGAGGGCACCGAAAGTGTCAAGACCGCAAGAGCCTACATGTTGCAAGAGAAGTTTGCAAGCTTCTCAATGAAGGAGGATGAGAGTGTGCCGGAGATGTTCCATAGGCTCCAAGTCATTGTCAATGAGCTCAAGGGACTTGGGAAAGAAATCAAGGACTCTCAATTCTCCACCAAGTTGATGAGGTGTCTTCCCAAGAGATTTGACATGTTGAAGACCGTCATGGTGAAGACAACCATGAAGGAGAAGCCAACTCCCAACCAAGTCCTTCAAGAGATCATGGCCGATGATGAGTTTAGAGAAGATCATGAGAAGGAAGAGTTGGTGAAGAAGAAGAAGAAGGAATATGAGAAGAAGGATGATAACAAGAAGAGTGTGGCATTCAAGGCCGCATCATCCAAGAGCAAGGGCAAGAAGAAGAAAGAAGAGTCTTCAAGTGAAGATGAACCATGCTCAAGCTCAAGTGGACAAGAAGATGAAGTGAGTGAACAAATGCACTCCTTGTGAAAAGAATGGGGAAGCTCATGAAGAAGGGGTACCGGTCCAAGGGCAAGAGAAGCTCATCCAAGTCTAGTGACTGTCCCATGAAGTGCTTCCGGTGCAATGGCAAGAATCATCTCATTGCCAAGTGTCCCTATGCAAGTGATGATGAAGATGCCATGAGAAAGGAGAGGAAGAAGCAAGAGAAGAAGAAGGAGGAGAAAGACTCCTCTCACAAGAAGAAGAAGGGTGAATCTCATGTGGCAACTTGGGAGAGTGATTCATCTTCCTCAAGTGATGATGATGATGATTCCAAGAAGAAGAAGAAGAAGAAGAAGAAGAAGGGGCATGCAAGCATTGCCATCCAAGAGAAGCTTTCTCTATTTGGTGCTCCATCAACTTGCTTCATGGCCAAGGCCACTAAGGTAAAACCTCCACCCGATAGTGATGATGGGAGTGATGATGATGATGAGACCACAAAAGAAGAACTCTTTGTCATGCTTGAGGATTGCAAGGGTGCTTTCAATGACTCTAGGAAGGAATGTAGGGGCTTGCGCAAGGATAAACAAAACCTTGAGCAAGAACTTAAGGAGTTGAGGGCTTCTTATGAGAGTCTAAAGGTAGACCATGAGAAGCTAGAGATTGCTCACTCCAAGCTTGAAAAAGCTCATTCCTCTCTAGTTGAGAAGCAAGAGAAAGTGCAATCACAAGTGGTGAACATAGAAAAGAAAAATGTGTCCACATCATGTGATTCGCTTGATGACTCATTTGTTGTTGCATCACTTGGCCCTTCATGCTCTTATGTCTCTACTTCATCTAGTAGTGTTGGTCATGCTTGTGATTCTACACTAGTAGTTGAGAATGAGTCTCTTAAGAAGGAAGTCAAGGAGCTCAATCACACCTTGGCTAAGGCTTATGGTGGTGAGGACCGCTTGCTTATGTGCTTGGGTAGCCAAAGAGCTTCTCTCTACAAAGAGGGATTGGGCTATACCCCCAAGAAAGGCAAGGCCGCTTTTGCTCCTTACAAGACTAGTTTTGTGAAGAACAATGGTAGCTATTGCAAGAGTTGCAAGCAAGTTGTTCATTTAGAGCATGCATGCAAGAACAAGAACACTAGTGCCTCCTCTTACAAGTTGAGTGCTTCTTACATGCTTGTTAAGAGTGAGAGTGGTGTGAGTGCTAGATTCATTGGTACACCATGGATGAGCTCAAAGAAGAAAGCTATTTGGGTGCCAAAGACTCTAGTGACTAACCTTCAAGGACCCAAGCAAAAGTGGGTACCTAAAGCTTGATGTTTTTTTGTAAGTCAATTACAAAGCCGGAGGGAGGCATTGGGTGCTTGATAGTGGTGCATCAAATCATATGACCGGTGAAGATAGTATGTTCAAGTCACTTGACAAGAATGACAATGGTGGATTCAACTCCATCACATTTGGTGACAATAGCAAGGGTGATGTCATGGGGCTTGGAAAGGTTGCAATTTCCAATGACAAGGATCTCTCCAATGTGTTGCTAGTTGATACTTTGAACTTCAATCTTTTATCGGTGGCACAATTGTGTGATCTTGGCTACAAGTGCATATTTGATGACAAGCATGTTGAGGTAGTGAGCAAGGATCAAGCAAATATCATCTTCAAGGGGTTTAGGCATGGAAGCTTGTACTTGGTTGATTTCAATGCTAGTGAAGCTCAACTTTCATCATGTTTGATTGGCAAGTCAAGCAAGGGGTGGCTATGGCATAGGCGCCTAGGACATGTTGGCATGAAGCAATTGAACAAGTTGGTGAAGCATGATCTAGTGAGAGGCTTGCATGATGTCACATTTGAGAAGGATAGACCTTGTAGTGCATGTCAAGCCGGCAAGCAACATGGGAACTCACATCCCAAGAAGAATGAGATGTCAACTTCAAGAGCATTTGAGTTGTTGCATATGGACTTGTTTGGCCCAACTCACTATACATCAATTGGGGGCAACAAGTATGGATTTGTGATTGTGGATGACTACACAAGATACACTTGGGTGTTCTTTCTCTATGACAAGAGTGAAGTCTATGATCTATTCAAGTCATTTGTCAAGAGGGTGCAAAATGAGTTTGACACTACCATCAAGAAGATTAGAAGTGACAATGGGAGTGAATTCAAGAACACAAGAGTTGAAGAGTTATGTGATGAGCTTGGAATTGTGCATCAATTCTCACCAACCTACACTCCCCAATCCAATGGTGTAGTTGAGAGAAAGAATAGGACCTTGATTGAGATGGCAAGAACTATGCTACTTGAGTACAATGTGAGTGAGAAGTTTTCGAGTGATGCCATTGTTGACACTAGATACGCACACGAAAGAATAAAGAGAAATAATCCGCAAGCGCACGGATATCGGTGAGCACTTCACCCGGGAGATAAGTCCTGAGTATCGTATTTGTTTTTATCCACTAAGAGAAAATGTGCAATAGACTAACCCGATCTTTACTACTACCCCGGGCTGCTAGTCAAGTGAGAATTAAGCGATATAGAGAGAACTCCTTCGTCGTCTTCTTCCAACCTATGGCAAGCTTTGAGACTATTGTTCTAAGGGGGTACCCGAGGAATAGACACCACAGAGGATGCTAAACCGGGCACAAAGGACCTACCTTACCTACCAACGGGAAGTGGATTACAAAGGTAATAAAGGGATTGTCACTTCCCTCACTACTACCACGGTTCCGGCCGAATAGGGAGCATCTACAAGTGAACCTAGCCTAAGCACCACGCTTATGCTAAAGAACGATTACTCTATTCCCAACGCGGCGAATAAAGTAAACTTGTAAACCAAAGAACAATAATAACAACGAACTTACTAGTATTAGAAGTTGAATTGCCGAATGATTCTCAAAACCAAGCCTCGGGTTAGGAGACTTGATCCCGCAGTACACCGGAGAGGAGACACCGACAGTAAGCTTCCTCCAAATCTACCTCCACTCTATACTCTCTCAATCTCTCTTGATACTAATACCCTATAGAGATAGATCCATTCGAGGGACCCTTCTCTATCTAACTCTCTCTCTCTAGATTGAAGTCTTGAATGAATTGGAGAATGAATTAGGGTTTTACCCGGGGGCCGGGGCTCGCTTATATAGCCCCCTAGGATTAACGACAGCCCTCGGATCAAACCGACCTAAATGGACGATAATTATTGATCTTCAAAGTCGGTGGAGGCGGGATCCGCGAGACTCCACCCGATTGGTGGAGATGGGGAGTCGGCCGACTCCCTCCCCGGTCGGCCGACCGGCCACAAGCGGTGGGCCCTGTGGTTTCAGTGACACCTTCTCGAGTCTTCTAGATTATACTTTTTCACCCGTTCGGTCTTTCTCTCTATGTAAACCCGACATGTGGGCCATCTTGGGTAGTTTTCAGCTGTCACCCTGTAGAAATAGATATTCACCAAAACTCATGGAATTCTGTCAGTGGTAACCCTATATCTATCAAGTATTTATAAATAGGTCCAATTGCATGCTAAGTTGACGGTTAATTTTATGAGTTAACGACCGTCAACAAACTCCCCCACACTTGTCTTTTACTCGTCTCGAGGAAAAGGATGGATTACTTTAAGCATAGCCTCAAACTAAGACATCAACATTAGATTATTCCTGATCATACCTCGATCAAGCGGATTCAAAGTGTCTACCATTGCACTTTGGGGAGTTGAAAGATGAAACAAATACGAAGTAGAGATCCTCTTCTATCAACTGTCACTCGAGTTTTTATAACATTTTTGCAAAGAAAAACTTAGCTTACCCTTCTCCATCATGTAGCACACTCGAATCACTCTTTATATGTGGTATTTGTAGAACTCACCATTAAGTATAGAGCACTCAAATCTCTCAATGTATGTGGTATTTGTGGAACTCACTTGAGGCATGTGAAAGGGTATGCCTCCTATTCTACTAAGGCTTATGTGGAGTTTTAAGGTATTTCAAGGAATAGCATTTTTACCTGTGCATATTGATTAGTCAAAAACGGGAACCAAGGAGAGGGGGACCTTACTCTAGATCAAGTGTGTGCAAGTGTGTGGAATATTTGGTGGCTAAATTGATGATAATAATGCTCCTTCCCTCTCTTGCACACTCTTCTCTTGAACATTGCTTTGCTTGATCTTTTCTTGAATAACTCTTTGAGCTTCTTTGAACTTTCCTTCTCTTGGGATCACAAAACTTAAGAGCTCATGGGCTATCTCTTTTCTTTCTTTTCTTCTCTTTTTTTTTAACAATAATAACGTTATTTTTGCATAGCCCATGTCTCACTCTCGGACACAATAACTTTCTTGAATACGATGATGATGTTGACGATAATAATCTTTCGACAACCGGATGATGATAACAATTCTTGGAGCATATAGAAATCCTAGAAAGTGTATGTATCCTTCTCCCAAGATAGGAGATGGATGAATGGCGGAAAGCATGTTTTTGCGTACTCCCGGTGTAGGAGCAAAGATATATATGTGGGTGTAAGTGCACTTGATCATATGAGTAAGAGACCCTTCTCTAAGGCTCTAATACCGCCAAGACTATTCTCAACACAAATAAAAAGCTTATGTGCTGGTCTTTCAGAATTTTGTCGACGAGGCTCTATAGGTATTTATTACTACAGAGGAGAAGTATAGCTAACATTTTAAGATTTTCGAAAAGAAATTCTCCAAGCAACTAGACATCAAGAAATCAAGTTCTCATGGTTCTTGCTATATCACTGTCCTCAACAACTTAAGTAAAACGGGGTCCCTATAAAATACGTTCCCAACAGCAACAGGGATTCCCAGGAATTATCATGGTGTGAGTCTATCTTGGGGTCATGATTAAAATAATCTACCTTCTCAATATATATAGCAAGTGATTTAATTCAAAGTGTTCCCCAAACGAATCGGAAAAACGTGATTGGCATAAATTTTGGAACATAGGGAAGCAAACCTGACCGTGGATGAAAGCTGGAGCCAAAATGGGCCCAGCCCATGGGCGGCCGACTCCATATATGGGTCGGCCGACTCTAGCAGTGTGGCCCTCGGGGTCCGCTTCGTCGTGCGTGATCTTTACGTCGTATACTCTCAAATATTTTTGCTGGTTCGCGATATCCGTTAGTTTCATCGTCGCTTGCCTCCCCACACTTGATTCCTGTTATCTTCATTCACAACAAGGTGGAGACAAAAGAGGCAACACATATGCAATAATAAATATAACTAGAAAACTTTATTTCATCTTCATTAAGGACTGGATTACAAGTATTGAAAAGAACTAAGATCGAAACTTTAACTAAGCACTCTTGCAAACTAAAACTTTTAATCTAAACACACTAGGCCTTTCTGATGCTTAGATAAATCTTATCTAATCAACTCGCTTCTCTAGAGCGTCTAACCTCTTTTCTAACTTATCCGTCCTCTTCTCTTGCGCACGAAGTCTATCTATGAGAGTGACAATGCTACTGCTCTGGATATGTTGGGCGTTTCGCAGAGATGCAATAACGTCGCGCTGAGTATCTAGCTCCTTCTCTAAGTCTGCAACGGTCTTGCGACGCTTCCTTGGAGCTTCTGAGGCAGCGAGAGCTGCTTTCGGGGCTTCTTTTGGAGGGACGAACTTCACTTTGCTCGGGTGAGCACGGACTCCCTCGAAATACGAGCGCTCTCCAGTGCTATACTTAGCACAGACGATCTCCCCTTGCTTGTTGGTCTTCACTCCCATAAGCATCTCATTGTGCTTAGGAGGGAGGATCTTGGTGCCTTCTGGGAGCTTCACAATAGGACCCTTTGGTGGAGGTCCATCAAGGAGAAAAGGTTTGGGTGCAGCGATGAATGGTTGAGCGAAGTAGCTATGACCGTAAGCTTGAGGCTTTGGAGGAATAGAGGCTAGGGGTTTGGGCTTAGCAAGGACGATGGCCTTGCTCTCGGCTCTTCTCTTGGGATGGTGTTGAGATCAATCCCGAAGCGGATCAATCTCCTATCTAAATTCTCCGGCTCGACTTCGCCATTGCCGCGTAGCAAGCTTGATGCTAGGAGGAGGAGGCTTTAGATGGAATGAGGTTGGCTTGAGGCTGGGCTTCTTTATATAGGGGGGATGGAGAGGCATCTAAAGGGAATCTCCGAAGAAAATAACGCGTCAACGTAATCTCAAAAACCCTAATCGGCAAAAATTCCTGAAGGAAGAGTATGGAAGGATCACGAATGCAAAAGCTGGCGGTGAATGGGGGAGTCCATGAGTCGGCCGACTCCCCCTATGGGTCGGCCGACTCTGGCAGGTGGACTCCCCTGCCAAGGCTTTTCGCAACCTAATTAGCATATTTTTGTCGTTCGGAAAAATACCCTTGACCCCGAAAAACGAAAAGTAAAAAGGTCGGGCCCAACTACCTAATTGAGAAAGAAGTTTAATTCATCTATTTCACCTATTTCCTCAATGGGCTCTAAAAATATTTTAAGGCGTTGACCATTTACCTTGAATATCGTACCTTCGCTGTTGCGAAGCGTAACGGCTCCATGCGATGATGAGCTTACTACTTCGAACGGTCCTTCCCATTTGCTTCGAAGCTTTCCTTGCCCGAAGAGTTTGACCCTGGAATTAAAAAGTAATACCTTGTCTCCGGGTGTGAACTCCTTGATCTTGATTCTCTTGTCATGCCATCTTTTCACTCTCTCTTTGTAAATTTTGGCATTGTGATAGGCTTTTTCTCTCCATTCTTCTAACTCGAGATTTGCATCCTCCTCTTCTCTCCCCGCTTTCTAGATCCATATTCCATTTCTTGATGGCCCAAGTGAGCTTTGAATTCCAGCTCTACCGGTAAGTGGCATGTCTTTCCATAGACTAGTTGATATGGTGACATCCCAATAGGTGTCTTGTATGCTTTGTTCGATATGCCCATAGTGCATCGGAAGCTTGTCCTTCCATGCGCTTCCCATTTCATTCACTTGTCTTCTCAAGAATATTCTTGATCTCGCTTATTTGATGTCTCTGCTTGGCCACTTGTCTGAGGGTGATACGGAGTAGCAACATTATGGCGTACTCCATGCTTCAATAAGTATTGCTCAAAGCGTTTGTCGATGAAATGTGATCCTCCATCACTTATGACTATCCTTGGGACTCCAAATCTTGGGAATATTATTTCTTCGAACATCTTCTTGGAGCTTGAACTATCTCGCCTTTTTGCATGGCGAGCTTCGACCCATTTGGACACATAGTCCATCGCTACGAGGATGTATTCACATTTCTTCGATGGTGGAAATGGTCCCATGAAATCAACTCCCCGACATCAAAGAGCTCGATCTCGAAGGTTGTTGATAAGTGGCATGGCATCTCTTGAGTTAATGTTGCCATGTCTTTGACAAGGACCGCATCTTCGAATGAAATCTTTTGTGTCTTCATACATTGTTGGCCGAAAAAATCCGCATTGCCAAATCTTTGCATGTGTACGGAACACCCCATAATGGCCTCCATATGGTGATGAGTGGCATCGTTCAATGATTTTGATTCCTTCTTCGGTGGGCACACATCTTCGAGCAGGCCATCGAGCACACTCGGAAGAGGTAGGGCTCATCCCATATGTGAGTACGACTCTCCCGGATAAGTTTCCTTTTGTTGCCTCCCGGTGGTACGTAACCCGTAACCATAAAATTAACAATATCTCGCATACCAGGGGTCGATCTCGTTGATTCCGTAGAGCATGTCGTCCCGGAGTGCGTCGTCGATGGGTAGTTCCCGTGGTTTCTCAAACCGCATTCTAGACAAGTGATCGGCAACGAGTTTTCTACTCCCTTTTTATCTTTTATTTCTAGATCAAATTCTTGGAGTAATAAAATCCATCTTATCAAACGAGGTTTAGCATCTTTCTTAGTGAGCAAATATTTTAAAGCGGTATGATCGGTGTAAACAATCACTTTGGCACCCACTAAGTAGGATCTAAACTTATCAATAGCAAAGACAACAGCTAGGAGCTCTTTTTCGGTGGTAGCATAATTAAGCCGAGGTCCAAATCAAAGTTTTGCTAGCGTAAGCTATTGCATGATGCTTCTTATCCTTAGTCTCTGTCCTAACACCGCTCCTACAACGTAGTCACTAGCATCACACATAATTTCAAAAGGTAAAGTCCAATCGGGGGGTTGAATGATTGGAGCGAGAGATGAGCGCTTTCTTAAGGATCTCAAATGATTGTAAGCGAGGCATCATCAAAGTCAAAAGGAACATCCTTAGCCAATAAGCGGGTAAGAGGTCTAGCGATGTAAGAAAAATCTTTTATGAATCTACGATAAAAACCAAAGCATGACCAAGGAAACTTCTAATTCCTTTCACATTGATAGGAGGAGGCGGTTGTTCAATAACTTCTATTTTGGCTCTATCTACCTCGATGCCTCTTTCGGACACTAAGTGTCCTAGCACTATTCCTTCTCTAACCATGAAATGACACTTTTCCCAATTAAGGACTAAGTGTTTTTCCTCACATCTTTGTAATACTCGATCTATGTTTTCAAGGCACTCATCAAAAGTTTTTCCGTAAACAGAGAAATCATCCATGAAAACTTCCATAATCTTTTCAATCATATCAGAAAATATAGACATCATACATCTTTGAAAAGAAGCTGGTGCATTACATAACCCAAAAGACATCCTACAATAAGCAAAGGTTCCATAAGGGCATGTAAAGGTCGTTTTGTTTTGATCATTAGGATGGATAGGGATTTGATGATATCCGAATATCCATCAAGGAAGCAAAAGTAAGAATGGTTGGCTAATCGCTCAAGCATCTCATCAATGAAAGGCAAAGGAAAGTGATCTTTTCTTGTTGCCTTATTAAGCTTTCTATAATCTATGCACATTCGCCATCCCGTGACGGTTCTTTGTGGGATTAACTCATTCTTCTCATTTTGGACAACAAATCATGCCTCCCTTTTTAGGCACAACTTGGACAAAGGCTGACCCACTCACCGTGTGGCACGGGGTAAATAATCCCAAATAAGTGCAACGGTTTTAAAACTTCTTTCTTAACAACTTCCCTCATCGCATTATTGAGTCTACGTTGGGGTTCTCTAGATGGTGGAATATCGGGATCTGTGGGAATGCGATGGGTACAAAGGGCAGGACTAATTCCTTTGAGGTCTTGGAGTGAGTAGCCAAAAGCTTTTTTATGTTTTTCTAGGACAGCCATTAAGCGAAAAGTCTCGCTCCCGAGTGAGAGTGTCACTTATGATGACAGGAGTGTCTCGGATCATTTCCTAGAAAGGCATATCTAAGACCGGGTAAAAGGTTTGAACTCAATAGGAGGCCTAGGTGGTAGGGTAAACTCGTCTAATGGTTCATTCTCGGAAGGGCCGACTTCTTCTTCTATGAAGAATCTCGCTTCATCTTCTAATTCTCGGTTTAACTAGGAATTCTAGAGAGGTCGCTCTAAATTCCTCCAATGGATCATAATGTGGATAGGGCTCGGTCATAGCATTTAAAGAGTGTGAAATGGACATTGCAAACTGGAGTTTCTTGCCTAAACAAATGTTTAGTTTCCCGCCTTTGTCCTTCATAAAGAAGTCTTCTAAATGGTTGTCCTATCAACAGTGGAAATCCCCTATGTTAAAGACATAGAAGCTTAAGTGAACAGGGGTTCCTTCTACCCGGAGTGGTAGGACATGTAGGATTCCTAAACAAGGAAGAATTTGTCTTGAAAGATTTCTTATGAACTTCACCGTTGGGGTCAATGTCATGTTTCTTTGCAAATATTTTGCTAGTGTGGTAGACATGATATTTATACCCACAACCGGATTGTAGAGAGCGTCTATGCGATCATTGTTAATCATGCAATGAATGGGAAGAGAAGATGAATCCAAACGAATTATTTCGGAGGAAAGCTCGACTCTTCTAACCACTCATTGCTCATAACAGACACTAACTCTCCCGAGGTCTTTCCCGTTGGAATATCCTCATCAATATTGCATGGCTTGATTGGGTGATATTTGCCTTGTGGCTTCTTCACTTTGTGATAGTTGAAGATGTTTCCAAATTCGGAAAACAGATCGGTTCAATATCTAGCATAAAATCGGAAGTGGAATGTCATCCTTGTCTTGCTCAAGACATGGGTTAGCCGAGGTGGATGGTGTATCTCGGCAAATGTTTGTCTTCGGCTACTTGAGGTTCTACTTCTAGGAGGTAGTCTAATTCACTGGATAGGATTTGGTCTAGGATTGATCTTGCTTTCTCACAGAGAGATATGCAAAAATGATCCTCCTGAAGTTGTGTCGAGCAATTTTCTACTGTCTCTACTCAGACCTTTATAAAAATGTTGTAAAAGAATAGGATCTGGTAGACTAAGGTCCGGGCCTGATGCTAATAGTGTAGTAAAACGATTCCAGGATGAGGCCAAAGATTCTTCAGGTTCTTGCTTAATAGTCAGAACATTGACTCTAAGGTCAACGATTTGGGAGATGGGATAAAAATCTAGGCAAAAGTTGGAGCGTAAGGACCCCCAATCTCCTTGTTGCTTACCTACAGCTTTATCATACCATTGTCTAGCTTTTCCCTTTAACGAGAAAGGAAATAGCTTCCAACGGAGGGTTTTGTCGGACATGCCCTCTATGCGAAGACAGTCACATGTTTGCTCAAAGTCTCTAATGTGAAGGTAAGGGTTTTCGTCTCCTTCTCCTGAAAAGGATAGGCTTTGGACCAATGCAATCAACCGCGGACTCGGCCTATAGCTAGGTGTTTGGATAGGTTGTGATGACTCATGTGGCACTAGGCCGGTCTCCGTGGGTGCGAGAAAATTGAAAGATAGGAATGGAATTTGAGTTATCCATAAGGATAGAAAAAGATAAAATGTACGGAAAAGTAAAGTGAAAAAAGATAAAAGTATAGGTACAAGGTAGAGCAAGATTTAGGTTATCTAAGGCACCGTCTTTCTCCCGGCAACGGCGCGTAAATGCTTGTTGACACTAGATACGCACACGAAAGAATCAAGAGAAATAATCCGCAAGCGCACGGATATCGGTGAGCACTTCACCCGGAGATAAGTCCCGAGTATCGTATTTGTTTTTATCCACTAAGAGAAAACGTGCAATAGACTAACCCGATCTTTACTACTACCCCGGGCTGCTAGTCAAGTGAGAATTAAGCGATATAGAGAGAACTCCTTCATCGTCCTCTTCCAACCTATGGCAAGCTTTGAGACTATTGTTCTAAGGGGGTACCCGAGGAATAGACACCACGAGAGGATGCTAAACCGGGCACAAAGGACCTACCTTACCTACCAACGGGAAGTGGATTACAAAGGTAATAAAGGGATTGTCACTTCCCTCACTACTACCACGGTTCCTACCGAATAGGGAGCATCTACAAGTGAACCTAGCCTAAGCACCACGCTTATGCTAAAGAATGATTACTCTATTCCCAACGCGAAGCGAATAAAGTAAACTTGTAAACCAAAGAACAATAATAACAACGAACTTACTAGTATTAGAAGTTGAATTGCCGAATGATTCTCGAAACCAAGCCTCGGGTTAGGAGACTTGATCCCGCAGTACACCGGAGAGGAGACACCGACAGCGGGCTTCCTCCAAATCTACCTCCACTCTATACTCTCTCAATCTCTCTTGATACTAATACCCTATAGAGATAGATCCATTCGAGGGACCCTTCTCTATCTAACTCTCTCTCTCTCTCTAGATTGAAGTCTTGAATGAATTAGAGAATGAATTAGGGTTTCACCCAGGGGCCAGGGGCTCTGCTTATATAGCCCCCTAGGATTAACGACAGCCCTCGGATCAAACCGACCTAAATGGACGATAATTATTGATCTTCAAAGTCGGTGGAGGCAGGATCCGCGAGACTCCACCTGATTGGTGGAGATGGGGAGTCGGCCGACTCCCTCCCCGGGCGGCCGACCGCCACAAGCCGTGTGGGCCCTGTGTTTCGTGTGACACCTTCTCGGAGTCTTCTAGATTATACTTTTTCACCCGTTCGGTCTTTCTCTCTATGTAAACCCGACATGTGGGCCATCTTGGGTAGTTTTCAGCCGTCACCCTGCAGAAATAGATATTCACCAAAACTCGTGGAATTCTCGTCGCTGGTAACCCTATATCTATCAAGTATTTATAAATAGGTCCAATTGCATGCTAAGTTGACGGTTAATTTTATGAGTTAACGACCGTCAACAGCCATCAACACGGCTTGCTACTATAGCAACCGCCTCTATTGCCATGGGAAGTTAGAGAAGACTCCATATGAAATCTTGAATGGAAGGAAGCCCAACATTGCTTACTTCTGGGTCTTTGGTTGCAAATGCTACATTCTCAAGAAGGGGCAAAGGTTTGGAAAGTTTGACAAGAGATGTGATGAGGGATTTCTTCTTGGCTACTCTACTTCTAGCAAGGCTTATAGAGTGTGGAACTTGGCTAGTGGGCTAGTTGAAGAGGTTCATGATGTTGAATTTGATGAAACCCAAGGCTCTCAAGTTGGAGATCAAAATCAAGAAGATGTGGGTGGAGATCAATTGAACAATGCAATGAGGCACATGGACATTGGTGAAATTAGGCCGAGGCAAGTGGATGATGGTGATGAGGTGCAAGTGCCAACTCAAGTTGTGATAGAAGATTCCAATGAGGCAAGCACAAGTGGTACTCAACATCAAGATCAAGATCAAGGTCAAGCAAGCAATGCAAATGAGCTAGTTCTTCAACCTACAAGCATTGCAAGAGATCATCCTCTCGATCATATCATTGGTGACATTCAAAGAGGTGTGCAAACAAGATCAAGATTGGCTAGCATATGTGAACACTACTTCTTTGTGTCATTCATTGAGCCAACCAAGATTGATGAGGCATTGAAGGATCCGGATTGGATAAATGCCATACATGAGGAATTGAACAACTTCACTAGGAATGAAGTTTGGGAGCTTGTTGAGAGACCAAAGAAGCACAATGTGATTGGAACCAAGTGGGTCTTCAAGAACAAGCAAGATCAAGATGGATTGGTTGTGAGAAACAAAGCAAGACTAGTGGCTCAAGGTTACACACAAGTTGAGTGTCTTGACTTTGGAGAAACATATGCACCGGTGGCAAGATTGGAGGCAATTAGAATCCTATTAGCCTATGCTTGTGCTCACAACATCAAGCTCTATCAAATGGATGTGAAGAGAGCATTTCTCAATGGCTTCATCAATGAGGAAGTGTATGTTGCACAACCTCCCGGTTTTGAAGATGACAAGAAGCCCAACCATGTCTACAAGCTCAAGAAGGCATTGTATGGCTTGAAGCAAGCTCCAAGAGCATGGTATGAAAGATTGAGGGACTTTCTCATATCCAAAGGCTTCAAGATGGGAAAAGTTGACACTACTCTCTTCACCAAGAAGATAGAAGATGACTTGTTTGTGTTGCAAATCTATGTGGATGACATTATCTTTGGATCAACCAACCAAGTCTTTTGTGAGGAGTTTGCAAACATGATGGCTAGTGAGTTTGAGATGTCCATGCTTGGAGAGTTGAGCTATTTCCTTGGTCTTCAAATCAAGCAAATGAAGAATGGCACCTTTGTGAGTCAAGGCAAGTACATCAAGGACATGATCAAGAAGTTTGGGTTGCAAGATGCTAAGGCCATTAGTACACCTATGGAAACCAATGGTGGCTTGGACATTGATGATAGTGGCAAGATGATTGAGCAAAAGCTATATATATCAATGATTGGAAGCTTGCTATATGTGACCGCTTCAAGGCCGGATGTCATGTTTAGTGTGTGCATGTGTGCAAGATTTCAAGCTTCTCCAAGAGAGAGTCACTTGACGGCAACCAAGAGGGTGTTGAGATACTTGAAGGGTACTCAAGATGTTGGTCTATGGTATCCTAAGGGGTCAAGCTTTGAGTTGATTGGATACTCCGACTCCGACTATGCCGGTTGCAAGATTGATAGGAAGAGCACAAGTGGAACATGCCAAGTGCTAGGAAGATCTCTTGTGTCATGGTCTTCAAAGAAGCAAAATAGTGTGGCACTTTCCACCGCCGAAGCCGAATATATTAGTGCGGGGAATTGTTGTGCACAATTGCTATGGATGAAAGCCACCTTGAAGGACTATGGGATCAAGTTCAAGCATGTGCCTTTGTTTTGTGACAATAAAAGTGCAATCAAGATGACAGACAATCCGGTTCAACATTCTAGAACCAAGCACATTGATGTGAGGCACCACTTCATTAGAGATCATCAACAAAAGGGAGATGTGAGCATTGAAAGCATTGGCACCGAAGATCAACTAGCCGACATATTCACCAAGCCTCTTGATGAGAAGAGATATTGCAAGTTGAGGAATGAGTTGAACATACTTAGCTTCTCCAACATGGATTGATGCACCCCATATATGACATGCCTCTCCTCCAACATAGCAAGGTAAAGTTGGTTGTTGCATCTCATGCATCCTTTGCTAGTTGTGTAGACATGTATACATGTGCATCTTGCTAGGCTCATTCATTGCAAATCAAATGAATTTGAAGGATATATGGCACCACTATTGTTTCTATGCTTGATGTGATCTAGTGGTGGTATATGACTTGTTTGTGAGCTTGTGAATCTAGTGTTGAATCTTTAGCACTTGCTCATGATGTGTATCTCAACATGGTCAAGATAACCCTTATTCTTATGAGGTGTGAAGAAGTTTGCCCTTGATTCAAACCGAGATACATTTTCTAGGCATGTGATTTAGATTTGGCCATAGTTGATTGACTTGTTTCTCTTATCTTATGCACCCTTGTTGGTGATTGTTGACAAAGGGGGAGAAATAAGTCACAAAGAGCAATGGAAGGGGATCAATTTTTATAATATGACCCAACCATGAGCACACAAATAGGGGGAGCAAGCTCATAGACTATTTGTTGCATTTGTATGTGCATACATGATGATATGGAGCATGGCAAGCTAAATTCAATATTCATGCTTGTTTGGTGTAATGCTAGTATAGAACTTGATTGATGAAATGAAGTACTAGCATGCTTAGGTGGTTTCTAGACATAGAGTTTCACTTGTTCAAGTACCTTGTATATAATGTGATCTCATGAGGTATCTTGAGTTTTGATGATGTCTAGATTCCCATGGTGCTAAGGAAGGTTTATTATCGCACTCCGATTGGTATCATGCTTCAAAGGTCAATTCTATAAACCTTAGTACCATTTTGGTTGTGGTAACTCTCACAAAAGTTTCATCTATGCATGTGTGCTTGAAAATCGACCAAACATTTGATGCACACATGTAGGGGGAGCTACCACTACCAAAACCGGAATTGAAATGCTTGTCCAATCCAAGATTCATGATCAAAATGTCTTGGGCAAGCTATTCAATTTCATATTGAATTCAATTTCCATATCTTTGTGAGTTTTGCGAAGGGTTGTCATCAATTACCAAAAAGGGGGAGATTGAAAGCTCCGGTTTGGTTTTGGTAATTAATGACACTCAAACGTTGCTAATGCTTTGCACTAAGTGTGGTTAGACACATAGCAACGTGACGGTGGATGATGGGGCATAGCGATCACGATGATGAACATGGTGGATGTGATGTGATCGAGCTCCGACGGAGGCCCATGGAGATCAAGGCGAAGGTATACTTGATAGGGCTTTCCGGTTTGGTGGTCAAGACACTTAGCGAGTGTGACCACATTTAGGATCGATAACCGACTATCAAGAGGGGTTTCCTCGGTTCATTCGCGGTCCTAAGTGCCTCTAGGTTTGACTCGGCATGATGCATGAGAGGCTAACTAGAGTGCTAACACTTGTCGACGTGATCATGAGATGATACGCTAACTCCGGTGCTTGAGATGTGATCTACACTGCGGGAGTTGGCACCCAAGACAAGTGGTTTGGACTTTGGATCGACGACGGCGCGAAGACGATGATCAAGCAACTTGGTGGGCTCTCTGCGCGTGCGCCGGACGCGTCTGTTGCTTTGCGCCGGACGCGGGCTTGGGCTGCGGACGCGGAACAGAGACACCACAGAAGCTCGGCGTGGCGACGGCAGCGCCGGACGCGGAGCTCTCGTGCGCCGGACGCGTCTAATGGACGTCGGACGCGACCCAGAGAGCTCCTCGTGCTGGCGCGGGCGTCGGACGCTGGAGGACGAAGCGCCGGACGCGTTCGGGCGACGCCGGACGCGACGCAGAGAGGGTCTCGGCTGCGCGCGGACGCCGGACGCGTCCGGGTGAGAGCGCCGGACGCGCGTGCTGGAGAGGCACCGGACGCTGATGTCACCTGGATTTCAAAGCCAACGGTCGGGAGCCGAGGGGCACCGGACGCGTCCGGCGGTCCCGAGCGGACACGTCCGGCACGTGCTGCGTGGCTGCCCGAGGGGGGTAACGGTTGGATTTTCCCCTTGGCCTATAAATAGAAGGTGTGACGGTTTGGGGAGGCTCTCTTGGCCATTTCATTCATTCCTGAGCTATTGTGAGCAAGAGACTCCCTCTCCCACTCATCTCTTTCATTCTTGAGCATCTCTTGTGAGATTTAAGTGGCAAGACAAGTGATTTGCATTGAGAGTTGCATCTAGAGGCACTTGTTCTTCGAGTGGGCTGCGGATTCTTGTTACTCTTCGGTGATTCCCGTCACCGTAGACGGTTTGGAGCAGCGGGTGGTGGTTGAGCTCGAGTTGGTGATTGTTCGAGGCCACACCGGGTTCTTGTGAGGGGTTCTTGATCCTTCCCCGCGGGAGTTCGCGAAAGGATACTCTAGTGGATTGCTCGTGGCTTGTGGATCCTTGTCTTGTGTGGAGATTGCGGCTCCCCATTGGGTTCTTTGGCACCGAGCCAATTGAGCGGGCAACTCACCAAGCAAGTGCATCGCCACAACGAGGAGTAGCTTGCCGGGAAGCAAGTGAACCTCGGTAAACCGACATTGTGTAGTTTGATCACCGTTGTTGTGTGTGCACTTAATTTGAGTAGCCTTGCTTGGTAGGACGGCTTGCATAGAGTAGTTGAAGCACTTGCTTTGCACATTTGCCGCCTTGCTATCTAATTGGGTTGTCTAGTATTCTTGCTAGAAATTTTATTAGGCTATTCGATCACCCCCCTCTAGCCATTGTGACCTTTCACCGGTGCTACGCAATAAGTAGTAAGCGATGTCACCGTCGACAACGAGATGCCCGTGGTGACTTCGTGAACTTCATGATCTGCTGGCTCAGTCCTTTAAAGATGCTCATAGGGGTGGAATTTATGTACGTGTATTCATAAGCTGAGTGTACGTGTATGTTGTGGATGTCTATAGACTACATCACCCAAGGACTAATTCTATCATATCGAAGTGCCAATTCTCGTGGTGCTTTATCAGATTCTATCTAAACAGTTGACACCAGACATGCTACCAAATCCATTGTTGCTGCGAATTGAAGGACATGTCTTTCTTTCCTTGCCCCCATTGATTTGTCATTTTGTGACCACCTCTCTTGATCCATCCTCCCTCACCCTCAGTATATATCTCAATCCCTTGGATAAGTTAAACCTGTTTCCGTGTCATCTAGAACTCATCTTATAAAACACTCTGATCTGAACTTTGAACTACTTGGTTCAGTCTGATTTCTGAGTCATTTCCTTATCTAACTGAGGTATAGCTGTCAGTCGTCACACAGATTTCTTGCAAGATTTAGTTCCACTCATAAACAAAGAGATATAAAAGTTCTTGCAAGAACATTGATCATATGCGCGGCCAGAAAGCATGAATAAATTTGGACATATAAACCCAATGGCTAATGACAGACAAAAGGAAAGGGTTAGGATAGGTGTTGTGTTAAGCACTTCTCTTCACTATGATCCAACTGATGCTAATTACCAATTAACACCAACTCCACTACTTCTAATTACCTCACGAAAGCTATGTATCACATCACATGCATGATATATTAATTTTCATCCTGTACTACAGCGACATTGATCACTCCTTTAGTTCACATAGTATGTGCCAATGGTCACTCACGAACTGTGGCATGGCCTTTACTCAATCCCCAACTGTTTGCAACTCAACTTCGATGTTGAGATAAAGTGTGATACTTTTTTACTTCCTTCATCTTACAAAGAGATTTATTCTAGAAGTTGAAGAGATACCAATTATTGGAGAATGGTACGTCAAACACCCCTATAAAAGGTTAGCTATAATGCATTTCTTTTGAGGGTTAGGCTAGAACATATATATAGGTGGGACCCGTATGTTTGTATACAGCTAGTGACACTCTTCATGGGATAAAATTTTAAATGTTATAGCAACACTCGTTGTGAGTATAGACGCAAATATAATGCATAGTTGATTAACACAACCTGTCCAATACCGATTCAAAGTTCAAGAAATAAGTTGTTGTATAAGTTACTCTGCTAATAATAAATTAATGACAGTTTCAGATTTGTTAACAAAATCCAACATTTCAAACATGAATTTTTAGCAACCCATCTCCGACTATTTCTGGGTTGTGGTGCAGTCTACGTTTTGTTATAACATCAACCATTGCTTTCGTAAGTATATGACAAATGTGTGATTTTTACGATCTTTTCTAGAAAAATCTACTTAAATATATACTACTAAACATCCAAGCCCAACAAGTTAAAAAAGCAATTTATGACCAAAATTTGGAACGCTTAACTTTAGATAACCCAAAGCATTGGAGGGAGTAATTATTATTAAATTAAAAAATAGCAAATCACCTTTTTTTGCACGCACAACCTTATTACATTATGGAATAAATAAATTCAGAAAAATACGAGCACTCGTGTCAAGTCGAGGATTTAAACCCTCTTTCATCAATCACGACGGCAGCTTTACCTAGAATCATAGCACTAATCATATTCAATTGTAAACAGCTAAAGCAGTAGATTTATACTCGATTATTGTGTATGGTTTTCTTAAAAAATATTATGCATGGTAAAAGCAAGGCCCAATATCATAAAGTTAAAGCTGATACTGCTGTTAAAAAAATCTAAGAAAACCCAATATACTTGTATTGGTGATTTGCAATAATGGTCCTAAAGCCCTGCTAAACACGTATATATTCTTTCTCCTTAAAAAAAGGACGCAATTCTAAGTTTTGGATAAATAAGTTTTTAGAAAAAAACAAAATTTATTATGTGTTCAATTAGATTTACTATTAAAATATTATACTTCTTCTTTTCCAAATCACAAGTCATTCTAACTTTCTTAGAGAGTCAAAGTATCTCAAGTTTGACCAAATTTATATAGCAAAATAACATACAAGCCAAGAAAAGCATGAAATGTTGAACATATAAATCCAGTGGTTAACAACAGACAAAAGGAAAAGGTTATGATAAGTGTTGTGTGTTAAGCACTTCTTCACTATGATCCAAACAGCTAATTACCAATTAACACCAACTCCACTACTTCTAATTATCTCATGAAAGCTATGTATCACATCACTCGCATGATATATTAATTTTCGTACTGTACTATAGCGACCATGATAACTCCTTTAGCTTTCACATGTGCCAATGGTCACTCACCAACTGGCAACGCATTGCTCATTCCCCATCTATTTGCAGCTCAACTTCGATGTTGAGATAGAGTGATATTACTTCAATTATTTTCTGCTATAAGACAACGTCAACGTGTAGGATATACCAACCGTTCTATAGGTGGGCATATGCTATAGTTAAGTCCGGACTTTACATTGGTAGACATATTCCACCACAAGAAACCCAACCGGCTAAGATATGTTCAATTCACATAGCAAATCACTATATGTTCGACCAACTGTATTTGATTCTTTTAAAAGGACAACAAAATGTTTGTTTTAACTAAGGAATGCACCATCATACTTGTGATGACAAGCAACATATCTTTATAGCGATCGACTCAAGTAAACCTTGGATATTAGTCGAAGAAGATCGACAAAACTGTCCTTCATGATGAATCACGACTACAACTTTACCGGGAATCATAACACCATTCATACTCAATAGTGAACACCTAAAGCGGTAGATTTATACTCAATTATTATGCATGGTAAAAGGCCTAGTATCGTAAAACAAAAGATGATACCACAATTATTACAAAAATATATAAGAGATCTTGTTATACTTGTTTTATACGTATATACTTGTGTTATACTCACAAGAGACAAAATAGATTATTTATCATGGCCTAGTCTATCAATAAGACAATACTCCCTCCGTTCCAAATTGTAGTTCGTTTGACTTTTTTGACCCCAACTTTGACCACTCGTCTTATTCAAAAAATTATGTCAAATATCATTTCTTTTGCCGTGGCTTGCTTTACTAACCAAAGATCCTAAAAAATGACCTAAATTTAACCATATTTGCATAAATTTTTTGAATAAGACGAGTGGTCAAAGTTGGGGTCAAAAAAGTCAAACGAATTACAATTTGGAATAGACTAGTAATTAGTAACTTGTGCTATGTATTCAATGGTAGTACGTCCACATGGTCATCAGGTCATGGGTAACATATAGGCACATCATGACATCGCTATGCATATAGTTGATAGTTACTGTTGCCCTCGGATGGATCATGGTTCATGGATGGCTATATAAGAGGGCTGTGCTTAAGGTTTGCTGAATATCATCCACTTACAGCTTACATTACACACGTGGTTAATCTTCATTGCACAACAATGCACGTTAACAAGCAGGTCACGCCAACCATGCCCGCCGGCGTCTCGGTTGCCGCCGGCTGCTGTCCTGCCGCTATGCCGGCGAACGAAGTCGTCGTCGTTGAGGACATCTTCGGCCTCGTGCAAGTCCTCAGCGACGGCACCGTCGTCCGGTCGCCAATCGGCCCGGTGTTCAGCCCGACCACCTTCCCTGAGAGCCACCCGTCCGTGGAATGGAAGGAGGCCATGTACGACACGGCCAAAAACCTCATCGTCCGCATGTACAAGCTGTCGTCGCCGGCCGCCGGGACGACCGCGAAGGTGCCCGTGCTCGTCCACTTCCACGGCGGCGGGTTCTGCATCGGGTCGCCCTCGTGGGGCAACGTGCACGCGTTCTGCCTCCGCCTCGCCGCGGACACAGGCGCCGTCGTGCTGTCCGCGGGGTACCGCCTGGCCCCCGAGCACCGCCTGCCCGCAGCCGTCGACGACGGGGCCTCCTTCATGAACTGGCTCCGTGAGCAGTCCGTGAACGCCGCCGAGGCCGAGGCCGGGGCCGATGCCTGGCTCACCGAGGCCGCCGACTTCGGCCGCGTGTTCGTCACCGGCGACTCGGCGGGCGCAACCATTGCGCACCATCTCGCCATGCGCGCCGGCGGCGTGGCGGTGGCGGCCGACGACGCTGGTGAAGAAGCCGGCGAGCCGGACAAGGTCCAGGAAGAGGCGACGATGACGATCCGCGGCTACGTCCTGATGCTGCCATTCTTCGGCGGCGTGGAGCGCACGCCGTCGGAGCAGGCGGAGTGCCCCGCCGGCGCGCTACTGAGCCTGGACGCGCTGGACCGGTTCTGGCGGGTGTCGCTGCCGGCGGGCGCCACCAGGGACCACCCGGTCGCCAACCCGTTCGGGCCGGACAGCCCGGACCTGGGCGCGGTGGACTTCGGTGCGCCGGTCCTAGTCGTGGTCGCCGGCCTGGACCTGCTGCGCGACCGCGCCGTCGACTACGTCGAGCGGTTGGCAGCGGCGGGTAAACCCGTGGAGCTCGTCGAGTTCGCTGGCGCGGCCCATGGTTTCTTCCTGCACGAGCCGGGCTCCGAGGCCACTGGCGAGCTGATACGGGCCGTGGGCCGGTTCGTCCACAGCTGCGTTTCAGCGTCCGAGGCTGCTGCTTGACTAGCTGGGCGCATCGTGTGTGGCCTGCTTTGTTTGCACGAGTGCAATCTGGGTTTGTATTACCGTGTGTTTGTCATTTTTTTTTTTAAATTGACCGTGCCTCCATGTGTTCCCTCTGTCCTTGAATAAGTTTTATTCTTGCTTCTCAATGAGTTAAGTGTTTTTAACATTCACTAATATAACAAGTGCAATGCCGACCCAAAAAATTGGCAGGAAATTGGGCCAACTGGACAGCCCAACAAGGGAGCAACGTCGCCGCCACCGCAGCGGACCGCGCCTCGTGGGCCCGAGGATCGGCCGCGCGAGCCAGGAGGGTGGGGCGCCGCCCCGTCGCCACCACTGCCGTCCACGGAGATTGCTATGCCATCTACACAAATTAAGAAAATAGAGATAAAATAAAATAAGAAGTACCGGATTGCATAATCGCAGGTTTCTTAGGGGTTAACTCTTGTCAGGACTATAAATAAAGACCCCATGTACTTAGAACGATCGAGAAAGAATAGGATTATCCCTTATCTCCTCTCTCTCTCCTGCAGCTGCCGCCCCCTCTCCAACCCTCGCGCGCACGTGCCGCCGCCCACACGCGTCGCTGTCCGCGCAGCCACCACGCTGCCGCCGGCCCCTACCTCATCTCAAGCTCCGATCAGGCTGCCACGTGGCCCCGGTGCACCGCCTGTTCTAGTTGGTATCAGGCTCCCAGGATGATCCATGGCCGCCACCACCATGAACGCAGTCGACTGGGAGGAAGAATTTGCGATGATCAGATCCATGGCCACCACGAAGGAGGAGCCCGAGATCTCCTTCAACAACGCATGCGAGGACCTTCACAACACGATCAACCACTGGGGTCAGGTAATTACAACTATTCCGCTAGAACAGGAGAACAAGGTTCAGATCGGATCAGATCTGAACACAACAGATGAGATCACAATCAACATCAACGAGATTGCCGGTCTACATGGCATCAACGACGAAGAAGACGAGCTGGCATGCATCGCCAGCAACGTTGTCATCAACACCACAAACGACAATGAGAACAACCCCCACAACATCACCACCATCAACAAGGAGGACACCATCAACGACGCCCACCAACTGTTTGATGTTATGTCTGCACAGGCCAAACACCTCGTAGCGGTCGCAACCTCACCATCGACAACAACAACGACGACAACAATGACACCATGAGCAACACCGCAACACGCGACCACGCTGTTGGGCGCCTTTACCCTAGTCAACTGCAACCACGACGTCAACCCGACCGTCAACGAAAGCGACAGCAGCATGCTACCGCGTGGCGTCACTGCCAACACCTATCAACTGTTCGGTGAAAATACCGACCAACAGATTAGCACACATGCCACCAGCACAGACATCTAGCAAGGAGCAAATCAAAGCATCAGCATCATGCTTTTATGAAGGATCAACAGGTTACAATCACCTCCGGTAAATTAGGACTTAACAACTGCGCAAGCATCTCATGTTGTCAACTTCTCAACCATATATTAGTTAAGAACATTAACAGAATGCACGCTAAATTTTATAGCCACTTCCAGCGAAGTCTATTAGTAGCCGGCATTTGACAAAATAGAAACGTCATTCAATTCAACCGCAAGCGGAGCTGCGGAGGCCTGATTTACTAACGACACAAGCTGTACCACACGCATCACTGCTGCTGCATGTGAGCGCTTCTCATTAGTAACTTGTAAGCTTTTGCAGTGATTCTTGCTTAGTAATTCTACCTGCTGTTTCAAAATGTGTCGGAGGCAAGCAGGGGCCGGAGCCCAGTTTAGCCCCTACTGAGCTCCAGATGACATCCTCTATGATGTCTATCGTTGTCTCCTCCCTCCAGGCGCTCTCGGATGATATCTGCTTTAGAAGATCTATCTCCGATGGCTCTCCTGTGAGGTATGTCTACTACCTATCCGAGGAATCGGGTTGGTATTGGTGCTCCTGCTTCGGCGGTTCTATCTCCTTTTGGTTTGTTTTCTCGTCGGATGGATCAGAGAGGCCTGCAATTCCTGAGGCGTCAGATTCCATCATCATCGGCAATGTAAGGCCTGTTCGTTCAACGTTTCAAGAGCATATCGAGTTTGATATGCTGTTTGTAGTGCCGTTCAAGAACCATGAAGTTTCTTCGTCCAGAAGGGTGTTAGCTTCAAGCTGCAAGCTCGGCATGTTCCTCTGCTTCTTCGCGCAACAATGGTTCGCTGTGTGGCTCATCCGATTGCCGATGACGAAGACTGTTAGGAGATCCTTGCAAGGACTTGAATGTATTTTTTATTTTTCTCAAGGGTGTCTTTGTAATAAGGAAGCCACTGTAATATTCTATCATGTGTGAAATAAAACCCGGTTCCTCTAAAAGAAGAGGTGGAGTTGCCTCCCGGAGACACACTTTTCATGTCACTTCGACGTCATCTAAAAATGGGTTTCTCTCAGGCGACGAAGCATTGCCGTCAGATCATCTTCGTGTGGCTGAGGTCGCATGCTCATTGTTCATCTTCCTCGTTCCGTGTCAGCCTGGGCGTTCGGGTTATCCGATTTTTTTTCGGATCAGGTAGTTCGGGTAATTTAAAATTCGGGTAATAAAAACTACTATCCGATATTAGCTCAAAAAAACACTACCCGAAGTTTTGGGTATCCGATAATTCGGGTTCGGGTATACTCGATCTACCCAAATTTACAAAAAATAAAAAACTACACAAAATTTTAGTAGCAATTTGTACATAATTTCACTAGCAATTTATGTTAAAGTCCAACAACAATCTGTTGAGAATAATATATTGCAGCTTGTTCAAACCGAGAGAATTATAATTCGGGTTCGGGTATACTCGATCTACCCAAATTTACAAAAAATAAAAAACTACACAAAATTTTAGTAGCAATTTGTACATAATTTCACTAGCAATTTATGTTAAAGTCCAACAACAATCTGTCGAGAATAATATATTGCAGCTTGTTCAAACCGAGAGAATTATATTCTAATAAAGTGATAATTTTAAGTGTTTAACTAATAAAACATGACACATACAAAGAGCAAGATAAAACTTCAGGTAGTTTGGGTACCGGAGTGTATTACACGAATTACCCAAACTAATTTCGGGTAATCAAAATCACTATCCGAACTTAGGATCGGGTACCTCGGGTCCGGGTTCGGGTAATGTGTATCCGGTATTTTGCCCAAGCTTGAGTTCCGTGGACGCGATTTCTTCCTCCTCGCATCCATGCTAGCCGCCCGCCCACAACCCCTGACCACGCCGCGGCGCGTTAGAGTCGAGTCTCGCTGGACAATTGATAGAATCTGGGTGTACACAGAATGCAGGTGGACACAGTTTTCCATGCTCATCTGTATGATTATGATGCCCATCTGTAAGGGGAAACAGAATCACGCCAAAAGGAAAAAGAGTGTTAGAAAAAACGTAAGAATGCGTCAGGTTAATGCTCATACATGCGCATCAGGCCGCACTCGTGGCTGATTTCGGATAGATACAGCTACACGACAGGACAAGTAGGTTTATGATTATTGTCTCGTAGGCAGTCTTGTGTCACATGATTTTTAAGACAACTTAACAATAAGTTGATGGTTAATATATAGTAACTCACAATTCCGTAGTTTATGCAAACAATAAACGTAAAATTGTGAGCATGACAATGACAACTAGTACAACGTTATAATAGCTGTCTTATATATAGTCCTGAATTTTAGCTTATGAGACCGTTGTTTCGTAAAATAATAACTTCTTTTCGCTCTCGCTCTCTTTCTTCCACATCTGTACAAATCTTACATAGTCTTGCATGAAACCGTGTATGAGACCACTGACTAGCAATGTATTTGCCCTTTGGTGTTGTGCCTAGCCCCGTTGCGGATTTTGGCCTCGGCTTCTATTATCCGCCGCTGGTGGTGGTAATGGCATACTTGCCAATAAGCTTCACTAAGCATATGTCCTATTTCCTCCATTCCACATAATTTAATAATAATAATGTAAAGATTACAACAGAAGAACCGAGAAGAAACCAATGATGAAGACAAATTACAAATCTAACCTTGTAAAGATTAGTCTAAGGGCAATCCCAATGCTACCTATTAATTTCTTTGAACACTATATATAGAAACTATGGTCCCAATGGATACTTTTTACACAATAATTTTTTATTCAATCACATATATTATCTCTCCATTCTCTACCAATCACATCCCTTCATGTCCGAGTTCTCATGTAGACATGATTTCTAACTTAGACCCGGTTTCTATGATTTTTGTTCTCTCTCTTCAATTAGCTGTAGTAGAAATCTAAGGTTTTAACTGAACTGTCTGATAGGATCACAAGAAGATAATTTCTATAAAAAAATACTATATTTTTTTGTAGTTGTTTTTGTGGAAAATAATTTGAATGACTTGGCATATGCTCTTAGGCTGCCGGCCTACCACCTATATATGTTTATTATAGTATGATAATATACATATCCTAATTGGACTTGGTGCATATCAGAGCAATAATGGATTCTGAATACTATGCCTCAACCTATTGTATCTTTAGGATTCTGAATAGTAGGATTGTAAAAATCTACTTCGAGTATAATACTATGCCTAAACCTATTGTTCGCCATAGCAGAAGAGAAGCAAATAACTGCAACTGAATTTAAAGTCTTGTGCTTCCACATGTTGATTGAGTCTCAACTTAAATAAACAGTTAAATAATGGATATGAAAACATGATATCCTTTTGTTGTTCCATATCTTCATGAAACTATAGGTGCCATTGTGTAACATGTTTTGAGTTTTCAAAAGGAGTAGAGTGAGTCACATGCTCGCAAGCACGCTGTGACGCGTGCTCAGCAAGACCATAACTGAGTGGTGCGGTGCCAACGAAAATATTACAGGTCCAATCTCAAAGCAAGGTGGGCAAGAGTACCGCGTGGTGGAGGGTAAGAGTACCATAACGTGGTGAGAGACCGAGATAATAGAGGGGGTGAAAGATGGGCAAATGGACGAGGGGATTGAGTGAAAGACAAAAGAAAGAAACTTACCGTTTTTAATATTAGGTACTCCCTCCATTTCAAAAGAATAGAAATCTTGCCTCTCAAGGTTTCAAATGATTTTAAGTTTAACAAGAAAACAAAAGAGTACTAATATTTATGATGTGAAATAAGTATAGATGAAATTTGGAACTATTTAACTTCTCAGAAAGCATGATTCTTTATCATCTTGATAGATGGTGTAGATAGTTAATAGTCAGATATAGATATAGATATAGATATAGATATAGATATAGATATAGATATAGATATAGATATAGATATAGATATAGATATAGATATAGATATTGTATTGTACAATATAGATATATAACTTCTCCTTCCATCCTAAAATAGTTGACGTTATAGGATTGGACATGGATACTAACGTTGTAGCTAAAAGACCAAAGTGTCCTTATAGGAAAGAGTGATAGGGATGTATATAATGAGAAAACAGAAAATATGCATTAGAAAAAAACAATGGTACATTGAAAAGCGAGAATGACAAGTATATGCGAGGGATATATATATTGAGAAAACTAGAAAATGTGCATTAGAAATAACAATGGTACGTTGAATTAAAAGCGAGAATGGCGAGTATTTGTGACAAAATTCAAATGCTACAACATCTCAACTATATATTCTAGGACGGAGGGAATACTTATCATCTCGCTGTGAAATAATATATTTGGTTACCACACACTCTACCCACCGTACGTGGCCGAATAGGCCAAAAAGACGAGCTACCCCATATATACAACGTGATTTCAAGAAAAAGACGAGGTAGTAGTACCTAGCACCATCATACGATGTTCTGCAATGTGGACGTGGATCTTCCCCAGCAACAGCAAGGCTTCTGCTGACGAGTAGCACTAAGCTGAAGCAGGCAAGGGCGACAAAAAGCCGGCAAGAGCAAATGTTCCGTGGCATTGTTGCTGTTTTGCGCGCTCCGCAAGACGCAGCCAGCGGGCAAGCAAAGGGCGCGCTCATCATATAATGACAGCGCTCCTGCATCCGCATGGAAGCTCAGTGGACTTCTGCTGAGGAAGCTGCCTCCGGGAGTAGCCCAGGTGGTAGGCAGCTAGCATGCCGTGTTTTCAACTACTACTACTACGAGTATCACCAACGACCACGGGCAATGGACGATGATGTCATTATCCTCCAGCTAGCCAATAAGAGGGGCGGACCCACAGGGTATGCAAGGTGGTCCACCGCATACCCTGTGGGCCATGCCATGTATTTAATACTATACTATTAGCGGATAAAATAATTTAAGATCCTATAATTTGCAATGTATCAGATTAGCTTGGTGGCAAAGACGCTCAATTTTAAGCAAGAGATCATGGGTTTGATGCCCCACTGCCTCACGTTTTTTTTCATCTTCATATTTTTTTTTTTGTCCCATGCATACCCTGTGTCCCATTCCTGGGTCCGCCAATAACGTCCATCACAGATTCATGCCAGGATGTCTCAAAGTCAAAGTAACACGAGTCCGCGTTATTGACCGAGGTCAAGATAGAACTTTAGACTCCCGTGTTTGCATATCGAAAAACATAGGCACTTTAGCCAAAAAAAAAAAAAACAGAAAGAAGAATAAGAGGAAGAAGAAGAAGAAGAAGAAGAAGAAGCTCATCCCTTGGTACAAAACCTGCTGGTACTTCTTTTTCTTCAGAAGGTAATTCTGAGTTTAATGGCAGTTCAAAAAAAAACAAAACCTGAGTTTAATGGCACTAGCACGTCAACCCTTGCGCTTCTTATGTTACATGAGTAATTAAACGTTTTAATCAAAATTGATTATCTTTTTGACTTTTATTCATTCCTTACCTATATCTATATCTATTAATATTGAAGTGCAAAGGGATTCTCCCAATCTTAGTTTCTTACTCACAACTCGTGAGCCCACTACAACTCTCCTAATGGATCCTCACCATCACCCTCTCTTCTCTCACTTATTCCACTAACATTTTGCTAGAAAAAGGTCTATGGAAGTTTCAAAACCCTAGCTCATGTTTATGGCTAACTAGAAAAAGGTCTATGAAAAAACAGTGCATTGCAAAGGGAGAAAAAAAACAGTGCTGACTCTCCTCTGTTGCATTCAGCAGCATGGGTGTGTTCTCCGCCTTCTTCTCTGTCCCTCTCACACTCATCGTCCTACAGATTTGGCAGTGGCATGCAATGTTGTCCTTAGCGGTTGCGGGTTCAGGAGTGGCATCCTCGGCGGGAGCGACGACTTCGGTGGGTTCAGGAGTGGCGTCCTTAGCGGATTGATGGGCTGAGGAGTGACATCCTCGGAAGATCAGCGAGGGCTCTTGGTCGACGATGACCAGATCAGAGGCAGGCTTGGGAGCAGCTGCATCGGTGGTGGCGGTCTTCGGATCAGCTTGATGGCGGCAGACCCAAGAGCGCACAGCTCGGTGGCCGTGCCGGGCTCGTTATGTGATTCAATGCCTAATATATATATGCAAGCATTTTTTTTGCGAAATAATATATTGTGAAAGCAAAACAAATTAATGACTAACCACGCATGTAAGGAAAACCATGTACCCAACTCCCATCTTGTTAGTGCAAGTTTATCAAGTTCTAAGTGTGTCAAGTTTTAACAAAACCTAGACCTATAACCGAAGTTTTGATTACCAACTGTAACGCCCCATACAAAAAATAACAACCTTCTAGAACATTACAACATATCCAATTAATCACATCTCTAACTAAAAGCATATAACATAACTAGGACATCATTGAAAGATATCATCTAACATTAAATTAAACCTTCTACGGTGACATGAAAAAACACATCTTCAAACAGAACAATTAATAAACCTCATGTGTTTATTATAATGTATGAAAAGGCTCTGACGATCAACTGGTTGGTTTACACATGTGTGTTGTTTAAAGTTTATATCAATAAGTGTGCACTCATGTTGCTACTCACATCCCACGAAACATCCTCGAAATGTACTGGCAGAACAAGAGTACGTTTATGGAAAACCTCAACAAGTGAATGGGCCTTGTGGAAGGCGTGGAATAATGCTTGCTTTAACAAAATTATCATCAAATCCCCGCTGGAAGTGATTTGTCATGCAGAAGCACTGATCAAATTTTGGACAGGTCTCTA
Source organism: Themeda triandra (assembly GCA_018135685.1). Classification (NCBI taxonomy): domain Eukaryota; kingdom Viridiplantae; phylum Streptophyta; class Magnoliopsida; order Poales; family Poaceae; genus Themeda; species Themeda triandra. The sequence goes on along the minus strand of JAENPR010000144.1, from coordinate 494,989 downwards.
TCCCGAAATGAAGCGTGCAGATCTGGAAGCTGGAGTTGATCTCATGGTTCAGCTGGCCATGAAGATGCTGAAGGCCAAGAAGCCCAAGCCGGCACCTGGTTTGACTTATGACCGGGGTGCTGATCAATCCAAGAAGTGAAGACACATCACAAGACAAAAGATGCTGAGAAGGGAGATGGAGTGTTTGATGATGATCAGCTCCAGCAGCTTTCATTGTGTTTTGCTTTTGCTATCGTTTCAGTCCTTTTGCGCGGGAGGTCAAGCGCATTTTGTTACATTTTGCTGCATCTGTTTGCAGGAGTGAAAAATGGATTAGCAGGATCAAACAAGTGGTAACAAGGGGGACAGTGAGTGTCAAGGTGAATGAAAAGATTGGACAATACATTAAAAGTCTTAAAGGAGTGAGATAGGGTGACCCTTTATCACCAATCCTATTCAACTTTGTTGCTGATTGTCTAACCAGAATGGTCCACAAAGCTCAGAGAAACAATCTGATTACAGGGCTGGTTGACTACATTATTCCCCATGGGGTAGCCATACTTCAATATGCTGATGATACAATTGTGTGTTTGAAGCATGATATGGAAGGGGCAAGAAACATGAAACTCTTGCTCTATCTTTATGAGCTTCTTTCAGGACTTAAAATCAATTTCAATAAAAGTGAAGTGGTTATAATTAATGATCCTGGAGGTGCTGCAGATGCATATGATGAGTGTTTTAACTGTCAGGTTACACATTTCCCTATCAAATACCTAAGGTTGCCCATTAGCCCATGTAGGCTGCATGTGGCTGATTGGACTCCTTTGCTTGACAAAAATGCAAAAAGACTTGATATCTCAAAGGGATCTTCTATGTCCATTGCTGGAAGATCCACACTTATCACCTCTAGTTTAAATAGTACCCATCTGTACCACATGTCTATGTATAGACTGCCCAAGACTGTTATTGGCAAAATGGATAAGGCAAGGAGAACTTTCTTTTGGCAGGGGGTCATACTAAGAGCATCTCCAACAGTTATGTATCTCACTTGCCATCCTTCAAAATTTGGCAAAACAAGGAAAAATCAATCTCCAACAGTTTGCCAAAATGACTTGCCAAAGTTATGAGTTTGCCAAATCGTGGTGCCGTGCGCGTATAATTGCGCACGCGAATACGACTGCGAATCGCGCTCCTCTCCGCGCACGCGACTCCTTCCCGCGCGGTCAAGGAAGTCGTGGCCTCCGTTGTTCTTGCGATATATATGCCGCCGCCGTCCTCGCGATATATACGCCAACACCGGCCTCCGTCATCGCGAAGTCGTGGCCTCGGTCGTTCTTGCGATATATACGCCACCGCCGTCCTCGCGATATATACGCCAACACCGGCCTCCGTCATCGCGAAGTCGTGGCCTCCGTCGTTCTTGCGATATATACGCCGCCGCCATCGTCGCGATATATACGCCAACACCGGCCTCCGTCATCGCGAAGTCGTGGCCTCCGTCGTCGCGAGTTCTCTCCACCACGCGCCGAAGTCGTGGCCTCGTCCCCGGTCGTTCTTGCGTGCACGTAGCAGCCCGGCCGGACTCACGCTGCTTCCCGATCTGATCCCGGCCTCGACGTCCACCGATCTGGTGTTGGCAATCGATCGACGTCCACCGATCTGATCCCGACCTCGAGGTCCTCCGTTCTAATCGCGCTCGAATGAAACTTTGCTGCTGTCCAATTGGTGCTGCTGTCGAATGAAGACAAACTTGCATGGTACTGTAGCATGCAAGGACGAACGCAACAAATGCCATGCACGAATCAAGACAGACTTGCTCCTGTCGAATGGCCGGCAAATCTCAGTGACAAGACAGACTTGCAGGAACTCTGCCGGCAAACGAGACTGCTAAACGAGAGACTGATGTCCTGCGGCGGCGTGAGGTAGGCGGAGGGGAACTCGCGGCCGCAACGAAGAAGACGCCGCGAGACGGAGAAACCGATCGGGGTCACGATAGAAGGGAGGGCGTCGGGGAGTACCGGTCACAACAACCTCACCCGGTGGGCCATCTCTTTTTTATGATTTGGCAAGTAAAAATAGGGAACGGTTGGAGATAGCCTCTTTTCAACTTGCTAAATTATTATAGCAACTTGCTAAAACACGCGGTTGGAGATAGCCTCTTTTCAACTTGCTAAATTATTATAGCAACTTGCTAAAACACGTAATTTGACAAGTGAGATATAAAGAACTGTTGGAGATGCTCTAAGAGAAAATACCATCTGGTCAGATGGATCAAAATTTGTAAAAGTAAGAAAAATGGGGGCCTTGGAATTAAGGACATCAATCTCATGAATATTAGCCTACTATGCAAGTGGTGGTGGAAGCTTGAGAGGGAAACAGGAATATGGCATGATATCATTGCTTTTAAATGCCTAAGAAGGGATTCAATATCCACTGTGAAACATAAACAGTCTGATTCACCCATTTGGGCTGATTTGCTCAAAATTAAACATGTTTACTTACAAGGGAGAAGTGTAAAAGTGAATAATGGTGAGTAAACTAACTTGTGGTTAGATACCTGGTTATATGATGAACCCCTATCTTATCTCTTCCCTGATCTTTTCAAACTTTGTGACCAACACAATGTTAGTGTGGCACAATTTGTGAGAGGAGAGAAAATTATCTCCTTCTGTAGGTGGCTCACTCCTGATTTGGAATCACAATGGGAAAAAATCAGTAGTGATATTATGAGAACCCCTCTTGGGGAGGGGCAAGATCAAATTTCTTGGAAGCTTGGATCCAAGAAAAGGTTCACTGTCAAATCAGTCTACAATGCCCTAACCAAAAGTGATAGTGATAGATCATTTAAATATATATGGAAGGGGAAAATCCCTGTTAAAATCAAAATCTTTCTATGGCTGATAGCAAATGATGCCATACTGACCAAAGACAACCTAGTGAAAAGGAAATGGGTTGGAGAACCATCTTGTTATTTCTGTGATTTAGATGAAACAGTGAATCACTTACTTTTTACTGTCCAATTGCTAAATGTGTTTGGGGAGTACTTGCTACTGCATTAGGGGCATCTGACATTCCCAGCAGCTTTGAGCAATGCTGGTCTTGGTGTGACAAATGGCTGAGTGCATGTAAACAATTCCATGCTATTGGGATTGGAGCAACCTGTTGGGCCATCTGGAAAATTAGGAACAATGTATGCTTTGATGGAAAAAATTGCAAAATACCCTAACGATCATTAGTCATGCTGCTGCTTTTGATGAAACATTGGGCAGGTTTGTTGAAGAATGAAGACAAAGACACTATGAAGGCTGGTGTTGAAGTCATATACAATATTGCTGTGAAGCTGATGCAGGAGTGGAAGAAATATACAAGTCATATACAATATTGCTGTGAAGTTGATGCAGGAGTTGAAGTCATATACAAGTCATATACAATATTGTTGTGAAGTCATATATAAAGTTTATCTCCGTCTAACTCAATTTTCTAGAAGGTACAAATTTTACTATGTGCCGAGCGAGCTCCGTTTGGGCTCCGCCCTCATCCCTAGTCCGGTGAGCAACATCATGCCGGCGGGCTCCGCCCTCGGCCCCGACGAGCTCCGCCCCTAGGCTCGCCAGGCGAGGCGGACTGTCGTCGGGCAAGGGCTGTCATCGGCCTCACGGGCCTCACGGCCGGCTTTTGGTAGTGGGCCGTGGAGCGGTCCGGGCTTGTCCTTGCTTTTGAGCCCAGGTCCTGACGGGGAGACCTGATGGGAGTGCGAGGAGATTTTAGGCTTGCTTCCGCTGATTCAGGGTCTTATGTCTCGTCTTTTTCCAAAATGAATTATCTAGGGTATGGATCCTCGACATCCATCATTTGCAAATATTTACTGTAGCACCACATTGTGAAATCATAGAATAGTTAGACTTAATAGATTCACCTCACAAATTAACCTCAATCTGCATAATTAGTTTTATAATTAATCTATATTTAGTTCTCCTAATTAGTACTCCCTCCGTCTCAAATTGTAAGTCATTCTTGGTGGTTCTCCTAATTAGTACTCCCTCCGTCTCAAATTGCAAGTCATTCTCGTAATTAATCTTAGAGAGTCAAAGCATCTTAACTTTGACCAAATGTATACGACAAGATAATAATATTTAGAATGTCAACTAAGTATCATTGGATTCTTTGTTAACTATATTTTCATAGTGTACTTAATTGATGTCATAAATTTTATAATTCTCTTTATAATCTTGGTCAAACTTGAAATTATTGACTTTTCATGATTCTTGGAATGACTTACAGCTTGAGATAGAGGGAATATAAAATTCGATGTGACAGGGCTAAACTTTAACCCCCATCCCAATGTGTCTTTCAACCAAACACTACGTAAAAACATAGCACGATGGACGACTTCTCTGGTATGGTGGGTGACTAACGTTTCCTAAATCATGTTCAGTCAGTGTACCAATTTACCTCCTTTTCATCATATAAAATTTTCTAAGTAGATGATTGACCACTTTTTCTCTAAAAAAAAGGAAAAAAATGACCGGTATTGACTTCCCTAAGGTATATCTCAGAAGGAATATATTTCCTCAAAAATCCTGTAAAAATATTTCCTCAAATTACAGGGTCGAGACCCAAAAGTTGGTTGCCCATGGCTTCATGGTCCAACACTGGTCGGCAGCCTCCCTCCCTCACCGTCAAATCCCACGATTTTTTCATAGACAAATTACACAGCGAGAGCCCTTTTACATATATGGATACACAAACACTAGTCGGCAGCCTCCCAACCAGAGGAACTACCGTGCTATATTGACGCGTTTGCACCATACCATACCAACTCCTCTAAAAAAATGGCTCTGGATCAATAATTATAAAAAAATTAGGACAAGAATAGTTATTACCTAGCCAATGGCAATCGGTTGCATGAAAGAAAAAATTAGGTGCAGGATTTCTTCATAAGGAAGGTTAAAGGCTAATTATTGGTGCCCATGAATTTATTATAAAAATAAATGAAGTGTTTCTAAATTGAAATTAGATGACATTAATATGCGATTGGGTTAAAGGGAAGTGCCACAAAAAACATTTTCAGAGGCGGGTAGGTTGTTTGTCTTTAACCAAAGGTCACTGCCTCTAAAAATCGATTAATAAACAGATGCCAATCCCTATTAGGAATGAGATAGTGGGAGAGAGACAAACCTTCCAACAGCTCTGACATGTTTATAGGAATATGCCTTCTGTTCAATGCAGGCGAAAGATGCTTGCCTCCGCTGATGGTTTTGAGAAACCCCAAAAACTAAAAAATAACACCTCCTTACCATAACACCAGAAAAATAATTTGTGAGTATATATAGGATTCTATCTTTTCTTTTCTTTTACAAATATTTTATAATCTTGTATTAAATATTTTGACCACTAAACGGACTTCAATCAAAAAAGTTCCAACTACAAAGTTTTAAATCTCCACCTGAGATTGTTTGAAAAATTTAAAAATTTAAATCCCAAAATATGTGAATTTAAAATAAATATTTGAGACACTAAATAACTTCAAATAAAAACTTATCAACCAAAAGTGTAGACCACTACAACTCTTGTATTAACTTTGCGAACATTTAAGATCGTTTAGAAATTCAAAATTTTGAATTTCAACATCAATGAACTTAAAACACATATTTGTGACTCCAAATGACTTCAAATAAAAAAATCAATTACAAAGTTGTAGATTGTATGAAAATTACAACAATGGTAAAAAATTACAACAATGGTATAAACTATGCCAACATCCGAGGTTGCTTAAAACTTTTAAATTTCCAAAAGCGTGAACTTAAAACAATATTGTAGGACTCTATTGAATAAAATTATTCCAACTAAAAAGCTGCCAACCTCTGTAAATGATTTTTCATAGGCAAGAATTTTTGGAGGCCCCTAACCATTTACAGAAGCGGTCACTCGATATGACCACCTCTATTCTAGAGAGGTTGTCTTCAAGAATCGTTTTTGTGGTAGCAGTTCCTTGAGACTATGTTGGAGTATAAAGGCTTTGGTGTCATAGGAGAGGATGGATTAGAAAGGTTGTGAGAGGTGGATCGAATTATGTTAGAATTAACCATGATACAAAGGTGACCTCTTTCTCAGCTCCTATTTAACTTTGTAGAAGGTATATTCATTGGAATTTTTACAAAATCAACTAGAAACAGTCTGATAATAGATCTGTTGACTTAAGTCTGTGCGAGGGAGGTGGCAGTTTGCTGATGACACACCCTCCGTAACGTGGTTAGAAAAAGCTAAAAATATCTTAAAATGTCATTGGACCATCCTTTTAGGATGAAAATAAAGTACCATAAAAGCGATTTGCTAGCAATTGAAATGTAGAAGCATTTCTTCAATGAGATAGCTAACATCTTTTTGCTGAAAAAAAGAATCCCCAATTATACCACAAATTCAAAATATCCTTGACTTCAAAAACTCATGGAAACATGAAAACCACCAAGTAAATTAGTCCAGACAGCCAACCCAAGAATAGGGAGCGAGGGAAAATTAGCTTCGAGGCTGGCTGTCGCAAATGACTTCCTTAGTGGTTTAGCAGCCAATTAAAGAAACACAAAGTCAAAGTTTTCATAGCGTCAAAGAAATATAATTACTCCAAATGATATATATTTTCTTAAGCGCTGACGGACGCCAAGGAAATTGTCAGACTATATATATTTTCTTGAGAGCTCATGAACCCAAGAAAATATATACCAACCACCAAGGATATATATAGCAATTTTCATGCGCATAGTTGAGAATCAAACTCACAACCTTTTGTATTCACTTTAGTGACTCTTGAAACAAATATTTGAGTATTTAAATATTTAAAATGAAAAATGTTTCAACTGAAAAGTTTTAGTGCTCGTCGAGTATTACAACTTTTGGTACATGACTTACCTCCATCTAATGTCATTTGTAAAATTGAAAAAATTAGTTTCAAAACTCTAAGAACTTACAAAATAATTTTTTGACTGAATGATTTAGAATGAAAAGTGTGAATTGGAAAGTTTTAGATCTCGCCAATTACTACAACTTTGACTAATCTCACCAATTACTACAACTTTGATTCAAGTCTTATCTCCATCTGAAGTCATTTGAGAAATAAAATAAAATAAAAACTTTGAGAATGTAGAACTTTTTTTGGACTCTAAATGATATAAAATGAAAAAAGATCCATCAACTACAAAGTTGTTGTCTCTATGAGGTCTACACCTTTGATACAAGCTATCTTCATGCGATATTTATTATGTTGATGCTAGCTTAAAAACTAGCTAGACATCTCAGTACCAACACACATTCTCCAAATGCATAACAACATGAAATTTTATCTTTTGTTGGATTAATGTACTAAGAGAAAAATTGTTTTTGATTCTACAAAAATGTCAAGGGAGCACTTTTGTGTCAAAATGCAATGTCTAACTAACAAGCCTACAGTGAGTCCGTATATTGGTGGTTAAGAGGAATGGCTTGGAAATGGACCTTTTCTTGATTCCTACAACGATTTACTTGAGGGTTTGCACACATGGAATTCCTTAGTGGTGTGGAATAATACTCAAGGAAATGTTCAATTTCCTTAGTGATTTGTAATAACACTCCATTAAATATGGCATTATACATCTTGGTGGTTCCGAATAGCACCGTGGAGAATGTTGAATTACCTTGGCGGTTTGTGATAACACTTAGGAAAAATGGTGGAATTACCTTGATAGTTATTAGGATTAGCACTCAAGGAAATGTACGTGGAATGACCTCAATGAGTTTGGATTAGCACTAAAAAAATATGCATTTCCTTGGAAGTTTCATACAACCACTAAGGTAACGATATATTCATTGTGTTTAATTGTACCCCGCAAGAAAATTAGTAGTCGTCGAGGATATTTTATTTTTTGTAGCCATTAATTAATTGGAAGTGCCTTTGCCTTGCACTGAGGCCAAAAGGGGTGGACTTGCAACCAGTAGTGGACAATATTTACTAAAAGAGGGGCACGATGAATGGGAAGACGCGCTCCTATGGTGGGAGACTAGCTTTTCTTAAATCATATTCAGTGTTATCCCAATTTACCTCCTTTCCGCTATATGAATCAACAATGATGAAGACCAAGATAGTTATATCACCTGGCCAATCTGCAACCAATAGTTATACCCATGCATGAAAGTATTCATGAGGTATATAAAAGTAAGAAAGTGGTGTTATGATACTGAAATTGGACAAGGAAAAACATACGAAAGCGTTAACTAGGAATTCCTTGAGGAGACTTTGGAAGTTAAGGGCTTTGCTGTCCCATGAAGAGGATGGATTAGAAAAGTTGTCAGAGGTGGATCGATCAGACCAATTTAGGTTAGAATTCACGATGAGAATAATATGTATTTTAGGCCTAGAAATGGGTCGAGACATGGTAATCCTCTTTAGGGATAAGAAAGTGTTGGATATCAATGGATATGTCTGGATCCGAATGCAAGTAATCGATTTATTTTCTCTAAATTAGAGTTGGATATGGATAGTGTTGGATATTTTATACTCGCCTTATGTACATGTTTTTAAGTATCTAGATTTTGATACGGTATGAATATTGTTTGGTTTTAGAGACACGATTATCCATTTGGTAGTTAGACCTCTTTTGGATGGACGTAGATATAGTAGAAATTATTTCTCTAGCTAGTTTTCACCTCTAAACTGCTTTCTCTGCTCCTGGTTAATTTGGTAAAAGATATTTTTACTATGCTTATATGCTAGGAATATATGGTAATAGATATGTTGACTAAAGTCTGTGAGGGTGCTATCGTTCAGCTTGCAGTATATTGGTGATACCCTCTTGTTTCTAGATAGTGACACGAAAAAAGCTAAAAATCTTAAATGGCTATTGCTATGAGCAGCTCTACTAGGATGGAAATTAACTATGATAGACGTGTCGCTGAGTACGAATTGGACTTAAGACTTCTACTAGTGTTCAAGCACTAATTGTGCTTATTTCCACAATTATGGTTGCAGGACCTCACACTTGTGGTGTCCCCAACAAGGTGATTTGAGCTAGCGATTTCTTCTATCTTTTTGCTCTCACGACCAGTTAGAAGAGAGCATAGGAAAAACATCTACATATATAGACTACTTCATCATTATCAAAATTGATTACATCCACTGTGAGAGCCCTTATAATGAGCTTGCCTATCTAGGGTGCATACAAGCACCAATTCCTCACCACTTTACTCTAGGCTAGATATAAAGGCCTAATTAGTGTTAAGTCTAATGAAATGAGGTAATTATGTATTTTTTAGTGATATATAGGCGCTTAGTTTTTAACAATAAATTGTAAACATTCTATTTCAATGATACATGAGACCGAATGCCTTTGGACAGTGATAGCGCTAGCAAGTCAGCAGTCCATGGTCAAACACGCTGAAGACTCATAGACATGGCACAATGATGTGGCAGTCTCTATCCTACTGGATAATGCAATCCACGCAAAAGATAGAAATCAAATAGCATGAAGAAAAGGCCCTCTGATTAAATGGTTAGGCTGGTAAATCCCCATTAAATGACTATTAATAGAGATGGACGTGCTAAAACCTATCTTTATTAATCAATTAACAGAGACCTCGGTCAATGTAAATATATAAGGGCATTCACAATGCAGACTCTACCACAGAGTCCAAGACTATTAATTACCCTTCTATTTATTGTGTTTTGCTGATGTGGCGGTATATTTATTGAAGAGAGAAACAGAAAAACCAAAACTCCAAGTCTTATTTAGACTCTATGTCCACAATCTTCGAGGTAAATATGCTGCCACATCAGCAAAATACAATAAATAGGAGGATAATAAATAGTCTTGGACTCTGTGATAGAGTCTTGCATTGGGACTGCCCTAATACTCTTTCCTATTGTGGGAGACTTACTTATCTTAAATCATGTTTAGTTAGCATCCCAGTTTGCCTCCTTTCCATTATTAAATTTCCTAAGTGGGCGACTGACATTATCAACTTTTAAATTGCGCATTTCACAATCATATTTAGTTAGTATCCCAATTTACCTCTTTTCTATTATTAAATTTCATGAGTGCGTGACTGACATTATGAACTTTTGAATGGCTCATTTCCTGTGAAACAATAATGAGGACTAGGATAGGTACACATGGCCAATTGGCAACCGATTGCCCATAAGAAAGATTTAGCTACCTAGGTATACATGATTTTAGAAGTTTACACATATTAGTGTCCACACGAAATTATTAGTGAGGTACATAAAACTAAAGAAAGTGGTATTGTATTGAAATTGGAGGAACAAATATATATGATAGGGTTAACTGAGTTCCTTAAAAAGATGTTGGAATCTAAGGGCCGTCGACTTGTCGTCAAGTGGAGTGAGCATAGATTAGATAGGTTGTGCCAAGTAGATCAATTTATGTTAGAAATATTAACGATGAAAATATTAGGGATAACTATTCGAATAATATGTGTTTTAAGCCAAGATTTAAATAGCGCGCTATTTTCGCACTATAGCGGGAGAAAGAACATGCCGCGAAGCTATTGCTCATTTTCACGCTATCGGCGCTATTGCCGCTATTAGTGTTTCCCTGGCTGGGCCAAAAAAAATGTGATTTTGCTATTTTGGTTTTGTTGTGGATTGTGGATGAGTTATGAACTTATTATTATCATCATATTATGACTTATCAAGTTATCATTTATCAACTTATGAACTTATATGAATTATTATGAACTGTTTTGCTATTTCCCTGAGTGTATTAAAATAGCGCGCTATAGTGGCGCCATAGCGTGGCAAACTATGTGCTGCTGCATCGAATAGCTGCCGCAATAGCGGCACCATAGCGGCGCATAGCGTCCAGGAAGCCTCGTCACAAAAAAATTTAGCGCGCGATTTAAAACATGGGTTTTAAGTCTGAAAATAGGCTGAGACACAGTGATCCCCTTTAAAAAATATTAGGGCTAAGTATTCGTTTGTGCAGGATTGAAAACAGATCTGCTTTTATTCCTTGGCCAGATCGAGTGAATCCTGGTGGTTCACTCAAACCTGGTCCGTTTTCGTTTTGGACCTATGTTAGTCCGTTTTCATGTCGGGTCTAAAAGCGGAAACAAAGGTCTACAACGGCGTGTTTTTATTTTGGGTCATTTTAGTTCCGATGCAAAATGAACACACATTTTAGTATCCATTCGGATTGAAAACGTACCACATCAGTCCACCTAGATTGGACACCGGAATGGACCAATCTGGCCAAAATGAACGAAGCCAAGTGATTGGTTGCTCGCACAGGATGGTGCAAAGGGCCATCCCGGCTCATTTACGTCACCATGCCGATGTTTCGATGCCCTACTCGTATCACTTCCCCTATGGCCTCGTTCATTTCCTCCCCTCCGTCCCGGCTCACGACGTATCCTCGACTCGAGCTTCGCTCTCTATCCCGGATGGCACGGTGCAGCAGAAAGGTCCATGTTTGGTTTTGGTAATTGAGTGACAACCTTAGTTGGACTAATGATGTGATTATGAGAATACACAGGAGATTAGTTCACAGGTGATATGAGAGAGGATCTCATTGCAAATGAGACATGACATAGAGTCACAGTCATGTGACAAAGATGGTGAAGATTAAGATGAGGCTTTGCTCGATGGACCAGGTGCATGTGTGAAGGGCAAGTCAAAGCTTTGAAGCCATGGACCAAGGAGATGGTGAAGTGTTGATGGTAGATAACTCCTATTTTTAATCATTAATAAATAGCTAAAAAGGGCATAAGTGTAATATCACCATAAACATAGGGGTTTAACTGATAATTTTTCATGAGTTTTGGTGAATATCTATTTATGCAAGGGGTTATTAGAAAAGAGCCAAAGAAGGCCCACATGTTATGTTTACATAGAGACAAAGACGGAAGGCCCACATGTCATGTTTACATAGAGACAAAGTAGGAGGGTCCACCTGTCATAGAGGCTGAGGTGCCGCTCCCTCCTACTAGCCAATAGTCGATCCAAGAGTGATATATGAGAAGCTATTCAGATGCCCCTTAGCATACACAACCATGTGCTTACGGCTTGCGGATCGGTCACTTCGTGTTCCTTTGGGAGTACTTGAAGACATATGTGTACGAGTAGGCAACTCGTATGTTCCGGCTGAACTTCGTGGTAGTGGATACGGGCGGTGATGAAAGGTCCCCTATCATTTTTTGGGACGACCATTCTTGAACACTGGCACAGAGCCATCATGTATGCCAACACTGCCAAGATCATCTTCAACATCAAGGGCAAGCGAGAAACCTTCTTCTTCAAGAACAGAAAGGCAGCTCTTAAAGACACCCTCATCAACGGAAACGGTGAGAAGAAGAAGAATCCGCTAAGAAGAGCAAGAACAAAGATAAGAAGACCAAGAAGACGGAGGCCGGTGAGGATGGTCACTTTGCCGGTCACGAGGAGCATGACCACTTACTCGAGTCCCCACGTACGATCAAGAAGGATGACCCCGGAGTGTCCCAACCATTCAATGCTCCATCAACAAGCTCTTTCAATAAGGCATGCGCGTGACCTTTGGATCGGGCGTCAACATTATGGCCAAGGTAACTTATGAGTATCTATATGGCACTATGCCTTTGGAGCCTACCTATGCACGGTCCTGCGGATGGCGGACGGACATTCCGCTTCGTCGAAGGAGAAGTGAAGGATGTCCTCATCCGAGATAGATGACCATTATGTCCCTCACGACTTCCTAGTCATTGACATGGGAGATGACTACGATCCTCCAATCATCCTAGGAAGACCATTTCTGAACACCACCGTAGCTATCATCTATATTGGGACGGAGAGATCCATTTCCACTTTCCCACCGAGAAGGTACGCCGCTACTTCAACAATAATTATATAATCACCGAAGAGCCCAAGAAGAATAGAACAAGGAGAAGAGCGCGTACCGTCGCCGGAACAAGAAGAGCATCACTACGTATGGATGGGCTAACTATGAGGGAGAAGTGTCAAGATACGAAGACCGGTACCACAAGACAAGAACATTATAGAAGAACTGCAAGAAGAGGTGCTACCAACGAGAAGAGAAACAAGTGGTCCAAGAAGCTTCCTCCTCAAGGTCACCCTCTCTCCAACAAAGAAGGTGTGGAAGGTAAAAGCAAAATCGAGGAATCAATTCCTACACAAGAGGCGACGTCATCGCCGCCGGCCAATGCGCCCCTTGAAAAATGAGCGAACATGACAAGTCTGTTCGGAGGACTTAAAACCACCGAACGCCGCGCCAAGAGGTAACTTGGTATTTATCAAGATTACTTTTCAGCATTATATTTTTTACCTTAGTATATTTATTTCCCTACTTGCATCTTAGTTGCATCTTTACTCTTTTATCTCCGCATTTGAAAAGAAAATAAAGATGTTGTGCATTTGCATCCAAAATCGTCAAGCCCCATGTGGATAGTAATTCACAATGTGGTGGCACAAAACAATTTCTCGGCATATTTATTTCCCCTCTCGCATTCCTTAAATAATAAAAAGATAAAAAAATATTTCTTGTGATCTGTTAGAACAAGTCTAAGTTAAGAAAAGTTCTAGACAACCAAGGCCTAGAGGTTTTATCACTAACGCTTAATTAGTTCCACAAGCTTTGTTGTCTATTTTGAGCTTCACAGAACATCAAGGATCATGAAGAGCTAACAGGCAGAAGGACATCCAATCCCCTGTCGGAGTGCTGCCCGCGAAAATTGAATGCTGTCTCCAACAGCAACTATCTACGACACTCTGGAGGACTAGAACGTCTTCGGTGCACGCCGGCCAACATTGTGTCAGACTATGTCAACATCCGGCTTGGGGAAAGCATCCCCGTGTACCAAGCTAAGTGTTTCCAACTTATCTATTTATGCTTTATTAGAGTGTGCTTTGATTAAAACAACTAAAAAGATGCATAACCATAGAAACCCAGAAGATTTCCTTATTTATCTTTTCTACTTTTGGAGAGCTCTTGCAATCATCTTTAAAAGTGATCCCTAGAATAAACTCTACATGGAGATGATGAATAGTTGCTCTGCGTAATTCCTTTCAAGTACCTAGTTTTCAACCTTGCACTCTCCCGAGTTTTGGACACAACTTGTTTAGATTTGAGATTTGCTTTGAACCTGAAACTTGTGGGTAAAAACTGAACACTGACTTTGCTCTATTTGATTACGTTCTGAGTTCCTTTATGATGAGTTTAAATTCCTACCACACCATACATTCATGCTTACTAGAATATTGTAGATTTGAGTGTAGACTTTATAGGCATTGATGTGGTTATGTTCATAAAGTCAATAGTGCTCTCCATCCATTGATCTATGCTACTTGTCCCTCGAAGCACGCACCCATTATAAATACTACATTCATTATGTGCTTATACCACCCACATATAGATCCATATCACCACATATCGTGCTATCTCTACCACGGAGATACGCACCTATGATTATATTCCCCACATATTGTTTAGAGACATATCTTAGACTCCACTCCTAGATTGATGACATGGCACTTCACGCGGATCAATGACATGGCATTTCATGCGGATCGATGATGTGGCACTACACGCGGATCGATGATGTGGCGATTCCCAGGCCTATATATAGGAGGCGCCCCCTAGGCCTGGCCACCATATCTCTTCTACAGAGCAAAATCTAGGGTTTCAACTCTCCATCCAAGTAGAAGTAGAGGTCCCTCTAGATGAATGTCTTCTAGTTCATCTAGTTGTAGTTGTCTAGTTCATCTCTAGTTCATCTAGTTCTAGATCTAGTTCATCTAGTTCTAGATCTAGTTCGTCTAGTTCTTCGTCTAGTTCATCAAGTTATAAAGGGAGAGAGGAGGAGAGAGCTGAGGAGGAGCCGGATCTGTCGGATCTTCCTCAATAATGTACTTTAGCAGCATCTAGTTCGTCTTCCAGCTACTCTCCAGGTTCTTCAATTATTATTTCTAAGTTCAGTTCTTTATTTAATTCTTACTTTATTCTATTTACTTGATCTCTGCTCGTATTGAGTGCTTTAGTTATTCTTGATAATTAGAGTAGTAAACGCTAGTGTAGACGTGGTGTCTAGGCTATAGTTTACCTGAGTTTGCACCCAATCCCACGGATAGTTGTGGTAGCCCCAGAGGTGACAGCTTTGTCAGGTCTTTGTATTCCACCACGTTCGGGTTGGTGTTTCGTAGAGCTTTTTAGCAGCCTTCCCCCGACTACTTTATTCTCAATCTCTTTCGAGAGTCGGAAAGGTAATGTTTCTCCATAGTAAGTAAAGTGTAGTAAGCCTGATTTTGATCACCCAATCAACTTAGAAAACTCTAGAAAGGTTCCTCTCTACCCACTAAAAACATATATATCTTTCTTTTCTTATCTTTATCCTTGGACGGCCTTGATTCTCTAGTACACTTCACGTTTCCCGTGGAAATTGATACTCTGGAATACTCCCAAGTGAAAGCTACATTAGTATCTGTGCACTTGTGGATTTTTTCTGTGTGCGTTTAAAATACCCAACAAGTTTTCTCGCGCCGTTGCCGGGGAATGGTAGTTGTGCTAGTTTAGAACCAAGTTTGTCTGTGTATCCTTTTTCTTTTACCACCTTTCTCACCTCACCACAAACATCAACCACCACCGACCATATGGATTCCACTCCTATTCATAAATTTTCTGCACCAAAGGGTGACTTCTTAGAGCCACCACAATCATCAAAGCTAATCACATCTTCTAGCTTTGAACTCAAACCTGGCTTTATAGCCATGGTGCAGGCGCAATCCTTCTCTAGGCTAAAAGAAGAAAATCCTTACACCCACCTTAGGGAATTTGAGCACTTGTGTTCTTGCCTCACCATTGCTGGCATGGCACAAGAGACCCTTAAATGGAAGTTGTTTCCATTTTCTCTTTTTGGGAGAGCGAAGCAATACCGTATGAGGGGTAAATGGAAATTTGAATGAACTTCGAGTCAAATTTGGTCTCGCTTTCTTCCCACCTAACCTAGTGAATGCCCTTCAAATAGAAATTCTTAAATTTGAACAGAAGGAGGAGACTCTAGGAGCAGCCTAGGCTAGGTTCACAAGTCTTAAAAACACTGGCCCAGACCTCTCTTTGCCTGATCACGTCCTTCTAAGTCATTTCTACCATGGTCTTAGCAAATAAGTTGTTCTCCACCATGACACATCTTTTGGAGGATCATTCACGTACATGTCCTTTAGTGAGGGGGAAGCTATCCTAGAGAAAATCCTTGAAAACACCCCCTACACTGACATTTATGATGAATTTCCTGAAGAAAAAAACGAAGTCGAGCCAAGCCTTGACCAACAAGAGGAGATACATGCAACCAAAACCGAAATACAATCAAATCCTTCTAATGATTCAGTTGTCAAAGAATCTCCCACTACGGGAACACAAAATATGTTGGAAGACGATGAACCCCATCCTTCCACATTCCTCTCAGAAATCGAGTTAGATCTTCTTGAAGATTTTGGTAATGCCTCGAACTTTCCAGTTCAAGTAAAGCCTCTATATCATTCTACATTATTAAAGAATGACAATGTTCCACGCAGTGATCCCTTCTTAATGGAACACATTAAAGGACTCTTGGCCATCATGAGTCGTGAGTGGTTGGCAGAAACGGAGTTATCCATAGAGGTAGCCCGAATCAATTCCCCCTCAGATGTTCTAAGTTGCACCCTTATGAAGACAACCATAGAGGCTCAATATAGTCCTATCGTTGGGGTGAATATTACTAGAAAGGCTCTAGCCGAAGAACTTTGCCCCAACGAGTCCTTGATCCCATCTCATAAGCTTTTAAGAACTCCATCTGGAGTTATTTTAGAAAATTATGGGGTCATGAGGTCTATTCACTTGCGCATAAGAGGCTCTGAGTACCGTCTAGACTTTCACATCTATGACATCTCAGACATGTCCCTCTTGATTGGTGTAGCTTTAGGGACACTCTTTTGAGAGCGACCAAAACAAAGTCTCTTGAATTTAAAGTTGGGAAACTCTACTATCGATGTTTCACTTGGACGCTCACATAATGCGATAGTAGAACCCAATCCCGAAGAAGACCCTATTGAGGAAGTCTTAATGGCATCTCTCGAAGACTTGGCCCAGCCTCAGTTCGATACTGAACATATATTTCATTGAAGAAAAGGAAGAGCTAGCAGAACCTATTAAGCTAGACCCCTTAGAGGTGCCTCCACGACCCTCAATTGAGCTAAAACCTCTTTTTTTTGGCTTGAAATATGTATTTTTAAATGACAATCTAGAAACTCCTGTTATCATAAGTGACAAGCTTTGCCAAGAAGAAACCCACAGGCTTGTCACTGTCATAGAAAGACATAGATCAGCCATAGGTTACTCACTCCATGACCTCAAGGGGATCAGTCCCGTCCTCTGCACACATCGTATCCCTACGGATCCCGACATCTCACCATCAAGAGAGCATCAACGCAGGCTCAATAATGCTATGCGAGAGGTTGTTATGAAAGAGGTCCTTAAACTTTTGCACGCCGGGATTATTTATCCCGTGCCGCATAGTGAGTGGGTTAGCCGTGTCCAAGTTGTGCCAAAGAATGGAGGAATGACTGTTGTTAAGAATGAGAAGAATGAACTCATTCCTCAACGCATTGTCACTTGGTGGTGGATGTGCATAGACTATCAAAAACTTAACAAGGCTACAAAGAAAGATCACTTCCCGTTACCCTTCATCCATGAGATGTTGGAACAGCTTGCAAAGCACTCTTTCTTTTGTTTTCTTGATGGGTATTTTGGATATCACCAAATCCTAATCCACCCTGATGACCAAAGTAAGACTACTTTCACATTCTCGTATGGAACTTACGCATACCGACGAATGTCGTTTGGGTTATATAATGCTCCAGCTTCTTTCCAACGGTGCATGATGTCTATCTTCTCTGACATGATCGAGAAAATCATAAAGGTGTGTAAAGAACCTAGACAAAGTCTTACAAAGATGCAAAGAAAAACACTTAGCCCTGAACTGGGGAAAATGCCATTTTATGGTTCAGGAAGGAATAATGCTAGGACATAAGGTGTCCGAATGTGGGATAGAAGTGGACAGAGCAAAAATCGAAGTTATTGAACAACTTCCACCTCCCACAAATGTAAAAGGAATCCAAAACTTTCTAGGCCATGCAGGGTTCTATAGGCATTTTATCAAAAACTTTTCTCAAATCGCTAGACCCCTCACTAGACCTTTAGCTAATGATGCACCTTTCATCTTTGACAATGAGTGCTATCAATCTTTCCAAACCCTCAAACAAGCACTCATTTCAGCTCCAATCATCCAACCATCTGATTGGACGCTACCTTTCTAGATGATGCTAGCGACTTTGCTTTTCGGGGCGTTCTCGGCCAAACAAAGGATAAAAAGCGAGTGAGGATTCGTCATTGATTATTAGGGCACGTACAACGGACGCCGAAGTGCCGTCTGCAGGGATGCAAATTTGTAAAAAACACCTTCTCCGATGACATTAAATGAAGCAAGAGAGGGAAACCGTCCGCTCATGAGGCCGCAGCAACGGCGTGTGGTCCGATGCTAACGCCACTGCAGAAACCCCGTTGTACGGGACGTCTTCTACAGGGAACGCGCGAGGGGATCTAGCTGTGGCCAAACTTGGCGCTGCATGCAACCATGTGCGACTTCTCCACCGCTCCTTTCCTCCCCAAATCTGCAGCAAAAATGGGCGACTTCAAGATCTCTCCTGTCAAGATCTGCATGTTATTCTGACGAGATTTTTTCTACAACAATTCTGACGAGATATGAATTGTCATTCTCATATCACCTCTTGCCGTTTTCCTATAGAAAAATAAAAAAAGAAATACACCTAGAATACAATTATGCGTACCCTGTATACAGCCAAACAATCCATCTTTTAATGCTATATTTGATTTATGGTGAAGACGAAGACGTCTATGTTATTTTGGATTTATAAAATATATTAGATTACATTATATATCATGATATATCGCATACTTTGAAGGATTTGTTTTGTATCCATTAGCCACATAGTGGTATGCAGGAATCATATTTACATTGTGTTGTAAATTCCAAGAATATATAGACAGCAGCTGTACATGCCTATGCCTTATTGATCTGTTCGATGGCCGGAGCCGGAGCACGTGCACGTGGGGTCACAATGATTTGCTTGCTGCGAGTTCACCTCATCCGGCACAAGGGACCAGCCGTGTTGCACGCCTGCACCGCTAGGTCCTGCATGGCTGCGAGGTTCGGATCATGCCTTTTACGTGTGAGCCCTTATAAAAAATGCTCCAGTCTGTGATACCTCTTAAAAGTTCATTCTCTCCTCTGACTCTAACACCATCTTTGTTTTGTCATCTGTACCCTTCCGTCCACATTTGTCAATCACGGTGTCAAACTGCCATGAAAAAAGTCTAAAATACCCTCAGTTCCAAACACAATGGCATGTGGGCCCCATGTTTCATCCTTTACTCTCATCTCCTCACCGTCTCCACTCACCTCCGCCCCTGCCTCCTCGACGTCTAGCACATGGACGGCAGCTGCTGCGCGTCATACCCGCGGGGACCCCGAGCCCATCGCTCGTTCCCGGTTCCAACGCGTTCTCCACCCTCCAGCTCTCCCGCGCCCCAAGAATCCGGCCGGGCTTTCCTCACGCGGCGACCGCAACATCAAGCCGGGCAACATCCTCGTCAGCAGCACCGCCAGCGGCGGTGGCGGCGTCGCGCTCAAGATCTGCGACCTGGGGCTCGCCACGCCGGCGAGGGTGGCGTACCCGTACTACCCGGAGCGCCGCGTGGGCACGCTGCTGTACCGCTCGCCGGAGCAGCTAGCGGGCCGCCGGGACTACGGGCCGGGCGTCGACGTGTGGGCGCTCGGGTGCGTCATGGTGGAGCTCCTCACGGACATGCTCTTGTTCGACGAGGAGACGGAGGACGACATGGTCGCCAGGGTGGCGGAGGTGGGCCACGCGCTCGCCGAGAGAAGGCTGCAGGCGTTCGACGACTGGCCGACGTTCCGAGGCGTGCCGCATCTGTCGCGAGGCGCGGGCGAGGTCCTCGCCGGTCTGCTCGCCGTCCAGCCGCGGGACAGGCTCACCGCCGCGGCCGCGCTCGAGCATCCGTGGTTCGCTGAGGAAGTTGGAGAAGGAGCATCCTGTGGCCACCTGCCGGGGCGCCGCTATCGCCCCCACGGACGCCGGGGCACTCCCCCACGACCGCGCCATCCACGGCCGTGCCCCCGGCACCTCGTCGCCGGCGCGAGCTCCACCACGCCGGTGGGCGCGAGGCTCGCGCGCCGGCCCGCCCAGACCCGCCTCGCGCGCCGGCCGCAGGCGAGCGCCGCTCCGCATCATGGAGCTCGCCGCACGCCGTCGCGGGTGCCGAGGGAAGCTCGCCGGCGCGGCCTAGTGGGCGGGCGCGTGGGAGCACCGCCTCCCTCCCCTTCTCCCTCGCGGCCGGCGCCCCATCCTTTCCCATCTCCCTCGCCAAGCGCGGGCTCCCCCGGGCGCGACCACCTCCTCCTCGCGCGCGTCCAGCTGGGGGCGGGCTGCACCGGCGGCGTGGCGCGCGGCCGGCGGGGAGGGCGCGTGGCGCGCGTCCGGAGAGGAGAAGGAAGAAGGTGTCCAGGGTGGCGGTGACGCGAGGCAGGGGCGCGCGGTTGGGGCGTGACGTGAGGCCGGTGATGAGAGGAAGAAGGTGTCCAGGCTGGCCCCACCACGCAGCAGAAAGCCCTTCTCATGTATAGATCAAAGGGTAGGATAGACATTTGCACACCCCGGTCCCACCTGTCAGGGCACCTTAACGTCGCAAACCAAACAGAAGGTGGACGAAAGGGCACACGGGGTAAAATCAACTTGGTGTTGGAGCCAGAGGAGAGAATGAACTTTTGAGGGGCATCATGGATCGTCCATCTTTTATAAGGGCACACAGTTAAAAGGCTCCCTCCACTGCTCTGGATAGTCTTCGTCCGCGTTCTCGACGTCCATCGTCGTCACAGGCTTTGCTTCGGCCTCGCCACGCTGCGACTGCTGCAGCGTGCCGTCGGATATGAGGTGCGGCTAGGAAGCCGTGCTCTTGGGTGATCTTGAGTCAGAACCAGAGCCGTGCAGACGGCCGGCTCAGGCGTGCGCGTGATGGAGGCTCAGCGAGGCCGACGAGGTCCGTGTGGATGGGAGCAACGACGCGCAAAGGGAGCCGTGAAGGGCTGGCGCGGACGATCGGGAATGAGACACCCAGGGGTGGGGAGCAGCAACAAGGGGAGCTCGTGCCGCCGCCTCTCCTACTCTCTCCGCCGCGGTGCCAGCGGCCCAGTCCACGTCCTGAGATGGAATAGATGGAGTTGACACATGGGGTCCACATATCAGCAAGCCTGTTAGCCATTGTCCAGACCTGTTTGGACTTTTTTGACACCCGAACCAAGTTTAGGGACCCAAATGACTGTTTTGAGAGTTTAGAGATTGGGATGACACAACGACGCAAGTTTAAGGACCGCTAGCGCACTTTATACTCTGTAATAAAGAACAATATTGCTATCAATCTTATTGCGTAGGGTTTATATTCAAATTCAAATATCATTTTAATATTTGAATCCACATTCTATTCGCTTCAACTTTCATGGTGGGCGCTAGTTAGACAAATATTTTTAGTTCAAATTCACAAACGAACAAATTAACTCACCATAACCATGAATCCATACACTTAGAGTTAGTAATATTACCATAATACAACCATGTCATCCATAATAAAACCATAATAGAGTCAAATGCACCATGTTTTGTGGTATAGGTAATTGATCTTGAAGACATACTGGCATTTGTAGCTTGTAGGATAAAAGAAGTGACAATGGATGCTGCTGGACGAAGGTTTGGAGGAGAGAAATTTTACCTAAAATATTATTAGGTATAGATAGATAAATTTTATCTAGTGGGCAATATGCTATCTAAAAAAAATAGGCACGGTTAAGAGTATAGGTCCAGTTTTACATAATCTTTTGTCCATCCATGTCGTCTCGTTCAAAATTCATGCATTTTTTTTTTAAAAAAGAAGTATGTACGGTAGTAAGCAGCCCACTCAAGTACTCTATTACTCCTACTTTATTATATTGCTTGCTAGGGGACTCCGTCCAGCCTCCTATAAATGCAACATCAGCACAGCCATGAGAAATCACAACTCTAGACTCGTCCATAAACTTTACCATAGCCTATGGCTCCTCCAGAAACTCTGAGTTCCTCAGTGCTCGTGGCCACTGTCCTGTCCTTCATCTTTAGCTTCCTACTAGTTCCTGCCTTACCACTTGACAGAACACACACCAATAATGATCTCCAAACCCTCCTTTGTCTTAGATCCAATCTTTCTGATCCTGCCGGGCTTCTAGCCTCATGGAAGAACGATTCTGTCAAATTTTGCACTTGGGCTGGTGTAAGCTGTGGGAAGAGGCACAAATCTCATGTTGTCGCACTGAACCTCGACTCGTTCAAGCTCAGTGGCCAAATACCTGCCTGTATTGCCAATCTCACTTTCCTTGAAAGAATCCACTTCCCAAATAACCACCTTATTGGTCCAATTCCTCATGAGCTTGGCCAACTACAACGGCTGCAGTACCTTAACCTCAGTTCAAACCATCTCAACGGTGTGATACCAGAAACACTGTCTTCCTGTTCTCGTCTTCGGATGGTTGATCTTGGGGGAAATTCTCTCCAAGGTGAGATCTATCCGAACATAAGCCAAATCTTAAACCTTGAGAAGCTCATCTTGCAGCAGAACAGCCTCAGTGGAGTTATCCCTGAAGGGCTGGGGATGCTCCACAATCTCTCAGTTTTGCATCTGGCTGGGAATAATCTGACTGGAAACATCCCTCTTTCACTTGGATGCAAATCTCCTCTTACATATCTTGGTCTTGCGAATAATAGCTTAACTGGACCAATCCCATCTTGCATAGCTAATAGTTCATCGCTTCAACAGCTGGACTTAACACAAAATCATATCAGTGGAGAGATACCACACACTCTGCTAAATAGCAGATCGCTTAGAACAATAGGCCTTGGGTTGAACAGCTTAGTGGGATCAATACCTGCTGTCTCGCACAATGAGTCTCCACTGGAGATTCTCATTTTCACATACAATGGTCTTTCAGGTGCCATACCCTCTTCACTAGGGAACCTATCTTCCCTTGTTAGGCTCTTGCTTGCATACAACAATCTTGAAGGTAGCATCCCTGCGAGCATAGGTAACATACCAAACTTGAAAGCATTGGACCTGACTTACAACTTCTTGTCAGGAACTGTCCCAGCCTCCATTTACAACATGTCAGCTTTGACATACCTTGGCATTGGCGTAAACACCTTGGTGGGGGAGATTCCACATGACATTGGGCACACCCTCCCAAGCATAAAGAAATTGATCTTTGAAGGGAACCAATTCCATGGTAAAATCCCTGCTTCGCTAGCGAATGCAACCAACCTTACGGTGATTGATCTTCAATACAATTCATTCTATGGAACTGTTCCTTTCTTGGGTTCTCTTCCCAACTTGGTGGAGCTAAGTCTAGGCACGAACCAGCTTGAAGCTGGAGATTGGTCTTTCCTATCCTCACTAGCCAATTGCACACGGCTGGTCACGTTAGATTTATCAGAAAACAGAATCCAAGGGACACTGCCAAATTCCATTGGCGCCCTTCCAAAAAGCTTGCAATATCTGCTGTTGGCGGCAAATGATATTTCTGGGACAATACCCCCAGAGATAGGGTACCTCACAAACCTTGTTGTTCTTTACATGGGGAGCAATCGGTTCACCGGAAGCATCCCAGATGCAGTCGGAAATCTTTCGAGCTTATTTCGACTAAGCTTATCACAGAACAAGCTGTATGGAAGAATTCCACTCTCAGTCAGTAACCTGAGTAAACTGAATGAGCTCTATCTACAGGACAATGATTTCAGTGGTCCGATCCCAGGTGCTTTTGGCGACTGCAAAAATTTGAGGACGTTGAACATCTCTTGCAACAACCTTGATGGTGGCATACCAAAGCAGTTGTTGACTCTTTCATCCCTTTCTGATGCCTTGGATTTGTCCCACAACCAACTCTCCGGACAGATACCGCCTGAGATTGGTGACTTGACCAATCTCAGTCTGCTCAATGTTTCCAATAACCAGTTGTCTGGACAGCTTCCCTCCACTCTGGGACAGTGTGTCCACCTGGAGTCCCTCCACATGGAAGGGAACCTTCTTGAAGGAAAAATCCCAAATTCATTCGCCGAATTGAGAGGCATCATCGAGCTAGACCTGTCCAGAAATAACCTTTCTGGAGCAATACCTGAACTGTTTGAGTTCTTCGGCTCCTTGATCCTCCTCAATTTGTCATTCAACAGCTTCCAAGGTCCAGTACCCACTGGTGGGATCTTTCGCAATAAAAGTGAGGTATACATTCAGGGGAACAAGAACTTATGTGGCAGCACCCCATTGCTAGCATTGGCACTTTGTGAAGCAAAGGTCTCAAGAAAAAACCATGGTTTTAAAATTCTGAAGACGTTAGGTTTTGGTGCTCTTTCTTTGCTCCTGCTAGCATGCACAGTGGCCATCTTTTTGAAAAACAGGAAGAAAGTGAGACAAGCAGCTCATTCATCCTGCAGGGAACTGAAAAGGTTTTCGTATGCTGATTTAGCCAAAGCAACGAACAATTTCTCCTCAAACAACTTGATTGGTTCAGGAAATTCTGGATCAGTTTACAAAGGTAGATTTGAGTTTGAAGAACATACAGTTGCTATCAAGGTTTTTAAAGTTGATCAACTTGGCATGCCAAAGAGCTTCCTTGCTGAGTGTGAGGTACTGAGGAACACTCGTCATCGTAATCTTGTAAGGGTGGTTACTGCATGCTCAACATTTGATCCATCTGGACATCAGTTTAAAGCTCTTATCCTTGAATATATGCCTAATGGTAGCCTAGAGAGCTGGCTCTATCCTAATCGGAACAAGTACGGATTGGAAAGATCATTGAGTTTTGGCTCCAGAATAACAATAGCGATGGACATAGCTTCTTCTTTGGATTATCTGCACAACCATTGCATGCCTCCTGTAGTCCATTGTGATCTGAAGCCCAGCAATGTCCTTCTTGATGATGACATGGGTGCACATATTGCTGACTTCGGGTTAGCTAAATTTCTTCAAAGTTCCAGTCATTCATCTACAAGCTTACTGGGACCAAGAGGATCAATTGGGTACATTGCACCAGGTGAAAACCTTTTCCCTCAAAACTGGACATTTTAAATTTTTACGCTTCCACTATTTTTCATGTTCTTCTATGATTTCTTCCAATATTAAGAGATAAATTATTTGATCACTTATATACATATTACAGAGTATGGCTTTGGGAGCAAACTCTCACCAGAAGGCGATGTCTATAGCTATGGAATTATCATCTTAGAATTGCTCACTGGAAAGCGTCCAACAGATGAGATGTTTACTGATGGTGTGAATCTTCACAGATTTGTGGAAAATGTGTTTCCTCAAAAGATTGGTGATGTTCTAGATCCTGCTATCATTCCATATTTTGGAGAGGCTAATGTGGACAATGATTTGGACCACGGAAATAATGCAACAGCAGCTGTGGAAAGCCACTGCATCATGCCTCTTGTTAAACTCGGTCTCTCATGCTCCATGGAGACCCCGAAAGATCGACCAACAATGCAGGATGTCTACGCTGAAGTCACCACAATCAAAGAAGCATTTACAGTGCTACTACATGGTTGAGTAAAAGGACTGCTAGCTGTTTCTGTTGCTCACATACTAGTGGACCATGATGGCCTCGGCTTAATTTCTTTTCCTGTGGGTCGCCTCCCATTTCCGCTAATGTTTTGCGTTTGTTATGTATCAAGAACTACTAAGCATGTCATGAAATAAAGTTCTAATTGATGCAGGTTCCATGTTTTGATTTGTATTATGTACTTTGATACCCTATTGAGCATAACAATATACATATTAGTCAGAATCTAGGCTCAAGATTGATTGTCATTAGGCTGTCAGGTTTTTCTCTTTCTTTTTGGTTCATTAGGCTATATGTATTTTTGTAGAGGCCAGAATGTGTTCTAGATTATTGTATCAACTCAATGTAATGATCTTATGTTAACAAAATCCTTCCTTTTTTTGGAAAAAAATATCTGACCTGTGGCAACAAATTATTTATTTGAGAGGTTAGTATATACTATATAGTATGCTTCTCTAATATAATAATGTTTCAAATAAAATATAAATGTTTCCTTGGTAAAAAAAAATGGGATGAGAATTGGGAGCTCTTTTTTGTATTAATGGGCGTGAACATTATTTATATAAAAATCTTGATCGTTTATACACCTTCCCAAAAAAATCTTGGGGTAGTCATTTCAAGTGAAGAAACAGTGAGGTTCTATCTTTGACCAGTGATGGATCCAGGAAAAAAATACTTGGGGGTTGAGGGGGTGGCTGAAAATACAATAGTACTAGACCAATGCAAGATCATTACGCGTTCTAGACCAACACAATGGTTTCGTTTTGGTGTCGCTATCATTACTTATTTTTTATTCCCTTTTTTTGACGAATCAAACCTAACATCAGTGCTATTATACTTAGGATGAAGTGTTCTGCCAACAGTTAATCTCTCTACTGAAAATAAATTTTAATTAGCTATAAGTTGTTCTTGATTCTCTTGACGATAGTTTTGTGTTGTATAATCACCTTAAATTTTAAAACTTCTTGTACAAAAGGGTCCATTTATCATCATATATCTAAGAAATAAAATAACAAAACTTCAACATTTGCAGAGCACTGTCAATTTTTTCCATTTTGTATAACTATTTGACACAAGCTTACATACATATTAGTGTAAGATACTTACAAGGCAGAACTCAAGAGATGACAATGCAATTGCTGCAGCCCACGCTTCCTTGTGTGGGAAACTGGGAATTAAATATAAACAACCTTAATCTGCAAAACACAGAGGATTGTGCGCTACTGTTAGAAACAGAATTCTGAAAAGTATCAACTGAGAGTGGAAAAATTACAAAATAATATGTATACATAGTGTATTAGTGTCCAACTTGTTTAACTAGCAAATGAGCATTCCCACTTTCCAGAATATGTATGGCGCATTGTGAACCAACATTAGCGCCTACATTGTCCAAATAAGTTAAAATATAAGCCTGAGACCCTAGTCTAGTGGGTAAGTGTCAGCACCGCCAACCCAGCGGTGCCAACGGATCGAACCGACTCCAACACAAGAAGGAACTGGCGATAATTCTGGCCGCCGGCTGCGGACCTGGAGATCGTGTTCCGGCCGCCGGCTGCGGTCCGGGAATAGAGTTAGGGTTCTTGTCTGAAATACGTTACCGTCTCCTCTCAATCCTCTCACTCTTGTACCTCACTCGGTGGGCTTGAGTCGCAAAGTTTACAGACCCAGTCTGGGCCAGACACTCGGGTGTTGCTGGGCCTCTTCCTTGATCCTCGCCTTGCAGTAGTCCGGGCTTGCTCTCCTGGGCCGGCTTCTTGGGGGTGGCCAGGATGAGGAGGTGTGACACCCTCCCCCCCTTGCGACGCGGCATGGCCCCAGGCCGCAGCAAATGGAAACTGCTGCTTGACGGCTTCTTCATCTTCCCAGGTGGCGATGTCTTCATCCATGCCGGACCACTTGATGAGGAGCTGCGAGATGGCGCCGCCACGGTGCGGATGGAGCCGGCGTCGAAGTACAGCTTCAGGGACTTGGAGTCCGTCTTCAGACTCTGGAGGCTCGAAGGAGAGCTGGTACTTTGGTGATGGTGCCGCCTTGAGGAGGGAGGCGTGGAACACGGGGTGGACCGACGAAGAAGACGGCAGGTCTAGCTTGTACGCGACGGAGCCGATCTTGCTGAGGATCTTGTACGGCCCGAAGTAGCGGAAGCAGAGCTTCTGATGAGCGCGCGGTGCGAGCGACGCCTGCACGTACGGTTGGAGCTTGAGGAAGACATAGTCCCCGACGGCGAAGGTGCGCTCGGAGCGACACTTGTCGGCGTATCGCTTCATGCATTGCCTGGCCCTGTTGAGGTGTTGGCGGACCAGGTCGAGCATGGTAGAGCGATGTAGGAGAAACGCGTCGACGTCCGGTGCTGAAGATGCTTCAGGCGGCTGCAGACCAAAGTGACGAGGGGGTTGCCGTAGAGTACCTCGAATGGCGATCTGTTGATGGCCGAATGCGGGCTGGTATTGTACCAGTACTCCGCGAGGCTGATCCACTTGATCCACTGGCGAGGACAGGCGTGGACGAAACACCGGAGGTAAGCCTCAAGGCACTGGTTGACGCGCTCCATCTGCCCGTCAGATTGCGGGTGGTAGGCGGAGCTCATGCAGAGCTTAGGCCCCGCGCGCTTGAACAGCTCCCGCCAGAAGTTGCTTGTGAAGATGCGATCGCGATCCGACACGATGTGCATCGGCATCCCGTGGAGGCGGTAGACGTTGTCGAGGAAGGCTTGCGCAACTTGCGGCGCCGTGAACGGGTGGAGCAAGGGGATGAAATGCGCGAACTTGCTGAACTTGTCGACGATGACGAGGATGCAGTTCGCATGCCCTGAGCGCGGAAGCCCCTCGATGAAATCCATCGAGATGACCTGCCAGGACTCCGCTGGCACAGGGAGCGGTTCCAGCAGTCCCGGGTACTTGGCGTGATCGGGTTTAACCTGCAGGCAAATAGTGCAAGAGGCCACTCGGCCCTTAATGTCAGTTTTCATACCAGCCCAAGCGAACAGCTTCTTGATTTTAGCGTATGTGACTGGAAAACCGCTGTGTCCGCCGAGGGCACTGGAATGCAGAGCTTCGAAGATGTGTGACTGCAGTGGCTTGTTATCGCCCACCCAGATTCTCTTGTTCATGTGAATGATCCCCTTGGATACAGAGTACGGGGGGCGGGAAGAAGGATCAGCCACCAGCTCCTGGAGCAGCTTGAGGGAGAAGGGATCATTTGCGTACCCGGCTGCCACCTCTGCTAGCCAAGTAGGGGTCGGGGAAGACACGGCGCATAGCTGATCAGGAGGAGCAGGGTGGCGAGAGAGAGCGTCAGCTGCAGCATTTGATACGCCGGGCTTGTACACGACCTTGAACTGTAGGCCCACCAGCTTGGTATATAATTTCATTTGCCAAGGAGTCTGCAGACGCTGCTCTGTTATGTGCATCAAGCTTCTCTGGTCAGTGAAGATGGTGAATTCCCCGTGCTGAAGGTATGAGCGCCACTGCTCTACAGCAATGAAAATGGCGAGGTACTCCTTTTCGTATGTGGAGTCCTCTGAGGCGTGGGCCTTGGGCCTTGCTGATGTATGCCAGCGGGTGGCCATCTTGTAGGAGGACAGCCCCGACACCGAGGTCACTGGCATCAGTTTGTAGTTGGAACTGCTTGTTGAAATCCGACAGGGCCAACATTGGAGCTTCCTGGAGCTTGGTCTTAAGTGTATCAAATGCCAATGTATGAGTTGCTGTCCAGACAAACATCACCCCTTTCTTCAGCAGGTCTGTCAGTGGCCGAGCAATCAGAGCATAATGCTGGACAAACTTACGGTAGTATCCTGTCAGGCCGAGAAAGCTGCGTAGTTGCTTGATATCTTTGGGAATAGGCCAGGACTATATTACAGCTATCTTCGATGGATCTGTGGCGACACCCTTCGAACTGACCACATGGCCAAGGTATGCTACTGTTCGTTGGGCAAACCGACACTTGGAGAGCTTGATAAGCCACTTGTCTTTGGTCAGCAGATCAAACACCTGTTGCAGGTGGTGGAGATGCTCCTCATAGGACTTGCTGTAAATTAGGATGTCGTCGAAGAAAACCAATGCGAATTTGCGGAGGGCTGGATGCAGAGTTGTGTTCATTGCACCTTGGAAGGAGTTTGGTGCTCCGGTGAGACCAAAGGCCATTACATTGAACTCAAACTGCCCCCAATGCGTCTGGAACGCTGTCTTGTGTTCTTCTCCAGGTGCTAAGCGGATCTGGTTGAAGCCTGCACGCAGATCCAAACATGTAAACCAGCTAGCACCTGTAAGCTCATCCAGAAGTTCGTCAATCACCGGTATAGGGAAGCGGCTCTTTACCGTCAGTTTGTTGAGATGTCTGTAATCGACGCAGAAGCGCCAGCTCTTGTCTTTCTTCTTAACGAGGAGCACAGGAGAAGAAAATGCGGATGTGCTGGGCTTGATGAGACCTGATTGCAGCATCTCATTGACTTGAGCTTCAATTTCTGACTTAAGAGCTGGGGAGTATCTGTACTGCCGTACTGAGACCGGCTGAGCTCCTGGCACCAAGGGAATCTTGTGATCACAGCTTTGACTGGGAGGAAGTTCTGTTGGCACTGCAAACAGATGAGAGTATTGATCAAGCAACTGCTGAATCTCTGGTTGAACAGGCTGAAGCTCCTGCAGAGAGTTCTCATCGTGTTCTGGTAGATGGAAGAGCTGCACCAGTGAACACTCTGGCTCTGGTGGAAGGATTGCACCCGTTGTGGAAGGAGGAATAGAGCCTTGCAGAATAATATTGCGGGGACCATAAGGAATCTATATCCAACGCTGAACCCAGTGAGCCCTCATTGGAGAAAATGCATGCAGCCAGTCCATGCCCAATATCGTGTCATAAGAACCGATTGGTATGAACTTGAGTGAGGAATAGAAGAGATGACCATTGATAGACCATTCAGCGTTGGGAATGTGTGTTGAGCAGGGCACAGAGTTCCCATCCGCTACCTTGACTGTTGTCGGGTTGTCTAGCATCTGGACGCCATGCAGCAGCTTCTCAAGTCGAGAATCCAAGAAGGAGTTTGTGCTGTCGGAGTCAAGCAGGATATTGAGGTGGTGACCTTGAATAAGCCCGCTGAATTGGAGCGCCATAGGGTGGATTGGAACTTCTGGGGGAGTCGCGGACGACAGCAGGAATGCCTGATCTTGAGGAGTGTCTAGTTCTGTTGGAGTATAAGCATCATCGTCTTCCGAGAAGGCATCTTGACACATTGCCCTCATCCCCCAAACAAGAAGAAGAAGTTTCCGTAGCCACTTTGCAAACATTCCAATCCCATAATTTGGCTATCCATCCCAAACCCGTAGTACTCCAAAACCTCTAAGGGAAGAAGTAATTCTATCCTTAGAAATTCCTTTTGATAGCGATTTTGGGAGGAGCATAAACTTCCCGCTTCATAAGTGACTCTCGGAGGGCATGCATCCTCGGAGGTAGCGATCTCTTAGAAAGCGTCTCACATCCAATCCCTTTGAAGGACTTGAGACCTCACAGGAGGGCATGCAAGTGATGCCATAGAAGGAGAGCGAAGCCATTTAGAAGCCACTCTTATCTTCTCCCCTTCTATGCCCACATCGATATAGAATACGAACCCATCCTTAAACCCATCCTTGATCCCTATAACTCATTCTATGCCCTTTCTCCTAAACCTCCGGATGATCCTAGAAGTCCATCTAGATATCCCATGCATAGGAATCATCAAAACCATATAGAGGATTGCAAAGAGCAACATCCATGGCTAGAGAGCATTAAAGACCTATGTGCTATGGCCACTGAATGGATGGATAAGGCCTTAGATAAGATCATTTCGATAGACGATCCAGGGGGAATTTTGGACATTTATTTCGAGTCACCCTTGGAAGTAGAAGATGATGGAGGCTTCAATGAGCAAAGTAGTTACTTCTTAAAACACCCCATCAAGACCTTGCTCATATGAAAAATCTCCTGATTCACTTAGTCTCCCCAACGTTACCCCACAGATTTTCAACCCCCTCATACTCCTTATTCCTACGAATATCGAAAGGGTGGTTGTAGATGCATATGTTTATCATAAATGTTGTAGATCTCGTTGTGTTGAATTTTGAGTTAGTGAACTTAGATTGGTGTTGGAGGGGAACCACTTCACCAATTCACATCTTGAAGGTTTCCCAAGGACAAGCTTAGTGTCCTAAAACAAGCACCGTTCGAGACCATGACATGAGTGTACACCTTTTCACCGTCTTTGTCCTTGTTAAATAAGCATAGAGTCATAATTATGAAAATATTCCTTTGGGTATTCTTGCCACTAACCTTTCCAGGTTCGATACAAAAAGATCGAAGGAATAACAAATGCAAGGTATGTCCAACCAATCATTATGCAACATTGAATTGCATTCATCCAATCTTGATTTCGCCGAATTCAAGCTTGGGGGATATACTTCCATAAATACATCTTTTGCCATGTTGCTACATTATTTTGGTTGTCCCTACCTTTAAGGCATGCTCAATTTTTCTAAACAACAATCATGCTCGCCATCACCGTTTGAGTAAATCTCTATACTACCACCTTTGTTTGCTATAGTATATGTAGGTTTTGAGGTATTTTCATACACCTTTTAAATTAGGCATGGTGCTTAGTTTAAACCCCCCGAATTGAGTTAGATAAGGTATCTAGTTTAATTCTTGAACCAAAAGGTGTGCTGATCCTACTTCAAAAAGGTTTTTAATTTAAGCGTGGTGCTTAGGTTAAAATGCCTTCCTAAATCAAATTAGACGTGGTGTCTAGGTTGATCTTTGAGCCGATAGTATGCTATAGTAGATGTTGGAATATTTTGTTGGACTAACCCCCGAGACAAACTTCCAAATCCAAGTTGGGAAAGTCCAGAGATGAACTCACATCGTAGATAAAGAAAGGCATATGATGAACTCGAACAACTTCGCACAAAAGACAATAGCTCATTCATCATCCAAGAAATAATTGAAAGAATCCACGGCATGCCTATTCATGGTGAACTCACCACTTCTCGTGATGGAACAAAGAAGGAGACAAGAGTCCCACAAGAAGGATCTACATCAATAGCACTCACCCAAAGGAAGTGGATGAACAAGGCGACAAGCTACGAGCAACCTTGAAGACATCATAGCATTGAGCTCAAAACTCGAGTAAGGTCACCAATGAGAAGTTGGGTGCAACTCACCTCATTTTGGCCAATCAAAGACCTGCTCTCGTTATTCTTGAAAACACCATCTTGCATGTCGGCAACAAGGACAAGCATGGCATGAGCATGCATCCTTGTGTCAACCAATCACCACCAAGGGTTGACTACCGACAAGCCCAAGAAGATCATGAACAACTACATTTGCAAGATGATGTCCCTATGCCATTGGAGATGAAGCCTGCATCAATTAATGAAGTCCCTTCCTTGATCATCAAGACGGATGGCGTATCATTAAGCGCAACTCTTCGCCATCTTTGCTAGAAGACAAAGACCATCAAGGAAGAACTCGAGTCTACATCTCCAATGAACATCAATTAGTCGACCAAGGCTCGGCAAAAATCAAGAATGGTTGACAAAAGAAGATCATGCAAACCTGTCCGTCCTAGATTGGATAGTCCAAAGAAAAGAAGAATGCAAAGGAGAGATCTTTGCTCTAGAATCGAGATCCCTCTCCACCGACTTGAGCGATGGACAGTGTCTAAAGAACATAGAGTTACAACACACTTCGAGGGATGATTCAACACACGACCTCTGGAGGGCATGCATCTGGAGGTTGGGGGCACATTTGTGGCCCTGGTGCCACTTCTCGCCGCAGCACATGCATAGTCCGCGAGCCTTGCGGTAGGTGTGCAGGGACTGCAGCTTCTCGTCGAGGGCGCCGCGGTGGTCGGAGCGCCGCCCGTCGTCTCGTGGCTTGTCGTCAGTCCGAGGCGGCGGAGCAGCCGCAGCACCACGGAACGAAGGTGCACGGCTGGTCCCGGCAGCATCCCAGCGGCGACCGTCCTTGCGCCGCGAGGTCTCCAGTGCCTCCTCCTGCAGCAATGCAAGACTATACGCAGAATCCAAGTCTTGTGGCTTATGAATCATAATGACTGAACGTATTTCTTCACGAAGGCCATCAACGAATTTGGTTATATAGGAGAGGTAATCTGGGTTTGGGGTATAGGATGAAAGTTGTTCCACCAGGTCGACAAACTTGTCGACATATTCCTGGGCTGAGCCAGTCATGGAGATGGCATTGATCTGGCAAAGCAAGGCCTTATGCTGGTCTCTGCAGAATCTCTCATGGATCATGACACACAGAGTAGTCCAGCTAGTGCGTTCGCGCTCAATTCGGTTGTTGATGGACTGGAGCCATCGTTTGGCTGATGAGGTGAAGTTGAGGGTGGCATACTTGACCCACATTGCCGGGTCGATGAGGTACATGTCAAAGAAGGACTCGGCTTGGGTTATCCACAACTGAGGCGTTGTGCCATCAAATTGGGGAAATGGCATCTTTGGAACATTGGAGTGGTGGTGGTTGTGGTATGGATCAGATGTGTGTTCATTATAACAGGGGTGAGGGTCTGGATTGGGTGTGTATGAATTGTTGTGGTAGTGGTGGGAGTGGTTGTGCTGTGTAGGACTTGGGTGTTGGGGAAGGTTGTTCTGGGGATGAACTGGGTTGTGATTTGGCTGGGAATTGGCGTGCTACGGGTAAAGCTGATGAATTCGGGCTTGATGAGGGTGATTGGGTGGAGAGTTTGGAGGTGGATCAGGGGGATGGTGGGAGGGGTGATGGAACGTACCATTGGCCGGGTTTGGCACCACGGTCGTCACGACCCCATGGTGCCTTGCCCATGTATTCATGTCAACGCGGTGCCCATTGGGCCAGTCGACCGGATCTCCGGCAGGTGGGCGCATGGCGGTCGACACCGGTGGCGCCGCGAACAGGGGTTGCTGCGGCGCTGGACGTGCCTCGCGACGAAGATGGTGGAAATCGCGGCGCATGTCGTCGATGTGGGCGTCGGCCTCTATCTGCCACTCCTGGATGTAGCCGACGGCCTTCTCGAGTAGCTCGACGCGCTCGTCATGCTCATCTTGGCACTCGATCCAGCGGATCTGCTCGATTTCCTCCATGCGTCCCTCCACGTCGTTGAGGCGGACCTCGAAGAGTCCTCCGTAGTTGTCCGCCACCACCGCCGCGTTGTACTGCGCGGAGGCGAACTGCTCGAGGGTGTGGATCCGCCCGTCGACGGAGTCTCGCGCTCGTGAAGATCCGCCTCGGCGTCGCTGAAACGCTTCTCGAGCTCCCCCCATCGTTGCGCGGAGCGGGCGTCGAGATCTTCGAGCTTCTTCAGCATCTCGTCGAAGGTGTTGCGCACGTTGGGCTCCATCACGCCGCGAGCGCTCTGGCGGCGGGTGTAGTGGTGGTGTTCCGCCGGCGCCGACTCCAGCGCGCGGCGCTCCCCTCGGCTCGAGGGAGCTGATACCAGATGTCAGCACCGCCAACCCAGCGGTGCCAACGGATCAAACCGACTCCAACACAAGAAGGAACTGGCGATAATTCCGGCCGCCGGCTGCGGACCTGGAGATCATGTTCTGGCCGCCGGCTGCGGTCCGGGAATAGAGTTAGGGTTCTTATCTGAAATTCGTTACCATCTCCTCTCAATCCTCTCACTCTTGTACCTCACTCGGTGGGCTTGGGTCGCAAAATTTACAGACCCAGTCTGGGCCAGACACTCGGGTGTTGCTGGGCCTCTTCCTTGATCCTCGCCTTGCAGTAGTCCGGGCTTGCTCTCCTGGGCCGGCTTCTTGGGGGTGGCCAGGACGAGGAGGTGTGACAGTAAGAGCAGGAAAAATTACAGGGCAGACAGATAGCCTTACAGAGTTCACGAATCAAGACTGTTGGGCACTTCAGCATGACGGAATTAGGCGTTGCTTGTTGTTGCTGGCCTGCCGCCTGCCGCACAGCCGCACAGGCGCGCCGTGCACACCACATTCCGCCAGGTCCAGCTGCTGCAGTGCCATCAAGATCCGCGGTCCACCCCCTGGTTGGAATGGGTACTGGATGGATGGATTCGCCTTAATCTGTGCTTGCCTCGCCGATAGATTCGCAGCTCACCGCAATCGCTAGGCTTGAGCAGGTTGGCAGCAACCGCCGGTGCGCTTGCCGGCTTGGGTGGGGGTGTGTTCTTGTGGAAGGGAACGACCGAATCGCTAGTACCATTATACTGGTTGCAAGTCTCTGAATCTCACGGTCTCTGAATCTCACGCTAATGGTTGGCTCTATTCTTTTAGCATTGTTTCCTGCGACCCGCTAACAATTTACCACTTTCGCATCCGTGGCACGCTAAATCACTCATCCACGCTGGCAACCGGGGGCGAAATGACCTCGGGTGCCCCTGCCCTTAGTTGGCCAAAAGAAACGGGACGAGCCGTCCACTTCATCCCCATCTAGTCCCCTTTATTCTTCTCCCGCTCGCCCGCTCGCCCCGCCGACGCCATTCGCCGTCGCCGTCACCCACCGCGCCTGCACCCCCCCCCAACTCCGTCTCGGCCAGCAGTCCCGACACAGAAGGTATGTCCGGCTCCCGCTCCGGCTCGACAGTCCCTTTTCCCTTTAGATTTTGGGTTTGAATCGAGCTTAGGGTTAGGGTTTTGACCATGGTGTTCAACATGATTTTGTTTGAAATACAGTTCATGTAGACCGCGGACAAGGTAGACGCAATGGAGTGGAATTGGAGCGGTCGCCCTAATTGGTAAGAAAATTTTTGTTGCTCATTTTTCTCTTCGCTTTAATGGGAATGGGAACTGCTGTGTAGTAGTTTGTTCTCATCTTCTCATTTTTGTGTCAGGATTGATCCAGCCAATGCGTTTAGATTAGTGGTAAAAGTTTCTAATTGGGTTGCGGTGGATGAGTATGGGGCCGAGATTCCTGGGGTTGAGCAACAGCATGAGATTTGGCTTGATAGGTCCATGGAGTATTCTATTTCGAAGTTTGAACATGAGATGTCGACAAGGAT
Organism: Themeda triandra; assembly: GCA_018135685.1. Classification (NCBI taxonomy): domain Eukaryota; kingdom Viridiplantae; phylum Streptophyta; class Magnoliopsida; order Poales; family Poaceae; genus Themeda; species Themeda triandra. Next base: position 458,274 of record JAENPR010000144.1, on the reverse strand, counting down.
AGTATGGGGACCTAACCAGAAATTGGATGTTTGGGTGCTTGAAGTTGAGAGTGCTTCTAAATGGAAAATAAGGAGGGATGACCATTTTCGACAGCTTATATTGGCTAGATGGGATGAAAAGGAAGCTGTGCTTGTAGTTGATGTGGGCAGTAAAGATGATGGCAGTGTTGTTCCTAGTAATGGTAATGGTCCTAGGTCTGGTGTAACTTCTGGTCATGTTAGTGATGGTCATAGTAATGCTAATGGCAGTGATCCTCCAGTTAATGCACAAGCTGATAATGTGGAAGGTAGTGGTGAAGCTTGCAGTACTCCTCCTTTTATGGCACCTGAACAAGCACAACCAGTAGATTGGGCAGAGTTGACAATTGAACAGGAAGATAAGGATGATGGAGAAGCCAAACATGTTGCTGATTGAGGATAAAGTGTATGAGGCTATGGGTTATGCAACACTAGATGAGGCAGCTGAGGAAGCTACTAGGCTTGCTATTCCTATCCCTAACATTCCACCAGAGGTGCAAGCTGAGATTGTAGAGGCAGCCATTCCTATTAATGATGAAGATGCTGCAGAACCAATGTTTGAGTGGGACAGAGACAATCCAGATCTGTCTGTTGGCGTTTCCTATCCATCCATGCATGATCTTAGGCTGGCTGTGAGACAACATGCAATTGTGAAAAGGTTTGAACTTGGTACAGCTCATTCAGATACTGACAGGTTTAGGGGACACTGTGCTTCTCTTAGATGCCCCTAGATAATTAGAGCTAAAACCCAACATGATGGGAGTGTGCGGGTATTTTTTTTGCAGATGTTAATTCTTCATATTGTTTGAATGAATTGCATGTGCAAATAAATCTGGTTTCAATGGTTCTAAAATATGATCTTTTTATACACAGGTGTAAATAAATGATGGTATACATATCTGTGCCTCAAGAAACTTAGTTCCCGGCGCCATGGCATCTCAAGCTTGGGTGGAAGATAGGGCTATTCCATACTTAAAGAGGATCCCAACCATGGGACCGAAAGCATTGAAGTCTGAGCTGGATGACAAGTACAAGCTGGATATCAAGTACCACACTGTTGTTTATGGAAGAAAGAGAGCAGCTGACAAGCTTTTTGGTAAGTTAGATGATGCATTTGATTGGTTGTATATGTTCAAGGCAGAGGTAGAAATGAGGTCACCTGGTAGCATTGTTGAGGTAGATACTGTGGAAGTTGATGGACAATTTCATTTTTTTCTAGATTTTTCTGTTGTTTCAAGGCTGCCATAGATGGTTTTAGATATGGTTGTAGCCCTTATATTAGTATATATTCCACCCATTTGAATGGCCTATGGAATGGTCAATTGGCCTCAGCTACAGCTTTGGATGGCCATAATTGGATGTTTCCATTGGCATTTGGGTTCTTTGGCTCAGAAACCAAGGATAATTGGATTTGGTTCATGGAACAGCTAAGCAAAGCTATTGGACCCATGGAAAACTTAGCAGTTTGCACTGATGCTTGTAAGGGTCTGGAGGCAGCAGAGATGCAATAGCAGCAGCACCTGGCAGCCCCCAAACACCTACAATGTGCATGTTCTTCCTTGTTTTATCAAATTAGCAGAAAGGCAATGAAGCTAACTGGATTCTTTGCATATAGGAACAACTGCCTGGAACTGCAAATTGTGAACCAGCATGCTGATGGAGGACTGAGAAAGATGACACCACAGAGAAAGCAACTAGCTACCAAGATCAAGAAGATGACTCCAACAAAGTAGAAGACTGCAGGAAAGAAGAATGCAACCAAGAAGGGCACAAATTGAGACAGCCAACTTGTTTATTTTGGGTACTTTGACATGAATTTCTGGAAACTGTTTATTTTGGGTACTGCGGCTAGTATGGAAGTGTCCTATGAACAACTTGTCATGTAACAGTTGAACTATTAGGTTGTCAAAACTATGATGTAATTGGCCTTAGGGCATCTTTATTTGTGGATGTCAAACTGTGATGTCAAAATGATATTTGTGTTGGTGGTCCTTAACTCCAATTTTTACCCGCCAACTATAGGTCATTATGGGGGAAATAAATATTTCATCTCACATATATCTTTTCTATTGACCTAGTTCCACCTGTGCTTGGAGAAAATATTGTTTTGCAGAAAATACACCAAGTGCAGAAATTTCCAGAATAAAAGTACGCTTTTCGGAAGGCGTAAAACAAGCTAGAGAGCAAGTGGGCCATCTGGAGGCCACATGGGCCAGAAACACCAGCATGGATGCAGCCCAGGAGGTGGCACGGGCCCACTAGCCAAAGTCGGTCAGGGGGCGGCTCCACCCAGGCGCGGGCGCACCTGGGGCGCGCGCCCCCCTGGCTGACCTGTGGGCCCGGCCAAAGGCGGTTGCCACCTGCCATCTGAAGAAGGACGGTTCCGCTGGTGGTTTTTGAAACAACCCGATTTCCGCGAAGGGAAATCCACAGATTGAAGTGTAATATGACCGTTTAAATCACATTACCCGAATTCCAGTTGAGTACCAAATCCATACATCGATTAAAGAGGGTACCAAAATACGGGATTACAATAATTTATTACATCGCCACACTGGCGGAAACATGAAATATAAAGCAAACAGAACAGCTTGAGGATGCGGAAGACTTCAACTCCAAACGACTCGAGCGTAGAACGAAACCCTCAGTCAGAGTACTCGTCAGAGTAGTACGAACCATCCGTACCTGTGTGCCAAAGTATCAGTACGATATGTACTGGCCACTCTCACCCTATGCATTGCTTTGGTGGAATTGGATGCAATAAAGGATATAACAAAGAGGCCTAAATATGGGATGTGGTTTCCTATGCAGCGTTGGTCAAGTTTTAATTATAACAAGTATATAATTAAGTTCATCAGGTTATCATCATTCCCACACACCATCCCATATCCCACACCAATCCATCATCACCTCATACTCATCCTCACAAGGCGACTAAGGCTGACTCCCTCTTGGCCCGTCTCAGCGGTCCATGACCGGATATCACTCCTCAAACCAACACCATACCAGGGGGGAGAAAGGAAGACTCATCTTTCTATCTAGTGAGACAGAACATAGGACAGGTCCATAGCCTACAAGTAGGCTTATGTATCGATCGATCAACCAGACACTCTGCAGAGGTTCTACAACCCACAAGATCACCCTCATCGGCGAGCACTCGCCTAGGCGATACCGACTGCTTGCTATAATAGAACGATGCCACCCTACCTCTCAGCCCTGGAACACCCCAAGTACCTCTGGGGAGGCTGAAACTGTGAAGTCATGACCTCATGCCACGTTTCGTACCTCATGATCATCTCGGAAGGGTGTGAGTACTCGCCACCCGTACCTCCCTACACTTCTCGCCTAGCAGTAGTGGCATCGCGCTACTAAGTAGTCCAGTCGTCTCCCCATTACAAGGAACGTGTGGTTTGTAAAGGAGTCCTGAAGAAACTGAGTACTAGTAAGTCCTTAGGGATGACCAAGCCAGGATGTCTCCAACAGGGTTACCGTTCGGGTGCCATCCTGACACCACGTGCCACCACAGCACCTTCTCCCTGAGCGGCCCATGACAAGCCCACACTCAGGGGTTTCCCCAACCAAAGTTTACCCGCCACAGGTAATCGCACAGGAATGTCCAGTCATTCCAGGGCAAGACTCGCTCCATAAGCTCGTCGTATATCCCGGCTTGTCGACACAACCCTCACCTCCACGCACCCAAGACTCACACAGCACTCTCTCCCAGGGTTATCCATTGCGGCACCACGTGCCTTAGTCCATATATACATACAGTGGTTCCCACCATGCATCACATCAATGATATAAAGCGTAGTAGAGATAAATAGCAGCAAGTATACAAGTGTGCCTCTAGCCTATCAGCGGGTAAGCAGGGTTAAGGTTGCGTCAAGGTAGTGGCCATCAAGTAAGAACTACCATGCAATCCTATCACAGATTAAATATAACAGAAATATAAAGCACTAGCAATACTGTTCATTAGCCATGCTGTTGGCACTTCTAACACCACTCACGCTAAGTTGTCATCCCTAGCATGGCGCCAGAAGTGTTGGTATAGAAACTGCTCCTCTAGTCAAGAAAAATATGGGATCCGCAAGCGAACAGATAATACACCATCGTAGCATTTTACCAAGAAGTATTCCAGGTATCATTATTTATATTTAGCTCAAAGGAAAGAACTAAGGACTTAAACAATGAGATAAACTTGCTAAACACGACTACTTATGAGTGATTGATTTCACTGTCACATACTTTGGCAGAGGGGTAAACCACGATAAATAAGAGAATATAAAGTAATAAGCTTAGGGTATAAATCACACAGAGATTAGATATAGACTACTCACAAAAGGTAGGTTGACATCTGATTAGTGCAAGAAATAGAAATCCTATGTAGGTTCTAATCTACTAAGTCATTCATCTACTCCAACTCTACACTATCATATACAGCACAAAAGACTCTTCATCTATGTATAAGGATCATTGCTATAACAAGCCAAGACATAGCGGGACTTACTACGCAACTTTGGTTCTGCTAGACCTACCAACGGGGATGGAATACGAGAGGACTCAATGGAACTGTCACTTCCACGATCTACCACACTACCCGGCCAATAGGGTGCATTTGCGGAGTAAACGGCATCTAAGCACCATGCTTACATGAAATCTACCACCTAACCCTCCCGCGAAGAGAGCTAAGCGCTTTGCAAACATATACATAAACTTATTACCAATCATAACCATATCAAATGTAGAACTAGAATAAACTAGGAACACAATAAATAGAAACATAATGATATTAGAATGAAGTCACAAGAATAGATACAAGATAATACCAAATTCTGATGATGAAGATCCGGAATTCCGAGCACAGACGCCTGATTCTTCCTCTATCTAGTCTAAACCTATGTAGAACTTGAAGATCTAGAGTAGCTATTCTAATTCTCTGGTGGAGATCTCTCTCTAAACCCTGGCTTTGCTGATGGCTAGCTCTGAAGAATGAATTCTAGAATGAATTAGGGTTTAGCTAGGGGCCAGGGGCTCTGAATATATAGCCCCCTAGGATGCACCACAGCCATCGGATCAAACCGACCTAAATGGACGATAATTATTGCTCCTCAAGGTCGGTGGAGGCAGGATCCGCGAGACTCCACCTGATTGGTGGAGGTGGGGAGTCGGCCGACCCACCCTGGAGTCGGCCGACCCACCCCTATGCCAGGTGGGGCTCCGCTTCCAGGGTTTACCTTCTGGAATCTTCTAGAGTATACAATTTTACCCGTTCGGTCTTTCTCTCTATGTAATCATGACATGTGGGCCTCCTTGGATGTTTTCCTGATAATCCCCTGCGAAAACACATATTCACCAAAACTTGTGGAATCTGTCAGTTTAAACCCTAAGTCTATGGTGGTGAACAGATTATACCCCTCTTTCTCTCTCTGGTTGACATATAAAATTGATCAATAACAACCGTCAACACATGCGTAATGGGATCTACGGGGGTGGGTGAGATGTGGCACCTTCAGAGTAGTCGTCGCCGAGCTCTTCCTTGTACTCGCGATCCCCATCAGACAGTTCCTCGCTCGACTCTGAAACGAGACATAATGGTCGCGTTAGCGACCCTATAGAGTTTGCACAAAGAACAAATGAACTGCAAAAAGATCCAAATGCACTCATAGAATGGCTTATGACATGGGGCTCGATTTTAGATGAATTTACATATAAAGATCATCATTTTTGGAGCTCGTATGAATTAGTTATGAATTTTCGAAGTTTATACTATTTTCTGAAAAAGATAAAAGGCTGATTAATCTGGTGGCGACACGTGTCAGCTCCTGGTTTCATCCAGGTGGCACTGTGGGTCCAAGCTGACGTGGCAGTGATGACGTGGCAGCTGACGTCATGCTGACGTCAGTGTTGACTGGTCAACGGGCGACATGGGCCGATAATGGGCCGTTAGTGGGCCTGGTGGGCCGGACCGGGCCAACATGGGCCGGACCGGGCCCACCACGTGTCTGTCTCTGGTGCGTCCACGTCGCATCCTGGGTGCCCAGCGGGCTCAGGTCTACTGCTCCGGTCTACGATGGACTTGTTCCACTGGCCCACTCCTTCTGTCTCCTTGGTCCACGTGAGCCTGGTCTACGGAGCATGGAAGCAGGTGCGTGGGTTCACGGGGTCGGTGCACGACGGACGCGCGGTAGGGGACCCACCATCAGTGGCTCGGTCCCCATGGACCGCGTCCATCTCCATTCCCGCCCTACTCTATCTTCCTCCAGGGCACATCCTCGCCAGCGGCGGCCATGGCCGGCGGCATGATCCTGCGTCCGGGCGCCGTGGTGCTCCCCGGGTCGATCTGGCGAGAGCACAGGCACCAGGGCCCCAAGGAGACTCTGTCTAAGTAGTCCGGAGGTCCGGCGGCACCCTCTACACAGCCGGCCACAGCGGCGGCTCGCCGGCGGCGGCGGCGTGTAGCGACTGGGAGCAAGGTCGGCCTTTTCCTTCAATCGACGGTGCAGATGCTCGATTGGGGTCACCACGAGGGCAGCCGGCTCAACGGCGGTGACCAATCCGCACGGCGGTGTCCGCGCGAGGCATGAGCCCGCGGCGGAGCTCCGACGTGGTGTCGCCGCTATGTCCAGGGCTACACCAAGCCCTCGGTGACCACATCAGTCATGCTGCCGGGTGTTCGGGATCCCAAGGCGTCCGTTTGGCTCGTCGGTAGCGACCAAAACCCCACGGCGGCGTCTGCGCGAAGGTCGTGTCCGCGGCGGAGCCCCGAGGCATGGCGGCGCGACAGTCATGGCGACGGCATCAAGGAACGTGCTCCATATTCTAGGCGGCTAGGTGCGGCGCTCCGAGGCGAGTCCCATCGGCCATGTCTCGCAGCGTGAGGTGGCCGGGGTCTTTCACAGCAACCGCGCCACGGCGGCGCTCCGCGGTTCGCCGGCGCTGGCATGGTCTGAGGTTAAGGTGCTCCCGGTGGTCATCTTCTCAAGCTAACGCGCGCACCATGTGCGCCACCATGAGGCGGGCTCGAATCCAGGAACTACGGCATCCAAGGCGCCGGTACGGAGGATCTAGGCCTCGCCATGGTTGGCATGGCCATGGCGAGTTCATGGCGGTGGCAACCCCGGTGACCTTCCGTCACCGTGGCCCCAAAGGGTCGGGCTAGTCTGTGCGTGTGTGCGAACGGTGTCCAAGAGCCGGGAACGGCTCGGCCTACGCGCTTGGAGGCACCATGGCCATGATCAGCAGGGCCAAGGGGAAGAGCGGCGGTGAGATGGGTGCTCACCAAGTTGTGTAGGCGAGCAGAGGAGGTGCGGTTCGAGCTTTGCGCGGTGTAGTCGACGGCGAGGTTGGCGAGGTTGGGGAAGAGGTAGCAGCGGCTCGCAGTTCACTTGTCAGCAGCGGCAACTCCTCCGGCGACCTCCTCCTCCTAGTCCGGCGGCTCACCGGCGGCCTTCTTCTTCTCCCCGTTCCCCCTTCTACTCCTTTCTTTCCCCCCTTCTTCTCCAATCCGAAGTGGACAGTGGTGGTGGTGGGTTTGCGAAGCCGCAATTGCGGCGGCGATGGACAAGGGATACCCTATATGCTGCCGGCGAGGTGGTAGGTGGGGCGAATGGTGATCCTTGGGAGCTGCGCGATCGGGCGGCTCCCGAGGACACGGCGCGTCGCTGTCACCTGCTCTGTGGGCTCCAAGCGTCAGTGGGCATGGCGATTCGGCTTGGCGGCCAAGGGAGAGGAGAAGCTCGGGCGCGACAGGCGCATGTGCACGCGTGCGCTGGAGGGAAAAGGCGTCGCGGCCGTGGGTATTTCGTGCGAGGCTGTCGGCCGAGTGTGGTCCAGATGGCGGTGCTCTTGGGCATCGATGCGACGGTGGCTAGGATCGTGCGGCAGGAGTTCTTCTTGGCGCTCACGGCTTCGTCGTCACCGTCAAAAAGTAGGGGAAGGGAAAAGCAGTGGGGAGGCATATGACAGGTGGGGGGCCACAAGGGGAGGAGCGTCGCTCTCCTGTCGCGTAGCTGGGCGGCGGCTTCAGTCTTCCTCGCGGGCCATCGCGGGCTGCTGCGCTATTTGGGCCGCCGGAATCGGAGAAAGAGGGAGGAGAGTGGAGCGGCCTAGTGGGCTGGGCTGGTTAGTCGCGAGTGGAGAAAAGGAGACAGGCTCCACGGGCTGGGCCGAGGTGTTAGGCCGAAATGGCCTTGCCATTTCCTTTTCTATTTCTTCCCTTTTCTTTTTCTGTTTTGGTTTTGGAGTATGTGCATATGGGTGTATTTTCATGCCAAGTCACATGTAGTATTTGCATGGTGGTCTTAAGTCATAGGCTAGGTTAGGGTATTATCCCCAAAACTTATTTGTATAAAGCATATTCATTTATCACATAAATAAATATGGTGAGTTGTTGATTTATTAATCAGTACAAAAGAAGCAATAAAAATCCAACTCAATCACATGTTAATATTTGCATAAAAGTAAAATGCACATGCATCTAATGAGTTCATTAGGCAAGCTTTAGGTGTTTCAACTACATGGCACTCAACAACACATAGGTTTTTAAGAAAAAATTTTGTAGTTGAGAATTTTGGTTGTTGGGGTTTTCCGGGTTGTTATAGTTTTGACCATACTACCCCCGAACCGCCTCCAGCGCCCTATTTAAGAAGAGGAGAGGCCCCCCCACCTTCACACACACACCATTTGAAGCCATCTCTACACCTCTCACTTGTTCTTAGCATTAGTGTTAGTCAATTGGAGCTAGGCAAAGCTACTTGGAGAGCTTGTCTCCAGGAGGGAAAGATACATCTTTGGTATACATCTATGGAGCGTTCTTCCTTAGTCAAGTTCTCATCTTATTTATATAGTCGTGCATATGAACTAGAGTATAGTCTAGTACACGATATATTCGATGATCAAGAACTAGGCCATAGTTCTTGTGAGAGTTGTTCATCGTGTTCTGCATTGTTCTTCATCGTTCATATATTTTACTTGTTTAGATTAGATTATAGGAGAGGAATAGCAGTTCGATGTACCTTCGGGTTTGCCTATGTCTTAGCTTGTCCATTGTTGACGGTCGATAAGTGTCAATTTTTACCGTCAACTAGACATGAAAAAGGACCTAAACATAATTACCTTCTAGATATAGGGCTTATACTAATGGAATTCCACGAGTTTTGGTGAACGTCTGTTTCTGCAGGGTGTCAACTGAAAATACCCAAGGAAGGCCCACATGTCAAGTTTACATAGAGATAATCGGGAACCGACCAAAATTCTGTAATCAGGAAGGTTCGAGAAGGCTCTGGACCAAACGGGAGCCCGAACCGGCTCGGTGACGGGGCGGCCGCCCCGGGCATGAAGTCGGCCGCCCGGCACTTCAGCCAATCAGCGTCAGCCTCGCGGATCCCTGTTCCACCGCCTTTGAGGATGAATAATAATCATCCGTTTAGGTCGGTTTGATCCGAGGGCTGTGGTGCATCCTAGAGGGCTATATAAATAGGGCCCCTGTCCCCTGGAGGAGGCATCCCTTAAACCCTAATTCATTATCTCCCAGCGGGATCAGAGTTGTAGAGGCGTCCCTTGAATGGATGACTTCTCTTCTCTAGAGAATTAGAGCTGGACATTCCAATGTAGTAGATTAGATCTAGATGAGAGTTAGGGAGAGCGGAGCTGCGCTCCGATTCTGGAGAAGTCTTCAGAGATTTGGTATGTCTTTGTATCTACTCTTGTAAGACTTGTGCTTTAATATATTCTTCTCTATCTACTTTATGCCTTTCATATGTTTGCTTAGTATAGTTGTTGCATCTTAGCATGGGATCTTTGCTCGTATTGAGTTCTCTAGTTATTGCACATAGCTAGAGTAGTAATCGATAGTATATGCATGGTGTCTAGACTATAGGTTACCTGAGGTTGTGCCCAATCCCACGGATAGTTGTGGTAGCCCCAGAGGTGACAGCTCTGTCAGGCCTTCGTATTCCACCACGTTCGGGTTGGTGTTTCGTAGAGCTTTCGGTAGCCTTCTCCCAACTACTCTTTACCCAGTCTTCTTCGAGAGTTGGAAAGGACCTGCTGCTCCAAAGTGCTATTGTGTGATCGCTATATCTAACCATTCCATGTTATTATAGAACCAGAGTATTAGAGAAGTATTTAGGAACCTTGATCTCTCCCGTTGTCCTCTCACTTTAGCTAGCTACTCATTTATTATAGAGTTCTCATATGTGCTTTTATCCTTATATCCTATCATATATCATTTACCCCTACTTTAGCCTAGTTGGTTTACTAAGTTAGTAGATACATGATGGTGAATTATCAGATTCTTTAACCCATGCTTCCCTGTGATAAAATATAAATAACGATACCTGGTTTACTCCCGGTAAAATGCTACAATGGTATGTTCTTTACGCTTGCGGAATCCTTCATATTTTATGTGCACTTAATTTATACCAACAAGCAATTTTTTGCGCCGTTGCCAGGGAAGCAATCGGTGTTAAGGTTTTGATAATGATCTTGATATCCGCTAATTTAGTGTATCACTAGCTTTAGTAGGATTACCCCTTGTTCTATTGAGTGTGGAATAGACAGGACAAAAGATGTCGTTTTGACCTTCCAACAAGTTTCCACAAGGCAATGAAGAGCCCAGGGTCCATCAACATTCAACATTCAACTGGAACCCTGCCACCTCATAGGTTTGCGTATACATATATTTTCTAACCATGTGTAGATTGGAGAAAAGGTCGTCGTCACAGGAATTCAAGTCACATCTCAAGTGATGAACATAGATGCTGCACCACTCACGAATTTCATCATGTGAGTCATGGTAAGTATGATCATAAGGTGAGATAGTCTTGCTCACAGACTTTAAAATTGATGAGTAGTTATCTTTTAACTTCTTGCATATCACTACATGTTTACTTTTAAAAATTCATGCATCCACTCCACTCTTTGATATTGCTCAATCCATTGCATGTTTTGTTTCTTGCATTCATCCATGCCATTTGCATCTAAAAGAAAAAAATCCTCACCATGATCATGCTCTGTCATCTCTGTTTAAGTAACTCTCTATAATGCTTTCATGCTACCTTTGTTTGCTAAAGCATGCTTTGGTTTGGAAGTACTCGAAATACTTCCATTGGCTTTTAAATTAAGCGTGGTGCTTAGGTTAAATAGCCTTCCTTAATTAAATTAGACATGGAGTCTAGTTTGGTTATTGAGCTAAAATTATGTTTTAGTAGATATTGGTTATTTTGTTGGACTAACCCCTATAGAAAACTCTCAAATCCAATTTGGGTAAGTCAAGAGATGAACACACTTCGAGAGATGAAGCAAGGCGTACGATGAACTCCAACAACTTCGCACAAAAGACACAACTCATTCATCGTCCAAGGAAGAATTGTAAGTATCAAATATCATTCACATTGCCTTTTGTTGCAAGTTACCTTTGCCTTGAACCATGTTAAAGTACAAAAAAAAAAGTTGCTAGAAAACATGATAAATAAAGTCTATGCTAAAGTAACTCGAAAACCATCACTTTGTTAGCATAAATGAAATTCTAAAATGGATAGTGGATACTAGCCCATAGTTTGAATTTATCGCAATCCTTCGGGTATGTGTCCACTAACATTTTGCAGGAAAGAATTTATGATGTGCCTGTTCGAGGATTGGCATCACCTGCGAAATTGCCACTTCAATGATGGAACAAAGAAGGAGACAAGAGTGCCACAAGAAGGATCAACATCTTGAACTCAGTCACAAGAAGTGGATCAAGGTGACAAGCTATGAGCAACCTTGAAGACATCATAGCATTGAGCCCAAAACTCGAGCTCGGATGCCAATGAGGAGCAGGGTGCAACTCATCTCATTCTAGCCATGCAAAGACCTGCTCTCATTGTTCCTGAAGAGTGAAGACACCATCTTGCACATCGGCAGCAAGGACAAGGATGGCATGATAAGCATGCATCCTTGTGTCAACCAATCACCAATCAAGGTTTAACCATCGACCAAGCCTTGAAGGACCATGACCATGGTTGCAAGATAATGTCCCTAAGCCATTGGAGATGAAGCCTGCATACAAATATTAAAGAAGCTCCTTCCTTGATCATCAAGACAGATGGTGTACAACTCTTCGCCACGCCGCTAGAAGACAAAGACCATCAAAGAGGAACTCGAGTCTACATCTCCAATGAACATCAATGCGTCAACCAAGACTCAATGAAAATCAAGAATGGTTGACAAAAGAAGATCATGCAACTATCTGTACACTCATCCTGGATTGGACAGTACAATCAAAAGCAGAATGCAAAAGAAAGATCTTTGCTCAACAGACCTATAATCAAAAGTCCCTCTCAGACAAATGAAGGCTTAAGAATAGAGGACAAACAGTGTCTAAGGACATAGGAGCACAACACACTCCGAGGGATGACTCAACACTCATATTTTGTTTCACGTGGTGAGAAACAACAGGGTCAAGCTTGGGGGAGGAAGGCCGATGACTCTTCAAACAATGATACAGCAATGCTTTTCCTCTTTTCAAGCCCCCGTTGCTCTGGCACGCTGAGAAGAAACAATGAGTGGAGCACAAGGTCCAGGCATAGAAAAAAAAGAGGAAGGAAAAAGGAGTGCAATTTTAGAAGACAAGATGCTCAAAGAGAGAGTTCAATCAAGTAATGCAAACTCCAATAAGAAGTAAAGGACCACTAGAAGCATCTACTCTTCATCACAAGGTACTCCAGTGATAAAGACTGCTGGACAAGAAAAGAACATGGGTGACTCCTTTCCAAGAGTTACCATCTCAAGAGGTGCAGTTCTCAAGGTCTCTACCGTTGGGATCAAATGATGCACTAAAGAGTGAATATGACAAGAAGTCCTGTTCAGAGGACTTAAAATCACCAAACCCTCGCCAAGGAGAACATAAAGGATCAAGAAGTGCTATAGACAGAAGGATGTCCTGTCTCCTGTCGAAGAGCTGCCCTCAACAGCAACTATCCACGACACTCCAGGAAGACTAGAACGTCTTCATTGTCTGTCAGCTATGTCCGTAGAATATGTCAACATCCAGCTTGGGGAGGGCATCCCCCGTGTATCAAGCTAAGTGTTCCAACTTGTCTTTTTTTTCATAGAGCTTGCTTTGTTAAAACAACTAAAAAAGATGCTTAACCTTAGAAACCCAGCAAAAAAAAATTCTTTTCCCTTAGGAGAGCTCTTTTTATCTGTCTTTAATATGATCCCTAGAATAAACTCTATATGGAGATGATGAATAGTTGCTCTGCCGTAATTCCTTCCAAGTACCTAGTTTTCAACCTTGGACTCTCCCAAGTTTTAGACACAACTGTTTAGATTTGAGATTTGCTTTGAACCAGAAACTTGTGGGTAGCAAATGCTTGATCTAAGTCTAGGTAGTTGGCGGGTATGAAATGGGAAGGTTTTGAGCTGCTATCCATCTTGTTCCTAGAGATACTAGAGTTCTGAAGAATTTAACTTTGGAAATCTTAAATTATTGCATGATGAGTTCCTTTATGACGAGAGTTCAAATTCCTACCACAGCCATATATTCATGCTTACTAGATTAGGAAAACCCAGCTATTGATATAGATCATTTTGTAGGCATTGAGTGTAGTTGTTATAGGCATGGAGTGTGGTTATGCTGTGTTGACCCTTAGGAATGAGTCATGCAGTTAAAGTCAATACTATGTGCTCTCCATCCATTGATCTATGCAACTTCTGTCCTCAGAAGCATGCACCCATTTCATAAATGCTATATTATTTTGTGCTACTTCTGTTTCTAGAAGTACCACCCACATATAGATCTATATCCACTACATTTTGTGCTGTCTCTACCCTGGAGACATGCACCTATGCTGCTCCTACCCTAGGAGTACGCATTCCACCATATGAGGTGACTGTCTCTACCCTGGAGACACGCACTCATGCTGCCACCTACCCTGGGAGTACGCATCCATCCATTCATCCATCTATCCATCCACATATACATACGCCACTCATTTCACCTCATCCAGAAAAAGTTATTCCTATCCTGGGAGTGAACATCTAGAAATAATCACGCCATTCCATTTTCCTACATAAAAGCTCCAGTCACTATCATTTCAAGTTATACACTCCCCGTTGCTAAAGTTTTGTTTCCAGAGGATTGGTTGCTCTAAAAAAAAAGAAAGAGAAAGAGTAGCCAAGTCCTTCCTTCAAGAAGTTTCAAAGTTTCCAAATAAAGAGAGTCATGTTATCCCCAAAGGAGCAAGTGTAGAAGTAGATGTTCACCAAGTAATCACTCCTCATAATCATTTCCTTATCATCATCATCCTACCATTCATTCCATTCCCTCATTCACATGCACATATGACTTTATTATTATTTAGTTCCTTTGGATGAGTGGCTTAACCATGCAATATATGCAAGTGAGTTTGAGTGTCTCCCCACCTATGAGCTCCACATAAGCCTATTAAAAAGTAGGGTGAGAGAGAGAAGGCACTTTCCACTATGCCTTAGTTCCACAAATACCATATATTTTGAGAGAAGAGAGAAGGCATATACTACTCATGCCTTGGAGAGGATCCAAAAATACCACAAATGAGATACTTGAAAGGGTCATACAAGGAAACTCTGATTTTTATTTGAAAATCTTACAAAAACTCTGGAATAATAGTTGATCAAAGAGCGAGAAACATGGCGCTTGACTTGACCGTTCTATCTTTCAACTACTCAAGACCCAAGTGACGGTTACAAGCCCATGGTGAAAGGTAATATGAGTAAGTTTTGAGTCAGAATAGTTCACTCTAATCCAGAGGAGAGTTCTTGTTTGAACGCATGGGTACTTTTGAGGCATGAAAGCATTGTAGCAACTCCTGATCCACACTGAGTTTATCTTTGCTCAGGGACGAGCAAAAGGTAAGCTTGGGGGAGTTGTTGACGGTCGATAAGTGTCAATTTTTACCGTCAACTAGACATGAAAAAGGACCTAAACATAATTACCTTCTAGATATAGGGCTTATACTAATGGAATTCCATGAGTTTTGGTGAATGTCTGTTTCTGCAGGGTGTCAGCTGAAAATACCCAAGGAAGGCCCACATGTCAGGTTTACATAGAGATAATCGGGAACCGACCAAAATTCTGTAATCAGGAAGGTTCGAGAAGGCTCTGGACCAAACGGGAGCCCGAACAGGCTCAGTGACGGGGCGGCCGCCCCGGGCATGAAGTCGGCCGCCCCGGCACTTCAGCCAATCAACGTCAGCCTTGCGGATCCCTGTTCCACCGCCTTTGAGGATGAATAATAATCATCCGTTTAGGTCGGTTTGATCCGAGGGCTGTGGTGCATTCTAGAGGGCTATATAAACAGGGCCCCTAGCCCCTGGAGGAGGCATCCCTTAAACCCTAATTCATTATCTCCCAGCGGGATCAGAGTTGTAGAGGCGTCCCTTGAATGGATGACTTCTCTTCTCTAGAGAATTAGAGCTGGACATTCCAATATAGTAGATTAGATCAAGATGAGAGTTAGGGAGAGCGGAGCTGCGCTCCGGTTCTGGAGAAGTCTTCAAAGATTTGGTATGTCTTTGTATCTACTCTTGTAAGACTTGTACTTTAATATATTCTTCTCTATCTACTTTATGCCTTTCATATGTTTGCTTAGTATAGTTGTTGCATCTTAGCATGGGATCTTTGCTCATATTGAGTGCTCTAGTTATTGCACATAGCTAGAGTAGTAATCAATAGTATAGGCATGGTGTCTAGACTATAGGTTACCTGAGGTTGTGCCCAATCCCACGGATAGTTGTGGTAGCCCCAGAGGTGACAACTCTGTCAGGCCTTCGTATTCCACCACGTTCGGGTTGGTGTTTCGTAGAGCTTTTGGCAGCCTTCTCCCAACTACTCTTTACCCAGTCTTCTTCGAGAGTTGGAAAGGACCTGCTGCTCCAAAGTGCTATTGTGTGATCGCCATATCTAACCATTCCATGTTATTATAGAACCAGAGTATTAGAGAAGTATTTAGGAACCTTGATCTCTCCCGTTGTCCTCTCACTTTAGCTAGCTACTCATTTATTTTAGAGTTCTCATATGTGCTTCTATCCTTATATCTTATCATATATCATTTACCCCTGCTTTAGCCTAGTTGGTTTACTAAGTTAGTAGATACATGATGGTGAATTATCAGATTCTTTAACCCATGCTTCCCTGTGGTAAAATATAAATAATCATACCTGGTTTACTCCCGGTAAAATGATACAATGGTATGTTCTGTGCGCTTGCGGAATCCTTTATATTTTATGTGCACTTAATTTATACCAACATCCATCCGTAGGGTGGGAGTCCTGGGGGGACGTAGGTAGCTCCTTAGTATGTGGACATGGTGTCCGGATGCGAGGGAACCTTCGGATATGTCGGCATGCTACGGTTGAGGTGGTAGGGGGCAGGTGGTGATAGCCCTGTCCGTCCTTTGTAATCCCCCACATTCGTATGTCGAGTAGGAGTTCGTAAATGCCGCCATCGACTGGCAGACCAATTGCCGCGGTCTCCCCATATTCCTAGTCTATAGTCGAGTCTTGACTTGTATAACATGTGGAATTAGCTATTCAAGCATTGACTGTATAGGACCCGCCTGCTCCGCGTAGATTATTCTTTATTCTTTATTTTACCTTTATCCCTTTGAGGTTGCTCTAAGTGTGTGTCCACTATCCAAACTACCGTATGCTTACCCCTGTATAGCACATTGGTCGATTTCTCCTCATGCTAGATATTGTATTCATACCCATGCTAGATTACTTAACTACCCCATGCCTTCCTTTGGGAAATTATAAATAACGATACCCCTGAATACTTCCGGTGAAATCTTTGCCGCGACGATAGATCCGTGCGCTTGCGGATATTTATCTAATAGGATGTGATCTATCTCTTGGCAACACTCGCGTAGTTCTTTGGAACCAATTTCTAGTAAATATGTCGAGTAAAGCCATTTAGCATTTAAGCGCTGTTATCGGAATTAGGCTCTAAGTCTATTTTGGTAATCGCGCTAAGAAATGCCGACAAGCATTTACGGCGCCGTTCCCGGGGAAGGCATGGAAGTTAAGAATCTAGCAAAGATGGATATGCATATGATATATAAAATGAGAAACGACAATGTCTATACAGGCTAACTTTTATGTTTTCTCCTGTTGTGGATGAAAACAGGATAGTGCATGAACGGTTTCTCTCTGCCGGAAAATTACAACTCAAATCCAGATTCGTGCCCTTTCCTCTTCTGCTCCATCGACAGATAAACCAGTCACCACCGCACCTACTACGCCGCACTCCATGGCCAAGTCCCTGCGCGAGTTCTCTGTCCCCAATGTTGCCAACGTGCCCACTGGGCCCGCTGTCAACTTGGGAGACAAGAACTTCGAGCTCAGGACTGGGCTCATTACCATGGTGCAGGCAAGTTCATTCTATGGACTGCCAAGTGAGGATGCCAATGCCCATCTTCAGCATTTCTTGGAGATATGCGACACCATCGTCATCAAGGATGTCGCACCTGATGCAATCAGGCTCAGGCTCTTCCCTTTCTGCCTTGTGGGAAAGGCGAAGACCTGGTTCTACAAGGACAAGGCCGCTATTGACACATGGAGCAAGTGCTCCACCGCGTTTCTTGCCAAATTCTTCCCCATGGGAAAAACCAATGCCCTGCGGGGAAGAATCGCCAACTTCCAGCAAAATTCGCTGGAACCCATCCGTGAGGCATGGGAGAGGCTCCAGGAGTACATCCAGGAATGCCCTCACCATGGGATGGAAAGTTGGCTGGTGCTCCATAACTTCTCCAACGGGTTAACACCCATGTCGAAGGGGCATCTGGATGCCGCAGCTGGCGGTGCCTTTCTATCATTAACTGTTGATAGTGCCACGGCACTGATCAACAAAATGGTAGAAAACCAAGCTTGGGGGGAGGACCGTGCTCCCACCAAGGGACAAAAAGGCATGCATACCGTGAAGGAGGCGGATATGCTTGCCGCAAAAATAGACCTACTCCTGAAGAAGATTGACGGTGGTGCCATCAATGATGCATCCGGCACCGTCAACGCCATGGACGCTCGCATGACATGCGAGGTCTGTGGTGAAGCTGGACACTCAGGGAATGACTGCCCCGAGACCCGTGAAGAGGCCGCCTACCTCAACAATAGGTTTCGCCAGCAGCAAGGAGGAGGGAATGGCTGGAATAACCAGTCCTGTCCTCCATTCCAAGGTAATTCGAATTACACCTCCGGGTTTAATTCGAATCAACCTTCATTAAAGGACCTGGTTTATGGCCAAGCCAAAATAAACAAAAATCTCGCCAAAAAGATGGTGCAACATGACAAGATCCTGGGAGACATGGATAAAAAGCTGGAAGGTCTCTTATCCGCTATCAAGAGTCAACAAAGTTTTAACAACATGATAGAGACCCAGCTTACCCAGTTAGCTGCCGCTCTGCCCAAAACTGGGGATAAGGATGCCAAGGCTGTGATAAAATCAGTAACAACAAGGGGAGGGAGGTCCACATGTGATCCACCATACCCTAACCAAGCGGCATCAGGAAGGCAGAAAGCGCAGAAACAGAGGGAACCTCCTGTAGAGGAAGAGCCACAGGAAGCAACACCAACAGGAGCAACGATAGACTATCCTCAGACAACTAGCCTACCGTTCCCCACCAGAACCAAGAAGCTGACCACGGATGAACAATTTGCACGCTTTGTTGAGATGATAGGGAAGGTACATGTGAGCGTCCCACTCATGGACGTCTTGCATGTCCCTTCCTATGCAAGATATGTGAAAGATATCATCAACAACAAGCGTCCTCTACCATCCACAGAGACGGTCAAACTGACGGAAGAATGCAGCGCAGCAATACTTAACCAAATTGCCGAAAAGAGAAAGGACCCCGGATGCCCAACCATCACCTGTTCAATCGGGGGCCAACAGTTTGACCATGCTCTTTGTGACCTGGGGGCCAGCGTGAGCGTCATGCCAAAGACAGTCTTTGACAAATTGGATTGTACACAGCTTGCACCAACAACCATGACACCCCAGCTGGCCGATTCCTCCATTCGCTACCCTGCAGGTATTGCAGAAGACATCCCGGTAAAAATCCGAGGATATTTCATGCCAGTTGACTTCGTGGTGCTAGACATGGAACTCACCAAGGAAAATCCTCTCATCCTGGGGAGGCCATTCTTGAGCACCGCTGGGGCCCAAATAGATGTTGGAGCTGGAGAAATCTGCTTCAACATAAATGGCCAGGAGGAGAAGTTTGAATTTCGACCCCGCAAGCAAGAACAATGCATCACGATCCGTATCAAATACGGACCAAACACTCAAGGCATACGGGAGGTCGAAATCCAGCCCCAGGCCTTCATGAGCAAGCCAAGGAAAGAAAATAAGGAGAAGCCAAAAGCAACTCCTAAGAAGGAGCAAAAGGCTGTGACACAGCCTAAGAAAAAGAAAACTGCTCCTAAACAAAAGGGCAAGAAAGAAGAGGTTTCCACACCACCAAAGAAGGTGGTGCAGAAGGGACAGGAAGAGCCACCCGCCGCTGCACCACCCAAGGTTATCAAGATGGAATGGAGACCCAAGAAACCAATGGACATGCCATCCACAAGCACAAAGATGGAAGAAGTCCTGCCCAAACAAAAGACCAACCCTACGCCATGAGCTACAGGATAGCTTGGGGGAGGACCCCCACTTGAGGTACCTGCATTGCATATTTAATTTCTCGTAATTTTATTTTTCATTTTATCATGTTTAAATTCAAGTTTCTTGCATTGAAAAATTCAAAAAAAAATTCCATTCCATATATGTGCTTTGAAATGTTTAGTTCCACCCATGTTGAAATGATTGGTTGCTCTGTTTTATGTCTCATTTGTACTTGTTTAAAATAGAGTTTTCTCTAGTATTTGGGTTTATCGGCTTTACATTATCATGCTCTAGAAACTTGATTTAGTGGGTTGCATACAATTACTCTCATCTAGGTTATTGCGCGATATGATATAGTGACTTAGACCACAGCAATGACTTTGTCCCTTTGAGAAAACCTGATGTCCGGAGTCTTTATTTTAAAATGTTCAAAAACAATAGTTCCTCAATGATCGCAAAATACCCACCAGAGCCATATGAATTATCCATAGTAGAAGAACCTTCATACGCTGCTTGTTCGTACATTGAGTTCGGTCGGATTGTTACCGATGTGAGATTATGACTCTACACCCATGATTGAGATTCACTTGCACCCACCAAATAAACGCCAACTCTTACACTGAGACTTGCACACAACATGCACCCTTCACCATCCACCAACTCTTACACTGAGAGTTGCGCACCACTTTTTGCACCAAATAAAAATGCCGACCCTTACCCTGAGGATCGCGCACCCCTCTCTTGTAGTTTGCAAAATTCTCCATGCATTGTTCATCATGACACCTCTCTCCGCCTCATCCTTTCCATCAATAAGTTTTGGGCTATGTTCTTAGTCAGAAAAAAAGCAAGAGAAAAGAAAGAGAGGAAAGAAAAAAAGAGAGAGATATATATAGTTAGAAGATTTATCGCTCTTGTAGGCAAACGGGAAAAGTCTTAGATCCCCGTTCAAAAAAAAAAAAAAAAAAAATGAGAGGATAGTTTTAGTTGTTCTTTGATAGCCCACCATTTCTCCATCTCATTTACCAATAAAAGAGTTATGTCATGATGCATGGAGACCCAAAAATACCACAAAAATTAGGAATCATCTTTCATTCCATCCACACACTTGCACATCTCAATCAAGGTGTATAGCTTAATCTCCGTAAGGTTTAGTCCTTGACCTCACAACATATGTGATACAAGTATGCCCACTTACATACCTACCCAAAATTCCACTCTCAGCTTTTAGTGGTAGAAAGAAGGCAAAATCTAAAAATGCCTTTGGTGAGGTTACTATACACTTTTGAGCGAACGAGTGGGTCATTTGAGGAACTTGGTTTATTTATAAAAACTTACAAAACCTCCAGACTGAAAGTTGATCTTGGGACGAATGAAAAGCACCGGTCTTTGAAACTGTTCTATTTTGCAATTGCCCAAGACTTGAGAAAATTAGAAGCCCCACTCCATCAGGAATCATAGAGTAGATACAATTGCTGATTTATTCAAATAGCAGTAGAACGCTCTCTTTTAGCTTGTACACTTGAGATATAATCGGCATCGTAGCAACCCCTGATCAACAACCCAAAGCAAAGACTTGCTCAGGACGAGCAAGGGGTAAGCTTGGGGGATCTTGTTGGCGGTCCTTAACTCCAATTTTTACCCGCCAACTATAGGTCATTATGGGGGAATAAATATTTCATCTCACATATATCTTTTCTATTGACCTAGTTCCACCTGTGCTTGAAGAAAATATTGTTTTGCAGAAAATACACCAAGTGCAGAAATTTCCGGAATAAAAGTACGCTTTTCGGAAGGCGTAAAACAAGCTAGAGAGCAAGGGGGCTATCTGGAGGCCACATGGGCCAGAAACACCAGCATGGATGCAGCCCAGGAGGTGGCACGGGCCCACTGGCCAAAGTCGGTCAGGGGGCGGCTCCACCCAGGCGCAGGCGCGCCTGTGGCGCGCGCGCCCCCCTGGCCGACCTGTAGGCCCAGCCAAAGGCAGTTGCCACCTGCCATCTGAAGAAGGACGGTTCCGCTGGTGGTTTTGACCATACTACCCCCGAACCGCCTCCAGCGCCCTATTTAAGAAGAGGAGAGGCCCCCCACCTTCACACACACCATTTGGAGCCATCTCTACACCTCTCACTTGTTCTTAGCATTAGTGTTAGTCAATTGGAGCTAGGCAAAGCTACTTGGAGAGCTTGTCTCTGTTGGCGGTCCTTATTGCATATCTAACCTTGCCAACTTAGGTTCATAGTTCACCAAAAACCACCTAGATAGGAGATTTATACCAACGAAATTCCATAGTTTTGATGAACACTTGTTTTGCAGGAGCATTCATGGAATACATATATTTTGGGCCAAAAACTAGAGAAAATAGAATAAATTTTTGAATTATAAAATAGGCCCAAAAACAAGACAAGAAGAAAAGAAGAGAAAGTCAAACCGACGTACCAACGTGACAAAACACCACGTGGGCCAACTCCAGGCCCAAGACCAAGCCCGCCAGCCAAAGGTCGGTGGCCGGGGCGGTTCACCTGGTGCAAACGCGCCAGGGGCGCGGGCGCGCCAAGGAACCTGCCGCCCAGGCCCACCTTCCTGGAGGCGGTACATTCAATGCTCCAGAGGGCGGGGCGGGGGTGTTTTGGTCATTTGTGCGTGCGGGAACCGACCATCTACACATATAAAAGCCCTTCTCTCTTTCATTTCACACATTCACTTTTCATTCTTCATTCTCATTCCTCCCTCTCCACTTCCACAAGCCTACACTAGAGGAAGAGTGGAGCCATTATACCTAGCTTCTAGCTAGAATAGAAGTAGGAGAGTGAGAGAGGTCAAGAGTGGAGTAACTCTTTTTGAGTACTCTAGGAGGCTAGTCTTCCACGGGGTGGAGTGTCGGATTTGTCGGCTCCCTCCTCACTTGTACCTCGGCGACTTCTTACGCTTGAAGTAAGAGGTTCGTGTTTATCTATTCGTACGCTCCTTACTGCAAAGTTATCTTTATCGTCGTTTGCTTGCGGGTTCGTCGACCGTCCTTGTGGCGGTAGTTCTAGTAGAGGACTCCTAATAGAGACGGATGTTCCTGGCCGACACTAGAACTGTAACGTTGGCATAGACGTGGTGTCTAAGCTGATTAGTTACCTTCGTTTGCCTCATACTCCACGGTTGAGGTGGTAGGCGGCAGGTGGTGACATCCCTGTCCGTCCTCTATAATCCCCCACGTCCGGGTACGGCGTAGAGCTACAGGCCGGCATCACCTGGCAGACCAGGTGCGATCCGGTGCCCGAAGCAAGTAATCAGCGGTAGAGTTACCTTTCTCTAAGGATTCATCCTATGGAAAACCTCACTTTCCCAGTTACCTACTCTCTCCTCTGGGCAACTTAGCTAAGACCTAAAACTGACCATACCGTTCTTCGTGAAGTTTATGATACCCTGTTTATCACCGGGTGAAGTGCTACAATGGTCTTTCCGTGCGCTTGTGGAATTTACTGCTTTCACTAAGAAATACCAACAAGCATTTCTGGCGCCGTTGCCGGGGAACGGTTGTCAAGTTTATTTCCGAACCTAGTTGCCCGTGTACCATGTTCTACCTTTGCTTCTATTTTATACTTTGTTTTCATCTTACAAAATGGAGCTACCAACCATTGCCAAACTATCAGCTCCTAAGGGCGAGCTCGCTAAAACGCCACAATCCTCGAAGCCAATCACAGCTTCTAGTTACGAGCTCCGTCCTGGCCTCATAGCCATGGTTCGGGACGAAGTCTTTTTAGGCTTGGATTATGAAAATCCATATCATCACCTAAGGGAGTTTGAGCAACTCTGTGAATGCCTAACCATTTGTGGCATGTCACAAGAAACTTTGCATTGGAAGTTGTTTCCCTTCTCATTCAATGAGAGGGCGAGACAATGGTACGACCAAACCGTAGGATTGGTAAATGGAGATTGGGAAGAACTTCGCGATAGTTTTTGCGTTGCATTCTTCCCTATATCTCGAATCGCTTCCCTACGATCTGAGATTCTCAACTTCCAACAACTAGAAAATGAAACTACAGGAGCAGCTTGGGACCGATTTTTGACCACGACCGAGTCGGTCCCGACTGTCTATTCCAAGCCATGTGTTATTACAACACTTTTGGCTAGGGTTAGGCAGAGAATCTGCCCTGTTGCTCGATGCATCTGCCAGTGGATCTTTCATACATAAGACCACAGCAGAGGGAGAAGCTCTCCTAAATCGTATTCTAGAGAACACTCCCCCACTAAAACCCATCCGGTTCAAGCCCGAGCCAGTTAAAGAGGAAGTCTCTTCGGCAATTGCCGAACCCGTGATTGAGACTACCTCTCCTGAACCGGGGGCCATAGAGGAAGTTTCCAGTCAAATGGAACTTCCTGTATTCGAGGATGAGCTTTTCGAAGATTTCAGAAACTCCTTGAAATACAAATGTCATAGGAGACCACCAATCTCTGTCACTCCTAGCGATCCTCTTGATGAATTATTTCTCAGAGAATCCGTTAAGGAGTTGACCGCTATCCTGAGCTCAGAATGGGTAGCAGAAGGAGAGCTCTCACCTGAAGAAATTCAGATTCATGCCCCTTCCTCAACCCTTCGATGCAAAATCCAAGGAGATTGGCTGGATGTTCTGTATAATCCCACTGTTGGAACAAACATCATGTCAAAATCCTACGCATTCATGTGTTTAGGAGAAAAACCCCGTACTCCAACAGTCAAATCCCTTAGAGTAGCACCTCGGTCTACTCTTAACGGACTTGGGATTCTACATAACATAACTCCCCATCATCAAGAAGTCGAAATGGCCCTGGACTTTCATGTCTTTGACATCCAGGATTTCGACATTCTAATCGGTCATCCCCTAGAAAAACTTTTTATAAGTCCATCAAAAACAGGGGAATTGGGAGTCAAACTAGGGAGAGAGCGTTTCTCTATTCAAGACACGCGAGCTAAAAACTCAGTGGCTGAACTTCCCCCTAGTAGACCCCTAGAGGTCATGTCGGTAATCCCTTTTGAAACCCCAGAGATGTCTTTAGAGAGCGATGCTCCTCACTTTGTAGAAGAGGAAGACGAACTGGGAGAAACCATAGAATTACCCAAAGAGGAGAAACCGACACGACCTCCCATTGAGCTTAAACCCTTACCCACGGGACTACGCTATGCTTTCTTACAAGGCAATTCGCAAACTCCTGTCATCATAAGCGATAAGCTTAGCGACAAGGAGACGGCCGAACTCATCGCTGTGTTAGAAAAGCATAGAACGGTCTTCGGGTATTCCTTGGATGATCTCAAGGGAATAAGCCCAACCTTATGCACACATCGCATTCCTATTGATCCCTCGAGTACACCAACTCGAGAACCTCAGCGAAGGCTGTTGACGGCAATTATACCCTATTTTTACCCCATGAAAAGCCGTCAACAATGGTCGAGTTCAGAGATAACACCATGCCAATGAGTAGTGACATAGGTACAATTGACTTGGTTCCAGATGTACGTGTCATTATTTGGGTGCAGGTGCAAACAGGCACTTTTCAGTGTTCGGGAGCTACAAATGAAGGTAGAGCAACCAACCAAGATGGTCAATGACCAAACCAACTCCACATTCATCAATGTCATATCCTCTGGAGACAGTGTGCAAAAGATGAGCACAAAGGTCAGGTCGGCCGACCTGACATTTGTGGGTCCAATACCACCATTGTGCTTAGAATTGCATGGTGAAACTACCTGCAAAAGATGGCCCTTTGATTCCACCAAAGGCAGGTCGACCGACGAAGGTTTGGGGCCATCTCGGACACTGCCAGAACATCAGAGACGTCAGGAAGACAGTGGTGAGTCACCCCCCAATCGGCCAGGTCGGCCGACCACCCTTTGGTGGGATGCCACCTGTCCTGACTCACCACCGACCTTGGGATACTTCTAGAAGGTGACACATGTCACCAGGGGATTGGACCCATGGTCGACCGACCTGGCAAGTGGACCAACCAAAGGTCGGTTGGCCTCCCACCGACATGCTGAAGCCTCCCGGAGCTGACACGTGGCAAATGGGTGAAAAGCCTCGGTCGGCCGACCGAGGGATTGGGCCCATCCTGGGTCGGTTGTCCCAAACCGACCTCAGGAGCACATCCTGGCCCTCCATTCAAGTCAGTTGTGAAGTCGGTTGATCCAACGGCGCATGGTGAAGATCACGCGGATCGCTGACGTGGCGTTTCCTTAGCCCTACTCCACCTAGGGCTATAAATACCCCCTCACTCCTCATTTGTAGATCATCAAGGAGAAGCCTCTTGAGAGCCATATAAAGCTATGTAGTCCACTATAGTAGTAGTAGTAGTGTGTGAGTTAGAGTGAGTCGAGCGAAGCTCGGGGTCTCCGGAGTCGTCTTCTGGAGAGTCTGGTATGTCTTCCTCTTGTTATAGTAAGGTTCTCAGTATTTAATATATATATATTATTCTTGCTTTGCTTTCCTCTGAGTAGTGCTAGTATTTACTTTATGCCTTAGTTATCGTAAGTATACACTCTTTCTGCTGGCACATTGCTCTCTCTTGAGCGTGCGTATGTTAGGCTCCTGAGTGAAGTGCTCTAGGCCCTTGTCTAGGTTTAGAGTAGTAGAGATAGTGTAGGCGCGGTGTCTAGACTAGATCTGCCGGTGTGAACGTCTGGCTGCACCCAGGAACGCCCACAAGTGTAGTGTGACAGCTTTCCTTTGGGACCTTGGAGTTCTCCTGAGCGTGTTGTTAGGTTAGATTGTAGGCCTGCACTGGTGGTCGCTTCAGGGTGTGTTATTTTAGCATCCTGTCTCGTCCATCGGCCGCAGCAGAAAGTTAGAGTTAGTTCTCACGTATACTTAGGATAGCTGGGTCAGGATCTAAACACTAGGACTAATTCATGGAAGTAAGCTAAGACCCATTATGAATCTTACACTCACTCGTTGTCCTCTCACCTAGCTGCTATTCCATTAGTTACCCCTTAGACTCTCTTACCAACTCCTTGGTCCATCCTTCCTATCCACTTAGCTCATCCCACTAGCACTAGTGATACTAGATGATAGACATCTGGATCTCCTTTCCCCTATTGACTCCTAGCTACGGCTTTCCCTTGGGAGAAATATAAATCAACAACCTTGGAATACTCCTTGGTGAAATGCTACAGCGGTAGATTCTGTGCGCTTGCGGAATATCCAATAGATATAGAATTACCCCTCCTGGCATCTCGAGCGTTGCTGCCATACTTCTGGTGGTTGCGCTAAGAAATGCCAACAAGCATTTCTGGCGCCATTGCCGGGGACTAGACTTTATGTCTGTCTCTAGTGATTTCGCTTAGAAATGTCAACAAGCATTTCTGGCGCCGTTGCCGGGGAAAGCGTCAGCCTAGGAGTTTTAATAGGATCGAATCCAGGGTCAGTGACCAGTCTAGTTAGCAATTAGTGTTAGGGTGTTACCTCTCACCTGTCTTGCTTCTCGAAGCAAGACGGTGCATGAACGGTTGTTGAGGTGAACTGGACATTGTCAAGTTCTACCTCCAGGGTTCATTCGAACCTAAACCCATTCAAGGAAGGAGGCTTTGCGCTAGTTATCAAAGAAGCCATGACCCAAAAGATCATCCCTGACTATTCTGCACCGTTAGCTGACTATATCACTACGGGTTCGCAGCTTAGCTTAGAGATGCAACTTTTGAGTCTGTGCTCATCATTATGGTGCAAGCCAACCCGTTTGTGGGAAACCACACGGGAATGCCAATGCCCATCTCCAATATTTCTTGTAGGTGTGTGGGACTTCCATTGTTAGAATACCTCCACAAAAGCCATTTGTCTTCACCTTTTCCATTCTCACTAGTGGGAAAGGCAAAACGATAGTTTTAAACCAACAGAGAAGAAGTCGTCGTTAAGAGAAACCCTTCTCATCATTAGTGATGGAACGGCTTCATCACTCATAATCCAATCATAGATTGTGAGTGATGACTTGATCCAAGGATGTCGTTCAATCCTTTTGTGAATCTTTGTGCTTCATTTTCCAAAGTTCCATTTTCCACTCTAGTAAGTCCTAGTTTGGTTGTGCTTCATGAGGTGCTTCCATAGGCCCTTTAAATTAAGCGTGGTGCTTAGGTTAATCTGCCTGCCTTAATCAAATAAGACATGGAGTCATGTTTGATTAATTGAACCAAAACTTCTAGTGTAGACTTTGGTTATATGCCTGGACTAACCCCTGCAGGAAGTTCAAATCCAAAAAGGGTAAGTTGTTGAGATAGAATCACAATTAAAGTGAACATTGAATGAAACCTCGATCAAGAAGAGAATGGAGATCTAGAAGGTTTGGCAAAGTGCAATCATCCCCATCCATCTCCAGGATGGAATGATGCACATTCAAGCTCAATCATCAATGGAGAGGTCCTGCTCTATGGACCTAAAACAGGGAGCCCTCGCTGATAAGGTATGTCAGTAGTTATCTCATATTTACTTTCTGCATTTCAATTTTGCATTTCCCTTTCAATTGCATGTTTACTTTTAGAATTGCATATTTTATTTCAACAAAATAATTTAGACATAGGGAATAAAACTTGAGAAGAGTGATTAGAGAAAAGTTGAGCTGGTGGGGCCACTATGGCCGGTCGACCGACTGTCTTGTGGGTCCACCACCTCTTCACTCGGCTAGAAGCAGGGATCCAAGGAGCAGCATAGGATGCCTTGATGCTCCAAAGAACAGGTCGACCGACCTGGACTTGGTGTCACCCGAGCAACTTTGCTATCTCCCAATGATGATAACCATGGATCCTATGCCCACCACACTAGCCAGACTTTGAGGAGAGATGGTCCATTGCTCATGACTTTAGCTTAGGATGCCACTTCGAGCATCTTGAATGCTTTAGGAAGCATGCCACCAGCCAAAGCCAGCATAAGGGTAGCAACGCATACTTAAGTGTTCCCATGGTTCATGGGAATCACTTCGATGCTTGTCTCCACTTCTGCTTTCTCATTTTCTCTTTCACCAAACACTAGACATAGGAATCCAAGTAACCTCAGCAACTTTGGACCATGACCACCACCACCCTTGCCGGACAACCTAACTTAGACTAAAGTGGTTGGGGGACACAAACCTTGGTCGACCGACCAGGTTTATAGTCCAATGCTAGTGACCTTTTGCAACCACTAGGATAGATTCCTTATCAGAGGGAGAGCATGCTGCATAGGGGCCAGGGCCAGGTCGGCCGACCTGCCCTTTGGGAGGCCTTGCCTTGCCCTTTCACCCCTATAACTAGTACCCCAAGTTGAGCTCAATACCACAGCATAACCAGTAGAATCATCTCGAGCTCACTTGGCCTTCTCTTTTCTCTTTAATGTTCTAAGCCTTCTCAAGCTTAGTGTAGTAGTAGCCATAACCAAAAACCCAAAAACATTTTCCTTTCCAAATGCATATAATATATATATATATATATATATATATATATATATATATATATATATATATATATATATATATATATATATATATATATATATATATATATATATATATATATTACAACCCGCCGAGCAACTTGGGGACCAGGTGGGGCCCATGGCTGGGTCGGCCGACCCAGCCTTGGTGCCACCCATCTGCCAACTTTGCCCCCTTGCTTTGCCATGCCATGTTCATGACTTGCTTTTAGCTAAAATCTTAAAATCATGACATGTATAGCTGCATAAACATCTAGATGAAGCTAGCTTGGCAAACTCTGCAGCTTTAAGCAAAGAACTTTCAATGCACTTAGTTGGTTTGTCGCTTGAGAGTGTCACCAGAGCTTGGGGGAGGCCCACCTCCTTCCAGCTTCTGGTATGTCTGATCATATAGGTATAGGATGAGTGCTACAAGAACATGAAGATGGGAAACTGTCAGCTTACATCCTAGGAACTAAACTCCCTCACTCTCATCCCTTGCTTTAGCTAAGAAGATGAAGAAACTCACCATCCCATTTAGCTGAGCAAGAGTGATTAAGCCACTAAGCCAAGCATAACCTTGAGAGCAACTGGCACTAAGATTTTGAGCTGGTAGACCGCCAAAGGTAGGGGTCAGCCGATCCCACCATTGAGCCTACTCATGCTCCTTTCACTTTGGCTAGATGTGTAGATTTAGGGACGACACTTGGATACTCAAGGGGTCTCCAAGTGTGGGTCGACCGACCCACGCATGAACCCCATGGGCATCCTGTTGTCTTCTACTCACCTCGCAAAAGAATCCTATACACACTATGCTAGCCAAACATTGAAAGAAGTGGTCCCTTGGTCCATCACTCTTAGCATAGATACTCCTCTTCACCTTGGGACCAAACCACCAGCTCATATCTGCAAAGTGGTCAACGAGACATGCTTGAGTGCTCCCATGGTTCATGGGAATCACTCAAGCCATGTCCCCACTTTTGCCAATCACCTTCTATCATTCACCAAGCACTAGACTAGGGAATCACTGAAATATCACTACCTCTGATCCACACCTAGCCTTCACTCTCCTGGCAAAAGGTTGAGAGTGCTTTGAGAGAGGCCAAGCTTGGGGGTCGGCCGACCCCCACTTTGTGCCAATTCGTAGATGGATTCATCGGGATTCGCCGCTCATAGTCCAATAGAACATTTAGTTGTGCTTAGGGGAGATCAGCCTACCTTAGCTTTGGGACTTCACCATTTGCCCTTCTTCCCCCGTGAACAACCTTGCAATGTGAGCCCAAATCCACACTTAGAATCATCTTGAGCTCACATTGCCTTCTCTTCTCTCTCTAAGATGGGGGATTCCACGAGCATGCTCCTAAAGAGAGAAAAAGAGAGATGTTTTGGGAGTGCACCCAACATAGTGTGACCTCTACTCACTTCCCACTTTGGCACAGAGCAAGGGGAGGAGCATCCTGAGTCAGTCGACCCAGGAGGTACTCTTTTTCCCCCGTGAACACTTGCGAGCCCTTCTTCCTGTAGCAATAGAAGTTTGACCTGCTCAACGAGCAAGTGTGGCATGTGTCACTACCCACTAGCACACCCTGTTGTGGGAGTGACTATGCCCCACAAGGACCACTATCACTTGGGAGGACTAATGCTAATGCTAATCTTTGTTTTCCTAGCGTGTCCTTGTGTTGTCTCACCTTTTGCAGCTAAGAGAAGAAGTTGTTCCCTCCAATAAATGCCTTGTGCACCTCCACTAAGAGTAAGAGAGTCCAAGAGCAGCCTCATGTCTGGCCCTCTTGGACCGCATAGGCAAGAAGCCAAAGTGTTGTAGGAACAAGCAGACCCTGTAGGTGAAAGTGTAGAAGAGATGATGAGGTAAAGCCCATGGACATTCAACGTCCATATGAAGACTTGCCATATCACACTCCAAGAGTGCGCACTCCTTACCCATGGGGGTGGAGAGAGGCATCATCAAAAGATGGACATGGACGACCTCATCGACAACAGTAAGCTTGGCTCAACAGAACGCCCAACCTCTACAACTATGCAAGATGAGCAAAAGCCAAGCTTGGGGGAGATCCTCTCCCCCACTAAGGTACGTTTATCCAAGGTATGTCTTCTATCTTGCATTTTCCTTTATTTACTTTATTGCTTTATAAATAAAATAAAAGTTTGTTTATAATAAAAAGGCTTATCTATATCATGCTTCATGAGTGCTCTTCTTCCTATGGAAATGATTGTTAAATTGCTAGTTAATGTTTCTCTAATGCTTGTTTACAACTTAGCACTTCTCTAAGTATGGATTATTTGGCACTCTTAACCATCATGAACTTGATCACTTAGTGGGTTGCAAGTGCTAAAACAAAGTCTAAGTTGTTGTGAGATATGATATAGTTGAGATAAGAGCTCTATACTATTATTCTAAGCACGCATGATTGCCAGAGAATTTATTTTAAAAACGCATGAAAAACTTAATTGTTCCTCAATGGTGTTGAATTTCCTATCACGGCCATATATATACCTTGATATATCCAAAAGCCTTCTACATAAGCTACTTGCTTGCATTGAGTTTGGTTAAGACTAGTAGAACCTTTGTTAGAGGTTTGTCATGGCCCTAAGATCAAGATCCCCAAATCACCAAATATGCTGCTTCTAATCCAGAAGTACGCAACCATGCTGCTCCTACCCTGGGAGTACGCATCTTATTACCATCATTTATGCTACTCCTATCCTGGGAGTACGCATCTCACTATTCATCATTATGCTACTCCTACCCTGGGAGTACGCATCTTATTACCATCATTTATGCTACTCCTATCCTGGGAGTACGCATCTCATCATTCATCATTATGCGACTCCTACCCTGGGAGCACGCATCATCATCCATACCGCCATTATCGTGCTGCTTCTATACTGGAAGTAGCACCTTCACCGTTTTCATCCCATAGGTTGCTCCATGCTCCAAAGTTACAGATTCTCTCTCAGTTATCATTTGTTAGGTGAGACACATCTCATAAAGGCTAGGCATCTATGCTTAAAAAAATAGAGAGAGAGAGAGAAAAAAAAAGAGAAAAAAAGGAAAAAAAGAGAAAAAAGAAGAAAAAAAAAGAGAGCTAGCCTTGTCTCAGAAGAAGTAGAGAGAGAGAGATAGAATCAAGTAAAGGAGCAACCTAATCCACCATACATCCACCTTTCTTCCATTACCTTACCATCCATTACAATCCTTCACTCCATTCATTCCATTTTACATCTTGATCTGGGGGTATGATAAGTCTCTTCTGTGGTCCAAGATCTTGTTCTTTCTTAACTAAGACAACATATGCATTGCTAGTATGCTATTCCTTGACATACCTACTTAAGCTCCACATAAAGCCTTATCAGAGGTAGGATGTTTTTGAAAGGCAAACACATGATGTGCCTTGGTGAGGATTCATACACCCCTTGAGTGACTTGAGAGAAACCATTTGATGAACATTAAGATTTCTTTTGAAAGGCTTATCAAAAAAACCTCTGGCATGAAACTTGCTAAAAGAATGAGAAAAGTAGATGCTCTAGTCAAAGCTGTTCTGTCTTCCAACATCCCAAGACTAAGTTAATGCCATAAGCCCCATGAGTGCTAGAGTAATATTGGTGTGTTAGTATTGCTAATTTTTTCCATTCAAAGAGAAGTTATTTATTGTGCACTTAGTATTATTGAGATATTAACTTAGTGGTAACACATGATCCACTGATGCTAAGTCTTATTGTTTGCTCGGGACGAGCAAAGGTTAAGCTTGGGGGATCTTGTTGACGGCAATTATACCCTGTTTTTACCCCATGAAAAGCCGTCAACAATGATCGAGTTCGGAGATAACACCATGCCAATGAGTAGTGACATAGGTACAATTGACTTGGTTCCAGATGTACGTGTCATTATTTGGGTGCATGTGCAAACAGGCACTTTTCAGTGTTCGGGAGCTACAAATGAAGGTAGAGCAACCAACCAAGATGGTCAATGACCAAACCAACTCCACATTCATCAATGTCATATCCTCTGGAAACAGTGTGCAAAAGATGAGCACAAAGGTCAGGTCGGCCGACCTGACATTTGTGGGTCCAATACCACCATTGTGCTTAGAATTGCATGGTGAAACTACCTACAAAAGATGGCCCTTTGATTCCACCAAAGGCAGGTCGACAGACCAAGGTTTGGGGCCATCTCGGACACTGCCAGAACACCAGAGACGTCAGGAAGACAGTGGTGGGTCACCCCCCAATGGGCCAGGTCGGCCGACCACCCTTTGGTGGGATGCCACCTGTCCTGACTCACCACCGACCTTGGGATGCTTCTAGAAGGTGACACATGTCACCAGGGGATTGGACCCCTGGTCGACCGACCTGGCAAGTGGGCCAACCAAAGGTCGGTTGGCCTCCCACCGACATGCTGAAGCCTCCCGGAGCTGACACATGGCAAATGGGTGAAAAGCCTCGGTCGGCCGACCGAGGGATTGGGCCCATCCTGGGTCGGTTGTGCGAAACCGACCTCAGGAGCACATCCTGGCCCTCCATTCAAGTCAGTTGTGAAGTCGGTTGATCCAACGGCGCATGGTGAAGATCACGCGGATTGCTGATGTGGCTTTTCCTTAGCCCCTATTCCACCTAGGGCTATAAATACCCCCTCACTCCTCATTTGTAGATCATCAAGGAGAAGCCTCTTGAGAGCCATATAAAGCTATGTAGTCCACTATAGTAGTAGTAGTAGTGTGTGAGTTAGAGTGAGTCGAGCGAAGTCGGGGTCTCCGGAGTCGTCTTCTGGAGAGTCTGGTATGTCTTCCTCTTATTATAGTAAGATTCTCAGTATTTAATATATATATTATTCTTGCTTTGCTTTCCTCTGAGTAGTGCTAGTATTTACTTTATGCCTTAGTTATCGTAAGTATACACTTTTTCTGCTGGCACATTGCTCTCTCTTGAGCGAGCGTATGTTAGGCTCCTGAGTGAAGTGCTCTAGGCCCTTGTCTAGGTTTAGAGTAGTAGAGATAGTGTAGGCGCGGTGTCTAGACTAGATTTGCCGGTGTGAATGTCTGGCTGCACCCAGGAACGCCCACAAGTGTAGTGTGACAGCCTTCCATTGGGACCTTGGAGTTCTCCTGAGCGTGTTGTTAGGTTAGATTGTAGGCCTGCACTGGTGGTCGCTTCAGGGTGTGTTATTTTAGCATCCTGTCTCGTCCATCGGCCGCAGCAGAAAGTTAGAGTTAGTTCTCACGTATACTTAGGATAGCTGGGTCAGGATCTAAATGCTAGGACTAATTCATGGAAGTAAGCTAAGACCCATTAGGAATCTTACACTCACTCATTGTCCTCTCATCTAGCTGCTATTCCATTAGTTACCCCTTAGACTCTCTTACCAACTCCTTGGTCCATCCTTCCTATCCACTTAGCTCATCCCACTAGCACTAGTGATACTAGATGATAGACATCTAGATCTCCTTTCCCCTATTGACTCCTAGCTACGGCTTTCCCTTGGGAGAGATATAAATCGACAACCTTGGAATACTCCTTGGTGAAATGCTACAGCGGTAGATTCTGTGCGCTTGTGGAATATCCAATAGATATAGAATTACCCCTCCTGGCATCTCTAGCGTTGCTGCCATACTTCTGGTGGTTGCGGTAAGAAATGCCAACAAGCATTTCTGGTGCCGTTGCCGGGGACTAGACTTTATGTCTGTCTCTAGTGATTTCGCTCAGAAATGTCAACAAAGGCTGAACAACGTGATGCGTGAAGTCATGAAAAAGGAGGTTCTAAAACTTTTTCACGCCGGGATTATCTATCCCGTACCACATAGTGACTGGGTTAGCCCCGTCCAGGTGGTTCACAAGAAAGGAGGTATGGCGGTAGTTAAAAATGATAAAAATGAGCTTATCCCGCAAAGAACCATCACGGGGTGGAGAATGTGTATCAATTACCGGAAACTCAACACGGCAACAAAGAAAGATCACTTTCCGCTCCCCTTCATTGATGAAATGTTGGAGCGGTTAGTGAAGCATTCTTTCTTTTGTTTCCTAGATGGGTATTCGGGTTATCATCAAATACCCATCCACCCCGATGATTAAAGCAAGACAACATTTACTTGTCCATATGGAACATATGCCTGTAGAAGGATGTCGTTTGGGTTGTGTAACGCACCCGCATCCTTCCAACGGTGTATGATGTCTATCTTTTCAGACATGATTGAAGAAATCATGGAAGTTTTCATGGACGATTTCTCAGTCTATGGAAAAATTTTCAATCATTGTCTTGAAAATTTAGATAGAGTCTTGCAAAGGTGCCAGGAGAAAGATTTGGTACTCAATTGGGAAAAGTGCCATTTCATGGTCCGCGAGGGCATTGTCCTAGGCCACCTAGTGTCGGAATGAGGGATAGAGGTAGATAAGGCTAAGATCGAAGTTATCGAGCAGCTACATCCCCCTGTGAACGTAAAGGGAATCCGCAGCTTCCTAGGCCATGCAGGGTTCTATAGGAGATTTATCAAAGACTTTTCTCAAATCTCTAGACCCCTCACAAGCCTACTAGCTAAGGACGTACCTTTCAAATTCACAGATGAGTGCTTGCATGCATTCAATACCCTTAAGAATGCACTCATCTCAGCTCCGATCATCCAACCTCTTGATTGGACCCTACCTTTCTAGATTATGTGTGATGCTAGTGACTATGCTGTTGGTGCGGTCCTTGGCCAAACCAAAGATAAGAAGCATCATGCAATCGCTTACGCTAGCAAAACGCTAACAGAAGCTCAGCTCAATTACGCTACCACAGAGAAAGAGCTCCTGGCAGTCGTTTATGCTATCGATAAGTTCAGGTCTTACTTAGTGGGAGCAAAAGTCATAGTCTACACAGACCATGCAGCTTTGAAATATTTGCTCACTAAGAAAGATGCAAAACCTCATTTGATTCGCTGGATTCTTCTACTCCAGGAATTTGATCTTGAAATAAAAGATAAAAAGGGAGTAGAAAATACCGTTGCGGATCATTTGTCGCGTATGCAGATTACTAACATGCAGGAACTACCTATAAATGACTTCCTACGCGACAACATGCTACTAAATGTCACAGACAACAACCCTTGGTACGCGAACATCGTCAACTATATGGTTGCCGGATATGTACCGCCAGGGGAGAACAGGAGAAAGCTGCAAGTTGAAAGCAGACGTCACATTTGGGATGACCCATACCTATATCGGGTATGTTCAGATGGTCTGTTGAGGAGATGCGTACCAGCAACAGAAGGCCTACAAATCATTGAGAAATGTCACTCTGCACCGTACGGAGGCCATTATGGAGCATTTCGCACACAAGCAAAAATCTGGCAATGCAGATTCGTTTGGCCAATGATGTACGAGGACACCAAAGAATTCATTCGGAGGTGTCGCAAGTGTCAGTTCCAAGGAGGCAACATAGCTCGCAACGCAATGCCGCTACACTACAACCTTCAAATTGAGATCTTTGATGTGTGGGGCATTGACTACATGGGACCATTCCAGAAATCCCAAGATTGCGAGTACATCCTAGTGGTTGTTGACTACGTATCCAAGTGGGTAGAGGCTATGCCCTGCAGAGCAGCTGACGCCAAGCACGCCAGGAAAATGTTTCATGAAGTGATCTTTCCTCGCTTTGGAACACCACGCATGGTGATAAGCGATGGAGGATCCCACTTCATTGACAAAACATTCAGAGCATTCCTGAAAGAGCTTGGAGCCAAGCACAACATAGCTACCCATATCATCCTCAAACTAGTGGGCAAGCAGAGACTTCCAATAAACAGATCAAGAACATCCTGCAGAAAATGGTCAACGATATTCGGAAAGGCTGGAAAAGTAAGCTTCCTGATGCACTCTGGGCATACAGGACCGCTTACAAAACCCCTATCGGCATGTCACCATTCCAGCTCGTGTACGGGAAAAGTTGCCACTTACCCATAGAGCTCGAACATCGAGCTTATTGGGCTATCAAGAGCTGGAATATGGATCTCAAATTAGCCGGCAGAAATCGACAGCAACAGATTTCTGAACTGAAAGAATGGTGGGAAAAGGCTTATCATAGTGCCAAGCTCTACAAATAACGAACTAAGAGATGGCACGATCACCGAATTAAGCTCAAAACCTTCAAGCAAGGCGAGAAGGTCTTACTCTTCAACTCGAAGGTAAAACTATTCGGTGAAGGGAAGTTGCGGAGCAAATGGAAAGGACCGTACACCGTCATCGACACGTCGACTCATGGGGCAATCACAATTCAAGATGATGACGGTAATATCTTCAAGGTTAACGGTCAGCGTCTCAAACCCTTCCTTGAGTCTTCCCACAATTTAAATTTCAGTGAAGAACTAGATCGAATAGATTTAATTATGCCTAGATTTTGAGTGCTCTCACTCTTTTTGATTAGGCTAGTTATTCTATTCTTTCCCATCAAAAATATTTTCTTTATCATAGAAATATTCCAGCATTTATCCTTGGGTTTCCCATCTTTTTACAAGTGCTTTGGATATTTCAAATAAATATTTTACAAAATATTCCTTGAAAATCCCTTCTTATCTATTCAAAAATTGGAGTGCACCGTGAGCCTCGAACACCCAACGGATCAAAACACCACATTTTGGAAACAAATAGACCGTTGGGGGCAACCAGGACGAAACCTGGGATCGAGCCGTGCCGCGACTGGCGCGCTCGCGCCAGGGAGCGAGCCGTTGCTCCCCAAATTTCATCCCCTGATCCTCAGCCCTTCTCTGATGCTCACCATATGGAGTTTGATCCTGCTGCATTCGCGAGAGACAGAGATGTCATCTCCACCAAGTTAGAGAGGGTGGCACACGCAGCGAACACCGCCCATGCTCTTAGAGCCCCTCACTAGAGCCGTCTACTCCACCCAAATAATTAGGCGCGCGCACTTTATTTTAAATTTCAGCTTGTTGCATTTCCCTTTTCAATTTACTTTGTAATAGTGCGCCTATATGTAATTTTCAGTTTTATAATTGAATAAATATATATATATTTTCTATCTTGTATACACTTGTTTTTGTCCTATGTGTTGCACAAAAATTCAAGAGACAGGTACAAAAACAAGTGTGGGGGAGGCTACCCCAACCTCTCAAAAAGATGCACAAAAAAATTCGCGCCTTAAAAATCATCGGTTTGTGCATCTTCTCACTCTCCACAAGTACTTTTATTTTTTCTAGAAATAATTGCGTTTTATAACTAAAAATTGGCTGCTCTACCTTTGTGCTCGCTGATCGATTGTGACTTGCATACTTTTTATTCCTCGCCAAAATTCTATCTTTCTGTGAGCAACTAATTTTTAGGGACTCCTTGAATATCTAAGTTATTGTGGGATGAGAGATAGTATGATGATATGAGACTTGTTTATCTCTTGCAGTAGACTTGGGTTTTTCTTTGCAAAAATATTAAAGCTTATAGCATGATCCTCAAGTGATGATTAAATTCCTACCAGAGCCAAATATTAGTGCTATTTTTACAAAATCTTGCCACATAGCTGCTTATCCTTGCACCAAAGTTGTGTCCCACTCTTTCGGATCGTTGCGAGAGAAGTTTCATATCCCCAAGATCGAATATCACACACACCCACCAAATAAAATTGCCGACTTTTACCCTAAAAGTCGCGCACATCATCCTCTCATCCATCCACCATAAAAATGCTGACTCTTGCACTGGGAGTTACGCAGTCATCTTCACCACAAATAAAACTCCTTCCACTACGCTTTTGGTTCTCTCTCTCAAAAATATCTTTTACCTGCAGAAATATGGGCTTCATTAGAATTATCCCGATCGAGAAAAAAAAATGATGATGATGAAAAGAAAAGAAAGAAAGAAAAAGATCTCCCCATGCTAGTATCTAAAAAAAAGAGAGAGAGAGAGAGAGAAGAAGAAAAAAAAGAAGGGGGAGAATAATAGAAAGAAATATCCTTTTATAGGGAAGCCCATATATTTTCCTTCAAATAAAAAGAGAGAGAAACTTGGCAAAAAGGAGTTCCATCCACATTCATATTCCATACACTTGCACAATTCGATCTAAGGCTATGTCCTTCCCTCCATTGATCCACTTCTTGACACAACAACACTTGCGAGGAAAGCACGCACCTCATCCATACCTATGAACTCCAGATATCAGCCATTAGAGGTAGGATGAGTAGCAAGGCGACAAAAGCTTTCTGGTGAGGATTAAACACCCACAAAAAGAGTGACTTGAGAGCATCACTTGAGAAATTCATCGCTATCTTTTCTTACAAAAATTTTCAAACCCCAAGTCTTGAAAGCAGGGAGACACGAGTTGACTTGAAATCCAGGCTGTTCCATCCCTCAATAAGCTCAAAGATTACTTGGTAGACATTGTGAATGCTCACAGATAACAAGTGAGGCTTGGAATAATGCGTATGCGGTTAATATCTCAGGAAGACAAAACCACCTTAGTGACTTTTGCTTCACTCGAGGACGAGCAAAGCGCTAAGTGTGGGGGAGCTTGTTGGCGGTCCTTATTGCATATCTAACCCCGCCAACTTAGGTTCATAGTTCACCAAAAACCACCTAGATAGGAGATTTATACTAACGAAATTCCATAGTTTTTGCAGGAGCATTCATGGAATACATATATTTTGGGCCAAAAACTAGAGAAAAGAGAATAAATATTTGAATTATAAAATGGGCCAAAAGCAAGACGAAGAAAAGAAGAGAAAG
The DNA here is from genome assembly GCA_018135685.1 of Themeda triandra. NCBI lineage: Eukaryota > Viridiplantae > Streptophyta > Magnoliopsida > Poales > Poaceae > Themeda > Themeda triandra. Next base: position 418,527 of record JAENPR010000144.1, on the reverse strand, counting down.
GCCAAACCGACGTACCAACGTGACAAAACACCACGTGGGCCAACTCCAGGCCCAAGACCAAGCCCACCAGCCAAAGGTCGGTGGTCGGGGCGGTTCACCTGACGCGACCGCGCCAGTGGCGCGGGCGCGCCAAGGAACCTGCCGCCCGGGCCCACCTTCCTGGAGATGGTACATTCAATGCTCCAGAGGGCGGTGCGGGGGTGTTTTGGTCATTTGGGCGTGCGGGAACCGACCATCTACACATATAAAAGCCCTTCTCTCTTTCATTTCACACATTCACTTTTCATTCTTCATTCTCATTCCTCCCTCTCCACTTCCACAAGCCTACACTAGAGGAAGAGTAGAGCCATTATACCTAGCTTCTAGCTAGAATAGAAGTAGGAGAGTGAGAGAGGTCAAGAGCGGAGTAACTCTTTTCGAGTACTCCAGGAGGCTAGTCTTCCACGGGGTGGAGTGCCGGATTTGTCGGCTCCCTCCTCACTTGTACCTCGGCGACTTCTTATGCTTGAAGTAAGAGGTTCGTGTTTATCTATTCGTACGCTCCTTCCTGCAAAGTTATCTTTATTGTCGTTTGCTTGCGGGTTCGTCGACCGTCCTTGTGGTGGTAGTTCTATAGAGGACTCCTGATAGAGACGGATGTTCCTGGCCGACGCTAGAACTGTAACGTTGGCGTAGACGTGGTGTCTAAGCTGATTAGTTACCTTCGTTTGCCTCGTACTCCACCGTCCTCTGTAATCCCCCACGTCCGGGTACGGCATAGAGCTACAGGCCGGCATCACCTGGCAGACCAAGTGCGATCCAGTGCCCGAAGCAAGTAATCTGCGGTAGAGTTACCTTTCTCTAAGGATTCGTCCTATGGAAAACCTCACTTTCCCAGTTACCTACTCTCTCCTCTGGGCAACTTAGCTAAGACCTAAACCTGACCATACCGTTCTTCGTGAAGTTTATGATACCCTATTTATCACCGGGTGAAGTGCTACAATGGTCTTTCTGTGCGCTTGCGGAATTTACTGCTTTAGCTAAGAAATACCAACAGTCTCCAGGAGGGAAAGCTACATCTTTGGTATACATCTATGGAGCGTTCTTCCTTAGTCAAGTTCTCATCTTATTTATATAGTTGTGCATATGAACTAGAGTATAGTCTAGTACACGATATATTCGATGATCAAGAACTAGGCCATAGTTCTTGTGAGAGTTGTTCATCGTGTTCTACATTGTTCTTCATCGTTCATATGTTTTACTTGTTAAGATTAGATTATAGGAGAGGAATAGCGGTTTGATGTACCTTCGAGTTTGCCTATGTCTTAGCTCGTCCATCCGTAGGGTGGGAGTCCTGGGGGGACGTAGGTAGCTCCTCCGGATGCGAGGGAACCTTCGGATATGTCAGCATGCCACGGTTGAGGTGGTAGGCGGCAGGTGGTGACAGCCCTGTCCGTCCTTTGTAATCCCCCACGTTCGTATGTCGAGTAAGAGTTCGTAAATGCCGCCATCGACTAGCAGACCAGTTGCCGCGGTCTCCCCATATTCCTAGTCTATAGTCGAGTCTTGACTTGTATAACATGTAGAATTAGTTGTTCTAGCATTGACTGTATAGGACCCGCCTGCTCCGCGTAGATTATTCTTTATTCTTTATTTTACCTTTATCCCTTTGAGGTTGCTCTAAGTGTGTGTCTACTATCCAAACTACCGTATGCTTACCCCCGTATAGCACATTGGTCGGTTTCTCCTCATGCTAGATATTGTATTCATACACATGCTAGATTACTTAACTACCCCATGCCTTCCTTTGGGAAATTATAAATAACGATACCCTGAATACTTCCGGGTGAAATGCTGCAACGATAGATCCGTGCGCTTGCGGATATTTATTTAATAGGATGTGATCTATCTCTTGGCAACACTCGCGTAGTTGCTAGAACCAGTTTCTAGTAAATATGCCGAGTAAAGCCATTTAACGTTTCTGGCGCTGTTATCAGAATTAGGCTCTAAGTCTATTTTGGTAATCGCGCTAAGAAATGCCAACAATTTGTTAGCTGTCATGTTGTGTTCTGGAAAGTGTTATCTATTATGGTTGACTATTATGATTATCAACTGCACTTTTCAAACTGTGATGACCACACAATTCTAGCAAATTCCATTGCATTGTTCGAACATACAGATCATACAAGACACAATAGTTCTTCATGGCTACTTAATGGCAACATACATCATTGCACATCCAAGCAGTACACATACAACACAAACAAAAAACTAGTTCATCTTCCAGATTACATCATCCATCTTCTGCTCTAGTGCCTTGCTTTGCTGCTTGTCCACATTTCCGGTATCTGCACGCGGCGGCCTAGCGACGCACGCTGGGTACGTCCATGGCGCCACTACCACCACAGTCCAACCCAGATTGTACCTAAAAAGGCCACCAACAACAACGACAACCACGACTATTCCTGGAGCACTGCTGTGGTGTATGGCCACACTACTGGGCGCCCTTACCCTTGTCACCGGAGCCACCGACATCATGTCAGCACCGACACACGCCGACCACTTCGCCGCCAACACCAACACTCACCAGGTGTTTGGTGGGAAACTCGTCCAATTGGGTCAGCGTCTCACGGCCAAAGAGGCCCAACAGACACGCCTCGCCATCAACAATGACATTGCCACTAGACCCATGAGCAACAGGCACATTCTCCCCAACCCCCATAGCGCCACCATTGTCGTAGACGACCCTGCTATGGAGACAGAGCTGATCTACGACAACAACTATCCCCAAGATGTCAGCATGAAGCCGGCCGTCGATGACAACATGTCGTCGCGCAACGTCCATTACAATGCTATATCCTCAAACAACTACATCTACTTCATCTTCGGCTACAACGACATCAACTATGGCAAGCATCATGATGACACCAGCACACGCCAACCTCCAGCGGCGACATACGACAACAGTGTACCAACGAGCGTCCTGCAAGGACAAGGGCCGGTATATGCCACTGTCGTGATCTTCATCAACAACCTAGGCCTCAAGATTGTCTACATCAATTACACCTATACAATGATCATCTGTAACGACACGCCCCCGAATGACTACCCCATTTACGTCTGCATCGACAAACTGCTCTACGGACGAGAGTCTGCACCAGCTCGCATGTGCAACAACCACACCAACAGCTACAACGACAATGTCCTCTATGGCCTGGAGTATGCAGTGGCTCGCACGCCAGGGATCATCGTCAATAGCATCACCGGCTAGCTACAATTTCATCACGAGGACGCGCCGATCGGGGAAGTGGGGAGTACTGTAACAAGTGCAACTCATGGCCCACAAATTGGCAAGAAATTGGGCCAACTAAAGGGCCCAACAAGGGATCAACGCAGCTGCCGCCGCAAGAAGCCGTGCCTCGCGGGCCTAAGAGGTCGCACGCGCAAGAGGAGGGACCAGGGGCGCAGCCCCGGCGCTGTCGCCACTGTCTACGGAGGAGGCCACATCATCTAGATAAATTAGGAAAATAGAAATAAATAAAATATGAAGCGGGGGATCCGTATGAGCTCCGGTTGCTTAGGGCTAAGTCGTGCCAGGACTATAAAGAAATGACCCCATGTACTCGTTGCAATGAAGTAGAGAATTAGGTTAATCCCAACCTTGGCTCCCTAGCTCTTGGCCCCCTCCTCCACAACCCTAGCCGCTGCCCCACCCTGCGCGCCGGCCCCTGCGTAGCCGCCGCACACGCGCCGCATGCCTCGTGTCGTCATGCCACTGTCTCCCTCCGCCCTCGCCCCTGCCGCCACGTGTCAAGGCTGAAGCTTCTGTGTCCCCGTTCCGTGTCCCCGTCCGTGTCCCCAACACGCGTCAGCCGTCCATTCGTTCCCGTCCGCAACGCAGGCCGGTAGAAAACGGAGCCGCACGTCGTCCGTGTACCATGGTCATACGCTTATCATTTTCTGGCCCCAAATTAAAGGAATATCACATAGTTTTTGTAACCAAAGAAAAAGTATGTATGTGTAGGTGTACTATCATATATCTCTTGCCGGCTTTGATCCTTCGTAGATAATTGCATCACGTCGCAGACAAACAACCTTGCAGCTGCGCCGGACTTGGAACTACCGCCGTGGTACGTGGTCGTTTGTTCTCTCGCGGGAACCAATGGATGGCCGACGCGTGTTCGGGGACACGAACGGGGACACGGAACGGAGACACAGAAGCCTCAACCTTCCGTCGGTAGATAAAAGACAATTGTACGTTACAGCATGGGCAAAGACAATTGTACGTTACAGCATGGGCAGATGGCATACCATCTGAAAACCCAAAGAATCCCGTTTTAAGCAGAAAACAACCTTTGCGGAACTTCTCGTGAAGGCCCAGCACAACCAGATTAACCACCCAACTACCAGACTAGAGAAACAACGAAAGCCTCCATGGCGAACTGTTTTTCTTGGACTTCTTTTACCGTTGTCTTCAGGATTGAAACATCATCGTGGAACAAAATGTTAGAATGTTTATTATTTGTTACGTTTGAACATATACCTTACCTTGTCGTAAAACTAGAACACTCTTATTTAAACTGAAAAATGTTTACATAAGTTCGATATAATTTGTGCATATAGACCGACTACATGGTGGGCCTTCTATGAGCAGAGGAGAGATGAATCTAAACTGGGCCAAATGATTGCCGAGGTGGAGTTGTGCGTGCTTCTCCAGACGACACATTTTCGCTGTCGCTTTGACGTCATCTAAACACAATTGAGAGAATTTGGCTGTGGATTGTAGACTGGTGGATACCCTTCTCCTTCATGGATTTGCATTGAAGTGTGGTGGGCACTGTTCATCTACGTCGAGAAAAAGAGTGTTAGAAAGGACATGAGAATGCGACGGGCTAATACTCATACATGCGCGTCAGGAAGGCCGCACTCGTGGCCGACTTTGGACAGCTACACGAAATGACAAATACGTTTAGAGGTATTGTCTCATAGACGTTTTCGTGTATTGCCACGTAATTTTAGAACGACTTAACAGATATATATATACCATGGTTGTTTTTTAAGTTTTCTTATAGTAACTCATAATTTCTTAATCTATACAAAGAATAAAAGTAAAGTTGTGATGACAACACAACTTATATAGTGGTATAATGGTTGTTTTATAGTTCTAAATTTTATCTTATGAGACAGTTGTTTTGCCAAACGACGTCTTTCTCTCTCTTCTCTCTCTTTTTTACACATCAATAAAATCTTACTCCCTCCGTCCCTATTTAAATGTCGTCCGGGAAGCGTGTTTGTGAGGAAAACACGGTTTTCTAATGACACCTTTTTAGGGACAGAGGGAGTATGTGGCACTTTGTTCATGAACATACACTTACAAGGAGTTTCTATGGTCTAGTGAGGTGCCCATTCTTATACACCTCAACACGCATGACACTGCATGACATGAGGTATAATGAGACTGTTGACATATAGGTGCTTCTCTTAGACGTTGTACCTCACTAGTAGAGAAAGGGGCTCTACTCCCGGTTCCCAACCCCCTTTATTCCTGGTTTTGGGAACTGGGATTGCCAATGCGGGACTAAAGGGTGGGACTTTTAGTCACGGGTCTCGCAACCGGGATTACAGCTCATCCTCGAGACGAAAAAATAAATGAAATCTTGGAGACTTCCCTTGCTGGTGTGAGATTCGAACCCAATACACCTTGCCTCGCGCAAAGATTCCTTACCAACTCAGCTGCGCACTACATGTGACAGAGTCCTGGACGCTCTCCTTTCAAATTGACCCGTAGTGGACCTTTAGTCCCAGGTGAAAGACCTTTAGTCCCACTTCGTAATACCAACTGGGACTAAAGGGCCACCCTTTAGTCCCCCGGTTGGTGTTACGAAGTGGGACTAAAGGTATGCAACCTTTAGTCCCACTGTTGACACAAAATGTGGCGCACTGTGTCTCACACACAGCAAGCCGGAAAGCCTAGCTTCAATCGGGTGCCCGGGCGTCAGAATCCGGAAGCGTGCCAGTCGATTTGACCTGAAAGTCGACAAGGGAAGAAACAGTAAGATCAAAAAACTGGAACATGCTGGGTGAGACCAGACAGTTCCATCTTTACGGCCCTGGAGCCACTTACGACGACACATAGCTATAGAAGCTATTTGCCAACAGATTGCAGTTCATTCGGCTAGAGTAACATAACTGATGTAAACAGAATGAACTTGCCAAATACGGTAAATGAAGACATGTTTGAACAAGATTAAATCATTAAAGCATATCAAACTATATCTCAGGTTTAAAGCATCATCAAGCACTAATAACTAAAGATAAGTAACTTATAAATATAAATCTACTAAATAACACATGCATAGGCTACTCCAACTAGTCTGCCGCACGTCTAGCCTTCATAAACCCGTCGAGCATAAACCCAAGCAAGCTAATCCACCGCATGATACCACTCACTATGAATTTACACCACTCCTTACTACTAGATCAATCCACCGCATGATACAATCTAACAATAAAGAGCTAAAAGCACGTAATTACCTAACAGATCCATAAATACTCGCTACATGTGTGAGCATAACCGTATCGGCAAGATTGCCGAATCGGGATCCATGAAGAAGGAACAAACAGGCAATATGTAAAAGAAACCTATCAGATTAAACCGATCTCTCGTCCACCGGATGACTAGCTCTAGAGTAACCCAAAGACCTGCATCTGCCGCACGATACCCGGTCCTGTCAAGGCTTATCTACATCTAACGTGAGTGAACCCACAACACGTGACAATCTAGATTGATCTAATTCGGCTATATGAAATTGATCTACTTGATATCGAATAAACATGAGATTATGACCAAAAAGCCGAAAAGAGCATCAATCTAGATTGGGCAAAAGAGTGTTGTGGGTTCACTCACGTTAGATGTAGATAAGCCTTGACAGGACCGGGTATCGTGCGGCAGATGCAGGTCTTTGGGTTACTCTAGAGCTAGTCATCCGGTGGACTAGAGATCGGTTTAATCTGATAGGTTTCTTTTACATATCGCCTGTTTGTTCCTTCTTCATGGATCCCGATTCGGCAATCTTGCCGATACGGTTATGCTCACACATGTAGCGAGTATTTATGGATCTGTTAGGTAATTACGTGCTTTTAGCTCTTTATTGTTAGATTGTATCATGCGGTGGATTGATCAAGTAGTAAGGAGTGGTGTAAATTCATAGTGAGTGGTATCATGCGGTGGATTAGCTTGCTTGGGTTTATGCTCGACGGGTTTATGAAGGCTAGACGTGCGCGTACTAGTTGAGTAGCCTATGCATGTGTTATTTAGTAGATTTATATTTACAAGTTACTTATCTTTAGTTATTAGTGCTTGATGATGCTTTAAACCCGAGATATAGTTTGATATGCTTTAATGATTTAATCTTGTTCAAACATGTCTTCATTTACCGTATTCGGCAAGTTCATTCTCCGTTTACACGTTATGTTACTCTAGCCGAATGAACCGCAATCGTTGGCAAATAGCTTCTATAGCTATGTGTCGTCGTAAGTGGCTCCAGGCCGTAAAGATGGAACTGTCTGGTCTCACCCAAAGATGTTCCAATTTTTTGATCTTACCGTTTCTTCCTTGTCGACTTTCGTGTCAAATCGACCGGCACGCTTCGATTTCGACGCCGGCACCCGATTGAAGCTAGGCTTTTCGGCTTGTCAGGTGTGAGACACGGTGTGCCACATTTTGTGTCAACACACTTTTTTGGGCACGCCCGGGGGACCACTTCTCGCCTAGGATGGATCGGAAATTGACAGCGGTCACGTTCGAACGTGACCTTGGACGAGCCGGCCGGTGCAACGCCGGATGGTAGAGCAAGCGATGGAACAAAGATCGGCGAAATGTCGATGTCTTTTTCCAAGAACAAGAGTGGCGAGTGATCGTCAAGCAATCATCGCCACGAGTTCTTCTCGTCGGTCGGCCGATATTACCGACGAGGAGGAGATGCGAGGGTAGTTGGAGCCATTTACAAAGCCGTGGGAGACACTATGTTGAATCACAACACGCTTTTTCAAGGCACCTTCCGCAAAATCATGGCTGATACTTTTGGGCCGCGGTTGACAAGCGCTTTGAAGAAAGATTTGGAGAGCTTGCTTTGGGCCGGTGTACTTCAACACTCAGAAATCAACTGGAGGAGAAGAGATGATCGGTACAAGCAAGGATGGAGCTGTTCACGATGAAAAAGAGAAGCCTCCTGTGACCGAGCAGCAAACTCATGGTCAAGTAGCTTTTGGTGCAACAACAGATATACCTGCATCTGCTTACAAGATTGCTCCAGTGGCAAACAGGATGCAGAAGAGTGTTTATGGAGATTAGTACAATGAGTTTACCGATTACAGTGCTCTGAGTGCTTTGCCGAATCCAGGGTACAGGAGTGCATCAGGAGTACCTTCCAGGAGACAGGGAGCGCAAGATGCAAATGATGTCCTCCTAAGCAGAATGGCTGATATGATGCAGAATCAATTCGGCCTGAAACCAAAGCATCAGACATATGCATACAAATCTCCTTTCCCAGAGTGGTACAATAGGGTAGCTCTTCCACCAAGAGTTAAGCCACCAATGGATTTGACCAAGTTCTCTGGTCAGGATGACACCAGTACCATTGAGCACATCAGCAGATATCTGATGCAACTTGGAGAAGCTGCTACTGATGAAGCTTGGAGGATTAGATATTTTTCTATGTCTCTGATAGGGCCGGCTTTCACATGGTTTGCATCGCAGCCGGCTAATTCCATTGGCACATGGGCAGAATTGGAGCAAAAGTTCCATGCATACTTTTATACAGGAACCAATGAAAAGAAGATGGTTGATCTATGGGCTATGAGGATGAAGACTACTGAAACACCAATGGAGTATCTTCGCAGATTCAGAGAAGCGAAGAACATGTGCTATTCTCTGACTATTCCCGATGATCAACTCGCACAATTGGTCATTGCAGGCATGCTGCCACATATCAGAGACAAGTTATTTGGCATGGAGTTTGAAGACCTTGGACAGCTTGCACAAAAGTTGATAGCGATGAGCAATCAAGCCCAAGGGTTCAGAAGAGATGCTCGTTTTCAGAAGAACAGTGCAACTATTGACATGTATCAGGGATTTCTGGAAGAGGCATCTGAATATGAAGATGAAGATGAAGTAGCTGCTGTGGAGTTGAACTGGGCAAAAGAGCCTACTTTGGTCAGTCATCGATGGGTGAAGTAGCAAAAGGGATCTTATGATTTTGATGTCAGTAAGGCAGATAAGCTCTTTTTGTATCTTATTCAAGAGGGACGCATCAAGCTGCCAGAAGGACATCCTATGCTACGCCCTGAAGGGGTGAAGGATAAGAAGTACTGTGGGTTTCATGATACAGGTTCTCATCATATCAATGATTGCCGAGTGTTCAGAGTAAAGATTTAGAAAGCTATTCAAGATGGACACTTGAGATTTGATGGCAAGATGAAAGTAGACAAGAACCCGTTCCCTCAGAACATGGTCTCTTTCTCTATAGGCATGGTTGATGCCAGTGAATCCAAGGAAAAGGGAAAGATGAAGGTTCGACCTCTCGAAAGAGCCAAGGAGAGTGGTGCCGTTGACCCGATCGGCAAGTTACCAAGGAAGAGGTGCAACAAGTGCGGTTCGGAAATAGCCGAATGAGAAGGGTCAAACTTCGAGATGCAGCTAAGGGAAATTGCCGAATACACGCCGAGCCAAAGCGCGGTTACAAAGACGACACTTGTTGAATAAGTGGCAGAGGGAAAAGGAGATAGAGTATGATGAGGAGCAACAGTACATTGAAGAGGAGCACAGATTTATGGCAGAACGTCGAAGATATGAAGCTGAGGTACGCCAAAGAGAACAAGAAGAGTACAGGAGAGAGCAAGAGCAATCTCATTGGAATTGTTCTTTCTTCAGACACTGTTGGAATGAAGGCTTGAAGTTGCCTGCCAGGAACAATTGCCCTGAATGCAGTGATCAATATTCAGAGTACAGGCAATCTCGAGTCAACCGCCATCCCGTTCATGATAGACTGGGGATGAGAGTTCCAAAGAACGATCGGCGCCTAAAAATAAACAGTTTTGATGGACATCGGAGGAAACGATTTGCAGATCAAGCTTGGGCTCATAGCAATGTTCATAATGTAGAAGAAAGCTCATACAGGTGGCAAAGAGGTCAATGGTGCCCTCCTGGTTTAAGGAAAAGCCAGAAAAGAAGGGTTCAGCGTTTGAGGAATCAAGAGCTGAAGCAGGAATTAGCCGAAAAGAAACCAGTGTGGCGTCCTAAGAAAAAGGATGATGGACAGGGTCCTTCGGCTGATGCTAACATGGTGTTCTTCATCCCATCGGAGTTTAGAGCTCCTGAAGATCAGAAGTTCGGGATGAAGTATACTCAGACTTTGACGAAACTGAATGCCGAGACCTGATGGCTCAACTTGTGTTGACTCGGCAAGCAATCTTTGACAAGCCAGTTAAAAACCGTCATCTGAAACCATTATATCTGAAAGGATATGTCAATGGCAAACCTTTAACCAAGATGCTTGTTGATAGAGGGGCTGCTATCAATATTATGCCCTATGCTACTTTTAGAAAGCTTGGTATGACAAGTGAGGATTTGTTGCAAACTGACATGATCCTTCGAGATTTTGCTGGCAATGCTTCTGATACTCGTGGAGCAGTACATGTGGAACTGATGATTGGATCCAAGACTTTGATCACTACTTTCTTTGTCATTGATGGCAAGGGGCATATAGCATGCTTCGGGAAGGGATTGGATCCATGCTAATTGCTTTGTGTGCCTTCAACTATGCATCAAATTCTTATTCAAAGGGATAGGAGATGATGTAGAAGTTGTTCAAGCGATGATTCGCAAGTGTTGCCACTTCCGAGCCTCGCTTATTGGGAGTATGATGGACAAGACTCGCCTTTCGGGTAAGAAATGGAAAGGAGGTCCCGTCAATGTGTTCGACGAGATCAACGCCCGATCCAAGCAAATGGCTCGACAAGAACTTTAAATGGGCAATCCAATCGATGGCAACAAAGGCAAACGGGTCGTGGTTTCATGTCGGCCGACAAATTAGAAGAGATTGATGTTGGTGATAGTACAAAGTCAAGGCCGATGTATATTAGTGCAAATTTGGACCCAGAATATAAGTTGAAATTAGTAGAGTTGCTGAAAGAGTTTAAAGATTGTTTTGCTTGGGATTACACAGAGATGCCTGGTTTGGATCGATCAATTGTTGAGCATAAGTTGCCTATAAAACCTGGGTATCGACCCTTCAAACAACCTCCACGAAAAATTTATAAAGAGGAGGTATTGGCCGACGTAAAGAAAGAGGTTGAAAGACTGATTGAAGCAAACTTTATTCGGCCATGCAGGTATGCAGAGTGGATTTCAAACATAGTACCTGTATACAAGAAGAATGGAAAAATGAGAGTATGCATAGATTTCAGAGATCTCAACAAAGCTACTCCCATGGATGGTTACCCAATGCCAGTTGCCGATTTACTAGTGGATGCAGCAGCAGGGTATGAAGTCATTAGTTTTATGGATGGCAATGCTGGCTATAATCAGATTTTTATGGCAGTCGAAGATATTGCAAAGACTGCATTCAGATGTCCTGGCCACATTGGGTTATTTGAGTGGATAGTAATGACATTTGGATTGAAGAATGCTGGTGCAACTTATCAGAGAGCCATGAATTATATCTTTCATGAGTTGATCGGCAAAATTGTGGAAATTTACATTGATGATGTGGTAGTCAAATCCAGAAACCATGAAGAACATTTAGCCGATTTAAGGAAGACTTTAGAGTGCACAAGGAAACATGGTTTGAAGATGAATCCAAATAAGTGTGCTTTTGGAGTCTCGGCTGGTGAATTCTTGGGGTTCTTGATCCACAATGGAGGGATAGAAGTTGGGAAAAAGAGCATGGAAGCAATAGACAAAGTTGTGCCCCCAACTAACCTTACAGAGTTGCAATCGTTGCTAGGCAAGATCAATTTCGTGAGAAGATTCATATCCAATTTATCAGAAAGAGTATTGCCTTTCTCTCCATTGTTGAAGCTCAAGAAGGATCGAAATTTATGCGGGGTGACATACAAAGAAAAGGCTTTTGATGAGATCAAGCAATATATGAAGGCACCACCGTGTTGGTACCTCCACAACTTGAGAAGCCTTTCAAGTCAGTATGTGGCGGCCGATAGCCTAACAATAGGATCGGCCCTTATGCAAGAGTTTGATGGAAAAGAGAGGGTAATAGCTTACCTTAGTCGAAAACTGCTAGATCCTGAAACAAGGTATTCGGCTATAGAAAAACTCTACTTGTGTGTTTATTATTCATGCACCAAATTTCGGCACTATTTGTTAAATGCCGAATGTGTGGTGGTGTCTAATTTTGATGTAATTAAGCACATGTTATCGATGCCGATTTTAAATGGAAGGATCGGCAAATGGGTATTAGCACTGTCAGAGTTTAATCTGAGATATGAGTCGGCAAAGGCAGTGAAAGGACAGATAATTGCCGATTTTATTACTCAGCACCGTGATTTATCTGTTGATATGGTTAACATTGCCCCATGGGCATTATTTTTTGATGGATCATCATGTGACAAAGGTGGTGGTGCTGGTATTCTTTTGATATCCCCACATGGAAAGATATTTGAGTTTGCTTTTCAAATTGAATATCATGTCACCAATAACCAAGCAGAGTATGAAGCACTACTTAGAGGGCTTCGGCTATTGATAGAAGTAAAAGCTATCGCTGTCGAAATATTTGGTGACTCTGAATTGGTGATCAATCAATTAACAGGGCAATATGAGTGCAAAAATGATATATTGCAAGAATATCATTTACAGTGTCGGGAACTTTTGAAGAGCTTTTCAGTAGTGACTTTGCATCATATACCCAGAGAACATAATGGAGAAGTAAATAAATTAGCTCAAGCAGCCTCTGGATATCAAGAGAATCATGAAGTTCTTACAATAGAAGAAGATGCTTTCAATACTGATCAAGTGGATAATGATTGGAGGAGTGATATTATCAATTATCTGAAAGATCCATCTCAAAAAGTTTCCCGAAGACTCAGGTACAAAGCCCTTAAATTTGTACTTCTTGATGATCAATTGTACCACAAGTCCATAGATGGAGTGTTGCTCAAGTGCTTGAGTCAAGAAGAGGCTAAGAAGATCATGTTTGAGGTTCATGAAGGAGCTTGTGGTGCACATCAGTCGGCTTACCGAATGAAATGGATAATCAGAAGGACAGGGTACTTCTGGCCGACTATGTTGGAGGATTGCTTTGAATATTACAAAGGGTGTCGAGATTGTCGATATTTGGTAATGTTCAAAGAGCACTCCGCATCCGCTCGAACCCAATAATCGACCATGGCCGTTCGTAGGATGGGGTATAGATTTAATTGGACAGATCAATCCTCCATCTAGCAAAGGACACAAATTTGTGTTGCTGGCAACAGATTATTTCACTAAGTGGGTTGAAGCTATCCCTTTGAAAACAGTCACATCAGAAAATATGATCAGTTTTGTCAAAGAGCATATAATTCATAGGTTTGGGATCCCACAGACCATTACAACTGATCAGGGGACTCAGTTCACTTCTTCAGAGTTTTGTGACTTTGCCGAAAGCATGGGGATAAGGCTATATAATTCTTCTCCTTATTATGCACAAGCCAATGGCCAAGCAGAGGCATCAAATAAGATCATGATCAAAATCATCCAAGAAGATCAATGAGAAGCCAAGAAAATGGCACTTGGTCCTTAATGAAGCATTATGGGCTTACCGAATGGCTTGCCATGGATCCACACAAGCATCTCCATATGAGTTGGTTTATGGACATAATGCTGTGATGCCTTGGGAGTTGCAATCAGGATCAAGGAGAGTTGAATTGCAAAAAGATTTAACGGAAAAAGATTATAAGGATTTGATGATGGATGAATTGGAAGATTTACATTGAGAAGAATAAAATGCGTGTTGCCAAGTACTACAACAAGAAGGTTAAAGTTAAACAATTTGTAGAAGGAGACTTGGTCTGGAAAACAATATTGCCGATTGGTACAAAGGATAGAACATTCAGCAAGTGGTCTCCAAACTGGGAAGGACCTTTTCGAGTGGTCAGTTGTGCACCTGGTAATGCGTATATATTGAAAACGCTATTTGGAGAAGAGCTTACTAGAGCCATCAATGGTAGATACCTTAAGAAGTTTTATCCAAGCATCGAAGTTGGATCTTAATTACGACTATGACGTAAATGTGGTACAGCCGATTGAATAAAATTGCCTTCAGAACAAAGGAGAGAAGTTGGAGAAAGAATAGCCGATATTATTGTATCGCCTCTAGTGCAAAAATAGCCGATATCGTGTGTATCGTCTTCAGAACAAAATAGCCGATGCGGTTGTATCGCCTTTAGCCAATTTTTAAAGTATAAGTGAACAGTTTTGTCTCTCACCGGTAGGTTTATCGGGAGAAGATAAAGTGAATTGAAGTGCTACGCTACAAACCGTCAAGTCATGGAACAGGGCCAAGATCTAATCGGCTAAGACGATGTTACGCGTTCGGGAAAACTTCGTTCGGGAAGAATGTTGCAGTCAAGTTCTAGCTAAGGAAAATTTACAAATGCGACAGATGAACACCATCACAGACAAACAAGGACAAGGAGGAGACCAACATTCTTCATTAAAATTTTTTATTTACAACCCGCGCCAGTCCTAATACAAGCTACTCCTCTTCCTCGGTGAAGAGCTTGTTGAGGACGGACTCCGGGTTGGTGGCGTTGGCCATGGCGTCGGCGTGGTCGTCATACGCCACCAGGAGGCCCCCGATGCCGTCGACCTCGTGGGGGAGCCCACCCCGGAAGCCAGTCGGCATCGGAGCGTAGTCGTCCCCGGTCCAGGACGACATCCCCGCCAGGCCGAGCGCAGTGCCGAGGCGCACGCCGTGAAGGGCAACCTGGTTGATCTGACCAGGCACCGCCTCGAGGCGTGATGGGAATATGCCCTAGAGGTAATCATAGAGATGATGATATTCCGCTTGTATCCATGATATATAAAATGTGTCCATTGAATATCCATTAAAGACAACTTGTATTGATTGGCAATTATGTGAATTGTTTGTGGAACTCTTTTACTTGTATGGTTATTCTATATTCGTCCCTGGTCGGAGTTCATGTGAGGACACACATGAATATTAGACTAGCACATTATTAGTTGATGACTATGTTTCACAAGTCATGGACATGGAGATGTCGAACTAATAATGTGGGCACATGTATGACATGTAGGCCGGATCGACCCGACATGAGATTGTCTCTATACACATCGTATACGTTATGTCCTTCGACCGAGATTGTTGTATGTGCTCGAGATGTGTATCGACTTGCTTAGGGACCGACAAACGCTACTCCGTCACCGGGTAGTTATAAAGGATGTCTTCGGGTTTGTCGAGAAGCATGCTGCGAGACATAGACAATCAAGATGGGACTTGCCCCTCTCTAATGAGAGAGATATCACTGGATCACTCAAGTGATTGGATCAACAAATGCATGGCCGTGCTTGGGTTAAGTGTTAACCCACGAGTTGAACCATATATCATGAGGCAAGGAGTAACTTGTATATGATCGTAGTGGTTCGTCGATATGATCATTTGCGTACGCATAGGAGTTGTCATGCCTTGCTAGAGGCCGCTGTCGCTATTGGGCGAATAGGAGTATTCGGCCCATGTCTATGTGTGCGTGAACCCATAGGGTCGCACGCTTAAGAGGCTGGAAGCCTAATTCGAGTTGGACTCGAATTAGACAAGGCTTAGGGTTTCTAATGCGTCTCCAATTCGGAAAGCACATGAGAGACACCTATATAAGAAGAGGGGAGGGGCGTGGCCAAATATACACAACAAATACAATCCACGTCTTTGGCAGCCACCGTCGCCCTCCATGCTCTCGCCTTCGCTCCTCGCGGACCTAGCAGTCCGGAGGCGCATCGCTTCTACCTCGTACGTGTGTGATACCTCGGAGGTGCTGCATCTGGAGCACGAGGACGAACCGCACGAACCGCAAGTGGTGGGAGGAGTTGCTGGACAACCACGCAACTGCACGGCACTGCTGCGACGCGTTCGACTACATCGAGTCGTCTTCCGCTGCATCTGCGCGTCTACTGGTAATCCCGTAACCTATAACTAGTAGTAGATCCTGGGCGATGAGGTAGAAAAAGTTTTGTTTTCTGGCTAGCGTAGCACCCTCATAACCCTACAGTGGTATCGGAGCTCTATACTGCATTGTTATAGGTTCTGGATGTCGCATATGTGATATGCTCGGTTTTAGATGAGTCTCTGATCTTGGTTCATGATCTTGCCGCGTTGGTCTTGTAATGATCTACTCGTACCGGTCGGAATTCCGCCATCCGAGTTAAGTGATACATGTAAATCCAATCACGGCGAGTTAGAGATCAATCAGATTGATTGAATTGAACCCTAGGTCAAGTGCCGAGCGCATGTGATGCGCAGCGGTGGCAGATTGGATCAGCCACCGGGCGCCGGGTTGCTGAGAAAAGTTCTGTTCGTAAAACAGCCGTAACTTTTTAACCGTAACTCGGATCGAGACGATTCTTAAACGAAAGTTGTAGAGAAAAAAATTTTACATCCACCCCAAACTGACTTGTCAGTTTGGCCCGAGCCAGATTTGCGAAAAACGGCTTGGAAAATAGAGTTTTTCCTTGACTAGACAGGTTCGTATCGGATACTTACTGCAGAAGGTTTGGTTGCTTAAACAAGGTCATCCTAACGGTTAGGGACCTTGGAGCATGAGAAGTTGGTAACCCAAGCATAGAGATGCTATCCAACAACAAGAGTCATATGCGATATGATTAGCAAAGAGTTGCTTACCGATCTATCATGTCTTCTAGCGGTGATGCTAAAGCTCACTAGTCGACTTGCTAGTTGTGGGTCTTGAATCACTAAGTTTCAATCGAGGGATATTGATTTTAGTGGGAGTAAATCATATTTGATATTATTTACTCTATCATGGATATTTTGTCTTAGTATTTTGCATTACTTTTGTTGTAGATTAAATAGTGTCTTCTAAGCAACCATTTACTTTGCGTTCGATTCTTGAGAAAGATAAGTTGAATGGAACAAATTATGCGGATTGGATCCGCAATCGAGAATTGTTCTCGGGCCGAGAAAAAGGAGGAATATCTAGACACCCCCTTACCGATGAGCTCGCTGAAGGTCGGTGGCCAAGTGTTGGCAGTCCCGTAACAAGCCTAACTTTAAGAGAAAGAAGGGTCAAAGAAAAAGGGCAAGGCTAAAGATGAGATCTCTAAGCCGCTCTCCGCCCGCCCCCAAAGCTGGACCACCGGCTGATGCTAAATGCTTTCATTGTGGTAAGAATGGTCACTGGAAGAGAAACGCAAGCGTACTTGGCGTCCTTAGAGAAGGATGGCGGTAGTAAAGGTACTCCCGCTCATACGCTTGTTGTTTATGTTACAGACATCTTCCTCGCTAACTCTTATATCAATTCTTGGGTATTTGATACCGGATCGGTTGCTCATATTTGCAATACGATGCAAGGAATGATAAGAAGTAGAAGCGTGAAGAAAGGAGAGGTTGATTTCCGCGTGGGCAACAATGCAAGAGTTGCTGCGTTGAACGTCGGGACAATGCAACTTCACCTGCCGTCAGGATTTGTCATGGAATTGAATAATTGTTATTTTGTTCCTAGTCTAAGTCGAAACATTATGTCACCTTCATGTTTGATGAAGGATGGTTATTCATTTGCGAGAAAAGACAATGGTTGTGTTATCTCGAAGAATGATATGTTTGTGGCTCTTGTATCCATTGTGAATGGATTATTTATTTTAAATCTTGATGATGCACATGTCTCGTAATGTTAATGCTAAAAGGCCTCGGCTTAATGAGTTAAGTCCTACATATATGTGGCATTGTCGTTTGGGTCATATAAATGAAAATCGCATGAAGAGGCTCCATGATGATGGACTTCTAACTTCGTTTGATTTTGAATCTTACGAGACATGTGAGGCTTGCCTTTTAGGCAAGATGACCGAGACGCCTTTCTCGGTTTTCCCGAGAGAGCGTCCGACTTATTGGAACTAGTACATAGTGATGTATGTGGACCAATGAGCACGACAAATAGAGGCGGTTTTCAATACTTCATAACTTTTACGATGACTTTAGTAGATATGGCTATGTCTACCTAATAAAGCATAAGTCCGAAACATTTGAAAAGTTCAAAGAATTTCAGAATGAAGTAGAGAACCAACGTGGCAAGAAAATTAAGGCCTTGCGATCGATCGTGGAGGCGAATATTTGAGTCATGAATTTAGCAATCATCTTAAGAGTTGCGGAATTGTTCCACAGCTTACGCCACCCGGAACGCCGAGAGAAATGGCGTGTCGAGCGGCGTAATCGGACTTTGTTGGACATGGTTCGGTCTATGATGAGCCATCGGACCTACCTTTATCGTTTTGGGGATATGCTCTAGAAACAAATTCCGCTTTCACATTGAATAGAGTACCATCTAAGTCCGTAGTTAAGACACCATATGAGATATGGACTGGGAAGAGTCCTAGTTTGTCTTTTCTAAAAAATTTGGGGTTGTGAGGTTTATGTCAAACGGCTTATATCAGATAAGCTAGCACCCAAATCGGACAAGTGTTTTTTTTTCGTGGGATATCCAAAGGAAACTTTAGGATATTACTTCTACAACCGCTCAGAGGGCAAAGTGTTTGTTGCTCGAAACAGTGTTTTCTTAGAGAAAGAGTTTCTCAAAAGAGAGAAGAGTGGACAAAAGGTGTATCTTGAAGAAGTTCAAGATGAGCCGATCGAGAAGGACTCTACGAGTGATGCTAATGTAGCGAGAACAAGTTGAGATGCCCGTGGCCACGAAACACCTCCACAACCACGAAGATCGCAAGACTTCGCGAGTTGCGTGGGGATCTGTTATTGTTGGGCGATGACGAACCCGCAACATACGCAAAGCTATGATGGACTCGTATTCCGAGCAATGGCGAGTGCCATGAGATCCGAGATAGATTCCATGGGAAATAATCAAGTTTGGAACTTGGTTGACCCGCTCGATGGTGTTAGACCCATCGAGTGCAAATGGATCTATAAAAAGAAGAAAGATATGGACGGAAATGTTCACGTCTATAAAGCTCGACTTGTCGCAAAGGGTTTTCGGCAAGTTCAAGGAATTGACTACGACGAGACATTCTCTCCAAGAGCGATGCTTAAATCTATCCGGATCATTCTAGCAATAGCCGCCTATTTCGATTATGAAATTTGGCGAGATGGATGTTAAAACAAATTTTCTAAATGGAAATTTGGAAGAGGACGTGTATATGATACAGCCCGAAGGTTTTGTTGATCCAAATAATGCTGGAAAAATATGCAAGCTTAAGAAATCTATTTATGGGTTAAAGCAAGCATCTCGGAGTTGGAACATTCGTTTTGATGAGGTTGTCAAAGGGTTTGGCTTCCGTCGAGAATGAAGAAGAGCCTTGTGTTTACCAAAAGGCTAGTGGGAGCGCTTGTTGTATTTCTAATCTTGTATGTGGATGACATACTATTGATTGGGAATGACATTCCTATGTTGCAATCAGTAAAGACTTCACCGAATAATAGTTTTTCTATGAAGGATTTGGGAGATGCAAAAGATACATCTTGGGCATTAAGATCTATAGAGATAGGTCGAAAAGGCTAATAGGATTATGCCAAGATACATATATTGACAAGGTGTTGAAACGGTTCAACATGGAGCAATCCAAGAAAGGGTTCTTGCCTATGTCACATGGTATGCGCTTTAGCGACAAGCAATGTCCTTCATCGATGAAGAGCGCAAACGCATGAGTAAGGTTCCATATGCTTCGGCAAATCGGTTCCATCATGTATGCCATGATATGTACTCGCCCGATGTCTCATATGCTCTAAGTGTTGCGAGCGGTACCAAGACAATCCTGGTGAGAGTCACTCGGACGTCAGTTAAAAACATCCTTAAGTACTTGAGAAGAACTAAGGATGAGTTCCCGATCTATGGAGGTGAGGAAGAGCTCGTTGTAAATGGTTACACCGATGCTAGCTTCCAAACCGATGTAGATGATTCACAATCTCAATCGGGTTTCGTGTTCACGGTAAATGGTGGTGCGATGAAGGCTGGAAAAGTTCCAAGCGAGACAGGTGTCCAATTCTACAACGGCCGAGTACATTGCGGCTTCGGAAGCCGCAAAGGAAGGTGTTTGGATGAGGCGTTTCCTCATTGATCTTGGTGTGTTTCCTAATGCGGCTAGCCCATTGAATCTACATTGTGATAATAATGGGGCGATAGCGCGAGCTAAGGAGCCAAGGAATCACCAAGAACAAACATGTACAAATGGAAATTTCACCTCATTCGACAGTTCATCGCTGAAGGTGAAATTAAAATGTGCAAAATACATACGGATTTAAATGTAGCAGATCCGTTGACAAAGGCTCTTCCACACCTAAGCATGAGGCGCACATGAGGTCTATGGGGATTAGACATATTAGAGATTAACTCTAGTGCAAGTGGGAGACTCGTTGGGAATATGCCCTAGAGGTAATCATAGAGATGATGATATTCCGCTTGTATCCATGATATATAAAATGTGTCCATTGAATATCCATTAAAGACAACTTGTATTGATTGGCAATTATGTGAATTGTTTGTGGAACTCTTTTACTTGTATGGTTATTCTATATTCGTCCCTGGTCGGAGTTCATGTGAGGACACACATGAATATTAGACTAGCACATTATTAGTTGATGACTATGTTTCACAAGTCATGGACATGGAGATGTCGAACTAATAATGTGGGCACATGTATGACATGTAGGCTGGACTGACCCGACATGAGATTGTCTCTATACACATCGTATACGTTATGTCCTTCGACCTGAGATTGTTGTATGTGCTCGAGATGTGTATCGACTTGCTTAGGGACTGACAAACGCTACTCCGTCACTGGGTAGTTATAAAGGATGTCTTCGGGTTTGTCGAGAAGCATGCTGCGAGACATAGACAATCAAGATGGGACTTGCCCCTCTCTAATGAGAGAGATATCACTGGATCACTCAAGTGATTGGATCAACAAATGCATGGCCGTGCTTGGGTTAAGTGTTAACCCACGAGTTGAACCATATATCATGAGGCAAGGGAGTAACTTGTATATGATCGTAGTGGTTCGTCTGATATGATCATTTGCGTACGCATAGGAGTTGTCATGCCTTGCTAGAGGCCGCTGTCAGCTATTGGGCGAATAGGAGTATTCGGCCCATGTCTATGTGTGCGTGAACCCATAGGGTCGCACGCTTAAGAGGCTGGAAGCCTAATTCGAGTTGGACTCGAATTAGACAAGGCTTAGGGTTTCTAATGCGTCTCCAATTCGGAAAGCACATGAGAGACACCTATATAAGAAGAGGGGAGGGGCGTGGCCAAATATACACAACAAATACAATCCACGTCTTTGGCAGCCACCGTCGCCCTCCACGCTCTCGCCTTCGCTCCTCGCGGACCTAGCAGTCCGGAGGCGCATCGCTTCTACCTCGTACGTGTGTGATACCTCGGAGGTGCTGCATCTGGAGCACGAGGACGAACCGCACGAACCGCAAGTGGTGGGAGGAGTTGCTGGACGACCACGCAACTGCACGGCACTGCTGCGACGCGTTCGACTACATTGAGTCGTCTTCCGCTGCATCTGCGCGTCTACTGGTAATCCCGTAACCTGTAACTAGCAGTAGATCCTGGGCGATGAGGTAGAAAAAGTTTTGTTTTCTGGTTAGCGTAGCACCCTCATAACCCTACAAGGCGATCTGCCACGGTCGCCCCCTGGGCGTTCACGTGGTTGGCCGCCGCCGTCGCCGCCAACCTCAGGCGGTCCAGCTCCGCGTTGAGGTCTGCAAAGAAAAAACAAGACAGACCAGTAAGTAAACAGATCAAGAGAAACGAGAATCGAAAGCAATGTTGGTAGAAACAGGTACTAGTGATGGTCTCCATCATCTGTCGGCAAGTGTCCTCCCATTCCAGCTGAGCGATCCCGAACTTCTTGGTTTCTTCACCAAGAAGCTCCATCGCCTCGTCCCTCTCGCGGCGGTATGCGGCGGCGTCGTACCGAGTGTACGCCGGGATCTCCTCGTCGTTCCTTTCCCATATAGGGTGGTACGAAGGAGAGGACCCCGATGAGGCCGAAGCAGAAGCCGACGCCGGCGCCGGGGCAGGAGCAGGAGCCGGGGCTGGAGCCGGAGCCGGCGCGGGGGTAGGTGCGTCGAACGCCGCGGCCGGCGCCAGGAAACGCCATTGGCCGGTGCTGATCCTCACCGTCCTATAAACAAGGTGCAATCAAGATCGGCTAAATAAGAAGAAACCGCAAACAAGATAGAGAAGGTTCTCCTTACTGCAGGCGACGGCCGCCGCGGTTGCTTCCCTCCGCCACGTCCGTGGGAGCGGGAGCGGAGGCAGAAGCCGAGGCCGGAGCGCGAGCCGGAGCGGTGCGCCTCTGGAAGTTGGCGACATAGTCGCCGGTGTTCCCGACGGCCCTGAAACGAATCAAGAAGATGAGCGACCGCAAGGGGGCAGAGACTCAGATCGGGTAAAAACTATCAAACAGCACAACTCAAGAGGTTGAAGATCTCACCGCCGGCGCCGGTTGCTACTTCCCTCCGCCTCGTCCTGAGCAGGACGCTTGCTACGATCGCCGCCGCTCGCCATTGGTGGTGGTGGGGTTTTTTGGGGCTTGAAGGTGGAGAGGAAGAGGAAGAGATTAGGGATGATAGCAACTGCTTGTGCTTGATGTGATGATGGTGGGAGCCGACTGGTCCTATTTATGAACGTGGGAGCCGTGGCGGAACCTGCGGGAAAGCCAATCGACAGATTAGGGTTTTCACACTTCTGTGGGCCGGTATTGAGTTGGGCCAAGCCCATTACTGTGGTCGATTCAGTTGCCAGCATGCGGTCGGCTAAATGGCTGAGTGAGAACCATTCGGCTAAGACATATACCCAAGTCTGCAGCAGTCGCATTCGGCTAATATACGTGTATATGAACACGGTTATATTTAGAGAAGCCGAATAGTGACAAGAAGCAGAGAAGAAAGAGAAAAATAAAATGTCAAATCAAAAGGAAATAAATTTTTGGCCGAGTGTAATGCATTCAGAGCATAATGTTTACGAATGTCATCTTACAGATCGAAGGTTTTACACATTCAGATAAGAACTGATGACATTCAGGGCATCAGTCTTGATTCTATTAACTTCATCAAGGGCTCTTTTATCTTCAATTTCAGAGTTTTGGATCTGCTGCAGTCTGCTCTTGATTTGCTTGGTTTCTTTGACAAGGGAGCTTATCTTGGTCTTGGCCGAGTCAAGAGGTGGCGAGTAGCAAGTTTGGCTTCATGAGATTGAATGTTGGCATCCAATTGAGCCAACCGAGCCGCGCCCCGATCCTCTCATCTCTCATACTCGCAACTCCGGCTCCAAGGTGTCCCAAGACTGTTTGGCTGACTTAAATTCAGAGTAGAGCTCCTTAACTTGCTGTTCTCTGGTTGCCTTGTCGGTCTCCAAGATGGCCTTATCAGATATATTCTTATGTGCTCTCTTGACAACGGCAAAATGGTCATCAAGATGAGACAAGGCGTTTATGGCATCCTTGAGATCAGAAGGGAGTTCTTGGCCAAATGGCTTATTTTGTCAGACTCCCTAGTCAAGTCAACAATATCCCTCTCCAGGAATGAAATTATGGCCTTCAGTTTAACCTGACTCTCTGATGATATTTGCCGAATGGAAGAGACTTCATCATCGTCGGCAAACTCTTCAGCAATGAGAGAAAAGCTGGCCTGTTGAGGAGCAGTACCCTGATAACAGAAGGAAAATTTATTTTAGCCGAATGGCTTGATTCAAATAGGGAATGATTGAGAAAGATTAAGATAATACCTCTTCGGCAAAAGCCTGATCAATAGCCTCCTGAGTGGCATCAAGGCTTTGAGTGACTGACACAGTTGCTGTTTCGTGGATAGCAGTGTCATGACTCGTTGATATATCTTGAATTGCCGAAGGTGTTGAATCCGGTACGTCTTGAAGAAGAATCTTTTTTGTTGCTTCTCCTGATTGATGAAAAGGAATGTCTGTTTCCGTTTCTATTTGTTCATCAACCTGATGAGAAGGAATTTCTTCTGCTGCTTCTCCTTGTTCACCTACTTGGTCATCTGCCTGATGCATACCGCTGGTAGGCTCATTGGCGTTTGCTTGATCAGTAGAGGCTTCAGGAGAGTTTTCCAGGATCACTACCCTGTCAGGACTTTGAGGGTTGGCCTGTACCTGTTGAAAGAAAGTGATAAGTGCAAATACATTTGCAGATGGAAAATAAGGGGTCAAAAGCATTCATACCTGAGGGAGTGGCTTAGCTTTCTTTGATCTTGTTTTCTTGGGAATTGCAGTGTCCTTGATAGGGGAAGAAGGAGTCTTTCTTTTAAAGTCCTTCAGGAGCACTGTGTCATCAGCAGGTATTTTGTTGAACGCTGTTAAACTTGGAGCATCATGCCCCAGTGCAGCATTAGGGCCAGGTTGCCAGTATTGAACCTCTGGAGGACTCGGAGGAGCATTGTCCTGTTCAAAAAAAAGTTTAGAAACAGAGCAGAGACATGAAGTAAAAGGTAGCTATAAGAGTGTACCTCATCATCAGAAGTGAATGAGGGCATTAATACTTGGCATAGAGGATGGACTTGTGCTCTGAAAATGTGAGAATGCCATTCTTGCCACCAAAGGTTGAATGAAGGATGAGTAGCTTCAATTATCACCAAAGGATTGGGTTCATATACTGGAAGCTTGCATCCAAGATTGAAAACTTTATTGGCCTCAGTAATGTTTAGCAATGACTCCCTAGGCCTGATAATACTTGAAAAGTATGGCCTTGGGGGCAATTGACCAAGTCCAAGCTGCCTGGCAACCATGTTTGGGTTGTAAAATTCATAAGTTGAACTTATCAACCGGCCATGGTGAAATTCTGCTGGAAGAGCACAGGGCCTGATGAAAGAATTAAAGATATCCCTGGAATCATCATCTATGCAGCCCAGCTCATAGCTGAATTTGCAAGGAAGGGTTAGATCTTCATTCTCCCTATAAGGGAACCAGACTGTGTGGTGGAAGCCCTTGTAGAAGATCTTAAAAAGATGGCCCAGGTCCAAGTCAATGATGATTGAAGATGCAGCCTCTCCATATGTCTGACAAGACTTGTATCTAGGATCTTCACCTTCAGCGTAGTTGATTGAAGGAAAGTTCAGGTTGTGGAGATCAACAGAGACAATCTGATGCATATATAGTTGTAACCACATCTGAAGAAGCCACCATGGTCCATTGACACAGGAGATTTCACCCTGATTTCTCATCTGAACAGTGATCTGATGCACCATGTGGTAGAATGCTCCCAGCAGATATTTGCCCAAAGGAATCAGCTTGCCTGCAGCCAATTCTTCAGCCATCACTATATGATTTAGAGTGGGCTCATTGGACTTGCCACAGAAAATGAACCTGCATAGCCACATGTTCATGAAAGCTCCATACTCTTTGTCGAAACAAGGTGCCGGTAGAAGCATAGGTCTCGAATGTACTTGGCCCAACCTCCTCCCGGTTTGATCGACCTCGAGTGCTGGTACCTTTGAACTTGAAAGGATATGTTGGCTTGGTGATATTCAAACCGGTCATCATGAAGATGTCTGACAGAATAATTGACATTGGGCCGTGACCAAAGATGAATGCGTTGATAGCATCGGACCAGAAGTGGGAGGCGGCTATCAGAAGGGAGTCATTTCTTGGCATTTCGGCTAAGGAAAGTTCCAAGCAGTGTTGAATGTCTTGTGATTCCCAGAAATCACTATTTCTAGACTGCATCCTACAGTACCAATCGCGCCATCCTGTGATTGAAGGGAGGGGCCATGTTTTGAAAGTATTCGGCCATCTGTTTGGGGGAGCAATCCTAGATTTGAAAGGGATCCTCAGAGTTTCTTTTTCAATAAATTCCCTCGGATTGGGATCTCCCCGCGGACCAAGGAAAAACGATCCAGGACACGCAAGATTGGAGATCAAGATCTCATTCTTCATTTCCTTTGGAAGAAATTGAAGCGAATGAATCAAAAAAGTGCATCTGGAAGGTGATTCAAGAAAGTTGCCGAATAGGTAAAGCAAATAGGGTTACCTCCAAGAGCTCCTCTTGAGTTCCTGTCGCCATGATGGAGCTGATTGAAGACTCCGTCGCCATTAAGCAGAAGATTTGATCTTGGGGTGATGGCTGCGGTGGTGTTTCTGACCTAGGAGAAAGGCGCTTGTGGTCAATTTCGAAATAAAACCCTTTTATCTCGAAATTGAGGGGGCATGTGTTAACACCAGAATTTGGTCAGGAATATGACAGGTGGACCCGCAGGCGGCAGAGAGAGAGAGAGATTCGGCAAATGCATATGCGGTCGGCTAATTTCCATGTGTTCGGTAAATGGTCAAGCGGTCGGCAACTGCTTTATTTGAAGGCGGAAAAAGGAAAGGGAAGCTGATCGAAAAGGGAAGGAGTCATGATGGTCAAGAACTCCAATTATGGATAGAGTTAGCGTGTTTTGTCTTTCCAATTTTGTTTAGATAGCTCGTAAGCATGTGGGATTCATGTTTCGTCTAGGGTATAAATATAAACCCTCGACCATTGTAATAAGGGTTCACAACCAAATCAATACAACCGGCTACGCGCCACCCTTCGAGTCCTTTAGTCGTGTCGTCGAGTTCTTCGAGAGGGCCAATCGATCCGTCGACCTCCGTAAGTCCCGGCAACCTTGCTATCATGTCTAGTATCGTGCGGCGGATTTAGATTATGATGCAAGTAGTCTCATCCGTTTTGCTTAGTATCGTGCGGCGGATTTAAGCTTAATGATGGGAAGTTTTTGCTTGTGCCTTGTATCGTGCGGCGGATTAAGACATGAGTAAAGATAGTTATCGGCTCTCTTAGATTTGGCAAGATCTAATAGATTCATTAAGTTATCACGTGTTGCATGTTTTATTTAATGTTTATTTATTTGCAACACTCTTTTGCCCAATCTAGATTGATGCTCTTTTCGGCTTTTTGGTCATAATCTCATGTTTATTCGATATCAAGTAGATCAATTTCATATAGCCGAATTAGATCAATCTAGATTGTCACGTGTTGTGGGTTCACTCACGTTAGATGTAGATAAGCCTTGACAGGACCGGGTATCGTGCGGCAGATGCAGGTCGTTGGGTTACTCTAGAGCTAGTCATCCGGTGGACTAGAGATTGGTTTAATCGATAGGTTTCTTTTACATATTGCTGTTTGTTCCTTCTTCATGGATCCCGATTCGGCAATCTTGCCGATACGGTTATGCTCACACATGTAGCGAGTATTTATGGATCTGTTAGGTAATTACGTGCTTTTAGCTCTTTATTGTTAGATTGTATCATGCGGTGGATTGATCTAGTAGTAAGGAGTGGTGTAAATTCATAGTGAGTGGTATCATGCGGTGGATTAGCTTGCTTGGGTTTATGCTCGACGGGTTTATGAAGGCTAGACGTGCGGCAGACTAGTTGGAGTAGCCTATGCATGTGTTATTTAGTAGATTTATATTTATAAGTTACTTATCTTTAGTTATTAGTGCTTGATGATGCTTTAAACCTGAGATATAGTTTGATATGCTTTAATGATTTAATCTTGTTCAAACATGTCTTCATTTACCGTATTCGGCAAGTTCATTCTGTTTACATCAGTTATGTTACTCTAGCCGAATGAACTACAATCTGTTGGCAAATAGCTTCTATAGCTATGTGTCGTCGTAAGTGGCTCCAGGGCCGTAAAGATGGAACTGTCTGGTCTCACCCAGCATGTTCCAGTTTTTTGATCTTACGTTTCTTCTCTTGTCGACTTTCAGGTCAAATCGACTGGCACGCTTCCGGATTCTGACGCCCGGGCACCCGATTGAAGCTAGGCTTTCCGGCTTGCTGTGTGTGAGACACAGTGCGCCACATTTTGTGTCAACACACTTTTTGTCCCACTGGGCGTGCCAAAAAGTGTGTTGACACAAAATGTGGTGCACTGTGTCTCACACACAGCAAGCCGGAAAGCCTAGCTTCAATCGGGTGCCCGGGCGTCAGAATCCGGAAGCGTGCCAGTCGATTTGACCTGAAAGTCGACAAGAGAAGAAACGTAAGATCAAAAAACTGGAACATGCTGGGTGAGACCAGACAGTTCCATCTTTACGGCCCTGGAGCCACTTACGACGACACATAGCTATAGAAGCTATTTGCCAACAGATTGTAGTTCATTCGGCTAGAGTAACATAACTGATGTAAACAGAATGAACTTGCCGAATACGGTAAATGAAGACATGTTTGAACAAGATTAAATCATTAAAGCATATCAAACTATATCTCAGGTTTAAAGCATCATCAAGCACTAATAACTAAAGATAAGTAACTTATAAATATAAATCTACTAAATAACACATGCATAGGCTACTCCAACTAGTCTCGCGCACGTCTAGCCTTCATAAACCCGTCGAGCATAAACCCAAGCAAGCTAATCCACCGCATGATACCACTCACTATGAATTTACACCACTCCTTACTACTAGATCAATCCACCGCATGATACAATCTAACAATAAAGAGCTAAAAGCACGTAATTACCTAACAGATCCATAAATACTCGCTACATGTGTGAGCATAACCGTATCGGCAAGATTGCCGAATCGGGATCCATGAAGAAGGAACAAACAGCAATATGTAAAAGAAACCTATCGATTAAACCGATCTCTAGTCCACCGGATGACTAGCTCTAGAGTAACCCAAAGACCTGCATCTGCCGCACGATACCCGGTCCTGTCAAGGCTTATCTACATCTAACGTGAGTGAACCCACAACACGTGACAATCTAGATTGATCTAATTCGGCTATATGAAATTGATCTACTTGATATCGAATAAACATGAGATTATGACCAAAAAGCCGAAAAGAGCATCAATCTAGATTGGGCAAAAGAGTGTTGCAAATAAATAAATATTAAATAAAACATGCAACACGTGATAACTTAATGAATCTATTAGATCTTGCCAAATCTAAGAGAGCCGATAACTATCTTTACTCATGTCTTAATCCGCCGCACGATACAAGGCACAAGCAAAAACTTCCCATCATTAAGCTTAAATCCGCCGCACGATACTAAGCAAAACGGATGAGACTACTTGCATCATAATCTAAATCCGCCGCACGATACTAGACATGATAGCAAGGTTGCCGGGACTTACGGAGGTCGACGGATCGATTGGCCCTCTCGAAGAACTCGACGACACGACTAAAGGACTCGAAGGGTGGCGCGTAGCCGGTTGTATTGATTTGGTTGTGAACCCTTATTACAATGGTCGAGGGTTTATATTTATACCCTGGACGAAACATGAATCCTACATGCTTACGAGCTATCTAAACAAAATTAGAAAGACAAAACATGCTAACTCTACCCATAATCGGAGTTCTTGACCATCACGACTCCTTCCCTTTTCGATCAGCTTCCCTTTTCTTTTTCCGCCTTCAAATAAAGCAGTTGCCGACCGCTTGACCATTTACCGAACACATGGAAATTAGCCGACCGCATATGCATTTGCCGAATCTCTCTCTCTGCCGCCTGCGGGTCCACCTGTCATATTCCTGACCAAATTCTGGTGTTAACACCCACTTCGTAACACCAACCGGGATTAAAACTTGACTTTTAGTCTCGGTTGGTGTTATGAACAGGGACAAAACGTCTTTGTTGACAATAAAAGAGAAGAATGATTCCTTTACTCCCGGATTTTAACACATGCGGGACTAAAGGTGTGGTTCAAAAGCCATATTCTCTACTAGTGCCTGTAGCCCTTGCAGATTTTGGCCTCGACTTCGATTATTTGTAGCTGCCAGTGGCAGTGGCATGCTCGACAATAAGGTGCGCTACTCCTATGTCCCAGTCCCTCCATCCCACGTAACAAAAGCCTTGTTTAGTTCACCCCAAACTCCTAACTTTGGCACTATGCAAAAAAAGATTCCCTGTCACATCAAACTTGTGGTATATGCATGGAGTACTAAATATAGATAAAATTAAAAACTAATTGCACAGTTTGGTTCTATGTTGCGTAACGAATCTTTTGAGTCTAATTAATCAATGTTTGGACAATAATTCACAAATACAAACAAAATTGCTACAGTGCGCTACAGTGTGTGAACACCCGAATTTGACATCCCAAATTCGGGATCTAAACAAGGCCAAAGATTTACAGTTCTAGTGACTCATTTGGACAAGACGCGTCAGTGCCAAAGGTGAGTCCGGTCAAAGACGTTGTCGACTGTGCGGAGAGGATCGGACGTCACCCAGACCGGACGTGTCTGGTCGGCTTTTGTGTGGAGCTAGATGCCTACTGGAATCGACCGGACGCTGCATATAGGTGCGAGTTCGGTCAGTTTGTGCAGCGCGTCCGATCAAACTTCAACGTACGCGTGTTGTGTGATAACTGTTGAGATCGAACGGGCGATATTCGAAGGCATGGACGTGTGGCGGCCATCCGGCGACCGGATGCTGGGAGCAGCGAGTCCGGTCACCTCTGCGTGGTTCAAACGGCTAGTTGGGTTTGAGGGCGCCTATATATAGTTGTTGGACGGCTCTTGGTCTCTCTTGACATTTTAACATACTTAACATCCCTGTGAGCTAAGTATATTTCTTCCCACTTATCTTTCTTGCTTGATTGTGAATTCGAAGTGAGATTGAGTTCCAAGTACATTTGCTTAAGTGATGGCATCTAGTGACACTCGGGGTCGCTGTTACCACGGATTTCTTGTTACTCCTTGTGGTTGTCACCATCTAAATGGCTTGGAGCAGCCGAGGAGGATTGCCAAGAGTTGGTGATTGTTCTTGGCCATCTCCTGATGATCTTGTGAAGGTTCTTGACTATTTTCTCAGCGGAGAGCCAAAAGGTACTCTAGTAAATTGTTCATGTCATTTGAGTTACCCTCACTTGTGGGTATGTTCTTGCGAAGCCTAACTATTGGGCTTGGTTTGTGAAACACCAATTAGCCGCCAAACCCCCAAAGTGTGTGGTCGACACAACGGGAAAGAAGTGCAAAACATAATCAATCCATAAAAACTCTGTGGAGCGCCGCATAAATTACTCCCCATGTTCTAAATTATGTTGCTTTGACTTTTTAATATCAATTTTTAGTGGTACAATTTTTGTTAAAAAACCCCCATGTTGCACAAGTGAAAATTGGGTCAGGCCTTTGACCGAGTCCTATTAGGATATTATATCATTCAGACTAGATCAGTTGGTAGGGACGATGCAATGGGACGCTACCCACCAGGGTTCAAATCATGGTGCTCGCATCTTTTCTTGGGATTTTCTCAGGATTTATTGGCGTTATGCGTTAAGTGGTAAGCAATATTCCAGTCGACAACGAGGCGTCAATGGTGACTTCAAGAATCTCCAGATTTGCTGGCTACTCTGTCCTTCGGAGGTGCTCATAGGAGTAGGGTTTCGTACGCGTATTCATAGGGGTGAGTGCGCGTACGTGTTATGAGCATGTGCGTTGTACTGTGTAATTCTCAGAAAAAAAATCCAGACTATAATAAACTCACCTAAAATAATTATCACTATAATAAACATAGGTGCTAGGCCAGCAGCCCAAGAGCATTCATTCCTATTATTTTCCACAAAAAGAACTAAAAAATTATAGTGATTTTTTCATAGGAATAATCTCGTTGCGCGGCAGTGGCTAACCGACAAAAGTTAATTTATTGCATGATATTTTGGTTTTCATCCAACCTTAAATTAAATAAATGCTAGTATAATAATAAAGAACTAATCTCATATGTGAAGTTTAGAGGAAATTGCATCATCTTAATAAATGGGTAACTATTGTAACATGCCGTGAGTTCCAAAAAGATGGAATGTGAATCACATGCTTGGACGCATGCTGTGCTAGCTGCGTGCTCTGGTAGGCCATAACATGAGTGGTGTGGTGCAAACGAAGATTTTGCAGCTCTAAGGGCGGTTTCATTGTCTATCAAATAGCTAGTTGAAACATAGAAAGAAGAAAAAAAATAAACCCTATAGTAGAGAGTTATGTGAGAGATACTTCTAGGAGATCGTGCTAGACTCGCTAGCTGTTTAAGAGAGTCGCTAGCTATTTGATCTCTCTCCTCGATAGTCAATAAAAGTCTTACTTTTTTATTATTTTTATACCCCATCTAATTAGCTATTTGTAAATTGCCATTAAAGACATCCTAATAGTCAATAAAATTCTTTCTCGCTAACTATTTGAAAATCATTGAAGAAGCCATAAACTGAAAGGAAGAAGGATAAGAGATGAGCTGTGAGACAATAAAGGGATGACAGATGGACGAATGGACAAGGGATGAGACCCACAAGAAAGAAATTTACCACTTTTAACACTAGGTACTCCCTTTGTCATAAAAAATAGAAACCTCGCTTCTCGGTGGAACAAATGATTTTAAGGTTAACCAAAAAAATATAAAAGAGTATTAATATTTATGATAAAAAATAAGTATCACTAAATTAAACTTAAAATTATTTGACTCCTCGGAAGCACGATTCTCTCCTTCCATCCTAAAATAGTTGACGTTATAAGATTGTTCAGGGATACAAATGTTTTTTACAGCTAAAAGATCAAAGTGCCCCACTAAGAAAGCAGAGATCAAGATGTATTAAGAAAAAATATGCATAATGCATTAGGAAAAAGAAAGCATGTTGGAAAGCGAGAAAGACAAGCGTATTTAGGACAAAATTTGAATGTTACGACGTATCAACTATTTTAAGAAAGAAGATATAATGCTATTCTACACCCAAGGTATAGCTACACCAAAAGACTAAACTGGACATAATTCAGTACTGTTCAGTATTGATCGGTACGTCTCGTGTCAGTATTAGTTAGTATTTCATAATACAGACATATAATACTGAGTATTATTCAGTATTGCACAGTCAGTTTTTATCTCTTGGTGTAGCTACACCTTAAGTGTAGAATAGCACTGCCGTATAATATACAGCTATGAAATAAATAATAATATACTAGCAAATATGCTTGTTCATTGCAACGGGAAAAATCTATTTATGAAACATTCCTAGCAAATGGTGACACAAATCATACTTTCTAATAAAAATTTGAAGTTATATGTATATAGATACACAAAAGAACTATGGATAGTTTATTTTACAACTTGGAACAAGATAGTATAATTTATTTTTTGATGGCCATGTGAAAGTCCCTAGTTTGGTTTTGGCTAATTGATGAAACCTAGGACTAACCTTGTTTATCTAAGTGGTTGATTTAGAGAAAGGTTGGCCACACGATGAGCATATTGAATATGAAGCATGACACGTGTCATGTGATCAAAGATGAAGATCAAGACGGTGCTTGGCTCCATGGACCGGTGTTGAAGGTGAAGGGCTAGTCAAGGCTTGGGAGTGAAGGACCATGCGATGGTGAAGCTCGGGCAAGACTAGGCGCCGATGGACCGATGCACGGTGAAGGGCAAGTGAAGTCGAGGTCGATGGATCGAGACGGTCACATGATGGTGTGAAGTGTTCATATCATTTGGAGGAACAAAATGGGCTCAAGGCAAAGGTATAACCGATAGGGCCATTTTGTTTAGCACTCAAGACACCATAGAGGGTGTGAGTGGTTTAGGTTCGATAGCCGCACTATTAAGAGGGGAAGTCTTATCGGCTATTCGACGCACGGGTGCCACTAGGTGAATTCATGAAGTGCATTGCATGTAGGGCCTAGTGAGCTAACCTAACCTTTGGGAAATGATTGTGAAAAGCTAACACACAAGCACATGGAGATGTACACTTGGTGGTGTTGGCACATTTACAAAGGTAGCATTTGGACGCGCTGTGGTTTGCAGGGTAGAGATGGGTTTGGGTCCCTCTCTTCCTCCCGCCGAGCCTGTGAGGCGGGATTCGGCGCTTTCGAGAAAAATGGATGCATATTTTCTATTGCGCCGGATGCAAATTTTGGTTGAAATCATGCTATCTCTGTTGATCAAGTTGGTATACTTGTTGGATAGCATGTTGGAGAACTTGGTTCGATGGCACGGCGAAAGGCGGCTCTGCGAGGAGGCGCCGGACGCGCGCTTGGCGCGCCGGACGCGTCCGGCGCATTGTGGCATGGCGCGAGGTGGCTGGCTGGGCGCGAGACCGTCGGGCTGCGGCGGCGGACGGACGCGTCCGGCGGCGGCCGGACGCGGACCGAAAAGTTCCCCGTCTCGGGCGTTGCAGCGAGTGCTCGGTCGGACGCGCGGCGGACGCGGCCGCCGACGCGTCCGGCGTGGTCTCGCGAGGGCTCGAGGTTGAGCTGGCCGACGCGCGGACGGACGCACGCGTCGGACTCGGGCGGTTCACCGTTCATCGTCCGGCGCTCGGTGGATTCAAACGAAGACGAAGCAACGGTCGGGCCGACGTGGCGCGACAGCGAGCGGCGGACGCGTCCGCCGGCTGAGCGCCGGACGCGTCCGGCGCTTGACAAAGTTGCCAGCCGAGGGCAACGGCTAGTTTGAAGAGTTTGGGCTTTAAATAGATGGTGGCCGGGGCTTGGCCATCTCTCTTGACTTCCCAACTCATTCATTCATCTTTGTGAGCAGAAAAACACTCTCCCTCTCATCTCTCTTGCTTGATTGTGAATCCTAGTGAGATTGAGAGATCACCTAGTGCATTGGATTGCTTGAGGGCATCTAGTGGCACTTGTGGGTGGTTTAGCCGGTGGATTTCTTGTTACTCTTGGAGAGTACCGCTCCTAGCCGGCTTGGAGATTGTTGGAGGCGTTGGCAAGAGAAGGTGATTGTTCTTGGCCACCTCCGGTTGATTGTGAGAGGTTTGAGCTCACCTCGTGGGGATCACGAAGAGCATCCTAGTGGATTGCGCGTGTCGTTGAGTACCTCGCTTGAGAGTGGTGTCTTGCGGTGCCTTGCGGGGCGAGCCTTGAGGGGCTAGTGACTTGAGGGTCATACCGAGGAACCATCTAGGTGTTGGTCGACACAACGGGTGACGTAGCTTGGTGGTGCCCAAGTGAACATCCGGGGATAAATCATTGTGTTCATCTTGTCTCCCGGTGATTGGTCATCATCCTTTGTGTGTTGCCGATTGTGATTGATTGTTCATCTTATTGGTGATTGTCAACCTCGACTCTACGCGTTGGTATAACACGCTCCTACCCTATCTTGTATTACTTTGATTACTTTCTTGCAAAGTAGAATTGCTTGCGTGGTCGGTCGGGAACCACAACTTGTGTAAACTAAATCCCGTGGGTAGAATTGCTTGTGTGGTCGGTCGGGAACCACTCCTTGTGTAGATTAAATCCCGTGGGTAGAACTCTTGATCACTAGTGGTAGCTATTGTTTGTGCTAGTGATCACCTACTAGAATTGTTTGGATAGGAGGCTTGCAACACCTAGTAGGCTAAGCATAACTTGCTTTCCGCCGTTTGTTTATCTAACGAAGTTTGCTTAGTGAGTTTGTAGAAATTTTTATAGGCTATTCACCCCCCCTCTTGCCATCTAGGACCTTACACCATGGCACTCATAATATAAATTAATATTGACAACAATATGACAATATCCTTTTTACCTCTCGTGTTCTTATCAAATTGAAATATAATATCAATAGTTTTTTTCTCATGTTACAAAGAACAAAGATATTTATATTCAAATATATCATAACTTTCATTTTGATTCTATACATATGTTGCTGCAGTTAAATATATAATTGTATAAATATTTTAGTGCCAAAAAATATTCTATTGTTATATATGATTATAGTCTGCAAAAATTTAGTACCCAACATGATATTTGTTTTGTACGTCCCTCTATAAGTATGATGGGAGATTTCCCACAATTTTTTAGACCACAACGACAATATAAATGGTATATTTTATTTATAATCAATTAGACAACAATCTATTTAAGATTCATTTCATAATTTGATTAGTTAGGCTATGAGCTCTTAGATACTGATATTTATTTAGACTCAATTAGACAATAAAATACTGATCAAGATTTGACTAATTAGAAACATGAATATATGGGCCAAGAGATGTGCATATATGAACTTTCACCGAACGATCCATTGGCAGAGGTTGGGCGCGGACAGAAAAAATTAGATGGACGGGAAGATAGATAGAAATTTTGGTGATTTATTATTAGATATAGATTCGGTAGGCAGACCCACCGTACGTGGCCGGCCGGATAGGTCAGTAACCGAGACACCCCGCGCGTCCAACGTACGTCATTTCTTGTTATATAAAAAACGTACGTGATTTTTCTAGAAAAGATGAAGAAGTAGTACCTGCGCATTCTCGGCATGGCGGCATCGCCGTTTCCCGTGGGCAAACAGGACGATAGGTTCCCCCAGCGACAAGGACAAGCAGCACTAAGCTGAAGAAGGCAAGGACGACAAAAAAAGGGGCAAAAGCAAATGTTCCGTGGCATTATTGTTGCTGTTCTGCGCGCTTCGCAAGACGCAGGAGCGGGAAAGCATATTCTCATCATATCATCTATATATATAAGAGCTGCAGGCTCCAACATCCATATGTTCCGTGGCACTAAGGCCTTGTTTAGATTCACTCAAAATTCCAAGCTTTTTTACTTTATCTCCATCATATCGATTTTTAGACTAAAGCATGGAGCATTAAATGTAGATAAATAAATAAATAATTATACAGTTTAGTTTAAAATCACGAGATGAATCTTTTAAACCTAGTTGATCCACAATTGGACAATATTTATCAAATAAGACAAAAGAGTTACTATTTATCGAGTTAATTTTTTTTTTTTTGCAATCTAAACAAGGCCTAAGCTAAGCTCACTGGTCAGTGGATGGGCACTAGCATCTGCTGTGGAAGCTGCCCCGGGAGTAGCGCAGGTGGTAGGCAGCTATCATGCCGTGTTTTGTACTACTATGCGAGTCACTAACGACCACGCGTAATGGGCGATGATGTACTACTACTATAAGAGTCACTAAAGACCACACGCAATGGGCGATGATGTCAATATCCTCCAGCCAATGTCCATATCACTGATCGATTCATGCTAGGACGTCTCAAAGTAACGGGAGTCCATGTTATATTGACGGAGGTTAAGATACGACTATATTGACGGTTTGTATACATGATGCTATTTTTTTTTTAAAAAAGGTGGAATTTCTGGAAGTCGGGGAAGCCCTCGACAAAGATTTCTTTTAAAGTTTTTTCTTTTAAAATTAAAATTTCTTTGCCGAGGGCCCGACCATTGTCCTCGGCAAAGATTTTTTGGGAAAAATCCTGAAAATTTTCTTTGACGAGGGGGGTGCGGGGAAGCCCTTGGCAAAGTTTTTTTTTTAAAAAAGCATTTCTTTGCCGAGGGCCAACGAAGACAGCCCTCGGCAAAGTCGCCGTTCTCGGCGCCGGCACCGTGACGGCTGCTTTTCTTTGTCAAATGCCCGAGAAAAGGCCCTTGGCAAAGACCGTCTTCGACGTCTCAAAATTCCCCGAGAGGCTTTTGCCGAGGGCCGGCTTTGGCCTCAAGCCCTTGGCAAAGCAACCGAGTCCTGTAGTGAACATACGAGGAGTCACTAACAACCACACGCAAAGGCGGAACTCGCAAAGCAACTGAGTCTTTTAGTGACTATACTAGGAGTCACTAACAACCACATGCAATGGGCGATGATGTCAATATCCTCCAGCCGATGTCCATCATCACTGATGGATTCACGCTAGGACGTCTCAAAGTAACGCGAGTCCGTGTTATATCGACGGAGGTTAAGATACGACGTTAGACTCACGAGTTTGCGTATCGAAACTTTAGCCAAAGAAAAAAAGGGGAATACATTGCTAAACAAAACATTTCCAGATCGAGACAGGCACGTCGTTGTCCGTCTCTAACCAAAGCTCGTTGCCTCTGGAAATCGATTAACACAAGGTCAGTCCAATGGTTTCTAGAAAACCTAAAACATCATGTCTTTCTCAGCGAAGTTAATATCCACGTATGTCATCTCCTTCCTGAAGACTTCATTGATGCACCCTGCTCGTTTCCATTGTGCCACCTGCCAATCTCTTATCCATCGCTCCTCCTGTGTGGACTCCGTGGTTGCTGTGCTGAGCCTACTTGTGCTTCATGATTCTCCTCACCCGGTACGTCCAACATGTTGGGCCCATTTGTGGATGCTTCGCCGTGTTGATGGTCTTGTGTGGCTTCCGGTAGATGCTTTGCCGCCGAGGTTTTCGATGGATGCTTTGCCTCGGAGGTCATTTCCGGCGAAGCTTTGCCATCGAGGGCGTGTTTTTGGCGGATACTTTGCCGCCGAAGTCGCTGTCGTTTATGGTAGATGCTTTACCGCCGAGGTGTTTCCGCCAGATGCTTTGCCGCCGAGGTCGTTATCATTTCTGGCAGATGCTTTGCTACCGAGGTTGTTGTAGTTGCTTGGACGGATGCTTTGCTGTCTGGAGTTCTGGCGGATGCTTTGCCGCTGTTATCATCTACGGCTCCTATCAGTGCCTGCTACCAATGTGTTGAGATATTTGGTATTAGGCTCAGTTGCCGAGGTTGTTAGGTGAAGGGTCCCCCATCCCTCATGTTCTTGCTTTTTGTTTGTGTTGAGGTCTTCGTTCATAATCTATGGATTATCCGCGAATCCTTTTATATCAACTATGTGTAGGTTTATTGGCCAATTCTCTTTTGCTTAATGAAATATGAGCTATATGCCTGATCATGAAAAAATGTCTTTCTCATGACTTAAACTATGACTCAACACTAACACCTCCTTGCCACTACACCGCAAAATAACTTATGATTCAAATATTTTTTATATAGACTACTAAATAGGCTTAAATAAAAAATTTCAATTATAGATTTTTATATATTGCCAAGTACTAGAACTTTGTTATAGAATGTGTCTATGTCCGAGATTGTTTGAAAAAATAAAAAAGAAACAAAATATATGAATTTAAAATAAATATTTGAGACACTAAAAACTTCAAGTAAACAACTTATCAACCAACAAAAATGTAGATTAGGTTGGCCACTACAATTTTGGTATTAACTATGCAAACATTTATCCTTTAGAAACTTTGAATTTCAAAACCTATAATCTTAAAACCCATATGTGGAACAATAAATGTCTTCAAATAAAAAACTTTTCACCTACAAAGTTGTAGATTGCATTGAAAATACAACTTTGGTATAAACTATGTCAACATCCAAGATTGTTTGAAATTTTTAACTTTTCGTATGAACTTAAAAATATTTTAGGTCTCTAAATAGTATTAAATAAACATTTTCAACTACAAAGTTTTAGAGCTATAATTTTGCAAGTTCATATGAAAACATTGCAAAATTTTTTTGGATGCAAACTTTTTTATAGATGCATGTCTTTAAAAATTGACTTTTAAAAGAGGGGCATTTAGAATGACCGCCTCTATTAATAATTTTTTTTTTCAGAGATGGACATATTAAGATATCGACATCTGAAAATCGTATTGCAGAGATAGGCATCTAAGACGACCGCCTAATGTTTTAATTAGGATGCCCACATCTGTGAATTATTTTTGGAGGCAAGAATTTTCTTGGAGGCCTGAATATTTAAAGAAGTGGCCACTAGATGTGTCCGCCTCTACTAATTAGAGGTTCTTCCCTAAAATCGTTGTTATGGTAGTGGTTCCTTGAGGACATGTTGGAATATAGAGGCTTTGGTGTCATAGGTGACGATGGATTAGAAAGATTGTGAGAGGTGGATCGATTAATATGTTAGAATTAAACATGAGATATGGTTATCCCCTTTCTCCCTTCCTATTTAACTTGGTACAGGGTATTTTCACTAGAATTTTTTTTAAAAATCAGCTAGGAATAATCTGATAATAGAAGTGTTGACTCAAGTCCATGAGGGTGGTGTCATCAGTTGGCCGTATGCTGATGTCACAC
Source organism: Themeda triandra (assembly GCA_018135685.1). NCBI lineage: Eukaryota > Viridiplantae > Streptophyta > Magnoliopsida > Poales > Poaceae > Themeda > Themeda triandra. The sequence continues at coordinate 378,528 of JAENPR010000144.1, read as the reverse complement.
CCTCCATAAAGTGGTTAGAAAAGGCAAAAAAATCTAAAAAATGGTTGTTAGTCTCCTTGGATCATCTTTTTAGGATGAAAATCAAGTATCAGAAAAGTGATTTTTTGGCAATTGAAATGTAGAAAGATTTATCCAATGAGATAGCTAATATCTTTTTGCTGAAAAATTTGAGTCCCCAATTACTGCCACAAAACAAAATATCCGTGAGCACCAAAAACCCTCAATGAAACATGAAGACCACCAAGTAAATTAGTTCGGGCAGCCAACTCAAGAGTAGAGAGCAAGGGAATTTTGATTACCTTGGAGGCAACCTATGCAAATAATTTCCTTAGGAGTTTAGCCAAGTTAAATAAAGACAAAGCCAAAATTTTCAGTGTTAAAGAAATATATATGTTTTGTTCAGTGCTGATAGACGCAAAAGAAAATATGAGCCCATATATATTTTCTTGAGGGTTCATGACCCCAAGAAAATATATACCAACCACCAAGGATACATATATAGCAATTTTTCCTGCGCATAGTTGAGAACCAAACTCACAATCTTTTGTATTCACTTTAGTGACTCTTGTAATGAATATTTAAAAATCTGAATGATTTGAAATGAAAAATGTTTAAACTAAAAAGTGTTAGACCTTGTCGAGTACTACACCTATGGTATATGAAATATATCCATTAATGTTGCTTGAAAATTTCAAAAAAATAATTTTGAAACTTTGAGAACTTAAAACATAAATTTCACTCTAAATGATTTGAAATAAAAAAGTGTGAGTGAAAAGTTTCAGATCTCATCAATAACTACAAGTTTGATTCGAGTCTTATTTCCATCTAGGTCATTTGAGAAATAAAAAAAGTTATCAAACCTTAAAAATTAAAACATAATTTTTAGACTCTTAGTGATTTAAAATGAAAAGTTCATCAACTACAAAGTCGTAGTCTCTTCGAGCTCTACACAGCTTTGATGTAAGCTATCTTTACGCAATATTAATATGTTGAATGCTAGCTTTAAAACTAACTAGACATCTCAATATAAGTGCCAATACACATTCTACAATGCATAACACTATGAAATTTTACCTTTTCTTGGAAACGTACCAAGAAAAATAAAATTATATTTCATCCTACAAGCATGTCATTGGGGCACTTGTGTCTACAAATGCAGTGTTTACTAACAAGCACTTATGTTATTGGAGCACTTTTTTTCTTGAAGACTAGAACAATTTACTTCAGGGTTTGTACACAAGAAAACTAGCATTTTCTTTGTGGTTTCTAATTACACCCGTAGAAATGTGCATTTCCTTGGTGGTGTTGAATAATACTTAAGGAAATGTTTAATTACCTTTGTGATTTGTAATCACTCTCTAGAAAATATGAAATATCTTGGTGGTTTCGAATAGAACCCAAGAAAATGTTTCTGATAACAATCGGGGAAACATGGAATGAGCTGTACGAGTTTGGGTTAGCACTCAAGAAATAATTGGCATTTACTTGGAAGTTTCAAACCACCACAAAGGTAACGATATATTCCTTGAGGGTGTAATTTTGGCCTCAAGAAAGTTAGTAGTTGTCAATGATACTTTATTATATGGTAGTGATTAATTACTTGGAAGTACGTCTTCATCCCACCAAGGCCAGAATGGGAGGACTTGTTACCACACCAGTAAGTGGGGAATGAGAGGACTTATTACAGCCACTAGTGCACAAGATTACTAAAAGCGGGGCACGATGAATGGGAAGACTGCTCTCCTATGGTGGGAGACTTACTTTTCTTAAATCATGTCCACTTAATATCCCATTTTACTTCCTTTCCATTGTACTCCCTCGGTCCCACAAAAGAGTGCATTCTGGTATATAGGCGCACAGTTTTTTAACAATAACGAAAATTCGGCTGTAGACATTCTATCTCAAAGATATATGAGACTGAATGCCTTTGGACAGCGATAGCGCTGACAAGTCAGCAGTCCATGGTCAAAACACGTGAACACTCACGCACAATGATGCGGCTGTCTATATCCTACTGGGTTTTTTTTTTTAAAAAAAGTTTCTATCCTACGAGATAATGCAATCCACGCGAAAGAAGGAAATCAAATAGTGTGAAGAAAAAGCTCTCTGATAAGATGTTTAGGCTGGCGAAACCCCATTAAATGACTATTAACAGAGATGGACTTGCTAAGACCTACTATCTTTGTTAATCAATTAACAGGTCATGTAAATAAGTAGCTACTATACAAAGATAGACGTGCCTACCTCTAGAGAAATTGGACATTCTAAGGATCAACCTTTAGAAATAATTGCCTAAAACAATCATAATTGTTTCATATAAATTTAGGTAAACATACAAATTCTAGAGCTCAACGCAATCTACAGCTCTGTAGTGTGACAGTTTTTTTATTTGAAACTATTTAGTCACAAAAATCATTTTTAGATTTTGAAATTGAAATTTTAGAATTTTGAAAGAACCTCACATGTTGACATGATCTACACAAAAATTATAATTCTCAATACGATCTACAACTTTGTGGCTAACAAGTTTTTGATTTCAAGTCATTTAGAATCCCAAATATTCATTTTATGTTCTAAGACTCTAAATATTAGAATATAGAAATTTCAAATGACATTGGACATTGACACGATCGATCTCAAAGTTTAGTTGTCGACGCAATACAACTTTGCATTTTACAAATTTTGGTTTAAAAACATTTAGGGACCTAATAAATATTTGTTTCAAAATTCATATTTTGATATGAAGCAAACAGATTTTGAATTTGATATTGGCTTCATGGTGATGGCTCAAAAGAAATGTTTTATAAAAAGGATTTTTTCCATACTTCTACTTGCTTACTTCGGGCACCGGATTACGCCTGGTCTGCCAAGCGATGCCGGCCTACAGCTCTACGCCGAACGTAGACGTGGAGGATACAAGGGACGGACAGGGCTGTCACCACCTGCCGCCTACCCCTCAACCGTACAAGAACGATGCAAACGCAGGTAGCTTCCAACCTAGACACCACGTCTAAGCTGTCAACTACTACTCTAGCGTGATATTAAGGGTTACCCGTTCCCGAGGCCCTTCTACTAGAGCATCCACCATAAAGACGGCCACGAACCCGCAAACAAGAGAAGTCATGCTCAACTATACAAAAGACATAAAAGACTATAAGGAACACGAACACTTACTTAGCCAAGTTCCCGCTAAGGAGCCAAGTAGTTGCTCGTAGAGGTACAAGCTCGGGGAGACACCGACAAGCCCAGTGCTTCCCTGCTCTCTCCCTCACATCTCGCTCTCTAACTCTAGCTACTAGGGCATAGCCCCTTTGGAGTGTTACTCTTGCTTGGTGCTCTCTCCCTTGAAGTGGTGATGGAATGAGAGGGGGAGGAGCTCTCTATTTATAGGTGAGGGTGGGTGTGTGTGTGTGTGTGTTTGGGGGGGGGGGGGTTATTCCATGGAATATTCCCTTCTAATGCCCCTAAACCGACCTCCCACACGTCCAGGTACACTGAACCAGGAATCCCACCGCAGAACCGACCTTGCCACGAGTTATTGCACCGCCTCACCAAAGGTGGGCTTGGTCGGTGGCCCAAGGGGGGCGACCACCCCCAAAGCTAGGCCAAATGGGCTGATCTTTGGTGGGTGGATGCATCTCGTCGTTAGCTTTGCGTGGCCTACTGGAATGCTCCGTTTGGACTCCAGATGATTTAGTTATGCCCAAATTACCCGGGCCTAGTCCTGCAGCCTAATATGGATTTGGTCTGGGTTTTGGGCCTCCGCTGCTTGGGTTCATGTTGGACATTTGTTCCCATGTTTGGAGCCCAGGCACTCTGGTAAGTGGACCCAGTATTATTAGACTTATTCTTACTTTGCTTTCAGTCCAAAATGGCTTCTTGTTTATCTTGTTGTTTTCCCTACTTTGGATCCTACTTTAGATATGTTTTCATGTTTGCCCTGCAAAACAAGTGAAACACCAAAACTTGTGGAAATTATTAGTATAAAACCCTGTTCACTAAGTTTGGCATTGTTTTTATATTATTGTTGGCAGTATAAAATATGAGATAAGGACCGCCAACAAACTCCCCCACACTTAACCTTTGCTCGTCCTCGAGTATAGTTTAGGACTAAGATGGGTCATATCCTTTTGATGTATAATTTGCATACAAGATATTCCAAGCTTCACCTGCACTTGTGAACTTTGGAGTGTCTACCAATGTATCTTGGGTAATTAAATAATGGAACAACATGGATTCAAATCCCCTTGCAACAGTTAGCTCAGAAACTTGGGTTTTCATAGGATTTTGAAAATGTAAAACATAGCTTAGCTCCTCAAATGATACTCTCAATTCGCTCAAAGTGTATGATTACCTCACCAAAGGCATTTTTAAATTGCCTTCTTTCATGTCCTACCACTAAAGCTGTGAGTGGAGTTTTGGGCAGGTATGAAAGTGAGCATACTTGTATCACATATGTTGCTAAGTCAAAAACCGGATCTTATGCAGACACAAGTCATACACCTTGATGAGATGTGCACGTGTGTGGATGGATGGTTCCAAGTTTTTAGTATTTTTGGATACTCTATGCATCATGGCTTTCTCTCTTATTGGTGGATGGAATTTTTTTGGGAGAGTATGGGCTGTAAAAGGTATGCTATTTATTCTCTCTTTTTTTTCTCTTTTTCTTTTTGAAAAGAGATCTTTGATTTCCCCTTATTTTATTGCTTGTACCCTTGTCCATTTCATGCCCCTTGGCAATGTTATTTTTTTCTCTTTTTCTTTTTTCTTCTTCTTCTTTTTTGCATAGCCCATGGGTCTCTTTTTTTTTGGAATATGAAAACTTGGAATGGAGAGATGTCATGATGGAATGCGTGGAGTACATTTTTGGTGGCTAAGAATGCGCAACTCTCAGGGTGAGATCGGCATTTTTATTTGGTGGACTGGTGTGCAACTCTTAGGGTAAGAGTTGACATTTTTGGTGGACGGAAGGGGTGCATGTTTGTGCACAACTCTCAAGGTAAGAGTTGGCAATTTATTTGGTGGGTGCAAGTGAATCTCAATCATGGGTGCATGACTATAGTCTCACATCGGTCACAAACAATTTGACACAGCTCAATAATCAAACAAGTAGCATATGACAGAGGGTTTTGTATGTAAGCATGTCATATGGCCTTGGTAGGAAATTCTTTATCACTGAGGAGCATGCTGTTGATTTTTATTTTGTAAAATAAATCCCAAGTTCTTCATAAAAAAAAGCAAGGTTCAAATCTTCCAGCTATATCATATACTCCAATTACTTAGATAACATAGGGTCCCGATGATAGTTGTTCACAAGTTATAGGAATATTGGTGAGGAATAAAGAGTATGCAAACTTTATCAAAGGATAGCATGGAGGTGTTGTGTCAAAAAGGTTGCCTTTTTAATTCAAACAATTTAAACTTCAAAGCCTTACGAGATGTGAGGGTAGAGTTGCACAAACCACCGTTGAAGATGAAGGAGCTAATGAAAATCGTTTGTCTTGTCCTTTTGCATGATGGATTGCTCGAAGTTGTGCATTGTGTTTGGGAAGATCTCGAATGTGAGTGTTAGTTATGCTTGAGAGATCTCCCCCACACATATTCTTGTACCTGTTTTTATTTTCAAAGAAACAAAAAGAAAAAAAACAAGCAAAGGACTCTGCCGGTTGCGATACTGGGGGGCCAGGATTTTATTTGTGATAAACCTAAAAACTTGTTCACCAACTTTTTATGCTCAAGCGAGGCTAAGATAAGGATTTCAATGCAAAAGAAGCCTTGGTTTATCTCCAACATAAAATACTTCTATTGTTTATGCCAACAACTCAAGTTCATTAATCAAATTCCAACACCATGTTGAAATTTTGATTAAGAAGGTCATTTTTAACCTAAGCACCACGCTTAATTTAAAAAGACCTATAGATGTATTATGTAAGATCTTATACAAGTACACCTAAACCAGAGCATAAGACATAGCAGAGGAAGCATAAAATTATATGATCATATGGAGATAAGTATGAGTAAACAAGTTGGTAAACATCACCTTTGCTTTACTTGAGTGTACTTACCGATAGCGTATGCTGGTGGAAATTTCGGTCCTGCTGTTGGCGGTCCTTATTGCATATCTAACCCCGCCAACTTAGGTTCATAGTTCGCCAAAAACCACCTAGATAGGAGATTTATACTAACAAAATTCCATAGTTTTGGTGAACACTTGTTTTGTAGGAGCATTCATGGAATACATATATTTTGGGCCAAAAAACTAGAGAAAAGAGAATAAATATTTGAATTATAAAATGGGCCCAAAGGCAAGAAAAGAAGAAAAGAAGAGAAAGGCCAAACCGACGTACCAACATGACAAAACACCACGTGGGCCAACTCCAGGCCCAAGACCAAGCCCGCCAGCCAAGGTCGGTGGCCGGAGGCGGTCCACCTGGCGCGAACGCGCTAGGGGCGCGGGCGCGCCAAGGCACCTGCCGCCCAGCCCCACCTTCCTGGAGGCAGTACAATTAATGCCCTTGAGGGCGGTGCGGGGGTGTTTTGGTCATTTGGGCGTGCAGGAACCGACCATCTCCACATATAAAAGCCCTTCTCTCTTTCATTTCACACATTCACTTTTCATTCTTCATTCTCATTCCTCCCTCTCCACTTCCACACAAGCCTACACTAGAGGAAGAGTAGAGCCATTATACCTAGCTTCTAGCTAGAATAGAAGTAGGAGAGTGAGAGAGGTCAAGAGCGGAGTAACTCTTTTCGAGTACTCCCGGAGGCTAGTCTTCCACGGGGTGGAGTGCAGTATTTGTCGGCTCTCTCCTCACTTGTACCTCGACGACTTCTTACGCTTGAAGTAAGAGGTTCATGTTTATCTATTCGTACGTTCCTTCTTGCAAAATTATCTTTATCGTTGTTTGCTTGCGGGTTCGTCGACCGTCCTTGTGGCGGTAGTTCTAGTAGAGGACTCCTGATAGAGGCGGATGTTCCTGGCCGACGCTAGAATTGTAACGTTGGCATAGACGTGGTGTCTAAGCTGATTAGTTACCTTCGTTTGCCTCGTACTCCATGGTTGAGGTGGTAGGCGGCAGGTGGTGACAGCCCTGTCCGTCCTTTGTAATCCCCCACGTTCGGGTACGGCGTAGAGCTATAGGACGGCATCACTTGGCAGACCAGGTGCGATCCGGTGCTCGAAGCAAGTAAATAGCGGTAGAGTTATCTTTCTCTAAGGATTTGTCCTATAGAAAACCTCACTTTCCCAGTTACCTACTCTCTCCTCTGGGCAACCTAGTTAAGACCTAAACCTGACCATACCATTCTTCGTGAAGTTTACGATACCCTGTTCATCACCGGGTGAAGTGCTACAATGGTCTTTCCATGCGCTTGCGGAATTTACTGCTTTCGCTAAGAAATACCAACAAGCATTTCTGGCGTCGTTGCCGGGGAACGGTTGTCAAGTTTATCTCCGAACCTAGTTGCCCGTGTACCTTGTTCTACCTTTGCTTCTATTTTATATTTTTCATCTTACAAAATGGAGCTACCAACCATTGCGAAACTGTCAGCTCCTAAGGGCGAGCTCATTAAAAAGCCATAATCATCGAAGCCAATCACAGCTTCTAGCTACGAGCTCCGTCCTGGCCTCATAGCCATGGTTTAGGACCAAGTCTTTTTAGGCTTGGATTATGAAAATCCATATCATCACCTAAGGGAGTTTGAGCAACTCTGTGAATGCCTAACCATTTGTGGCATGTCACAAGAAATGTTGCGTTGGAAGTTGTTTCCTTTCTCACTCAATGAGAGGGCGAAACAATGGTACGACCAAACCGTAGGAAAGGTAAATGGAGATTGGGAAGAACTTCGTGATAGTTTTTGCATTGCATTCTTCCCTATATCTCAAATCGCTTCCCTACGGTCTGAGATTCTCAACTTCCAACAACTAGAAAATGAAACTACAGGAGTAGCTTGGGACCGATTTCTGACCCTGACCAGGTCAGGTCCTGACCTGTCAATTCCAAGCCATGTGTTATTACAACACTTTTGGCTAGGGTTAGGCAGAGAATCTGCCCTGTTGCTCGATGCGTCTGCCGGTGGATCTTTTATACATAAGACCACAGCGGAAGGAGAAGCTCTCCTAAATCGTATTCTAGAGAACACTCCCCCGCTAAGACCCATCTGGTTTGAGCCTGAGCTAGTTAAAGAGGAAGTCTCTTTGGCAATTGCCGAACCCGTGATAGAGACTACCTCTCCTAAACCAGAAGCCATAGAAGAAGTTTCTAGTCAAATGGAACTTCCTGTATTCGAGGATGAGCTTTTCGAAGATTTCGGAAATGCCTCAAAATACGAATGTCATAGGAGACCACCAATCTCTGTCACTCCTAGCGATCCTCTTGATGAATTATTTCTCAGAGAATCCATTAAGGAGTTGACTGCTATTATGAGCTCAGAATGGGTAGCAGAAGGAGAGCTCTCACCTGAAGAAATACAGATTCGTGCTCCTTCCTCAACCCTTTGATGCAAAATCCAAGGAGATTGGGTGGATGTTCTGTACAATCCCACTGTTGGAACAAACATCATGTCAAAATCCTACGCATTCATGTGTTTAGGAGAAAAACCACGTACTCCAACAGTCAAATCCTTTAGAGTAGCACCTCGGTCTGCTCTTAACGGACTTGGGATTCTACACAACATAACTCTCCATCATCAAGAAGTCAAAATGGCCCTGGACTTTCACGTCTTTTACATCCAGGATTTCGACATTCTAATCGGTCATCCCCTAGAAAAACTTGTTACAAGTCCAACAAAAACAGGGGAATTAGGAATCAAACTAGGGAGAGAACGTTTCTCTATTCAAGTCACATGAGCTAAAATCTCAGTGGCCGAAATTCCCCCTAGTAAAACCCTAGAGGTTATGTTGGTAATTCCTTTTGAAACCCCAGAGATGTCTTTAGAGAGCGATGCTCCTCACTTTGTAGAAGAGGAAGACAAACTGGGAGAAACCATAGAATTACCAAAAGAGGAGAAACCGACGCGACCTCCAATTGAGCTTAAACCCTTGCCTACGGGACTATGCTATGCCTTCTTAAATGGTGATTCGCAAACTCCTGTCATCATAAGCGATAAGCTTAGCGACAAGGAGACGACCTAACTCATCGCTGTGCTAGAAAAGCATAGAATAGTCTTCGGGTATTCCTTGGATGACCTCAAGGGTATAAGCCCAACCCTATGCACACATCGCATTCCCATTGACCCCTCGAGTACACCAACTCGAGAACCTCAGCGAAGGTTGAATAATGCGATGCGTGAAGTCGTGAAAAAGGAAGTTCTGAAACTTTTTCACGCCAGGATTATCTATCCCGTACCACATAGCGACTGGGTTAGTCCCGTCCAAGTGGTTCCCAAGAAAGGAGGTATGATGGTAGTTAAAAATGATAAAAATGAGCTTAGCCCGCAAAGAACCATCACGGGGTGGAGAATGTGTATTGATTACCGGAAACTTAACACGGCAACAAAGAAAGATCACTTTCTACTCCCTTTCATTGATGAAATGTTGAAGCGGTTAGCGAAACATTCTTTCTTTTGTTTCCTAGATGGGTATTCGGGTTATCATCAAATACCCATCCACCCCGATGATCAAAGCAAGACGACATTTACTTGTCCATATGGAACATATGCCTATAGGAGGATGTCGTTTGGGTTGTGTAACGCACCCGCATCCTTCCAACAGTGTATGATGTCTATCTTTTCAGACATGATTGAAGAAATCATGGAAGTTTTCATGGACGATTTCTCAGTCTATGGAAAAACTTTCAATCATTGTCTTGAAAATTTAAATAGAGTCTTGCAAAGGTGCCAGGAGAAAGATTTGGTACTTAATTGGGAAAAGTGCCATTTCATGGTCCGCGAGGGCATCGTCCTAGGCCACCTAGTGTCGGAACGAGGGATAGAGGTAGATAAAGCTAAAATAGAAGTTATCGAGCAGCTACCTCCCCCTGTGAACATAAAGGGAATCCGTAGCTTTCTAGGGCACGCAGGGTTCTATAGGAGATTTATCAAAGACTTTTCTCAAATCTCTAGACCTCTCACAAGCCTACTAGCCAAGGACGTACCTTTCAAATTCATAGATGAGTGCTTGCACGCATTCAATACCCTCAAGAATGCACTCATCTCAGCTCCGATCATCCAACCTCCTAATTGGACCCTACCATTCGAGATCATGTGTGATGCTAGTGACTATGCTATTGGTGTGGTCCTTGGCCAAACCAAAGATTAGAAGCATCATGCAATCGCTTACGCTAGCAAAACGCTAACAGGAGCTCAGCTCAATTACACTACCACAGAGAAGGAGCTCCTGGCAGTCATTTATGCTATCGATAAGTTCAGGTCTTACTTAGTGGGAGCAAAAGTCATAGTCTACACAGACCATGCAGCTTTGAAATATTTGCTCACTAAGAAAGACGTGAAACCTCGTTTGATTCGCTGGATTCTTCTACTCTAGGAGTTTGATCTTGAAATAAAAGATAAAAAGGGAGTAGAAAATATCGTTGCGGATCATTTGTTGCGTATGCAGGTTACTAACATGCAGGAACTACCTATAAATGACTTCCTACGCGATGACATGCTACTAAAGGTGACAGACAACAACCCTTGGTACGCAAACATTGTCAACTACATGGTTGCCGGATATGTACCGCCAGGGGAAAACAGGAGAAAGCTGCAAGTTGAAAGCCGACGTCACCTTTGGGATGACCCATACCTGTATCGGGTATGTTCAGATGGCTGTTGAGGAGATGCGTACCAGCAACAGAAGGCCTACAAATCATTGAGAAATGTCACTCTGCACCGTACGGAGGCCATTATGGAGCATTCCGCATACAAGCAAAAATCTGGCAATGCGGGTTCTTCTGGCCAACGATGTACGAGGACACCAAAGAGTTCATTCGGAGGAGTCGCAAGTGTCAGTTCCAAGGAGGCATCACAGCTCGCAATGCGATGTCGCTACACTACAACCTTCAAATTGAGATATTTGATGTGTGGGGCATTGATTACATGGGACCGTTCTAGAAGTCCCAAGATTGCGAGTACATCCTAGTGGTTGTTGACTACGTATCCAAGTGGGTAGAAGCTATGCCCTGTGTTGACGAGAATAAAGACCAGTTTTGGTACACTCAGAAATCCATCAACAGTCCTCGATAGAAGGAAGATAAGCATCACATGAGCATATTTATCACTAATAAAGTTTCACTTGTACTCTTAGCTTGTGAAATGCAGGAAAACTGGAAACAGGCCCTGTGAGACCAAAACCCAGGTCTTCTGACCTGATTCTGGTCTCACCAGGATCTGGCCACCAAGCAGGGTCCCTGAACTCTATAGGAGAACCTGATCCTGGATCCAAATGTACCACACATCAACATTCTACCTGATTGGTACAATGGAACAAGGATCCACATAGAAGCAAGCAAGATATCAAGTGAACCCAACTTTGGACAAGACTACACGTGACAAGCCAGGACAGCACCAGGAAGCTGCCACGTGGACCAGGGGTCCAATGCCAGGTCGGCCGACCTGCCTTTGGTGGCAGGACACCTTGGCATTGCACCCACTGCCACCTGGACCTTCTAGAAGGCCAGTGGGACCCACCTGTCAGCCAACCATAGGTCGGCCGACCTGCAGGTAGGCCCCACTTGGGGTCGATTCGCTTCCACCACCTTCCTGCATGACTCCCACGTGTCCTGCACCGAGAGACGTCCATTCAAGTCGGTTGAAGGTCGGTTTGATCCAACGGCGCATGGCGGAGAGCACATGGATCGCTGACGTGGCGCTGGAGTAACCCCTACTCCACCTCCACTATAAATACCCCCCTAGTCTCTCATTGTAAAGTGTCCCCAAGTAGTTCACATTAGTGTTCTCAAGCTCAAGCTCTCTTGGGAGATCAAGAGTAGTGTAGTCTAGTCTAGAGTGGGAGTTAGAGTCGAGTCGAGCGAAGTTCGGGTCTCCGGAGTCGTCTTTTGGAGAATCTGATATAGCTCTCGTACCTTTACTTTCGAAGTACTTTTCTTATATTAATATAGTCTTGCTTTACTTTATTAAGTCTTTACTTTGAGTACTTTACTTTCAGTATTTACTTAGTGCACTGCTATACTAGTGTAGTAGTGTTGTGTCTTAGTCTCGTAGTGTAGAGTCTAAACTAGTTAGTGTCTAGATCCTTTATGTGTGTTTCACTACCAACTGGGGCCGAGGTTACTTACGTGGTAGCCAGAGTCTTAAGACTAGATTAGGCGAGGTGCTTAGGCTAGTGCTTAATAGTGGATGCACCCTATCATTGATTGGTAATTCCGTTCACTCTTGAGTGGTAAATCCATTCACTGTCCAACGTAATATAGCGGGGGCGGTTGTTTACCTATTGGTACGTTCCTTCTTGCAAACTTGCCTTTATCGTTATTCGCTTGCGGGTTCGTCGACCGTCCTTGTGGCGGTAGTTCTAGTAGAGGACTCCTGATAAAGATGGATGTTCCTGGCCAACGCTAGAAATGTAACATTAGCGTGGATGTGGTGTCTAAGTTGATAGTTATCTTCGTTTGCCTCGTACTCCACGGTTGAGGGGTAGGCGGTAGGTGGTGACAGCCCTGTCCGTCCTTTGTAATTCCCCACGTCCGGGTACGGCGTAGAGCTACAGGCCGGAATCACTTGGCAGACCAGGTGCGGTACGGCGTAGAGCTACAGGAGGAGATGCTCACCGGAGAGCCCGAGGTCGTCGGAGACTCGCGTGGTCACCGGATGAAGGGCGCACAGACGCAGATCGGGGGAGAGGGCGCTGGGATCCGCTGCGTCACTCCACCAGGGAACCTCGCTACTGGTCGTCGCGCCGCCAGGGACGCCGGGGATCCCGTCGTCGTTCGGCGGCCGAGCTCGTGGTCGGCAGAGCTCAAGATTGCCCTCATCATCCCATCCGCTGCGCGCCGCCATCGCCGTCCCATCCGCATCTGGCCGTGAGACGAGGTGAAGAGGGTGCGCCACTGTGAGATGCCGTGGGGAGGGGCACGACGCAGACGGCCAGCTTCGATGCCGCGGGGGTCGCAGGGCGCCATGCCTGCGAGTCGAGCCGCGGCTCCGCCATGCGCCATTGGCCCTCGCCGGCGCACACTCTGGGAAGCCGAGGCAGTGCGATGTGGCTGCGGGTGGAGGAGGCCGCGACTCAAGGAGGGCTGGCCACGCCGCCGCTGCTCGGTCGCAAGAGAGGGCTGCGCCGCCGCAGGTGCGAGGCCGCGGGCCAGCACCATCGCGAGCCAGCGAGGACGCGGCGGAGGAGACGAGGAGAGCTGGGGAATTAGGAGGAAAATGACGAGCAGGGAGAGGATGAGGGTGGGGGACCGGGGAGTGGGGTGGGTGGGAAAGGACACGTACGTGCTGGGGTCGGGAGGGGCGCCTGGCGCGGTGCGTGTGCATGTCGCGCGTGCGGTGGGCGGTGCGCGGCCCGGTGGGCTTGGGGCGTTGTGTTGTTTGACGGGTAGAACGCTCGATATGGAGCATTACCGTTTGTGTTATTACCGTGTGTTTGCCATTATTTTAAATTAACAGTGCCTTAAGTGTTTGTTGGCGGTCCTTATCGCACGTTTTAGACCACCAATAAGAATATAAAATCCACCCAAACTTAGCAAATAGGGCTTTGCACTAACATATTCCACGAGTTTCGTTGATTGTCGCCTGGAGGAAGACAACTCCGGAAATGCACACAAATGGGCCAAGAAACATAAGAAAACCATGAATAAGAAGGTGGCCCATTTACCCGCCAATCTTGGGTCTCAAACATGGGCCAAAAAGCCCAACATAAACCCAAGAGGTGGAAGACCAAAATCCGGTCCAACTCCATCTCGGGCTGGATGAGTGGGTCTCAGTAAACGGGCTATATCTCACTCATACAGACTCCAATTGAGGCAAACGAATATGCATTGGAAAGCTAGCGATGAGGCCCATCTACACACCAAAATTCAGCCCAAACGGCCCTGGAGGTGGCGCACTCGCGCCAGGGGCGCGGCCGCGCCAACCGGGCTGACACTCGGGCCCCACTTTGGCAGGTCGGTGCATTTACTCGAGGAAAGGTCAGTTCTGGGGTGCGTCCAGGTGCATTGTACCTCAAACCGACGTTGGGAGGTTGGTTTCCACCTTCCATGTTGGGATGGCACATTTGCAAGTAGCCCCCTCCTCTCCACATATAAAAGGGGCTCTTTTCTCTTCATTCACAATCAACCATTCAAAGGAGAAGAGCACCACACTAGAGCCTCATTCCAAAGGGCTATGCCCTACTAGCTATAGAGCTAGAGAGAGAGATGTGAGGGAAGAGAGCGGGGAAGCGCCGGGCTTGTCGGTGTCTCCCCGACCTTGTACCTCTGCGGATATTCTACTCGGCTCCCTAACGGGATCTTGGCTAAGTGAGTATTCATGTTTCTTATAGTCTTTTGTGTCTTTTGTTTAGTTGAGCTTTACCATGCTTGTTCATGGGTTCGTCGTCCGTCCTTGTGGCGGATGCTCTAGTAGAGACCCCTGATAGAGACGGGTCACCCTGTACGATGCTAGAGTAGTAGTCGCTAGTATAGACGTGGTGTCTAGGCTAGAGGCTGCCTTCGTTTGCCTCGCACTCCACGGTTGAGGTGGTAGGTGGCAGGTGGTGACAGCCCTGTTCGTCCCTTGTAATCCCCCACGTCCGGGTGTGGCGTAGAGCTACAGGCCGGCATCACCTGGCAGACCCGGTGCGATCCGGTGCCCGAAGTGACCAAGTGGAAGTATTGTATCGCTATGCTTAGGACCCTAAAGCTATAGGAATCCATCTCTACCCACCTTTCTATCTCTACCTTTGGGTTGTTCCTTGGATGAATTAGCTAGGAGAAATACCTCCGTTCCCTGTGGAAAATACGATACCCTGAATACTTCCGGGTGAAGGCTACAACGGTACTTCCGTACGCTTGCGGATTCTCTGCATACGTTAAGAAATACCAACAAGCTTTCTGGTGCCGTTGCCGAGGATAGACTTTTTATCTATCTTTGGTGATTGCGCTAAGAAATGTCAACAAGCTTTAAAGGCGCCTTGCCGGGAACGGTTGCTATTTTCTTCGACCCTAGTTCGTCCTCGTATCTTTTTATAAAAAGAATTTTTTTAAATTCTTTTTATAGGCCAAACATACTTTCTATCTGAACCTACCACCATGAAGCCAATCCTAATTTCAAATCCTTTCGCTTCAAAAGGAGGAGTTCTTTGAGCCAAAATTCTTTTTCAAAAGCCAGAATTTTTATCCGGCTGTAAACTCCACCTAGGATTCAGAACCCTGGTTCGGGCATAGCCTTTCTTAGTCTGGATGATGAAAATCATTTTAGACATCTGCACGATTTCGAGGAAATGTTTTCATGCCTAAGCATTCCTGGCATAACACAACAAAATTCTTATGTGGAAGTTGTTTTCGTTCTCTCTCAAATGGGGAGCAAAGCAATGGTACACTAATGCCGTAGGAAGTGTGAATGGAGACTAGGGAGAACTTAAAGGCAAATTTTGTCTTGTGGTCTTCCCCATGTCCCATATCAACTTTCTACTAAGGGCAATCCTCGATTTCAAGCGGAACGAGAAGGAACCCATAGGTGCAGCCTAGGCGAGGCTTACAATGTTAATACATGCTAGCCTAGACTTGTCTTTACCTGACGATGTTCATTTGCATCTCTTTTGGGTATAGACATAGATGCTGCCCTATGCTTTGACATAACCATTGGCGGGTCATTTTACACAAAACCATGATGGAATAGAGGAAAATCTTTGTTAACATCCTAGAGAAGCATGCTTCTCCCATCATAGAGCCTTAAACCCTCCATAAAAGGGCATGTCAAGCTTTGAGGAGCCCTTATCAATCGAATCTTTGCCCTTGCTAGATTCGATTGTTGAACCCTCACCCGAACCATGAACACCAATGGAAGGAATGTTTTAGCCTTTGGAGTTTGCTACAAAAATTCAAGGATTACGGCAGAACTTCGAGCATTTCTTGGCACGTAAATCAGGCATTTATTTCTAAGGAAGTCTCCTCTAACAAGGAACACTTACAAGAATGGTTGTTGAAAGTGAATTTTTCTTCTGAAGCAATTCAGATTCCTTCACTTTCCATGACTATATTTTGTTCGTTAAAAGGGACTCCCTTAGAAGCCCTACACAACCGCATAGCCAGGACTTTTTCAATGCGGAAACCCCTTTTTGGAAACATGCCGCTAGTCCCGACTAACAAAACTCATCAAAAGCCAATCAAAGCTCATCTGAGTGTTGTGGGATTGTGTTAGGGTCGTGTCATTTGAAATGAACGAATCGAGGTTTACATAGACCTTCAGTTTTATGCCATCCTTGATGTCCAACTTCTCATAAGGCGCTCTTTGAAAATCTTGTGCAAAAAGAACTATCTCAAAAGAGCCCTGATAAAAAGTTGAGTATTTTGCTTCCGCTAGCCTTATCTCTTGCCCCAGAGACCCAAAGGCAAAGCAAAGCTATCCATTCAAGTAGGCAAGGTTTGAGTTTCCTTTCATCCTTGTGAAATGGAATATCCACCTTCGCCCTTGCTCGAACAAGAGACATGTTCCTCTGGCCATTCCCATGCCTTGGACATGCGTGGATCAACAACTCTAGAAGTGAATCCGCTAATGAGCATGCTGGGCTCTCTTTTGAAACTCATGTTTCATGCTCGCCTTTGGGATCTCTATAGTTTGTTCCGCTTCCGACCACGTGATCCTACGAGAATCCCAACCACCTCTTAACACTTGTTTCAAAACTTTTAAAGGGATGGTTGTGGATGGCTATCATAAGCACTTTCAAAATCTCATAGCAGCACGATGGAATCAACCTTGCAGCTTTAGCACCTTTGCCAGTTATGAGGTGGCTGACACCACCTTTGAGAGCTGCAAGATAAATTCCTACGGTCCAGCTTAAGACCATAACTTAAGCACTGCGGGGAGATACCCCGGATTATCTTTGAAAAAAAAGCAAGGTCATGTTTTCAAGTAGTATGCACCCTCGGGTATTCTTGTTGCTAACCATCTTAGGTTGAGAAGAAAACGGGTCATACAACACTTGCAAATGAGGAGCGACATCAGTATAAGCCTTGATTCTTCTTGGCGATGGAACACACTCACAAGGGGATCCTGACGCTACACTTGGCTTTTACACAAAAGTCCAAGTGTGGGGGAGGAAAGTGAGAAGCCCATGTTCCACACACACCAAGAGACACCCAAAAAAAAGAGAGAGAAAAGAAAAGAAATAAAATAGAAGAGAAAGGGAAAATAAAAAAAATAAGTGGTGAATTCAAGTTGATGTCAACCTCACCTTGCTAAAAAAGAAGAGATGAGAAGAAGAGAAAGAGTAAGGGTTCTCTCCTTCTCTGGACCTTTGCTACCATCAATACCCATGGTCCATCCATACTAGCTATGTGTGACCTAGGGTTGGTACACACCTGAGCTAAAATCCATGGTGATGTGGCGGTGAGCCCAAAATTTCCATTAGCATACGCTACCGGTGACTACGCTCAGGTAAAGCAAAGGTAATGTTCACTAACTTGTTTACTCATACATGTCTCCATGTGACCATCCAAATTCATGCTCCCTTGTTTATGACATATGCTTTGGTTTGGGTGTGCCTGTATACTGATCATATACGGTGCATCTATAGGTCATTTTAAATTAAGCGTGGTGCTTAGGTTGAAATGATCTTTTTTAATCAAGTTTTGACAAGGTGTTGAAATTTGATTAATGAACTTGAGTTGTTGCCATAAACTATGGGAAGTAATCTGTTATGGAGATAAATCAAGGTCTGTTTTACTTTGCAACTTAATCTTGACCTTGTTTGAGTTACTAGTTGGTTGAGCAAATGAAAAAGAAAGGTTTGAAAAAATTAAAAAAAAGTTTATACGATCAATAAAATTTTGGCTCCCTGGTTTTCCAACCAGTAGAGCCCTTGTTTGTTTCTTTTTGTTTTCTTCTTGAATAAAATAGGTACAAGAATAAGTGTGGGGGAGATCTCTCGAGCAATACTAACACACGCATTCGAGATCTCCCCAACACAACGCACAACATCAAGTAGACAAGAGGACAGAAGAAAAAGATTCAAGAGAAGAACGGTTGACCTTCTTGTTCAACCAAACTACTCTTTGATTCACTCCCTCATCTTCGGTGATGGTTTGTGCAACTCTACCCTCACATCTCTAAAGTTTTGAAATTTAAGGTTTGTTAAAATTAAAAAGACAAAACTTTTTCTCAGTGCTATCCTTTGATAAGATTTGCATACTCTTTATTTCTTGCTAATAAGCCTATGCCTTGTGAACAAGTTATCATAGGGACCCCATGTTATCTAAGTAATTGGAGTGTATGATATAGCTGGATGATTTGAACCTTGCTTTGTTTGTGAAAAACTTGGGATTTATTTTTACAAAAGAAAAATTCAATAGCATGCTCCTCAATGATTATGAAATACCCACCAGAGCCATATGATTTATCTATAGTACAAACCCTTCATATGTTGCTTGTTCGTACATTGAGTTCGGTCGGATCGTAATTACCGATGCGAGATTATGACCTTACACCCACGATTGAGATCCACTTGCACCCACCAAATAAAGTGTCAACTCTTACACTGAGAGATGCACACAAACATGCACCCCCTCCACCAAAAATGCCAACTCTTACACTGAGAGTTGTGCACCAGTCCATCAAATAAAAATGCCGACTCTCACCCTGAGGGTTGCGCATTCCTTAGCTACCAAAATCTACTCCCCGCACTCTATCATGATACCTCTGTCCATTCCAAAATTCCTCATAGAGAGCTATGGGCTATGCTTATTAAAAAAATAATAAAAGAGAGAGAAGTCAAGGGGCATAAGTTAGATTAGGATCCAAGAAATAAGACAACGGGAAAGCAAGGATCCCCATTTTTTTAAAAAAAGGGGTGACAAAAAAAAGAGAGAAAAGAGAAAAAAAGAGAAAAGAAAAGAGGAAGAAGAAAAAAAAGAAAGAAAAAAAGAGAAGAAGAAAAAAAAAGGAAGAAATAAGAGAATAGATTTTTTAGCATACCTCTCATAGCCCATGCTCTCCCAAAAATTCCATTCCTTAATAAAGAGAGAATCATGATGCATGGAGTAGCCAAAAATACCACAAAGATTAGGAACTACCATATATCCCACACACTTGCATGTCTCAATCAAGGTGTATGGCTTAATCTCCGTATGGTTCGATCCTTGACCTTACAATATATGTGATACAAGTATGCCCACTTTACATGCCTACCCAAAACTCCACTGTCAGCTTTTTAGTGGTAGGATGAAGGCAAAACTCAAAATGCCTTTGGTGAGGTATTATACACATTGAGCGATTGAGTGAATCATATGAGGAGCAAGGCTATCTTTTCTTTTTATAAAACCATTCAAAAAAAAACCCAAGTGCCTGATATAACTAATGCAAGGGGATTTGAATCCATGCTATTCCATTATTCAATTGCCCATGATAAAATGGTAGACAATTCAAAAGTTCACAAGTGCAGGTGAAGTTTGGAATAGCTTGTATGCAGGTTATACATCAAAGAGATGGGCCTTCTTAGTCCTAAGCTTTACTCGAGGATGAGTAAAGAGTAAGTGTGGGGGATCTTGTTGGCGGTCCTTATCACACGTTTTAAACCGCCAATAAGAATATAAAATCCACCCAAACTTAGCAAATAGGGCTTTGCACTAACATATTTCACGAGTTTCGGTGATTGTCGCCTGCAGGATGGCAACTCCGAAAATGCACACAAATGGGCCAAGAAACATAAGAAAACCATGAATAAGAAGGTGGCCCATTTACCCGCCAATCTTGGGTCTCAAACATGGGCCAAAAAGCCCAACATAAACCCAAGAGGTGGAAGACCAAAATCCGGTCCAACTCCATCTCGGGCTGGATGAGTGGGTCTCAGTAAACGGGCCATATCTCACTCATACGGAATCCGATTGAGGTAAACAAATATGCGTTGGAAAGCTAGCGATGAGGCCCATCCCTCACCAAAATTCAGCCCAAACGGCCCTGGAGGTGGCGCGCTCGCGCCAGGGGCGCGGCCGCGCCAACCGGGCTGACACTCGGGCCCCACTTTGGCAGGTCGGTGCATTTACTCGAGGAAAGGTCGGTTCTGGGGTGCGTCCAGATGCATTGTACCTCAAACCGACGTTTTTCCACCTTCCATGTTGGGATGGCACATTTGCAAGTAGCCCCCTCCTCTCCACATATAAAAGGGGCTCTTTTCTCTTCATTCACAATCAACCATTCAAAGGAGAAGAGCACCACACTAGAGCCTCATTCCAAAGGGCTATGCCCTACTAGCTATAGAGTTAGAGAGAGAGATGTGAGGGAAGAGAGCGGGGAAGCGCCGGGCTTGTCGGTGTCTCCGCGACCTTGTACCTCTGCGGATATTCTACTCGGCTCCCTAACGGGATCTTGGCTAAGTGAGTATTCGTGTTTCTTATAGTCTTTTGTGTCTTTTGTTTAGTTGAGCTTTACCATGCTTGTTCACGGGTTCGTCGTCCGTCCTTGTGGCGGATGCTCTAGTAGAGGGCCCCTGATAGAGACGGGTCACCCTGTACGACGCTAGAGTAGTAGTCGCTAGTATAGACGTGGTGTCTAGGCTAGAGGCTGCCTTCGTTTGCCTCGCACTCCATGGTTGAGGTGGTAGGAGGCAGGTGGTGACAGCCCTGTCCGTCCCTTGTAATCCCCCATGTCCGGGTGCGGCATAGAGCTACAGGCCGGCATCACCTGGCAGACCAAGTGCGATCCGGTGCCCGAAGTGACCAAGTAGAAGTATTGTATCGCTATGCTTAGGACCCTAAAGCTATAGGAATCCATCTCTACCCACCTTTCTATCTCTACCTTTGGGTTGTTCCTTGGACGAATTAGCTAGGAGAAATACCTCAGTTCCCTGTGGAAAATACGATACCCTGAATACTTCCGGGTGAAGGCTGCAACGGTACTTCCGTACGCTTGCGGATTCTCTGCATACGTTAAGAAATACCAACAAGCTTTCTGGTGCCATTGCCGGGGATAGACTTTTTATCTATCTTTGGTGATTGCGCTAAGAAATGTCAACAGTGTTATTCTCGCTTCTTGATGAGTTAAATGTTTCTAACATTAGCTAAACACTAGCAAAAATGCCCGTGCGTTGCAACGGAAGAAAAAAAACTCTATCAAACATTAATAGAAATCAAAGATAGAATGTTACGTATCTATTTATGTTGTATTTTTCTATAAACTTTAAAACGATATATTGTTTATAATATTTTTCTAAAATATTTTTTATGGTAACCACATATCGTGCATCATGTGCGTCGCTAGTATCCAATGGCGTATGTTAGTTGGTGTCCTAGTTATTTGGACCAGACCGGACGGCGGTTCGACCGCTAAAAGACCGAACTAGGGCCTACACCGGTCCGGTTCACTTAAAAGACCGCTTGTGCAATCGGACCGGTAAAACCGGTTGAACATATCTGCTAAAACCACTCTAGAGCACCTGCATACGTGTGTATAACTGTAGGAAGCAAGTTAGCACGATTGTGTTTTATCATCTTATCTATAATTTTGTAAATGTGATAAAAAATATGTTGCTAATTATTTGTTATATATTTTACTTATAAAAATATTTAATATATATATTATATTACACCGGTTCGAAATATTTGTGAGCGGTTCAATTCATCCGGTCCAATATAATCGAACCAGCGGTTCAACCGGTTCTAAACGGTTGGACCATTGAACCATCGAACTGATGGCCTCACCGGTTCGATGTCCGGTCCGGTCCTAATGACTTGGGTTGGTGTAGACGAGGAGCCGTCCTTGATGATGTCCGGACTCGCCTCCTCGATGTGGCGACATCATTGGTGCAGGAGCCATTGATGATGGCAATCATGATTGTCCCAACGCTACTTGATGTGTGATATGTGTTTATGACTATTGGAAAGACACAATGAAAATACACTTTTGGTTAACGCTGGATATGTGCGGTATGATCCATCTTCAACGTGACAACCGAAATGATTTATTAAGAACCAGTAGTTCAAAGGCTCGTGTGTATATTTATTTATTACTTATTTGACATTTATAAGAAGGAACATGGGGTAATCAAGATTTGGTTCACAAATTAATTAGATGTATGTTGTTTGATCTATGTTGTAATAAAAATAAAATTTATTGGTAATCAGAATTATTTATTAAGTAAGATCGAGAGTTCACAGACTCATATAATACTGTATTTATTACTTGTTTGATATTTATATATTTGTAAGAAAGAATAGGAGAGAATAGTATGAGAGAAGTAGTAGGAGCCATAGTAGCTATAGCTAAGGTATGAGAGAAGAAAAATAATACGAGAGAAGTACAAGCAACTGGAATAGCACGAGAGAAATACAAGCAAGTGTAGTAGGTAGCTAAGAATAGCACGAGAGAGGTAGGAATTAAGTAAGAAATAGATTTGTTCCTAGAGTCCTAAACGGATTATGAAGCACCACTAAAATAATTTATTCTATTATTATGGTCTTATTATGGTCAGGTGGACTACGAAGCATATAAATAGATTTACACGGACAGGAGGGGTCAGAAATAATATGGCGGACAAAAACACCCAGGAAATTTTGTCAATTAATTATTAGGTAGAGATATACAAAAAAAATATTAATATTTATATACATAATTAATATATTAATAGGTCGTTAAATCTACTTTCACAGTGAACTTATTAAATATCGCTAATATTTTGTTCAAACTTAGCAAAACTTTAAAAAAAACGTCGCTCACTTTGGGATCCAACTTTGGGATCGAGGGAGTAAATAAATCAACAGTAATCCTCTTAATCTAACGTCCTAAACCTAGAACGTGGGTCCTCAGCCCATTGGACCGACCACCCGGAGACGCCTGCGCATGACACGCACCCCCTCCCCCCCACCCCCCGCGTCGCGCGTCGCCTCGGATGCTCCGCCTGGATAGTCAAAAAGTGTGTGTGTGTGTGGTGGTGGTGGTGGGGGGGGGGGTGTAAACCCCATATACCCTCACGGCCTACATTGGACCTGGACAAGGCAGGAGCAGCCCATCAAACACCAAAACCGATTGACCCAAGCTGGTCGGACAGTCTTAGACGGACAAGATTACCAAAAACCGGCAAGGAGGACGGACCTAGTTGGGATAGGAAAGTTTCTGTAATACCATGTAAAGCATGAAAACTTAGTATCAGATAGGCTAGATCCGACTTGTAACCTTGCTCCCCGTGATATATAAGGAGAGCAAGGACCCCCCCTTTTGGGACACGAAATCTGGCATGGCGCACAGACTCACACATCCACATCCATATATCGAAACAGAGAGCAGGACTAGGGTTGTACGCATCCTTGTGGCCTGAACCTGGGTAAACCTCGTGACATTGTTCCCTGTTTACGTCTTGTTTGCAATCTCGTACACCTTCCACCAATCCATTACCGGTCAAGGCATACCCCTAGTCGGACTACCGCCGATATTTCGTCGACAATGGCGCGCCAGGTAGAGGGTGCACACCGAGATTTCACGTCAAGCATGATGGTTTCCTTCCCGGCTTCCATGACCTTCGAAGCTGGCCTCACCTTCAACTTTGGAATGTTCACCT
This sequence comes from Themeda triandra, assembly GCA_018135685.1. NCBI lineage: Eukaryota > Viridiplantae > Streptophyta > Magnoliopsida > Poales > Poaceae > Themeda > Themeda triandra. Next base: position 354,887 of record JAENPR010000144.1, on the reverse strand, counting down.
GGACTTCCAATCCGGCAACTGCCGTCACGACTCTCGTACCTCCAGTAGTTGTCCCGGCCACGGTACCTGCAATAGTTGTCGCACCGAATCAGATCCAGCTCGTTCCGATAACCACAGTTGCGGTACCGATCGATCCACCTTTGGCAGTTCGCCCTACATCGCCGGCACCTCCGATCGGCTCAAGCCCTTCTCAAAGAAGGTGTCGGGTACCTAGATTAGGGGGTCTCAAATCTAGGGGCTTAGGAGTAAGCAAATCCTGTGTTGCTCTCCCCTAAGCCCCAAGGATCAAAGGGAGTCCCTATTCACTTCCTCGCGTTACGCTGGGCCGGCCCACGATCAGGACCACGACCTAGACAAGTAGACCAACTGCCTCGAGACATGGCCGCTCACCCGCTCGAGTCAGTGACGGAAACCCCTCGAGTGAACGACCGCTCGAGATCAATACGGAAACCCCTCGAGCGAACGACCGCTCGAGTCAGCCTCTCGAGACCACTTTTCCTAGACGCTCACGTGGCTACAGGGCTCGAAACAGTGGAAAGTACACCTGCCCCACCTAACCACATGGCAACAGTGTGGGAAATAGTGAGGAGTACACCGGTCGGTTCTCCTATTTCACCGCCCATGCCCGGGATTCGGGCGTGTCAGTTGGTACTATTACACCATGCCGTGTACGGCACCCCCCTCAGAAACGCTTAAGTCAGCTCTCCGTACCGCTAAAATCCGCCGATCAATCCCATCGCTCGTGCTGCCTACTCCTCGAGGCGATCATTACCCACTCGAGGAATGATGGCCGACGCGACCCAAGCATGGCGCGGGCAGTGACCCGTCCATCCCGCCTCAACAACCATACGACGGGATTCCCGGGGACACACGCTCGCTCACACCCATGCCATACCTCGACACGCCAGCCCACATCAGGAAGGACGAGCAGGTCATCATCGCCCACGCTGCTACAGGCTCGAACCGGGCGGAAGCATGAATCCACAGGCTCGAACTGGACCAAAGGGAGCGTCTACAGTCTCGATGACTGTTGGTGCTCCTTATTGCATGCTTTTCACCGCCAACTTGTTATGAAAATAGTCACCAAAACTTAGTAATAGGGTTTTAAACTAATAATTTCCACGAGTTTTGGTGTTTCTCTTGTTTTGCAGGGCTAAATATAAAAATAAACCAATTTGGATCAAAAATAGAGAAAGCCAAAATCCGGACCAACTCTATCTTGGACTACATGAGTAGGCCTCGGTAAAGAGGCCATAACTCACTCATCCGGAGTCCGATTTGGGCAAACGAATATGCGTTGGAAAGCTTGTGACGAGGTCCACGTGCCTGCAAAATTTGGGCCTCAGCCGAGCTCCCCATGGTGCGCTCGCGTCAGGGGCGTGACCGCGCCAGCCAGGAGGCCAAACTGGCCCAGTCTTCTCCAGATGGCCCACAACGACGTGTGAAGGTTGGTTCTGGGGTGCATCCAGGTTCATTGTACCTGGAACCGACATTGTGAGGTCGGTTTGGCACTTTCCAAGTGGGGAGGAGCATTTGCAAAGAGCCCCCTCTCCTCCACATATAAAAGGGGACTTTTCCCCTCACACAACACACATTCTACCCAAGAAGAACTTCATTCCCACATCATATACTTTGTAGTAATGTCCCTCTAGGTGCTAGTGCCTAGTTGTATATTTTAGAAAAGAGGTAGAGAGAGGAGGGAAGAGCGGAGGCGGAGCCGGCTTGTCGGGTTCTCCTCCAGTTTGTACCTCTACGGAGACGACTCCTTCGTGAGTAATATCTGCATATTCTTTCTTTGCAATTCCTTAGTGATCTATTTAATTAAAGTTCAGTGCTTACTTTCTTGCTTGTGGGATCTCCGCTCGACCGAGTGCTTTAGTCCAGCTAAGAATTCGGACTAGAGTAGTAGCCTCTAGCGTAGATGTGGTGTCTGGGCTAGGGAGTTACCTGAGTTTGCGCCCAAGCCCACGGATAGTTTGTGGTAGCCCGGGGGGTGACAGCTCCGATCAGGCCTTTGTCTTGCACCACGTTCAGGTTGGTGTTCTCGTAGAGCTTTGGTGGCCTTCCCCTAGTTACGTCTTCCCAGTCTTTTCGAGAACTGGAAAGGTACCGCTGCTCTAAAGTGAGTGAGTATAGTGAGCCGAGACTTTAGTTATCTAGTGACCTTGGGTTGAGCCTAGAAAACCCTCTCGTCCTACAAAAACACCCTTCTACCTTCTTCTCTTGGACGACCTTGTTTCTCTCTAGTACACTTCCGTTCCCTGTGGAAAAATACGATACCCTGAATACTTCTGGGTGAAAGCTACAACGGTACTCCATGCGCTTGCGGATTTATCTGCTTATGCTAAGAAATACCAACAAGCTTTCTGGTGCCATTGCCGAGGAACGGTAGCTGTTCTAGATTCGAACCAAGTCGTCCGTGTATCCTTTTTATATTCCTTTTTACAAAAATTTATGCAATCAACCACCATCACCATCACTACCACATGGATTCCACTCCTATCAAAACTTTTTCGGTTCCAAAGGGCAATTCATTGGAACCTCCACCATCATCCCATCCTATTCTTACAAATGGCTATGAGATTCACCCCACTTTCATAGCCATGGTTCGGGAGCAACCCTTCTCTGGGCAACTAGACGAAAATCCTTATACCCACCTTCGGGAATTCGAGGACTTGTGTTCTTGCCTAATTTTTTCTGGCATGACACAAGAAACCATTAGATGGAAACTATTTCCATTCTCCCTTTTGGGAAGAGCAAAAGAATGGTACACTCATACCGTAGGAGGTTGAAAGCATCTAGGCCCCTTGATGTGGGTTTCGATGATTGATGACAATATAGATTATCATGACTAACGTGTATTTTGCAGAAACACTGGAAGTTAGGTCATGGTAATGGGATCTCAGGCAATGTGGTTGTCATGCCCTCTTCACGATGGAAATCATTTTGGTTTTCAAAGGATGGACGACAAGGTTCAGGACGGTTAGTTCCGATTGTCAATGGTGCTGAGAGACATCGGATTAGTCGTTAGGACTTTGTTTTCTCTTTTGGCCATACTATTAAGGGGGTGCAAATGGGTAGCTTGACCTAGTTAAGTCTATTGGACTAGGTGTGGTGCACACTGTGAGAAATAGCGCTAGGGAGTTGCTTGTGAGCCCTGAGAGTCGTTGAAGTCATCGCCGTTTTCAAAAGATCAATGATCAAGTGAAAATAGGGACTTCAACAGGCGCCGGACGCGCCAGCCGTGGGCGCCAGATGCGTCCGGCGCACGGTGATCTTGTTCTCTATCTGCCCTATGCAGCGGACGTGTGGTCTGGCGTCCGGCGCTCCGCCGGACGCGGACCAGAAACTTTCTAGCTTTGGGTGTGCAGACCGGCCTCGCGTCGGACACGCGCCGGACGCTGGCCCCGAACGCGTCCGGCGCGAGCACTGTAGCCCAACGGCTCTTTGGCCGTTTGAAAGTTTCTAAGCGTCGGACGCGTCCGGCGGTGGGCGCCCGGACACGTCCAGCGCTCACGTTTGAGCTGAAAGTGAAGGTAATAGTTGGATTTTGCCTGTGGCTATAAATATGACCTTACCCTCTCCTTTTCAGCTCTCTTGCTCATTTGTTCAGCTGATAGCCAACTTGTGAGGGCAAGGGAGTTGCAAGAGCCTCATGAAGTGAAGAGATTTGCGAATCCATGAGTTCATGAGTGATCGAGAGTAGCTAGTGTGCATCCACTCTTCTCCCTAGGCTTTGCGAGGTCAAGTGAGAGTTTGTGCTTGTTACTCTTAGTGATCGCCATCACCTAGACGGCTTGGTGGTGATTGAGAGCTTGGTGATCATCCGGCGGTGATTGTGGATGACCCAACTCATCTTGTGAGTGGTTCTTGGCGATTCACCGCGTCGGAGCGACGAAGAATCAGCCCTAGAGAGCACTTGGTCCTTGCGAGGATCAAGGGGGAGCTACACCCCTGCGCGGGTGCTCCAACGAGGACTAGTGGAGAGTGGCGACTCTCCGATACCTCGGAAAAAAGATCGTCGTGTTCCTTGTCCCTTTACTTTCCATATTTACTTTCTAGCACTTACATTCTTGCAATTACTTTCATAGAATTGCCATGCTAGAATAGGATTGGAACTTAGGGTGCAAAACTTTAGTTGATCGTTTGTTTAGGAACACACATAGGCACCGAGGGGTGAATGATGGGCTAGTAGGTTTATTTTCGTGATAATTTGTAGAATTAGCCCAATTCACCCCCCCTCTTGGGCATCTTGATCCTTTCAGAGGTGTTCATGGAATTTGGGATGAACTTTGAGACAAATTTTGTCTTGCGTTTTTCTCCCTTTCTAGAGTTGCCGCCCTTCGAATAGAAATTCTCACCTTTTGGCAAAAGGAGAAGGAGACTCTAGGAGCAGCCTGGGCTAGGTTCACAAATCTTATTAATACTGGCCCAGACCTTTCTTTGCCTGACCAAGTCCTCCTACTTCACTTCCATCTTGGTCTTAGCAAAGATGCTGCTCTCCAGCTTGATATATCTTCTAGAGGCTCATTCACACATATGACCATTAGTGAGGGAAAAGTCATTTTGGAGAAAATCCTTGAAAACACTCCCTACACTGGTGTTTATGATGAGCTTCCAGAAGATACAATGGAGTCAAGCCCCGACCAACAAGAGGAGGCACCAGCAATTGGATTTGAAATTCCTTCAAATCCCTCTCATAATCCAATTGCTGATGAACCTCCCAATAAGGGGACACATCTCAAGGATAATGAATCCCATTCTGATGTATGCCCCTTTGAATTTGAGGATGACCTTTTTCTTGATGTCGATTTTGGGAATACCATAGAGTTTCCCACTTCAACATCATCTCATACCTCAAATTCCTATATGAGACATCAACCTCACATAGAGGGAGGATCAAGTCACATAGAAGATAATTCTATGCACTCTCCCTCTATGCCCACACCTAATGTCTCATATATTCCTGATCTCGAGGAGAGCTTATGTCAATCTTCGATATATCCATGAGTTATCCAAATCCCGTGAAGGACTTGAACTATCATGGAGAAGAAAGTGCTCCCTCTAAAATAGAAGATTTTATCGATGAGCATGGAAGTTATTTCCTAACTGTCCCATTCATTCCATGCTCATATGAAAAATCTCCTGGATCAGTCAATAACTCTGCCATGACTTGCAAGATCTACAACTCCTTCTTGCTCCTTGTTCATAAAATTTTTAAGAAGGTTGTTGTAGATGCTTTTGTCTATCATAAGTTTTGCAAGTCTAGAAATGTTTTGGCATGAGTTTTTACAGATCTGCCCACAAAGGTTGGTGATGGAGGGGAAACCACATCACCAACATTGGACTAGTTTCAAAAAGGTTTCCCAGGGACGAGCTTTGTCCTCAAACAAGCACTGCCGGGAGATACCCCGGATTAGCTTAAAAAAATATATATATTTTTTGTCTTGTTATCATAAAAAAAATCTTTTCTTTTCAAATAAAAGCAAGGTCATGTTGTCGTTAGTGTGCACCTTCGGGTATCCTTGTCACTAACCATTTCAGTCATACAACACTTGAGAACATGGAGCGACATCAACTACAATCAAGATGCTCTTGAGAGGTGGAACACACTCACAAGGAGACTCGACCCAACACACACTTTGACTTTTACACAAAAGTCCAAGTGTGGGGCGGATGGTGATAATCTTGAGTCCCACTCACACCAAGAGGCATCCAAAAAAAAAAAAAAAAATTAATGATGGATGATGTTAGCTTTGCCTTGGTAAAAAAAAAGAAAAAGAAAAGAAAAAGGAGTTAAAAAAAGATGAAAAAAATATATGCATATGAGAAAAAAAATGAGGAGAGCCTCTTCCTACCTTTGCTACCACTAAGGCCCAACATCCATATACACTAGTTGTGTGTATGATTTGGCCTTATGGTTCACCTGAGTTGGAGCCTATACAAACACGTCATCGGTGCATCATCTTCAAGGATGAATTTACATATGCTGCCGGTAAGGACACTCAGGTATGCAACAGGTAATAAATGTTCACCAACCCCTTTTGCTTATTCTTGTCTCCATATGATCGTTTAAATTCTTGCTTCCCTGTTTATGTCAAACGCTCTAGTTTAGATGTGCTCCTGCAGGGTGCATCTATAAGCTTTTTCAAATTAAGCGTGGTGCTTGGGTTGAAATAGCTTACTTTACTCAAAATTTGACTTGGTGTTGAATTTTGGTTAATGATCTTTGAGTTGCTGTCAAAAGCATCAGAAGTAATTCATGTTTGGAGATGAGTTAAGGCTAGTTTCATTTTGCAATTATAGCTTAGCCTTGCTTGAGCTCTAATAGAAAGTTGGGTGAACAAGTTTTTATTTATAATAAATAAACTTTTGACTCTCTGATGTTCCTCACCAGAAGAGTCCATGTTATTTTCACCTTTTTCTATCTTTGAATAAAAAAACCAGATATAACTCCAAAGATGTGTGGGGGTGTCAACACACCCATCAAAAAAAAGAGAGAGAAGAAGAAGGAGGAAGCACCAAAGCACATCATGAACTGGTGGAGGAGCCTGTACAAAACTCGGTTTGATCACTTTCTTCCCACTTGTTCATATACGTGCTCCTGCTTCTATCATGTTCCTTCCTGCAAATCAAGTTTCCCACTTAGATTCAATTTTTGAAAAGTAATTATGAAGATAGCTTTTTGAGAATGGACTGCATAATTTTCAAACCTTACATATCCTTTATGCCTGTGGGAAAAACATCTTATAGGAAAAACATTTGACTAAGTTATTGTGAAGTGAGATACGGTTTTGGCATGGCTGTCTTACCTTTTCTTATCAAAGTACTTGGAGGATTTTCTTTTCAATAAAATGCCAAAACTCATAGTTTCACATACTCCTCAATGGTGAGAAAATACCTACCAAGGCCAAATACGACATGCTTATCAACAAATTTACAAAACCTTTTTGTCGTATGCTTCTTACCAATTGTTGGGCCTTGTCACGGTTTGAACCTAACCTAGATTTGGGTCTTACACATATGGTTGAGATTCACTTGCACCCACCAAATAATTGCCGACTCTCACACTGAGAGTCGCGCAGAACATGCACCCCTTTCGCCCAGAATGCCAATTCTTACACCGAGAATTGCGCACCATTCCACCAAATAAAAGTGCCGACCCTTACCCTGAGGATCGCGCACCCCTCTTTTAGATTGCCAAAATTCTCCATGCATTCCATCATGACATCTCTCTCTCCTTCATCCTTTTCCAGGCAATAAGTTATGAGCCATGTTTTTAGTTGAAAAAAAGAGTAAGAAATAAGTTTTAGATATTTCAATCTTGTAGACAAACGGGAAATCTTAGATCCCTGTTCAAAGAAAAAAAAAGAAAAAAAGAGATATAGAAAAAAAAAAGAAGGGGAAAGGAAAAAAAGATAGAGGAAGAAAGAAAAAAAAAAGAAAACATAAATATTTTAGTTACTCTTTGATAGCCCATGTTTCTTCATCTCTTCATCCACCAATAAAAGAGAGTTTGTCAAGATGGATGGAAACCCAAAAATACCACAAAGTTAGGAATCATTCCTCATCCATTTCACACACTTGCACATCTTAACCTAGTGTATGGCTTTAACCTTAACATGGTTTGGATTTTGACTCGGCTACACACGATCGCTGTTGATGGTCATTAAACCCTGTTTATAACCACTAACTATTGCTTAATATGACTTGAAATGGGTCACAAAGCATAGTTATAGGGTTTGAGACTAACAAGTTCCACGAGTTTTGGTGCTCCCAGTTGTTTTGCAGGTATCCCAAAATATCACTATATAAAAGTATCTCAGATGACAAAATGGAGTACGCCATTGCGAAGCTCTCGTCGCGCTGATCAAAATGTGATATGCACACGCCATCGTTAACTCAAGAAGCACCCACACAAGTGTACAAAGGGCTGTTGACGGTCGTTAACTCATAAAATTAACCGTCAACTTAGCATGCAAATGGACCTATTTACAAATACTTGATAGATATAGGGTTACCACTGACAGAATTCCACGAGTTTTGGTGAATATCTATTTCTGCAGGGTGACAAATGAAAACCAACCAAGATGGCCCACATGTCGGGTTTACATAGAGAGAAAGACCGAACGGGTGAAAAAGTATAATCTAGAAGACTCCGAAGGCGACACCTGAAACACAGGGCCCACTGCACCGCCGGGTCGGCCGACCCGGGGAGGGGAGTCGGCCGACTCCCCGCTCCACCAATCGGGTGGAGTCTCACGGATCCCCGCCTCCACCGACTTTGAAGATCAATAATTATCGTCCATTTAGGTCGGTTTGATCCGAGGGCTGTGGTTAATCCTAGGGGGCTATATAAGCAGAGCCCCTAGCCCCTGGGTGAAACCCTAATTCATTCTCCTATTCATTCAAGACTTCAATCTAGAGAGAGAGTTAGATAGAGAAGGGTCCCTCGAATGGATCTATCTCTATAGGGTATTAGTATCAAGAGAGATTAAGAGAGTATAGAGTGGAGGTAGATTTGGAGGAAGCCCGGCCTGTCGGTGTCTCCTCTCCAGTGTACCTGCGGGATCAAGTCTCCTAACCCGAGGCTTGGTTTCAGAATCATTCGGCAATTCAACTTCTATTACTAGTAAGTTCATTGTTATTATTGTTCTTTGGTTTACAAGTTTACTTTATTCGCTTCGCGTTGGGAATAGAGTAATCGTTCTTTAGCATAAGCGTGGTGCTTAGGCTAGGTTCACTTGTAGATGCTCCCTATTCGGTCGGAACCGTGGTAGTAGTGAGGGAAGTGACAATCCCTTTATTACCTTTGTAATCCACTTCCCGTTGGTAGGTAAGGTAGGTCCTTTGTGCCCGGTTTAGCATCCTCTCGTGGTGTCTATTCCTCGGGTACCCCCTTAGAACAAAAGTCTCAAAGCTTGCCATAGGTTAGAAGAAGACCGACGAAGGAGTTCTCTCTATATCGCTTAATTCTCACTTGACTAGCAGCCCAGGGGTAGTAGTAAAGATCGGGTTAGTCTATTGCACGTTTTCTCTTAGCGGATAAAAACAAGTACGATACTCAGGATTTTATCTCCCGGGTGAAGTGCTCACCGATATCCGTGCGCTTGCGGATTATTTCTCTTTGATTCTTTCGTGTGCGTATCCAGTGTCAACAAGCATTTCTGGCGCCGTTGCCGGGGAGAAAGACGGTCTGCTTAGATAACCTAAATCTTGCTCTACCTTGTACCTATACTTTTATCTTTTTCTTTCACTTTACTTTCCCGTACATTTTATCTTTTTCTATCCTTATGGATAATTCAAATTCCATTCCTATCTTTCAATTTTCTCGCACCCACGGAGACCGGCCTAGTGCCACATGAGTCATCACAACCTATCCAAACACCTAGCTATAGGCCGAGTCCGTGGTTGATTGCATTGGTCCAAAGCCTATCCTTTTCAGGAAAAGGAGACGAAAACCCTTACCTTCACATTAGAGACTTTGAGCAAACATGTGACTGTCTTCGCATAGAGGGCATGTCCGACAAAACCCTCCGTTGGAAGCTATTTCCTTTCTTATTAAAGGGAAAAGCTAGACAATGGTATGATAAAGCTGTAGGTAAGCAACAAGGAGATTGGGGGTCTTTACGCTCCAACTTTTGCCTAGATTTCTATCCCATCTCCCAAATCGTCGACCTTAGAGTCAAGGTTCTGACTATTAAGCAAGAACCTGAAGAATCTTTGGCCTCATCCTGGAATCGTTTTATTACACTTTTAGCATCAGGCCCGGACCTTAGTCTACCGAGATCCTATTCTCGTTACAACACTTTCGAGTAGAGATAGTAGAAAATTGCTCGACACAACTTCGGGAGGATCATTCTTGCATATCTCTCGCGAGAAAGCAAGATCAATCCTAGACCAAATCCTATCCAGTGAATTAGACTACCTCCTAGAAGTAGAATCTCAAGTAGCTGAAGACAAACATTTGCCAGATACACCATCCACTTCAGCTAACCCATGTCATGAGCAAGAAAAGGAAGACATTCCACTTCCTGATTTTATGCTAGATATTGAACCTGATCTGTTTTCCGATTTTGGAAACATCTTCAACTATCACAAGGTGAAGAAGCCACAATGCAAATATCACCCAATAAAGCCAGGCGATATTGATGAGGACATTCCAACAGGAAAAACCTCAGGAGAGTTAGTGTCTGTCATGAGCAATGAGTGGTTAGAAGAGTCAGAGCTTTCCTCTGAAATAATCCGTTTGGATTCATCTTCTCTTCCCATTCATTGCATGATTAACAATGATCGCATAGACGCTCTCTACAATCCAGTTGTGGGTATAAATATCATGTCTACCACACTAGCAAAATATTTGCAAAGAGGCATGACATTAACCCCAACAGTGAAGTTCATAAGAAATCTTTCAAGACAAATTCTTCCTTGTTTAGGAATCCTACATGTCCTACCACTCCGGGTAGAAGGAACCCCTGTTCACTTAAGCTTTTATGTCTTTGACATAGGGGATTTCCACTGTTGATAGGACAACCATTTAGAAGACTTCTTTATGAAGGACAAACTGGGAAGCTAAACATTTGTTTAGGCAAGAAACTCCAGTTTGCAATGTCCATTTCACACTCTTTAAATGCTATGACCGAGCCCCATCCACATTATGATCCGTTGGAGGAATTTAGAGCAGCTTCTCTAGAATTCCTAGTGAAGCCAGAATTAGAAGACGAAGCTAGATTCTTCATAGAAGAAGAAGTCGACCCTTCGAGAATGAACCATTAGATGAGTTTACCCTACCACCTAGGCCTCCTATTGAGTTCAAACCTTTACCACCGGTCTTAGATATGCCTTTCTAGGAAATGATCCGACACTCCTGTCATCATAAGTGATACTCTCACTCGGAGCGTACTTTTCGCTTAATGGCTGTCCTAGAAAAACATAAAAAAGCTTTTGGCTACTCACTCCAGGACCTCAAGGGAATTAGTCCTGCGCCTTTGTACCCATCGCATTCCCACGATCCCGATATTCCACCATCCGAGAACCCCAACGTAGGCTTAATAATGCGATGAGGGAAGTTGTTAAGAAAGAAGTTTTAAAAACCGTTGCACGCCGTGATAATTTACCCCGTGCCACACAGTGAGTGGGTCAGCCCTGTCCAAGTTGTGCCTAAAAAAGGAGGCATGACTGTTGTCCAAAATGAGAAGAATGAGTTAATCCCACAAAGAACCGTCACAGGATGGCGAATGTGCATAGATTATCGAAAGCTTAATAAGGCAACAAGAAAGGACCACTTTCCCTTGCCTTTCATTGATGAGATGCTAGAGCGATTAGCCAACCATTCTTACTTTTGCTTCCTTGATGGATATTCTGGATATCATCAAATCCCTATCCATCCTAATGATCAAAATAAAACAACCTTTACATGCCCTTATGGAACCTTTGCTTATCGTAGGATGTCTTTTGGGTTATGTAATGCACCAGCTTCTTTTCAAAGATGTATGATGTCTATATTTTCGATATGATTGAAAAGATTATGGAAGTTTTCATGGATGATTTTTCTGTTTATGGAAAAACTTTTGATGAGTGCCTTGAAAACATAGATCGAGTTTTGCAAAGATGTGAGGAAAAACACTTAGTCCTTAATTGGGAAAAGTGTCATTTCATGGTTAGAGAAGGAATAGTGCTAGGACACTTAGTGTCTGAAAGAGGCATCGAGGTAGATAGAGCCAAAATAGAAGTTATTGAACAACTACCTCCTCCTATCAATGTGAAAGGAATTAGAAGTTTCCTTGGTCATGCTGGTTTTTATCGTAGATTTATAAAAGATTTCTCTTACATTGCTAGACCTCTTACCCGCTTATTGGCTAAGGATGTTCCTTTTGACTTTGATGATGCCTGCTTACAATCATTTGAGATCCTTAAGAAAGCACTTATTTCTGCTCCAATCATTCAACCCCCTGATTGGACTTTACCTTTTGAAATTATGTGTGATGCAAGTGACTACGCTGTAGGAGCAGTGTTAGGACAGACTAAGGATAAGAAGCATCATGCAATAGCATACGCTAGCAAAACTTTGACTGGACCTCGGCTTAATTATGCTACTACTCGAAAAAGAGCTCCTAGCCGTTGTCTTTGCTATTGATAAGTTTAGATCCTACTTAGTGGGTGCCAAAGTGATTGTTTACACCGATCATGCCGCTTTAAAATATTTGCTCACTAAGAAAGATGCTAAACCTCGTTTGATAAGATGAATTTTGTTACTCCAAGAATTTGATCTAGAAATAAAAGATAAAAAGGGAGTAGAAAATTCTGTTGCCGATCACTTGTCTAGAATGCGGTTTGAGAAACCACAGGGAACTACCCATCGACGACGCACTCCGGACGACATGCTCTACGAAATCAACGAGATCGACCCCTGGTATGCGAGATATTGTTAATTTTATGGTTACGGGTTACGTGCCACCGGGAGGCAACAAAAGGAAACTTATCCAGGGAGAGTCGTACTCACATATGGGATGAGCCCTACCTCTTCCGAGTGTGCTCGATGGCCTCGCTCGGAAGATGTGTGCCCACCGAAGAAGGAATCAAAATCATCGAAAGATGCCACTCATCACCATATGGAGGCCATTATGGGGTGTTCCGTACACATGCGAAGATTTGGCAATGCGGATTTTTCGGCCAACAATGTATGAAGACACAAAAGATTTCATTCGGAGATGCGGTCCTTGTCAAAGACATGGCAACATTAACTCAAGAGATGCCATGCCACTTATCAACAACCTTCAGATCGAGCTCTTTGATGTCTGGGGAGTTGACTTCATGGGACCATTTCCACCATCGAAGAAATGCGAATACATCCTCGTAGCAGTGGACTATGTGTCCAAATGGGTCGAAGCTCTGCCATGCAAAAAGGCAGACAGCTCAAGCTCTAAGAAGATGTTCGAAGAAATAATATTCCCAAGATTTGGAGTCCCAAGGATAGTCATAAGTGATGGAGGATCACATTTCATCGACAAACGCTTTGAGCAATACTTATTGAAGCATGGAGTACGCCATAATGTTGCTACTCCGTATCACCCTCGAGACAAGTGGCCAAGCGAGACATCAAACAAGCAAATCAAGAATATTCTTCAAGACAAGTGAATGAAATGGGAACGCATGGAAGGACAAACTTCCCGATGCACTATGGGCATATCGAACAAAGATACAAGACACCTATTGGGATGTCACCATATCAACTAGTCTATGGAAAGACTGCCACTTACCGGTAGAGCTGGAATTCAAAGCTCACTGGGCCATCAAGAAATGGAATATGGATCTAGAAGCGCGGGAGAGAAGAGGAGGATGCAAATCTCGAATTAGAAGAATGGAGAGAGAAAGCCTATCACAATGCCAAGATATACAAAGAAAGAGTGAAAAGATGGCACGACAAGAGAATCAAGATCAAGGAGTTCACACCCGGAGACAAAGTACTACTTTTTAATTCCGGGTCAAACTCTTCGGGCAAGGAAAGCTTCAAGCAAATGGGAAGGACCGTTCAAGTAGTAAGCTCATCATCGCATGGAGCCGTTACACTTCGCAACAACGAAGGTACGATATTCAAGGTAAATGGTCAACGCCTTAAAATATTTTTAGAGCCCATTGAGGAATTAGGTGAAATAGATGAATTAAACTTCTTTCTCAATTAGGTAGTTGGGCCCGACCTTTTTACTTTTCGTTTTTCGGGGTCCAGGGTATTTTTCCGAACGACAAAAATACGCTAAATAGGTTGCGAAAAAACCCTGGCAGGGGAGACCACATGCCAGGGTCGGCCGACCCATATGGGGGAGTCGGCCGACTCATGGACTCCCCCATTTGCCTCCAGCTTTTGCATTCGTGATCCTTCCATACTCTTCCTTCGGGAATTTTTGCCGATTAGGGTTTTTGGGATCACGTTGACGCGTTATTCCTTCGGAGATTCCCTTTAGATGCCCTCTAGATGCCTCTCCATCCCCCCTATATAAAGAAGCCCAGCCTCAAGCCAACCTCATTCCATCTAAAGCCTCCTCCTCCTAGCATCAAGCTTCCTACGCAGCAATGGCGAAGTCAGAGCCAGAGAATTTAGATAGGAGATTGATCCGTTTCGGGATTGATCTCAACACCATCCCAAAAGAGGAGCCTGAGAGCAAGGCCATCGTTCTTGCTGAGCCCAAACCTCTAGCATCTATCCCCCCAAAACCTCAAGCTTACAGCCATAGCTACTTTGCTCAACCATTCATCGCTGCACCCAAACCTTTGCTCCTTGATGGACCTCCACTAAAAGGTCCTATTGTGAAGCTCCCAGAAAGCACCAAGATCCTCCCTCCTAAGCACAATGAGATGCTTATGGGAGTGAAGACCAACAAGCAAAGAGAGATCGTCTGTGCTAAGTATAGCACTGGGGAGCGCTCGTATTTCGAGGGAGTCCGTGCTCACCCGAGCAAAGTGAAGTTCGTCCCTCCGAAGGAAGCCCCGAAAGCAGCTCTCGCTGCCTCAGAAGCTCCAAGGAAGCGTCGCAAGACCGTTGCAGACTTAGAAAAGGAGTTAGAAACTCAGCGCGACGTTATTGTATCTCTGCGAAACGCCCAACATGTTCAGAGCAGTAGCATTGTCACTCTCATAGATAGACTGCGTGCGCAAGAGAAGAAGACGAATAAGTTAGAAAAGAGGTTAGATGCTCTAGAGAAGTGAGTTAATTAGATGAGAATTATCTTAGCATCAGAAAGGCCTAGTGTGCTTAGATTAAAAGTTTTAGTTCGCAAGAGTGCTTAGTTAAAGTTTAGTTCGATCTTAGATCCTTTCAATACTTGTAATCCAGGCCTTAATGAAGATGAAATAAAGTTTTTAGTTATATTTATTATTGCATATGTGTTGCCTCTTTTGTCTCCACCTTGTTGTGAATGAAGATAACAGGAATCTAGTGTGGGGGAGGCAACCGACGACGAAACTAACGGATATCAGCGAACCAGCAAAAATATTTGAGAGTATACGATATGAAGATCACGCACGACGAAGCAGACCCTGAGGGGCCACCTGCCAGAGTCGGCCGCCCCATTGATGGAGTCGGCCGCCCATGGGCTGGGCCCAGTTGGCTCCAGCTTTCGTCCACGGTCAGGTTCGCTTCCCTACGTTCCAAATTTTATACCGATCACGTTTTTCCGATTTGTTTGGGGAACACTTTGAATTAAATCACTTGCTATATATACGAGAAGGTAGATTATTTTAATCATGACCCCAAGATAGACTCACACCATGATAATTCCCGGGAATCCTGTTCTTGCCGTTGGGAACGTATTTTATAGGGACCCCATTTTACTTAAGTTGTTGAGGACAGTGATATAGCATGGACCATGAGAACCTGATTTCTTGATGTCTAGTTGCTTGGAGAATTTCTTTTCAAAAAATCTTAAAATAATTAGCTATAGTTCTCCTCTGTGGTTATAAATACCTATAGAGCCTCGTCGACAAAATTCTATAAGACCAGCACATAAGCTTTTATTTGTGTTGAGAATAGTCTTGACGGTATTAGAGCCTTAGAGAAGGGTCTCTTACTCATATGATCAAGTGCACTTACACCCACATATATATTTGCTACTCCTACACTGGGAGTACGCAAAAACATGCTTTCCGCCATTCATCCATCTCCTACACTGGGAGAGGATACATACACTTTCTAGGATTTCTATATGCTCCAAGAATTATTATCATCATCCAGTTGTCGAAAGAAGATCATCATCGTCATCATCATATTCAAGAAAGTTGTTGTGTCCGAGAGTGAGACATGGGCTATGCAAAAATACTAGTAAAAAAAAAGAGAAGAAAGAAAAGAAAAGAGATAGCCCGTGAGCTCTTAAGTATTGTGATCCCAGAAGAAGGAAGTTTCAAAGAAGCTCAAAGAGCTAATCAAGAGAAGATCAAGCAAAGCAATGTTCAAGAGAAGAGTGTGCAAGAGAGGGAAGGAGCATTATTATCATCAATTTAGCCACCAAATATTCCATACACTTGCACACACTTGATCTAGAGTAAGGTCCCCCTCTCCTTGGTTCCCGTTTTTGACTAATCAATATGCACAGGTAAAAATGCTATTCCTTGAAATACCTAAAACTCCACATAAGCCTTAGTAGAATAGGAGGCATTCCCCTTTCACATGCCTCAAGTGAGTTCCATAAATACTACATACAGTGAGAGATTTGAGTGCTCTATACATAATGGTGAGCTCTACAAATACTACATATAAAGAGTGATTCGAGTGTGCTACATGATGGAGAAGGGTAAGCTAAGTTTTCTTTATAAAAATGTTATAAAAACTCTGAGTGACAGGATTAATAGAAGAAGGATCTCTACTTCGCGCTGTTCCATCTTTCAACTCCCCAAAGTTCAATGGTAGACACTTTGAATCCCACAGTACAGGTATGATCAGGGATAATCTAATGTTGATGTCTTGGTTTGAGGCTATGCTTAAAGTAATCAATCCTTTTCCTCGAGACGAGTAAAAGACAAGTGTGGGGGAGTTTGTTGACGGTCGTTAACTCATAAAATTAACCGTCAACTTAGCATGCAAATAGACCTATTTACAAATACTTGATAGATATAGGGTTACCACCGACGTAATTCCACGAGTTTTGGTGAATATCTATTTCTGCGGGGTGACAAACTGAAAACCAACCAAGATGGCCCACATGTCGGGTTTACATAGAGAGAAAGACCGAACGGGTGAAAAAGTATAATCTAGAAGACTCCGAAGGCGACACCTGAAACACAGGGCCCACTGCACCGGCCGGGTCGGCCGACCGGGGAGGGGAGTTGGCCGACTCCCCGCCTCCACCAATCGGGTGGAGTCTCGCGGATCCCGCCTCCACCGACTTTGAAGATCAATAATTATCGTCCATTTAGGTCGGTTTGATCCGAGGGCTGTGGTTAATCCTAGGGGCCTATATAAGCAGAGCCCCTGGCCCCTGGGTGAAACCCTAATTCATTCTCCTATTCATTCAAGACTTCAATCTAGAGAGAGAGTTAGATAGAGAAGGGTCCCTCGAATGGATCTATCTCTATAGGGTATTAGTATCAAGAGAGATTAAGAGAGTATAGAGTGGAGGTAGATTTGGATGTAGATTTGGAGGAAGCCCGGCCTGTCGGTGTCTCCTCTCCAGTCTACCTGCGGGATCAAGTCTCCTAACCCGAGGCTTGGTTTCAGAATCATTCGGCAATTCAACTTCTAATACTAGTAAGTTCGTTGTTATTATTGTTCTTTGGTTTACAAGTTTACTTTATTCGCTTCGCGTTGGGAATAGAGTAATCGTTCTTTAGCATAAGCGTGGTGCTTAGGCTAGGTTCACTTGTAGATGCTCCCTATTCGGCCGGAACCGTGGTAGTAGTGAGGGAAGTGACAATCCCTTTATTACCTTTGTAATCCACTTCCCGTTGGTAGGTAAGGTAGGTCCTTTGTGCCCGGTTTAGCATCCTCTGTGGTGTCTATATCCGTGCGCTTGCGGATTATTTCTCTTTGATTCTTTCATGTGCGTATCCAGTGTCAACAAGGGCCAATTACACGCAACCGAGCAAAACAACTTCAACAAGAGGTGCACGCTTTCCTCTCTGAGTTTCATTCTAATATTAATGAGAATTATATACTGCCTAAATCGTGTACTCTAATGCTACTTAGGTTTACACAAGAGGAGACACCATTCGGCTACAAGAAGGACGCAAAGGCGCAACGCACCATGGACACGAAGGTTGTTGTCCAAGAAAAGAAGCGTGACAAGTCCAGAACCAGGTGCACCGCAGAAGCACCAAATCTTCGTGCAAAACTGTACCATCTCAAGAGGAGACGTGGGCCATGGTATACATGGTTGGAAAGCACGTCAAGTCTAGTTTCCAACGCAACAAACGGAACGTCTTTTGGAGTTCCGAGGAGAAAGTTATGACCACTTTACCGAAGACTGCACAGAAGGCCAAAAGACGCGCGGAAATGGATTTCCACCTCGAGAATGCTCCAGCCAGTTGGCCTTCCACCTCCTCACGAGGCCCCTTCGGTTTAGATATATCTTAGAGACTTGTTACTACTATAAATATTCCCTCTATGCTCCTAGAAACCAACTTTGGATGATATGAAAACCTGATATGGTATATTGCGGTAGATCTGCGTGAGTGTATCCTTACACACCTTGTTCTTGCGAGTTCTACTTGGGCTTGTGAGAGATCTCTCTGAGGTCCCCTACTTCGTGCTCTACGGCTTCCGTTCGGCTGCGCCGTATTGTGTGGATTAGTCCCGGTTGTGGTTCTGCGATCGCTCGTAGATCGAATCGAGATCCTCAAGGTTTCGGTTCCTTTCTCCCGATCCGCTTGGTCACATCCAACCTTGGCGGGTATAAAGCTTCATTCGGATCGTGGTTCTTCGATCATACGGAGATTGCATCGCCTTCTCCCTATCCGTCGGGTCGCATCCAACCTTTGCCAGGTATAAAGCTAGTTATCCCCGCTGTTCGCAGCAAGTTATCCTTTTGTTTGTGAACCTACTGTCGTGAAGATCGGGCCATCCTTGTGCCGGTTCAGATCGGTACTTATCATGTGGTATCGAGCTATTGTTGTCACGGTAGGTTTTGTTATCATCCACCATATATATTTGTGTTTGTTCATGTCCTATAGTCCACTAAAAACTATAAAAAATCCTATAGCAATTTGGTGGTACTTGTGCTTTGTGTTCATCTCGTTCATCTTGTTGCTAGTCACCATCGTTGTTCTTCCATCGTACTTTATTATTTGTTATTCGCACCCCCCATATGTTATCTTGTGTTTGCTGAAAAAAAAAATCAGAAAAAAAAAGTGAAGAGAAAGAGTCAAAAAAAAAAGAGACAAAAAAAGCGTGAAAAAAAAGAAAAGAGAAGTGAAAGGATTTGTGTTGCGGAAAGTAAAGATCCAAGTTTCATATCTGAAAATTCAGATTTGTGGTGCACTGGACAGCAACATTTCATATCTTATTTGAACGGGTTGTCACACTTTGTTACAGTACCATAGCCCTTCTTGACAGCCACCTATAGCTCCACAAAATACCGGAACCGGATCTCTCGTTTTGTATCATTTTAATCGCAGCCGGGTGACTACCACATCTTTCTTTTAGCACACTCACGGTCCTTGAGAACGCGTAAGAACAGTGGTGAGTAAGAGGTGAGGTTGTGTGATTTCACAAATATTTCCTATTCCACTATATTTTGTTTAGAGCTAACATGGCAGATTCTAATTCGAGCATTCATGGTGGTCGTCATGGAGAAGAAGAGCCCCTGTTGCACGGGCTGAGTTGTGCCACATGGCCGACTCACTTGTTGGAGGCCATGGGCGGGATGCTTGATGAGCGCTTGCCTCGCACACGGGCGGAGGGTTCCTCGACATCAACATGAGGAATCTGGTGGTGAGAATTCTGATGCGGGGCATGGCAATCATGACCGTTTCGTAGATGGTCGTGGTGGTGATAGGCGGGCTGGTCATCCAGGCCGCAATGGAGGACATGCTCACGGGCGTGGCCGTGGCCACCGTGTGCGTTTTGAAGATGAAGAATTTGATGACTTTGATGAAGAAGAAGGGTTTGATGATAATGAAAATCCTTTTGCTAACGATGGGCTGTTTGGATGGCGCCGGGATCATCGGCGGCGTGCTGAAAATGGAGATAGAGAGCATCATTATGGTCGTCGTAATAGAGATGACCCGGATAATATTGCTCGTGTCAAGTTGAGAATTCCAAAATTTACTGGAAAGGAAGATGCTGATGCGTATCTTGAATGGGCTGAGCAAAGTGCGATCAAATTTTTAGAGTGCATAATCTTTCGATCGAGGCGTGTGAATCTTGCTTCAGTTGAGTTCTCGGCTATGCTCTCACTTGGTGGAACCAAGTCCAAGAGAATCAAGTTGAGTTGGGACGTGATTATATCAGCACTTGGGAAGAGATGAAGAGAGTGATGAGGAGGCGGTTTGTACCCTCAAGTTTTCAGCGTGATCTTCGCAATAGGCTGCAAGCGTTGAAGCAAGGAAAGAGGTCGGTTGATGAATATTATAAGGAGATGGAACTGCTGTTAGTGCGGGCTGAAATTAGAGAAGATGCGGAGTCTAAAATGGCAAGATTTTTGGGTGGTCTCAATGAAGAAATTTCTGATTTTGTTGAGATGTTTCCGTATCATACTTTGCAAGATCTTGTTGATCAAGCTAAGCGCACCGAGAGAAAAATTCAGCAAGAGAAACGTGGAAGATCTTATGGCAGTTCTTCCATAGCAGCCCCATGGCGCAAGCAGCAGCCCAGTACTTCTTTTATTGGAGGTCGATCCCAAGGAGCTTCAGCTAGGCCCTCTACATCCAATGCTCCCTCGAAGATGGCGGTTTCTAGTGCATCATCTCCTGCAAATCAGCAGCGACCTGCTGCAAGTGCAGCAGCCGCAAGTGGTGTTTCAGCTACTGCATCCTCTACACGGAGTAGAGAAATTGTGTGCTTCAAGTGCCATGGTCGTGGGCATGTAGCAGCCCAATGTTCCAGTAGGAGGACCATGATTGTGAATGAGAATGGTGATTGGGAATCTGAAAGTGATCCCGAGGATGAAGGTCCAAGATATGATGAAGAGCCTGAAAGTGTTGAGAGTGAGATACAACCTGATGAGGGTGATAATAATTGCTTTATTTCCCTTCGCGTGCTGAATGTTTCTGCTATAAAAGAAGAGAATGAGCAGCGGCACAATCTTTTCCATACAAGAGGCATGATCAAAGACAAGTTGTGCAGAATTATTGTTGATAGTGGCAGCTGCAACAACATTGCAAGTCAAGACTTGGTTGATAGATTGGGGCTGAAACAACGGCGTCATCCTAATCCATATAAGATGCAATGGCTTAATGATTGTGGTGCGCTGCGTGTGAACCATATGGTGACAGTTCCGTTCTCTATTGGGAAGTATAATGATGTTGTGGAATGTGACGTGGTGCCTATGCAAGCATGCCAACTGCTGCTAGGGAGACCATGGTTATACGATCGTGATGTTCAGATTCTTGGAAGAACCAACAAGATATCATTCATATACAAAGGAGAGCGAATCTCATTGCTTCCTTTGACACCGGAGGAGATTTTTAAAGATGAACTAAAAAGAAGACAGCGAGAGAGCGAGAACCAATTACGAGTGAGCCACAAACATAGTGAGGAAGAGTGTCCAAAGCCAAATAAAACTCCACAGCCGCAAAGAACCAAGCCAACGGGAAAAGAGGGATTAGTTATGATGGCTAGGAAGGGGGATTTAAAAGAATTGAGTGAACCCAATGCTATGTTCTTTGTACTTCTGTACAAGGACAATTTTCTTTCCACTAACGACTTATCCTCTACTTTGCCTAGTGATGTTTTTGATGTGTTACAGGAATATGAAGATGTGTTTCCAGAGGAAGTACCACCAGGACTGCCACCAAAGAGAGGAATAGAGCATCAAATTGATCTTGTTCCTGGTGCTCCACTTCCCAATCATGCACCATACCGAACGAACCCCGAAGAGACGAAAGAAATTCAGCGCCAAGTACAAGAGCTCATCAACAAAGGTTATGTAAAGGAAAGTCTCTCACCTTGTGCTGTTCCTGTTCTTTTAGTTCCAAAGAAAGATGGTTCTTGGAGAATGTGTGTTGATTGCCGAGCCATTAATAACATCGCCATTAGGTATAGGCATCCCATACCTAGACTTGATGACATGCTTGATGAACTTAGTGGTGCTACTATTTTTACTAAAATTGACTTGAGAAGTGGCTATCACCAAATTCGCATGAGAGAAGGAGATGAATGGAAAACAGCCTTCAAAACCAAGTTTGGGCTGTATGAATGGTTGGTAATGCCTTTCGGTTTGACCAATGCACCTAGCACCTTTATGAGATTGATGAATCATGTGCTTCGATCTTTCCTTGGCAAATTTGTTGTTGTCTACTTTGATGACATCTTGATTTACAGCAAGTCTCTTGATGAACATATTGAACATATAAAATGTGTGCTTGCTGCTTTGAGGAAGGAATGCTTGTATGCTAACCTTGCCAAGTGCACCTTTTGCACCGACAAGGTAGTGTTTCTTGGCTTTGTTGTTTCGGGTGATGGTGTGGAGGTTGATGAGGAGAAGATCAAGGCTGTTCGTGAATGGCGAGACCCCACAAAATGTGAGTCAAGTGCGAAGCTTCCTCGGTCTTGCTGGTTTCTATCGGCGATTTGTGAAAGATTTCAGCACCATTGCTGCTCCAATCAATGAGTTGACAAAGAAGGAAGTACCCTTCCATTGGGGTGAAGCACAAGACAAGGTGTTTGAAGAGTTGAAAAAGAAGTTGACCACAGCTCCACTCCTTGCACTCCCAGATTTTGGTAAGACCTTTCAAATTGAATGTGATGCAAGTGGTATAGGAATTGGTGGCGTGCTCATGCAAGAAGGAAGGCCTATTGCATACTTTAGTGAAAAGCTAAGTGGTCCAACTCTGAATTATTCAGTTTATGACAAAGAATTATATGCTCTTGTTAGGAGTTTGGAAACATGGCAACATTACCTTTTGCCTAAAGAATTTGTGATACATTCAGACCATGAATCTTTAAAACATCTTAAAAGTCAACTAAAATTGAATCGAAGACATGCAAAATGGAGTGAATTCATTGAGTCTTTTCCTTACATTGTGAAGTACAAGAAAGGGAAGGATAATGTTGTAGCTGATGCTTTGTCCCGACGTCATACTTTGCTCTCACAACTTGATGCTAAAATTCTTGGGTTAGAAAGTATAAAAGATTTATATGCTGTTGATCCGTATTTTGCTGAACCATTTTCCAAGTGTTGTGATGGCAAGGGATGGGAAAAATTTCATTTGCATGATGGATTCTTATTTCGAGCTAATAAACTTTGCATTCCAGATTGTTTTGTGCGTATTTTGCTTGTATAGGAAGCTCATGGAGGAGGACTTATGGGACATTTTGGTGCCAAGAAAACAGAGCAAGTACTCGCTGATCACTTCTTTTGGCCAAAGATGAGAAGAGATGTGGAGAGGCATGTTCTTCGCTGCATAACCTGCCACAAAGCTAAGTCACGCTTGAACCCTCATGGTTTATATACTCCTCTACCTATCCCTAATGCTCCATGGGAAGACATCTCTATGGATTTTGTTCTTGGTTTACCTCGAACCAAGAGGGGAGGGATTCAATCTTTGTTGTGGTTGATCGTTTTAGTAAAATGGCACACTTCATTCCCTGTCATAAGAGCGACGATGCTTCACACATTGCTGAATTGTTTTTCGGGGAAATTGTGCGTCTACATGGAGTGCCACGTACCATCGTGTCTCGATCGTGACACCAAGTTTTTGAGCTACTTTTGGAAGACTTTGTGGGGTAAACTTGGAACGAGATTGTTGTTCTCTACAACATGTCATCCTCAAACTGATGGGCAAACTGAAGTTGTGAACCGCACACTCTCAACCTTGCTGCGAGCTGTCCTAAAGAAGAATCTGAAATTGTGGGAAGAAAGCTTGCCTCATGTGGAATTTGCATACAACAGGGCGGTACACTCGACCACAAAATTTTGTCCATTTGAAATTGTCTATGGTTTCAAACCTACTGCTCCCATCGATCTTTTGCCTTTGCCTATGCAGGAACGAGTGAACTTTGATGCAAGCAAGCGAGCTGAGTTTGTCAAGAACCTTCATGATCGAGCAAGAGCGAACATTGAGAAGATGACCAAGCAAGTACGAGAAGAATGCCAACAAAGGACGCAAGAAGATGTTGTTCGAACCCGGAGACTTGGTGTGGGTACATCTGCGCAAGGATCGCTTCCCAGAACAATGCAAGAGCAAGTTGCAGCCCCGAGCTGATGGACCATTCAAAGTGCTTCGCAAGATTAATGACAATGCATATGAAATTGATCTCCCAAGTACTTATGGCGTGAGTACAAGCTTTAACGTCGCTGATCTGTCCCTTACATTGGGATGGAAGAAGAGTCGAGGACGACTCCTTTTCAAGAGGGGGAGGATGATATGCACACGCCATCGTTAACTCAAGAAGCACCCACACAAGTGTACAAAGGGCCAATTACACGCAACCGAGCAAAGCAACTTCAACAAGAGGTGCACGCTTTCCTCTCTGAGTTTCATTCTAATATTAATGAGAATTATATACTGCCTAAATCGTGTACTCTAATGCTACTTAGGTTTACACAAGAGGAGACACCATTCGGCTACAAGAAGGACGCAAAGGCGCAACGCACCATGGACACGAAGGTTGTTGTCCAAGAAAAGAAGCGTGACAAGTCCAGAACCAGCCGTGCACCGCAGAAGCACCAAATCTTCATGCAAAACTGTACCATCTCAAGAGGAGACGTGGGCCATGGTATACATGGTTGGAAAGCACGTCAAGTCTAGTTTCCAACGCAACAAACGGAACGTCTTTTGGAGTTCCGAGGAGAAAGTTATGACCACTTTACCGAAGACTGCACGGAAGGCCGAAAGACGCGCGGAAATGGATTTCCACCTCGAGAATGCTCCAGCCAGTTGGCCTTCCACCTCCTCACGAGGCCCCTTCGGTTTAGATCTATCTTAGAGACTTGTTACTACTATAAATATTCCCTCTATGCTCCTAGAAACCAACTTTGGATGATATGAAAACCTGATATGGTATATTGCAGTAGATCTGCGTGAGTGTATCCTTACACACCTTGTTCTTGCGAGTTCTACTTGGGCTTGTGAGAGATCTCTCTGAGGTCCCCTACTTCGTGCTCTACGGCTTCCGTTCGGCTACGCCGTATTGTGTGGATTAGTCCCCGGTTGTGGTTCTGCGATCGCTCAGAGATCGAATCGAGATCCTCAAGATTTCGGTTCCTTTCTCCCAGTCCGCTTGGTCACATCCAACCTTGGCAGGTATAAAGCTTCATCCGGATCGTGGTTCTTCGATCATACGGAGATTGCATCGCCTTCTCCCTATCCGTCGGGTCGCATCCAACCTTTGCCAGGTATAAAGCTAGTTATCCCCGCTATTCGCAGCAAGTTATCCTTTTGTTTGTGAACCTACTGTCGTGAAGATCGGGCCATCCTTGTGCCGGTTCAGATCGGTACTTATCAAAATGGATATATTACTTGCTATATTTGGACATCGGAATGAAAGATATTGAGGAGAGAAGAAATGCATGAAATGATGCCACGTCAGCACCGACACTCACTGACACGCGGGCCAGGCGGGGCCCGTTGTCCCCTCCGACAGTAGCAGCGGCTGCCGGCCGTGGGGGAACATGCGACCGGGGCGACCAATCCCCCGGCGAACGTGGTGGCGGTGCTCCCTCACTCGCGCGCCCGCGAGCGGGAGATCAGGCGGGAGGGCGCCCACCATCCGGACGCCGACGCGTGGCGAGACGGGGGGCCAGACGCGCGCGTGCGCCCACGCGTGGGCGGGAATGCGGGTCGGCCGCTCGGCCCGGTCGGCCAGGGCTCGTGGCGCCTCCGGATTTGCGCGGGAAGGCGGTGGAGCAGCTGGCACAGTTCGCGCGTGGTAAACCGGCGGTTTGAGCCAGTTTTGTCCGGTTCAGGCGCCCAGAACGCGCCAGAACTCCCCAGAAGTGCTGACAGCCGGCAGTTTCACCGGTTTGGCTCTGGTTCGGTGACCTAGGATCCGGTTCTTCTCCGATTTTCTGCGCCAAAACATGGAGGAATACTCCACCGACCTATGGAGGTCGGTTGCATGCAAGTGGAGCATCCAAGCCACAGATTCTAAGTCGGTTTTGATCCAACGGAGCACATTCGGAGCACGCGGATCGCTGAGGTGGCATTGGAGTAGCCCCTACTCCATCTCCCGCCTATAAATACAGCCCCTAGGCCTCATTTGTATGACACACCTACACACCTACATTATACATAGAGCTACACTCTCTCATATTAGTAGTAGTAGTGTCCCTCTGGCGGTTTCTCTCCTCCAGCTGCAGAGAGGCGAGTTCGGGAGAAGATCCGGGCCTGTCGGAGTCTCTTCTACCTTCTTCCTCTCCGGGTCTTGTAAGTTCAGCTCAGGTGCGAATATTTAATTGAGCATTTAGTTATTTACTAAAGTATTTTATTTCGTTCCTTGCTCATTATTTAGTATTTACTATTCAGTATTTATTTACTGCCTAGTATATATTGTGTGAGTGCCTTGCTTATCTATAGTAAGCAAGGTAGTAATTATTAGTGTGGACGTGGGGTCTAGGCTAGTAATTACCCTGGTCTGCATTCAGTTCAACGGATCGCAGTGGTAGTCGATAGGTGGTGACAGCCCTGTCCGATCTACGTATTCCACCACGTTAGTTCTGCTCTGTAGGACCTAGGAGTGGGCTGGCCTGCTCTTTTGAGTAGGGTGGTCCCAGGCGCCCGAAGTAGAGACTTTAGTGATCGCTCTTTGCTCAGTTATCTATAGTACCTTAGCTCCACTACCCAAGAACCTATCTACCTTTCCATCACCACTCTTGGACTACCTGGCTTTAGATTAGAACACTTCATGTTCCCTGTGGATAAATCGATACCTTGGAATACTCCCGGGTGAAAGCTACATCGGCATCCGTACGCTTGCGGATTATATCTGTTAGGCATAGGATTTGCCAACAAGCTTTCTGGCGCCGTTGCCGGGAATGGTAGCTGATCTTAATCTAGAACCTAGTGGTCAAATAGTCCATCAATCCATCAATTCATACACACCATGGACCAAAAACCCCTCATTGAATATGGTGCTCCAAAGGGCGATAGTTTGGAGCCACCTAAATCAAACAAAGCCATTTTGGCGGCCCGCTATGAGCTTCGCCCTGGTTTCATAGTGATGGTTCAGGCAAACCCATTTTCTGGGAGCGAAGACGAGAGTCCGTACTCTCATCTACGTGAATTTGAGCACTTGTGCGCGTGCCTTCATATCCAAGGCATGACACGAGATACCTTGAAATGGAAGCTATTCCCATTCTCTTTGATGGGGGTAGCTAGACATTGGTATGATCGTCACGTAAAGAGTGTACATGGAGAGTGGGAAACCCTTCAAACCAAATTTTGCCTAGCTTTCTTCCCTATCTCTCGAGTTGTCCGCCTTCGATTGGAGGTTCTAGCCTTTAAGCAAAAGGAGAAAGAGTCTCTTGGTGCATCATGGAACCAATTTAGAGACCTCGTAGCATCTGGCCCTGACCTTGCTATCCCAGACCCAATGCTTTTACAACATTTTTACATGGGTCTTAGCGAGGATTCTGCCCAATTCCTTGACACATCATCTAGAGGAGCTTTCCTTTGTCTATCTGAGGGTGAAGGGAGGACCATTCTTGATAAGATCCTCAAGAACACCCCTTACACCGGGATTCATGACGAGTTTCCCGATGAAGTACCCGAAGAGCAAATAAAGGAAGAGCCAATAAAGGAAGAGCCACAGCATGTAGAGGCTAAATCCATAGACCCTCCTTCTGAGCCCGCCTTCGAATCATTACCCGAACCTATTCTTCAACCCAACCTAGACCTTGATGATCACCCTAGTGACTTCTCCTATGAGTGTTATGACGAGTTATTTGAAGACTATGGTAATGCGTCAAAACACCCATTGGAGGAGAAACACACAAGGCAAGGGTGCGAAGAGGTCTACGGACCCGACCGAGAAGAACGACAACAGCAGAAGCTCTCTCTGGAGAGTCTATCAGCTGTCATGAGTCGGGAATGGATAGATGAGGCCGAAGCCTCAAGAGAAGTCGTCAAATTGCCCATGCAAGTACGACAGATATTTTGTCAAGTTATGGGCATAGACGGCGGGTTTGGTTATGATCCTAGCGTTGGGATCAATATCATCTCTCATTTCCTTAGCTTTTGCCCAATGTCTAGCCGATCTAGGTCAGAAAAACGTCTCAAACTCCCATCGGGTCAAATCCTCGAGTGTACTGGAGTTCTTCACTCTGTGCCGGTTAGGATCGATGACCGCAAAATTCTCCTAGACTTTCATGTCTTTGACCTTCCAATAGATTCCTCCCATCGTATCATTATCGGAAGGCCAGTTATGAAAATCTTAGAAACCATGGTTGGAAAGGAGACTTTGAAGCTTAAGGTTGGCAAGGAATATCTACCTGTGTCGTTCTCACGATCACTCAACACGTGGGTAGAACCTGAGCCTGTACCAGACACAATAGAGGATGTGATGTCGGCCACCTTAGGAGACATGGCCTAACCAGATCTTGAGGAGGACTCTAAGTACTTTAGTAAGGAAGAAAGCAATGAGCCTCCCATTAAGCTCAACACCTCTGAAATTCCTAAACCATCTCCTGTTGAGCTTAAGCCACTTCCTCCTGGTCTTAAGTACCTTTCTACAC
Source organism: Themeda triandra (assembly GCA_018135685.1). Taxonomy (NCBI): domain Eukaryota; kingdom Viridiplantae; phylum Streptophyta; class Magnoliopsida; order Poales; family Poaceae; genus Themeda; species Themeda triandra. Next base: position 326,568 of record JAENPR010000144.1, on the reverse strand, counting down.
GGTAATCAAGAGACTCCAGTTATCATAAGTGACAAGCTTTCTAATGTAGAAACCCAACAGCTTCTCACTGTCCTGGAGTCACATCGATCGGTCTTGGGGTATTCGCTCCAAGATTTAAAAGGGATTAGCCCTGCTCTCTGCACTCATCGAATCCCGATCGACCCCGAAGCCACACCATCAAGGGAACCGCAAAGGCGGTTAAACAATGCCATGAGAGAGGTAGTGAAGAAGGAAGTTCTCAAACTGCTTCACGCTGGGATCATCTACCCAGTACCTCACAGTGATTGGGTTAGTCCAGTTCATGTTGTCCCAAAGAAAGGAGGAATGACGGTAGTTCGCAATGAGAGGAATGAACTCATCCCTCAGCGTACCGTCACTGGGTGGCGTATGTGCATTGACTATCGTAAGCTCAACAAAGCCACCAAAAAGGATCATTTCCCTCTTCCTTTCATCGATGAGATGCTAGAACGACTAGCAAAACACTCCTTCTTTTGCTTCCTTGATGGTTACTCTGGTTACCACCAAATCCCAATCCATCCTGATGACCAGAGTAAGACAACTTTTACATGCCCCTATGGGACATACGCTTATCGACGAATGTCTTTTGGGTTATGCAATGCCCCCGCATCCTTCCAACGCTGCATGATGTCCATATTTACGGACATGATAGAAAACATCATGGAAGTGTTCATGCATGACTTCTCCGTTTATGGAAAAACCTTTGCTGAGTGCCTAAGAAATCTGGATAAGGTTCTTCAAAGGTGCGAGGAGAAGCATCTAATCCTGAATTGGGAAAAATGCCAATTCATGGTGAGAGAAGGGATAGTTCTCGGACATAGAATATCCGAGCGCTGGATAGAGGTGGATAGAGCAAAAATCGAAGTAATCGAACAACTTCCACCTCCCACAAATGTCAAGGGGATTCGGAGTTTCCTAGGCCATGCCGGATTCTATCAGCGTTTCATCAAAAACTTTTCACAAATAACTCGGCCTCTCACGAACCTTCTTGCCAAGGATACCCCCTTTGTTTTTGATGAAGAGTGCTATGCAGCCTTCTATACCCTCAAGCAAGCACTCATTTCTATGCCCATCATACAACCACCAGACTGGGGTCTCCCTTTTGAGATCATGTGTGATGCGAGCGACTTTGCCGTAGGAGCTGTTTTGGGTCAATCTAAGGATCGTTGGCATCATGCTATAGCCTACGCAAGCAAAACTCTATCTGGCCCTCAGCTAAACTACACGACCACCGAGAAGGAACTTTTGGCAGTGGTTTTTGCCATTGACAAGTTCCGATCCTATCTGGTGGGGGCAAAGGTGATTATCTACACAGACCATGCCGCTCTCAAGTACCTCCTCGCCAAGAAGGATGCAAAGCCAAGACTCATTCGGTGGATTCTTCTACTCCAAGAGTTTGACATAGATATTCGAGATAAGAAAGGAGTAGAAAATTCAGTGGCCGATCACTTGTCACGACTGCAACCGCAAGTAGAGTCATCTCTTCCCATCAATGACTATCTTAGAGACGAAACTCTCCTTAGGGTCACAGCATCAGACCCTTGGTATGCCAACATCGTCAACTTCATGGTTTCTGGGTATGTCCCACCTGGAGTAGACAAAAAGAAACTCATACAGGAAAGTCGGGTTCACATGTGGGATGACCCGTACCTGTATTGAGTTTGTGGCGATGGATTGGTAAGGCGTTGTGTGCCTGTCTATGAAGCAACCAAGATTCTTAAGAGATGTCATGCATCACCATATGGTGGACACTATGGTGCATTTTGGACTCATGCCAAAGTATGGCAAAGTGGATTCTTTTGGCCCACCATGTATAAGGATGCCATGGAATTTGTCCGAAGATGCCCAAGATGTCAAAAGCATGGAAACATCAACTCAAGAGACGCCATGCCCCTCCACTATAATCTTCAGGTTGAACTCTTTGATGTTTGGGGAATAGACTACATGGGTCCGTTCCCTAAGTCAGGAGATTCAGAATATATACTAGTGGCGGTAGATTATGTCTCTAAGTGGGTAGAGGCCATGCCTTGCCGAGCAGCCAATTCGAAGAATGCCAAGCGACTGTTCCATGAAGTCATCTTCCCTCGCTTTGGCACTCCAAGGGTAGTCATTAGTGACGGAGGAACTCATTTCATTGACCATACCTTTCGGAAGTATCTCTCTGATCAACTGGTAGACCATAGAGTTGCCACTCCTTACCATCCACAAATGAGTGGGCAGGCAGAAACTTCCAACAAGCAAATCAAGAATATCCTTCAAAAGACGGTCAATGAAATGGGAAAAGGATGGAAGGACAAATTACCTGATGCACTATGGGCCTACCGAACAGCGTACAAAACTCCAATAGGCACGACACCATAGCAACTGGTCTATGGAAAGACATGTCATTTGCCTGTGGAGTTAGAATTCAAGGCCTATTGGGCAATCAGGAAATGGAACATGGACCTTCCAGCCGCCGGAATTAAACGACAAATGCAACTTGCTGAGCTAGACGAATGGAGAGAAAACGCTTATCACAACTCCAAGCTCTACAAGGAGCGAACCAAGCGGTGGCATGACAAACGAATCAAAATCAAAGAATTTAATCCAGGGGACAAGGTACTCCTCTTTAACTCTCGCGTAAAGCTATTCGGTAGAGGTAAGCTTAGGAGTAAGTGGGATGGGCTATATAGCGTTCTTGCCTCATCCCCTCATGGTGCCGTCACCCTTCAAGACGAGGCAGGTAATGTATTTAAGGCTAATGGGCAACGTTTAAAAATCTTTCTTGAACCTGAGATGCCCCAACTTGAGGAAGTAGATGTCTTTGAGCTCATAGAAGTAACATAGTCATCTCCCTTTTCCTGCTTTGATCTTGTGTGTGACATGCCTCTTTAATTTTTGTTCCTTCCTCGGTTGCTTTAATTAATAAAAAAATAATAATAAATATATGTTTGTTTTCAATAATCTAAGTTCACCTTAAATAATTTGTTGTTAGTTTGCTTTGAATAAATTACTCGACCGGTGCTTTGAGCCGGTCGAGCATGCTCAATTAACAAAAGTTGCAAGAATGAACTTGAGCACAGGAGAAGGTCAAATGATGCAAAGATCCTAGTGTGGGGGAAGTGTGCCACTTCCCCCAATCGAGGCTTCGTCACGTCAAGTGCCAGGTGCATTCTTCGCAAAACCCACTTGTCTTCCTTGCTCTTTTCAAAGTTTGAGTGAATTGAAATTATGATCACATAAATCAAACTTAAAACTTGCCTTGAGGAAGTTAAGATTAATCTTGATGTGTGATTTTCTCAAAGTTGGCTGGTATAAACCTTATTCCATGATCATAAACTTGATGCTAGTGGGAAAAACCTTATAGGACCACATGTCAACTAAGTTGTTGTGAAATGTGATATGGTAAAGATAGTGTTACATCCTCTCTATACTTGAACTTGGAGAAAATTTGTTTTGATAAAACTTTGAAAACTTCATGGCTTAGTGACTCCTCAAATAGTGATAAATTCCTACCATGGCCAAATACACTTTACAATGTTGCAAACCTCCCACTTATGCTATTTGCTTTGTGTTGAGTGAGGTCGAGTCTTGCGACCCTTGTTTAGAGATTTTTCGTCATACTCCTAAGATCAAGATCCATATACCACCAAATATGCTGCTTCTAATCCAGAAGTACGCAACCGTTCTTATGCTACTCCTACCCTGGGAGCACGCATCATCATCCATACCACCATTCTTGTGCTGCTTCTACACTGTAAGTACGCACCTTCACCATTTCCATCATATAGGTTGCTCCATATTCCAAATGTTAGAAATCCTCTCTCAGTGATCAATTGTTAGATGAGACACATCCTCAAAAGGCTAGTTCTTATTAGATCCATTATAGTTCAAAAAAAAGAGAAAAAAAGAAAAGAAAAAAAGAAGAAAAAAAGAAAAGAAAAAGAGAAAAAAAGAGAGAAAAAAAAGAAAGAGAAAAAAAGAGAGAGAAAGAAATAAAGGAGAATGCTAGCCTTGTCTCAGTAGAGAATAGAAATTAGAAGAGAGAGATCCTGTCAAATAGGAGCAACCTAGTCCACCACCATACATTCCATACCACATACTTGCACACCTTGATCTGGGAATATGACACTTCTCTACAAGGATCCGAGCTTTTGACCGTGCAACATACGCAAAGTAAGTATGCCATCCTTTTTTTCATCCCTACCTTGAGCTCCACATAAGCCTGTTTAGAAGTAGGATGAACTATAGAAGGCAACTTTTATCATATGCCTTAGTGAGAAATCAATACACCTTTGAGTGATTTGAGAGTACCACTTGAGGAGTTTACCAAAGCCATGTTGTTTTAATTTTGTGCGTAAAAGAAAAAAATCTCCAAGTTGCTTGTTATAGAAGTGTGTGATGTCTGCATGTCTGCATCATTCCATTTCTCAATCGCCTAAGGCAACATGTTAGACACTTCAACAAACCCACTAGTACATGCAAATGACTTGGAATAATTTTTATACTAGCATCATACTTAGAGAAGTTATGTCTCTTGGTTAATCTGAGCTTTGCTCGGGACTAGCAAAGGTTTAGTGTGGGGGATCTTGTTGATGGTCATTAAACCCTGTTTATAACCACTAACTATTGCTTAATATGACTTGAAATGGGTCACAAAGCATAGTTATAGGGTTTGAGACTAACAAGTTCCACGAGTTTTGGTGCTCCCAGTTGTTTTGCAGGTATCCCAAAATATCACTATATAAAAGTATCTCAGATGGCAAAATGGAGCACGCCATTGCGAAGCTCTCGTCGCTCTGATCAAAATGGATATATTACTTGCTATATTTGGACACCAGAATGAAAGATATTGAGGAGAGAAGAAATGCATGAAATGATGCCACGTCAGCACCGACACCCACTGACACGCGGGCCAGGCGGGGCCCGCTGTCCCCTCCGACAGCAGCAGCGGCTGCCGGCTGCGGGGGAACACGCGACCGGGGAGACCAATCCCCCGGCGACACGTGGCGGCGGTGCTCCCTCACTCGCGTGCCCGCGAGCGGGAGATCAGGCGGGAGGGCGCCCACCATCCGGACGCCGACGCGTGGCGAGGCGGGGGGCCAGACGCGCGCGTGCGCCCACGCGCGGGCGGGAAAGAGGGTCGGCCGCTCGGCCCGGTCGGCCAGGGCACGTGGCGCCTCCGGATTCGCGCGGGAAGGCGGTGGAGCGGCTGGCGCGGTTCGCGCGTGGTAAACCGGTGGTTTGAGCCGGTTTTGTCCGGTTCAGGCGCCCAGAACGCGCCAGAACTCCCCAGAAGTGCTGACAGCCAGCAGTTTCACCGGTTTGGCTCCGATTCGGCGACCTAGGATCCAGTTCTTCTCCGGTTTTCTGCGCCAAAACGTGGAGGAATACTCCACCGACCTATGGAGGTCAGTTGCATGCAAGTGGAGCATCCAAGCCACAGATTCTAAGTCGGTTTTGATCTAACGGAGCACATTCGGAGCACGCGGATCACTGAGGTGGCATTGGAGTAGCCCCTACTTCATCTCCCGCCTATAAATACAGCCCCTAGGCCTCATTTGTATGACACACCTACACACCTACATTATACATAGAGCTACACTCTCTCATATTAGTAGTAGTAGTGTCCCTCTGGCGGTTTCTCTCCTCCAGTTGTAGAGAGGTGAGTTCGGGAGAAGATCCGGGCCTGTCGGAGTCTCTTCTGCCTTCTTCCTCTCCAGGTCTTGTAAGTTCAGCTCAGGTGCGAATATTTAATTGAGCATTTAGTTATTTACTAAAGTATTTTATTTCGTTCCTTGCTCATTATTTAGTATTTACTATTTAGTATTTATTTACTGCCTAGTATATATTGTGTGAGTGCCTTGCTTATCTATAGTAAGCAAGGTAGTAATTATTAGTGTGGACGTGGGGTCTAGGCTAGTAATTACCCTGGTCTGCATTCAGTTCAACGGATCGCAGTGGTAGTCGGCAGGTGGTGACAGCCCTGTCCGATCTACGTATTCCACCATGTTAGTTCTGCTCTGTAGGGACTAGGAGTGGGCTGGCTTGCTCTTTTGAGTAGGGTGGTCCCTGGCGCCCGAAGTAGAGACTTTAGTGATCACTCTTTGCTCAGTTATCTATAGTACCTTAGCTCCACTACCCAAGAACCTATCTACCTTTCCATCACCACTCTTGGACTACCTGGCTTTAGATTAGAACACTTCACGTTCCCTGTGGATAAATTGATACCTTGGAATACTCCCGGGTGAAAGCTACATCGGCATCCGTACGCTTGCGGATTATATCTGTTAGGCATAGGATTTGCCAACAATCGCTAAGTAAGCCATTCCTTGTATGCCTACCCAAAACTCCACTCACAGCTTTAGTGGTAGGGCATGAAGGAAGGCACCTCAAAATGCCTTTGGTGAGGTAATTATACACTTTGAGCGATTCGAGAGCACCATTTGAGGAGTACATGTGAACTATGCTTTATTTTGAAAAAAAAATCTCATAAAAACTCCAAGTCACTAAGATATGAAAATGGGATGAGATGGCTATGTTTCAGAGCTGTTCCACTTTTCAACCGCTCAAGGAGATTTGTTAGCCACTCCACATATCCCATAGGTATGAGGTATGTTTAGGAATGACCTTTATGCCGGTTTCATATCTTGAATTGCTATGCTCGTGTTTACTTTATCCTAGCCTTTGCTCGGGACGAGCAAAGAATAAGTGTGGGGGAACTTGTTGGCGCTCCTTATTGCATGCTTTTCACCGCCAACTTGTTATGAAAATAGTCACCAAAACTTAGTAATAGGGTTTTAAACTAATAATTTCCACAAGTTTTGGTGTTTCCCTTGTTTTGCAGGGCTAAATATAAAAATAGACCAATTTGGATAAAAAATAGAGAAAGCCCAAAATCCGGACCAACTCTATCTTGGACTACATGAGTAGGCCTCGGTAAAGAGGCCATAACTCACTCATCCGGAGTCCGATTTGGGCAAACGAATATGCATTGGAAAGCTTGTGACGAGGCCCACGTGCCTACAAAATTTGGGCCTCGCCGAGCTCCCCGGCACGCTCATGCCAGGGCGCGCGACCGCGCCGGCCCGGCGAGGCCAAACCGGCCCGCCTTCTCCCGAGATGGCCCACGACGACGTGTGAAGGTCGGTTCTGGGGTGCGTCCAGGTTCATTGTACCTGGAACCGACGTTGTGAGGTCGGTTTGGCACTTTCAAGTGGGGAGGAGCATTTGCAAAGAGCCCCCTCTCCTCCACATATAAAAGGGGACTTTTTCCCCTACCACAACACACATTCTACACAAGAAGAACTTCATTCCCACATCATATACTTTGTAGTAGTGTCCCTCTAGGTGCTAGTGCCTAGTTGTATATTTTAGAAAAGGGGAAGAGAGAGGAGGGAAGAGCGGAGGCGGAGCCGGCTTGTCGGGTTCTCCTCTAGTTTGTACCTCTACGGAGATGACTCCTTCGCGAGTAATATCTGCATATTCTTTCTTTGCAATTCCTTAGTGATCTATTTAATTAAAGTTCAGTGCTTACTTTCTTGCTTGCGGGATCTCCGCTCGACCGAGTGCTTTAGTCCAGCTAAGAATTCGGACTAGAGTAGTAGCCTCTAGTGTAGACGTGGTGTCTGGGCTAGGGAGTTACCTGAGTTTGTGCCCAACCCCACGGATAGTTTGTGGTAGCCCCCCGGGGTGACAGCTCCGATCAGGCCTTTGTATTCCACCACGTTCGGGTTGGTGTTCTCATAGAGCTTTGGCGGCCTTCCCCCGGTTACGTCTTCCCAGTCTTTTCGAGAACTGGAAAGGTACCGCTGCTCTGAAGAGAGTGAGTATAGTGAGCCGAGACTTTAGTTATCTAGTGACCTTGGGTTGAGCCTAGAAAACCCTCTCGTCCTACAAAAACACCCTTCTACCTACTTCTCTTGGACGACCTTGTTTCTCTCTTGTACACTTCCGTTCCCTGTGGAAAAATACTATACCCTGAATACTTTCGGGTGAAAGCTACAACGGTACTCCGTGCACTTGCGGATTTATCTGCTTACGCTAAGAAATACCAACAATGACTCGATAGGATGCCCATACCTCGACGTCACGCCCACGACTGTCCTAACTACAGTGTAGCCCCGAGCCTCCCCTTGGCCTATAAAAGGGGGCACCAGGGCATAGCATAGGACAGGTGATCACACACTCACACGCTCGCAACACACTTCCACTCACGCTAAGTCGCAGGACTCGCTTGTATTCACCCCTGTACAAGCACTTCAGTGCAAGATAATACAAGTTCTCCCCCTCTGCTGGACGTAGGGCATTCCTTGCCTGAACCAGGATAAATCATTTGTGTTCTTCTTGCATCACCATCCAGATTAGGGAGCACGCTTAGAAATTCACTCGTTGGTGTGACATCCCCCGGGGTACGAAACACCGACAGTTGGCGCGCCAGGTAGGGGTACTGCTTGTTTCACTCGATTTCCCACCATTTTTCCGGATGGCTTCCCCCAATTCGTCGCTCCCGTTTGCCACGGTGATCTGGTTTGGGAGCCTGGAGTTTGTGTCGCTCGGCACAGGCTACGACATGGCACTGCTCTCGATCGGAGAACCAAGCGGGGGATGCACTTCACCCCCACGCACTGGTGGAGTCATGCGCCGACCACGCCACCACGGCTCACCGCCAAGGCGTAGGCGCCACCGGCACCAGCTTCATCGCCTGCCTGCACAGGGCCCCCGAGCACGCCGCTCACGCGCCGTTCCCATCAGATGCCATGGTACACCCAACCGGGGCACCGAGCGCACGACAGGGGGCGGCTCGTAGGCAGGAAGCTCTTGATGCGGACCCTAACTTCACATTCACCATGCGTTCACCGAGAGAGCCCGGCGTGACACCTCGAGCGTGCGTACGGCCGATGTCGCCCAACTACTTGCCGCACGGGCTCTACCGAGCTCGGCACAGGCTGCCGTTCGGGCTAACCAACGCCGCCACCACGTACACCAATGAGATCCAGTTCACAATGGGGTCGCAAGAGGAGAGCCCTGGCCCCCTCCTGCGCGCCACCATGAACATGGAGATCGTATGGCCAGCGTCGGTGGACCACGGATTTGATAGAGCGCCTGGTCCACGGCGCAACACCACGGTCAGAAACATGCGCCGCTGGGTCGAGAAGCAGAGCACGGGAAGGCCCTAGACGCCGTCCGGCGCTGACCCAGACTCTGACAACTCAGATTCAGGGTGCTATGATCCGACTCGTGAGTGTTTTCGCCTCAAGGGCGATGCCTCGTCGGAAACGGAGACCCGAGACGATGCTGCTGCTTCCGTCAACCAGCCGGCCGGGACGCCGGCGGCAGGAGCCTTGCAAGTGATTCCACCTCGCGAGGAGCCACCACAAGAGCGCGCCAACCCACGGCCTGAAGAAGATGCCCCAGCGGCACAGTGGGCCCAATTCCGGGAGATTGAGGCCAAGATGGATGCGGAACGCGCAAACCTGGATATGCTCAAGCGCGCCCTCAAGCAGAACCAGCTTCCTCCGCTCGAGCTCCTGGCACTTGAGGAAGGGCACGGGATGTATTCAACCGCATCATCAATGATGGACGACCAGAGGCACTGGTCAAGCCAGCCCGCTTCCCTCGAGCAAGCCAAAATGTTCTTGCAGCAGCCATGCTGTTACGAGACATGCCAGCGCCTTCAAACCCGCAAGCCTTGCGGATACGAGACGAGGTCCAAGGACTCCTCCAAGTCGTGGCCTCCCAGCAAGCCGAGAGCTCAACCTCGAGGCGACGCGAGGTGGCCTCGAGCAGCCGGCCAACCCACCGTGACATGAGCAAGAGGGCTCGGTCCACCAAGAGGCACCCTCTCGAGGTGGTAGGGCCCCCGTCCGCAATCGCATCCTCAACAACCAAGAGCCACAAGACGCGCGTCATGACATCAATGACAACAGACGGCGTAATGTCACGGGCACTGAGGATCATGGCTACAACACCCATCGAGGGGGGCGCTACGACAGCGACGAGGACCGGCAGGCTACCGAGCCGCTGGGCCCTCGAGTCTTCAGCCAGGGCTATCCGCAACACGCCATTGCCCAACCTATTTCGACCTCCCACGAGTGTGGTCAAATATAACGGGGAGACCAAGCCAGAGCTTTGGCTTGCTGACTTTCAGCTGGCCTGCCAGCTGGGAGGGGTTGGAGAGGACAAGGCCATCATACGACAGCTCCCCCTGTTCCTTTCTGACACTGCTCGACGGTGGCTCGAGGAGCTTCCCCCAAATCAGATCTATGACTGGACCGACCTGGTCCAGATTTTCGAGGGGAACTTCAAGGGCACCTACATTCGACCTGGCAACTCATGGGATCTCCGAAACTACAAACAGCAGGTTGGGGAGTCTCTTTGAGACTTTGCTCGATGTTTCTCCAAGCTGCGTACTGAGCTACCGCACATCCCCGACCATGACGTCATCTTAGCGTTCGTCTCGGGCACCACGTGTAAGGAACTCGTGCGAGAACTCGGGCACAACCACCCAAAGACCGTCGATGAGCTCATGGACGTCGTCGCCGACTATGCAGCTGGTGATGAGGCCATGGGAGCATTCTTTGGCGGAGACGGGAGCAAGCCCAAACCATCCCCCGGCAACGGGGAGGGCTCGAGCAAGGGCCAGAAGAAGAATGGCAAGAAGAAGAAGGGCAACCAGCAAGGAATGCGCGAGGTCGCGGAAGACGAGGTCACCACGGCTGAGCACAAGAAGCCTCGACCCCCTCTTGACGGGGCCATCTTCGACAAGATGCCGAAGGAGCCATGCCCATACCACAAGGAGCTGACCAAGCATACCCTCGAGAACTGTCACATGCTTCGAGGCTACTTCAAGAGGCTAGGCATCGACAAGGACGAGCAGAAGAAGGATAAGGGTGGCAACAGGGCCAACGACAACAATGACAACGGGTTCCCGCCCATTACCAACTGCTTCAAGATCTCTACAGCGGCCCTACGACCCAGATGACTGTTGACGGTCGATAAGTGTCAATTTTTACCGTCAACTAGACATGAAAAAAGGACCTAAACATAATTTCCTTCTAGATATAGGGCTTACACTAATGGAATTCCACGAGTTTTGGTGAATGTCTGTTTCTGCAGGGAGTCAGCTGAAAATACCCAAGGAAGGCCCACATGTCAGGTTTACATAGAGATAATCGGGAACCGACCAAAATTCTATAATCAGGAAGGTTCGAGAAGGCTCTGGACTAAACGGGAGCCCGAACCGGATCGGTGACGGGGCGGCCGCCCGAGCTGAAGTCGGCCGCCGGCACTTCAACCAATCGAACAAGTCTCGCGGATCTGTTCCACCGCCTTTGAGGATGAATAATAATCGTCCATTTAGGTCGGTTTGATCCGAGGGCCGTGGTGCATCCTAGAGGGCTATATAAGCGGGGCCCCGGCCCCCGGAGGAGGCATCCCTTAAACCCTAATTCATTATCTCCCGGGATCGAGTTGTAGAGGCGTCCCTTAAATGGATGACTTCTCTTCTCTAGAGAATTAGAGCTAGACATTCCAATGTAGTAGATTAGATCTAGATGAGAGTTAGGGAGAGCGGAGCTGCGCTCTGGTTCTAGAGAAGTCTTCAGAGATTTGGTATGTCTTTGTATCTATTCTTGTAAGACTTATGCTTTAATATATATTTATCTTCTCTATGTACTTTTATGCATCTTGTGATGATTAGTATAGTTGTTATTCCTTGGCATGGGATCTTCGCTCGTATTGAGTGCTCTAGTTATCTATAGTGATTAGAGTAGTAATCGATAGTGTAGGCATGGTGTCTAGACTATAGGTTACCTGAGGTTGCGCCCAATCCCATGGATAGTTGTGGTAGCCCCAGAGGTGACAGCTCTGTCAGGCCTCTGTATTCCACCACGTTCGGGTTGGTGTTTCGTAGAGCTTTTTGGCAGCCTTCCCCCGACTACTCTTTACCCAGTCTTCTTTGAGAGTCGGAAAGGTACTGTTGCTCCAAAGTGCTATTGTGTGACCGCTATACTTATCCATCCCCCTGTTATCATAGAACCAAAGTAGTAGAGAAAACATAGGAAATTAGATCTCTCCCGTTGTCCTTCCACCATAGCTAGCTACTCATTTATCAGTTAATTCTCCTATTTGTGCTTACATATATATCCTATCATATATCTTTTACCCCTGCTTTAGTCTAGTTGGTTTACTAAGTTAGTAGATACATGATGGTGATTTATTAGATTCTTTAACCCTTGCTTCCCTGTGGTAAAATATAAATAACGATACCTGGATACTCCTGGTAAAATGCTATAATGGTATGTTCTGTGCGCTTGTGGAATCCTTCTTATTTTAGTTGCACTTAATTTATACCAACAATGACGCATCGAGAACGGAAGCAGGAATGTAGGGAGGTCTTCTCGGTGAAGCTTGCCACTCGTCAGTTCCTCGACTGGTCTGATGCGCCCATCACGTTCGACCGTGATGACCATCCGGACCACGTCACCAAACCGGGTGCGTACCCCCTCGTCGTCGACCCGATCATCGTCAACACTCGCTTCACCAAGGTCCTCATGGATGGAGGCAGCAGCCTCAACATCATCTACATGGAAACCCTCATGCTGCTCGGCATCACGAGGGCGCAGCTCAAGCCGAGCGCCGGGGGCTTCCACGGCGTTGTCCCCGGCAAGAAGGCTCTCACCATTGGCCGCATCAACCTCCCTGTTTACTTTGGTACGCGCTCGAATTTCCGCAGGGAGGTCCTCGCCTTCGTCGTGGTCAGTTTCGAGGGGACCTACCACACAATCCTCGGTCGTCCATGCTATGCCCAGTTCATGGCAATCCCCAATTACGCCTACCTCAAGCTCAAAATGCCAGGGCCAAAGGGGGTCATCACCGTTGACTCCACGTACGAGCATGCATACTCCTGCGATGTGGAGTGTGTCGAGTACGCGGAGTCCCTGATCGCATCCAAGGAGCTAGCCAAGACGCTCGACTGCCTTGCGGCCGAGGCAGCCGTCCCTTCACCTAAGCGACAGGCTGGCAGCTTCGAGGCCGCTGAGGACACCAAGAAGATCTCGCTCGATCCGAGCACATCTGGCGAAAAGGCGCTGATCATCACTGCCTCCCTCGACAGCGCATAGGAAGCAGTGCTCGTCGACTTTCTCCGCGCAAACGCCGATATGTTTGTGTGGAGTCCCTCGGACATGCCTGGCAATCTGAGGGATGTCGCCGAGCATGCCTTGGAGATCCATCCCAGTTCGAGACCCGTGAAGCAACGCCTGCGCCGCTTCGATGAGGAGAAGCGCAGGATCATCCGCAAGGAGGTCGAGAATCTCGAGAAGGCCGGATTCATCAAGGAGGTACATCATCCCGAGTGGTTAGCTAATCCTGTACTAGTAGAGAAAAAGAATGGGAAAATGAGGATGTGTGTAGATTACACTAGTTTTAATAAAGCATGTCCGAAGGTCCCATTTCCTTTACCTCGAATAGATCAAATCGTTGATTCCACTGCGGGTTGTGAAGTACTTTCTTTTCTCGATGCTTATTCCGGTTATCACCAAATAAAAATGAAGGAGTCCGACCAGCTCGCGACTTCATTCATCACCCCGATAGGCATGTATTGTTATGTCATGATGCCCTTCGGCCTCCGAAACGCCGGGGCAACACATAGGGGAAACGGTCGAGGCGTACGTCGATGACAACGTCGTCAAGATGCGAAAAGTAGAAACCTTGTCGAGGACCTCAAATTAATGTTCGGGTGCCTCCGAGCCAAGAACATTAAATTGAATCCCGAAAAATGTGTATTTGGCGTACCTCGAGGCATGTTGCCAGGCTACATCGTCTCCCAGCGCGGGATAGAGGCCAACCCCGAGAAGGTCACGGCCATCATGAGAATGGGGCCGATTCGAGACCTGAAGGGGGTGCAAAAGATCACAGGGTGTTTGGCCGCCCTCAGTCGATTCATCTCACGCCTAGGAGAAAAAGCCCTGCCGTCGTACCGACTCCTGAAAAAATCCGAGCATTTTGCGTGGACACCCGAGGCGGAGGAGGCCCTCTCGAGGCTGAAAAGCATGCTCACCTTCCCTCCCGTGCTCGTGCCACCTAGACCAGCTCAACCTGATAAACCAGCCGAGCCACTCCTCCTCTACATCGTCGCTACCACTCAGGTGGTCAGCGCAGTCATAGTGGTCGAGAGGCAGGAAGAGGGACACGTGCTCCCAGTCCAACGGCCGGTCTATTTCGTCAGTGAGGTACTCTCGATGCCAAAGTCCGATACCCCCAAATCCAAAAGTTTCTCTACACGATCGTGCTCACCCGTCGAAAGCTCTAGTACTACTTTCTTAGCCACCCGGTGACGGTGGTATCATCGTTCCCGCTCGGGGAGATCATTCAGAACCAGGAAGTAGTGGGTTGAATTGCTAAGTGGTCGGTCGAGCTCATGGGCGAGACCATCACATATGCACCACGAAAGGCTATCAAATCTCAGGTGTTGGCCAATTTTGTCGCTAAGTGGACCGATGTCCAACTCCCCCCAGCGCAAATCCAAGCCGAGCTATGGACCATGTATTTCGACGGGTCACTCATGAAAATGGGAGTAGGCGCGGGCCTACTCTTTATTTCACCCCCCGGAGTACACATGCGCTACGTGGTCCGAATCCACTTCACGGCTTCCAACAACATGGCAGAGTATGAAGCTCTCGTGACCGGGTTGCGCATCGCCATCGAGCTCGGGGTCCGACGCCTCGATGCTCGAGGCGACTTGTAGCTCGTCATTGACCAGGTGATGAAGGCCTCGAGCTGCCATGACGAAAAAATGGAAGCATACTGCAATGAGGTGCACAAGTTGGAAGGAAATTTCCATGGCCTCGAGCTCAACCATGTCCCCAGGCGCTTCAATGAAGCTGCGGACGAGCTCGCCAAGATTGCATCGTCTCGAGCGCCAGTCCCCCCGGACGTCTTCTCGAGAAATCTTCATGAGCCATCCGTGAAGTGGGACTCAGGGGCTGGTGCCGAGCCGGCCGTCTAGCCTGCTCCTACGGCCGAGCCCCCCCCCCCCGATGGGGGCTGAGGTCATGGAGATTGATGGGCCTTCGAGCCCACCCACGGATTGGCACGCGCCCTTCCTCGAGTACCTAATTCGAGGGGAGTTGCCTGAGGACCGAACAGAAGCAAGACGGCTGGCTCGACGTACCAAAACATACGTCCTCTACGGGGACGACAGGGAGCTCTACCGCCGTAGTCCAACCGGCATACTCCAACGATGCATCTCCATCGAGGAGGGCAGGAGGTTGCTCAAGGACATGCACTCGGGGGCTTGTGGCCACCACGCTGCACCAAGGACCCTCGTTAGAAATGCCTTCCGTCGAGGCTTCTATTGGATGACCGCAATAGCAGACGCCATCAAGCTCGTCCGAGCATGTGAAGGGTGCCAGTTCTACGCCAAGCAAACTCACCTTCCAGCACACACGCTCCAGATGATCCCCCCTCACGTGGCCGTTCGCGGTCTGGGGGCTCGATCTGGTTGGACCCCTCAAGAAGACAACGGGAGGTTACACCCACTTGCTCGTTGCTATCGACAAATTCACCAAGTGGATTGAGGCCAAACCTATCACCAACATCCGCTCGGAACGAGCGATCGAGTTCTTCACCGACATCATCCATCGCTTTGAAATACCTAATGTCATTATCACGGATAACGGCACTCAGTTCACGGGCAAAAAATTCCTGGACTTCTGCTATCGTCATCACATTCGTGTGAACTGGTCGGCAGTTGCCCATCCTCAAACCAATGGCCAAGTCGAGCGTGCCAACGGCATGATCCTGCAAGGATTGAAGTCGAGAATATTCGACCACCTCAACAAGCACGGCAAAAAGTGGGCGGCCGAGCTCCCATCGGTTCTATGGAGCCTGTGGACAACAGAGAGTTGAGCCACTGGGTTAACCCCGTTCTTCCTGGTCTATGGATCGAAAGTCGTCCTCCCCACCGACCTCGAGTACGGGTCCCCTCGACTCAAGTCCTACAACGAGCAGACCAACGACGAGGCTCTGGCTAACGCTATCAACCAGGTCGAGGAGATTCGAGACATGGCGCTCTTACATTCCGCACGCTATCAGCAGAAGCTATGGCGGTATCACGAGAAGAACGTGTGCAAGAGAGATTTCGAGGTCGGCGACCTCGTGCTCCGTCGATGCCAAGACAACAAGGGACGCCACAAGCTCACTCCACCTTGGGAGGGCCCATTCATCGTGGTCGAGGTGCTAAAATGAGGGACCTACAAGCTAGCTGACAAAGATGGCTCGATCCTCACCAACGTGTGGAACATCGAACAGCTACGTCGCCTTTTCCCTTAGGCATCGAGGCCTTGTACACTTTTTCATATAATGTACCGCTAGTATGAATGAATAAAAGCTCTACGAGTTAGTTTCCTATTTTTCATTCATATGCAAGGTGGGCTCGACTCTGTCTTCACAGAGTCAAGCCCCCCTCGGGGCTAGACCAGGGGGGACCCCCCTGAAGTCCTCGAAAAACACCCTTAGTTTTTTCAAAATGCTCGACGCTCTCTTTCTCTTTTCCACCTCGAGTGCTCCTTCAGTGACTAAGTAGACGTGCTGCTTTGAGCACCCCCGAGTCGGGACGGTCGAGCCCAAGGCCTCCTACGCTTCCGAGCTATGGTACGCTAACTCACCTCCCCTCGAGGCATCTAGAGCACGGCACCCACACTTAGTCAAGAAAGGAAGCAAGCACAGGCAAGGAATAAAGAAAGCTCAAAGCACAGAGAAAAGCTAAAATAAGTTGCATAAGCATAATGTTTAAAGGCCACATAGGCCACTTCACAACCAAAGTATTTTCTTACAAGGGCCTTCCTGCCTAAATCTCGGCTCGCAGGCCGGCTATGGTCATCATTACTGCATACCAAGAGGAAGGACAAAGGGCTTGAAGCTCTGAGCTAGCCGTGCTCCAGGATCCTCGGCGTCGATAATGAGCTACCCATGCCGCGGATTCACGGCCCCCTCCTGCTCTTCCTCAGCAAAGACAAAGCCGCCGGAGACAGCTTCCATCCCGGCCTGAGCTTCCGCCCTTGAGAGGTCGAAGCCGGAGTAGAAGATGGCGAGGCTTCGACACGCGGCGTAGAAGAGGGCCTCCTGAACACGGTCCTGCATTGAAAGGCCAAAAGTGAAGACGCGAGCAGCATAGCCGCGGCCGGCTTCTGGCCCCTCAGCGTCCACCACGGGCTCGAACTGCCAGCATTCATTGAGGGTGTTGATGGCGCCGGTGATCCGAGCCTTGGTGACCACCTCGGCGTCCAATGTCTCTTGAGTGAGCAGGAGATCCACGTGCGCCGTGGATAGTTTGGCCTCAAGGGCTAAAGGAAGAAGTCTAAGTCAGCAGAGAAAACTCCAAGAGAAAATGATGAACGCAAAGGCAAGAAGGTGGCTCGAGGACTCAACGGTGCAGCGGGTCAACAGCCTCTACTCACACTGTTGATGTTTATTAAGTGCAACTAAAATAAGGAGGGTTCCGCAAGCGCACAGAAAATATCACCGTAGCATTTTAACCAGGAGTAATCCAGGTATCGTTATTTATAATTTTACCACTAGGAAGGGAATGCACTGGATAATGAGTGATGAGCAACGCACATGCGATAATGGAGAGCTTAACCTTGTCTGTATCGATCATCTCATACAGGGTAAGTGTCACATAAAATATAGGAATGAATGATAATTGACATAAGATAAATGAGAGGATTTAGCCACATAAAATAATAATAACCATCTCAACTTAGCACTCTAAACTTATAACACTAGCATGGACTAGAACGATCTAGGGTATAATCCTATGTTATTCTAACTATATAAAGTCAAAGCATACAATGATTAGTGCAAGAACATCTAGCAATCATGGTGGGAAAAGGTTACATCTATGCATAGTGATATTACCAGAGAAGACTAGAGACATAGCAATGACTTCAATGTAATAGGGGTATTCTGTTAGACCTATACTCGGGAGAAGGACTACAAAGGACTCAACAGGACTGTCACTCCCGCGATCTACCTCACGATCCAGAATATAGGGTGCAATCGCAGATAAATACGGTCTAGGCACCACGCCTACACAATATTTACCACTCACCCATCGATCCAATGAGCAAGCGCTATACGATCCTATGCATAAACATAATTCTAGTCCAACTATGCTAAACATATAATCAAAGTAGACTAAGAATGATATAATTGAGAACATAATCAAATAGAGCAAAGTCAATTCTAATATAATAGAATAGAATAAAGTACTATTCATAGTATCACGAACAATGATGAATATTACAAGAATGTAGAGGGGAATTACCAAGAACTCCGACAGATCCGGACTCCAAGCTAGGCTTGATTCCCTCTAGATCTATTCCTATGTAGCTATGCTACTAAACTATGGAGCTCTAATTGAGATGGTGGCTCTGGCTTCTCTGAATTCTCTCAGATGAATGAATAGAGAATGAATTAGGATTTCACCCAGGGTCAGGGGCTCTGAATATATAGCCCCTTAGGATGCACCACAGCCCTCGGATCAAACCGACCTAAATGGATGATTATTATTCATCCTCAAAGGCGGTGGAGGCATAATCCGCGAGACTCCACCTCATTGGTTGAGGTGGAGAGGCAGCTGTGGGGATATGACCCCCATATACCCTCACGGATATCCTTGGGCCTCACCACCGAAGGCGGCCCAGTCCAAGACGAAGACGTGCGGCACATGACGTGCACCGCACGGTTTAGTATTAGTACCAAATAGGCTAGTCTACTTGTAACTTTGTCCCTTCGGCGTATATAAGGAGGGGCAGAGGTCCTTTAGGAGACAACTCAACTCAACACGGAGCAGATCTCTACGGTCTCTCTGGTAACCCAAACCTCTGTGGTCTGGGACACATCAGGCTATTCTCTGGCATCCTAACCTAGAGAGCTTAGCGCTTCATTGTAATCCGACACTTGATCATACAGCATAACACGAGAAGTAGGACGTAGGGTATTACGCTTCCGAGCGGCCTGAACCTGGGTAAACCTGGTTGTCCTTGGTTTGTCTTGTTTCTCGAACATCTAGATCGTAGATCGTAACGTGCCCTTGCCGAAACTCACCACCGTGGGATACCCCATGGTGGACTGCCGGTTATCCGTAATCGACAGTGGTGCGCCAGGTAGGGGGTGGCATTTTGATCTCAAGGCGATCCAGATGGTTTTTCTTTTCTGCTTCCATGGAGTTCGAGGCAGGTCTGGCCTTCACCACCGGTGCGACCATCGACCACCGGTGTAGCAACGACCACCGGAACCGTGGAGGCGGTGCAGCCTGCTCTGCACCAACGTCATAGACCACTTCGCTGACGAGTCTACTGCGGCAGCTCGTCGACAGCTTCCTTGGTGGAATTGATTCAAATCAATCTGCCGAGGACGGCCTCACCATCGTTCAACATCATCGACGCGGACGCACGAGCCGTACCGACCACTCAAGCCAGCCAGATTCATATCTGGCTGCGATTCGATCACCATCCATGGCGACCAGACGTCACGACACAGACTTCTACGAATTCAGGCAAAGCTACGATCCGTAGGGGTCAAGCGACGGAGCCTGTTCAATGCGCACGGCTGCATATGGCTGGACATGGCACTCCCATTATCCTGGTCGATCTACGTCTGGCTTGATATCTCGATCTGGTCTACACCCACCGGCTCAACGTCATCAACCGTGGCCCTCGGGGCTACGGAGTTCGTAGTCCGTGGCGGCCCCGTGCGTGCAACAACTGACAAGGATGGAAGGCAAATCCAAGACGTATCTTACATGCAGCATATATGGCAAGCAAATCAATCAACATGGGAAGGAGCTGCCCACGTACGTTGTCGTTAGCTCGAGCGATCGGCATGTCGTCCGATCAGCAAGCAAGGATCCATGCCGAAGCAAGCAGCCATATCGATCCATATTTACGTACAAGACTTCGTGGCCAGCGCACCGTGTAGCAAGCCTTCAGGGTCCAGGCTCGATCAATGATGTAATGATCTATACCACCATGCAAGGCTAACTTGCATGTACAGGCATATGTACGCATACACCGTATGCATGTACGAGGCCGCACATGTCGACAATGGATAATGAGCTAAGTCATTTCTATTTTTAGATTACTAATTAAAAGCATTCTATAGTGTACATGCTTCTACATATATCTAGTTTTTTCTCGCAGCTGGATCCATCGACATCTAGCTAGATCCATCGACATCTATCTGCTCGGACACGACGATCACGCTTCGCCAACATGCTGACCACCTCGAGTCATCGGCAGGCCTTCTGAGCACACGCTATGCTCATGCCGTGGTTGCTGTCAGCACGCCCATCTACTCGGCTATGACGACGCTTCTACTCGGCCTCGACGACAGCACGTCTCAGTGACAAGCTAAGTTTCTTCAAGGACTAATAAAGTTTTTTCTTCGTTCTTTTTCCTGTTAGTTGTGATCCGTGCACCAATCTATCATACATGCGCCCTGCATAAGTCACAATTAAACTTTGTTTTCTGCCCGCCGAGAATGGTTTGACAAGGCACTGCTTCGATCCTCTTACGATGTGTTACAGCTCCGCGCTACATGGCACTAGGAGATTCGGCGGTCGCTCTCTAAAGGTACCTAGGATTGTACCTAGTGATCCCGGCGTACCGCGCTGTTCACTAGTGCATCCCTTCGTCACCCGACAGAGTTAGTTTGCTTCGATGGTGGGGGCAAAACTTAATTGTCGACATAATTTTTTGCAAACCAAGACTTTGCATATTTCAAAACAGTATACATGTTTTCACCCGCTTAACATGTCTACTTCAACCATTGATTTTTTGCACATCATATACTACCGCTCTTCATGTTTATTTTTCAGGGACGCGGTTCGGTTGCTGAGCATACTTCATACGCTTGGGGACTCGATCGAGGATCATCATCTAGATGGTCATACCACCTGGCAGTCGGACTTCATGTCCATCCAGTTGGTCCGACGGCTCGGTGCCATGCACCACACAGCCTCACCTTCGTCCTCGGCTCGGTGCCATGCACCGTGAAGTCTCATCTCCGACCGTGCTGCTCGGGGACTCATCGTCATCGCGACGGCTCGGTGCCATGCACCACACAGCCTCGCCTTCGTCCTCGGCTCGGTGCCACGCACCGTGAAGTCTCGTCTCTGACCGTGCTGCTCAGGAAATCGTCGTCATCGCGATGGCTCGGTGCCATGCACCACACAGCCTCGCCTTCATCCTCGGCTCGATGCCACGCACCGTGAAGTCTCGTCTCCGACCGTGCTGCTTGGGGACTCGTTGTCATCGCGACGGCTCGGTGCCATGCACCACAAAGCCTCGCCTTCGTCCTCGGCTCGGTGCCACGCACCGTGAAGTCTCGTCTCCGACCGTGCTGCTCGGGAAATCATCGTCATCGCGACGGCTCGGTGCCATGCACCACACAGCCTCGCCTTCGTCCTCGGCTCGGTGCCACGCACCGTGAAGTCTTGTCTTCGACCGTGCTGCTCGGGGACTCGTCGTCATCGCCTCGGCTCGGTGCTATGCACCACACCGCCTCGCCTCCGTCCTTGGCTCGGTGCCACGCACCGTGACATGACGCCTCCCCAGGAAGACTGGAGAGAGCCCTTTATCAAATACTTGAATGCTCACCATGTCCCGGAGGACAAAATTGCAACCCAGCAACTAGTCCGCAGAGCCAAGGCCTATGCTATGGTCAATGGCGAGCTGATGCGCAAGGCACCCAAGTCCATTATTTTCCAGAAGTGTATTACTCGGGAAGCGGGGATAGAGCTTCTTAAAGCCATCCATGGAGGCACTTGTGGTAACCATGCAGCGTCCCAGACACTGGTCGGCAAAGCCTACCGGGCAGGTTTCTACTGGCCTACAGCTCTTACTGACGCTGAGATTACATACGACAGCTCGTGGGCCTCATTTTTTATTCTGGGGACTGCCCAGCCAGTCCTTCAGTGGTCCTTTTTTACACATGGCTATGTCCTTGGTCCTTGATTCTGTTTCCTAAGCAGAGGGCCGTAGGTATCATGATTGGATTTTTTCTTAAAAGTTCAATACAACATATACTATCTTCCATTGAACTTGGGGACTACGTGGGCCCACGTCACCTCGTGGTGACTTAGGGCCTATGTATCTTTGATGTTCTGGTTGATTTCCCTACTTTGGCTCATATTGCGCACTGCTGTGACATTTCTGTCACGTGTCAACATGGGCCCACGTCTCAGGACGTGAAAAGTTTTTTCTTTTTCCCAGAGCATCATGCATCTTTCGACAGATCATCTTCCTTGACAGAAGTGGTGGTTAGCAGCAGATTTACGAACTACTCAGCACTACGTGGTCAGCATCAAAGCTGGTCTGCACTGCATGGTCAGCAAGCAGATTTACGAACTGCTCAGCACTACATGGTCAGCATCAAAGCTGGTCGGCACTGCATGGTCAGCATCATAGCTGGTCGGCACTACGTGGTCAGCGACTTCACTGGTTGACACCACGTGGTCAGCGACTTCACTAGTTGGCGTTACTTGGTCTGCATCTACACTGCTCAGTACAGGTTAAGACGACGACTCCCTCAAGATACATGGTGCTCGGGGACTAGCTGTGGGGATATGACCCCCATATACCCTCACGGATATCCTTGGGCCTCACCACCGAAGGCTGCCCAGTCCAAGACGAAGACGTGCGGCACATGACGTGCACCGCACAGTTTAGTATTAGTACCAAATAGGCTACTCTACTTGTAACTTTGTCCCTTCAGCATATATAAGGAGGGGCAGAGGTCCTTTAGGAGACAACTCAACTCAACACGGAGCAGATCTCTATGGTCTCTCTGGTAACCCAAACCTCCGTGGTCTGGGACACATCAGGCTATTCTCTGGCATCCTAACCTAGAGAGCTTAGCGCTTCATTGTAATCTGACACATGATCATACAGCATAACACGAGAAGCCGGACGTAGGGTATTACACTTCCGAGCGGCCTGAACCTGGGTAAACCTGGTTGTCCTTGGTTTGTCTTGTTTCTCGAACGTCTAGATCGTAGATCGTAACGTGCCCTTGCCGAAACTCACCGCCGTGGGATACCCCGTGGTGGACTGCCGGTTATCCGTAATCGACAGCGGCCACCTCTAGGGCATGGTCGGCCGCCCCTAGAGGCTGCCAGGTGGGGCCCAGCTTCTAGGGGTTGCCTTCCCGAGTCTTCTAGAGTATTCTTTTTCACCCATTCGGTCTTTATCTCTATGTAATCCCAACATGTGGGCCTTCATTATGTTCTTTCCTGATAACCCCCTGCAGAAATAGACAATCACTAAAACTTGTGGAATTCTGTCAGTGTAACCCCTATATCTAATAGGTGAACTCATTTTAGTCCTTTCTCTTGCTGCGTTGATGGTATAAAATTGATACTTAATCACCGTCAACAAACTCCCCCAAGCTTACCTTTTGCTTGCCCTGAGCAAAGATAGACTCAGTGATGGATCAGGAGTTGCTACAATGCTTTTACTCCTCACAAGTACACATGCGTTCAAACAAGAACTCTCCTCCGGATTAGAGTGAACTATTCTGCCTCAAAACTTACTCATATTACCTTTCATCATGGGGCTTGTAACCGTCACTTGGGTCTTGAGTAGTTGAAAGATAGAACGGTCAAATCAAGCGCCATGTTTCTCGCTCTTTGATCAACTATTATTCCGGAGTTTTTGCAAAGTTTTGAAATAAAACTCAGAGTTCCTTGTATGAACCTTTTAGGTCTCTCATTTGTGGTATTTCTGGATCCTCTCCAAGGCATGAGTAGTGTATGCCTTCTCTCTTCTCTCAAAATATGTGGTATTTGTGAAACTAAGGCATAGTAGAAAGTGCCTTCTCTCTCTCACCCTACTTTCTAATAGGCTTATGTGGAGCTCATAGGTGGGGAGACACTCAAACTCACTTGCATATATTGCACAGTTAAACCATGGATCCAACAGAAACTAAAATAATAATAAAGTCATATGTGCATGTGAATGAGGGAATGGAATGGATGATAGGATGATGATAAGGAAATGATTATCAGTGGTGATCATTTGGTGAACATCTACTTCTACACTTGCTCCTTTGGGGATAACATGACTCCTTTATTCGAAAACCTTGAAACTTCTTGAAGGAAGGACTTGGCTACTCTTTCTTTCTCTTTTTCTCTTTTTTTTTCTTCTCTTTTTTTTAGAACAACCAATCCTCTGAAAACAACACTTTAGCGATGGGGAGTATATAACTTGAAATGATAATGACTGGAGCTTTTATGTAGGCAATGGAACGGTGATGATTATTTTCTAGATGTTCACTCCCAGGATAGGAGTAGAACCTTTTCCTGGATGAAGCGGAATAAGTGGCGTATGTATATGTGGATGGATAGATGGATGGATGGATGGATGCGTACTCCCAGGGTAGGATCAGCGTAAGTGCGTATCTCCAGGGTAGAGATAGCACAATATATAGGGAATGCGTACTCCTAGGGTAGAAGCAACATAGGTGCGTATCTCCAGGGTAGAGATAGCACAATATGTGGTGGATATGGATCTATATGTGGGTTGTACTTCTAGGGACAGAAGTAGCACATAATGAATGTAGTATTTATAAAATGGGTGCATGCTTCTGAGGACAGAAGTAGCATAGATCAATAGATGGAGAGCACATAGTATTGACTTTAACTGCATGACTGATTCCTTACAGGTCCACAGCATAACCACACTCAATGCCTATAAAGACTACACTCAATGCCTACAATATGATCTATATAAATAGATGGGGTTTCCTAATCTAGTAAGCATGAATATATGGCTGTGGTAGGAATTTGAACTCTCATCATAAAGGAACTCATCATGTAGGAATTTAATATTTTTAAAGATAAATTCTCCAAAACTCTAGTATCTCTAGGAACAAGATGGACAAGACTCAAAACTTTCCTATATCATACCCATCAACCACCTAGACTTAGATCAAGTGTTTGCTACCCACAAGTTTCGGTTCGAGTAAATCTCAAATCTAAACAAGTTGTGTCCAAAACTCGGGAGAGTGCAAGGTTGAAAACTAGGTACTTGAAAGGAATTACGGCAGAGCAACTATTCATCATCTCCATGTAGAGTTTATTCTGGGGACTACTTAAAGACAGATTGCAAGAACTCTCCAAAAGTAGAAAAGATAATTAAGGAAATTTTTCTAGGTTTCTATGGTTATGCATCTTTTTAGTTGTTTTTGACAAAGCACACTCTACATAGGTATAAATAGATAAGTTGTAAACACTTAGCTTGGTCCACGGGGGATGCTCTCCCCAAGCTGGATGTTGACATAGTCTGCTGATATTGCTGACAGGCAATGAAGACGTTCAAGTCCTCCTGGAGTGCCGTGGATAGTTGCTGTTGGAGACAGCACTTGAATGTTGTGGGCAGCACTCCGACACGGAACTGGATGTCCCTCTGCCTGTTAGCTCTTCTTGATCCTCGATGTTCTGTGAAGCTCAAATAGACAACAAAGCTTGTGGAACTAATTAAGCGTTAGTTATAAAACCTCTAGGCCTTGGTTGTCTAGAACTTTCTTAACTTAAACTTATTCTAACAGGATCACAAGAAATATTTTTATCTTTTTATTATTTAAAGAATGCGAGACGGAAAAATAAATATGCTTTGAGAAATTATTTTTGTGCCACCACAAGAATGATTATCCACATGGGGCTTAACGATTTTCCGGATGCAAATGCACAACATCTTTATTTTTATTTTCTAATGCAGAAATAAAAACACAACGATGCAACTAAGATGCAAGTAGGGAATTAAATATGCTAAGATAAAAAACAATGCAATGCTAAAAAGGAAATGCTGATAAATACCAAGTTACCTCTTGGCGTGGCGTTCGGTGGTTTTAAGTCCTACGAACAGGACTTGTCATGTTCGCTCATTTGTCAAGGGGCGCATTTGCTGGCGCCTCTGATGATGTCGCCTCGTGTGTAGGAATTGATTCTAATTTTTCTTTTACCTTCCACACCTTCTTTGTTGGAGAGGGTGACCTTGAGGAGGAATCTTTTTGGGGCACTTGTTTTTCTTCTGCTGGTAGCACCTCTTCTTCTTCTATAACATTCTTTTCTTCTGGGTACCGATCTTCATATCTAGACACTTCTCCCTCATAGTCAGCCCATCCATCTGTAGTGATGTTCTTCTTGTTCTGGAGACGGGTACGCTGCCTTCTCCTTGCTCTGTTCTTCTTGGGCTCCTCAGTGATTATATAGTTATTGTTGAAGTAGCGGCGTACCTTCTCAGTGGGAAAGTGGAAATGGATCTCTCCTGTTCCAATATAGATGAGAGCTCTGGTGGTGTTTAGGAATGGTCTCCCTAGGATGATCGGAGGGTCATAGTCATCTCCCATATCGATGACTAGGAAGTCTATGGGGATATAATGGTCATCTATCTGGATGAGAACATCCTTCACTTCTCCTTCGACGAAGTGGAATGTCTAATCTGCCATCTGTAGCTGTGCATAGGTGGGCTCCAAAGGCATTGTGCCATATAGATATTCATAGGTTACCTTGGCCATAATGTTGACGCCGATCCGGTGTCACGCATGCCTTTATTGAAAGAGCTTCGTTGATGGAGCATTGAATGGTTGGGACACACGGGTCATCCTTCTTGATCGACGTGGGGACCTGAGTAAGTGGTCATGCTCCTTGTGGACTGTAGTGACCATCATCACTGTCTCTGTCTTCTTGGTCTTCTTATCCTTGGACTTGTTCTTCTTAGCTGGATTCTTCTTCTTCTCATTATTCAGCTGATGAGGATGTGCTGGGAACTGCAGCACTCTGTTCTTGAAGAAGAAGGTTTCTCTCTTGCCCTTGATATTGAAGATGATCTTGGCAGTGTTGGCATACATAATAGCTCCAGCAGTGTTCAAGAATGGTCATCCCAGAATGATGGGGGACCTTTCGTTACTGCCTATGTCCACTACCACGAAGTCTGCAGGAACATACGAGTTGCCTACTCGTACACATATGTCTTCTAGTATTCCCAAAGGGACACGGAGTGACTGATCTGCAAGCTACAAGCACATGGTTGGGCCTATTAAAGGGCATCTGAATAACTTCTCATATATCACTCTTGGCATGATGTTGATGCTTGCACCGAAATCACATATTGCCTCATTGAAGTTGGTACTTCCAATGGAGATCGGAATGACTGGTCTCCCTGGATCACCCTTCTTGATTGGTAGAGTTGAATCAATCTATGACCCTTTCGATGGGTTACTCTAGCTATCTTCTACATTGAATATATCAATAAGATTTGCAGTTTTGAGCTCTTTCGGTTGTCCTGCCAGTTTACCTTGGCCGGCGGAGGGAGCAAAGTTGGCAAGCTGTTGTACCTGAGACTCTAGCATTTTGTTGAAGCTGAGCTGATTCTTGATAGCATTGGAAAAGCCATCCATTCTATTGCTGATGGTCTCTAGGGCCTTGTCATTTGATGCCAGCTTCTTGGACAAGTTGTCCATCAACTTGCCTTGATTCAGCACTAACTCTCTCAAAGGCGGCTGGTTGTAACTATTGTAGGAGGAGCTGTTACCTTGATAGTTGCCTGAATAATTGCCTGAGTAGTTAGGCCTCTGCTGTTGATTCCAACCTTGATTCTGCTGAGGACGATAGTAATTGTTGCTGTTGTTATTGTTGAGGTAGTTCACGTCCTCCTTCAGCTCTAGGCAGTTAGCACCTATGTGCCCAGTCTCTCCACACTCTTCACATGTCATGCGAGCATCATGTATATGCATGACTTCTTTCTTCTCCGTGGCTCTCTCATCGAGCCTCTTCATTAATAGGTCCATTTTGGCTGACAGCATGTCTACCTCCTTCAGCTGGTGCATTCCTCCACCTCTCTTGCGGGTCTGAGTTCTTTCTTCACTCCAACCTTGGTTGGATGCCATCTTCTCCACAAGAGCTGTGGCTTGAGGTATAGTGAGTGATAAGAATGCACCTCTAGCAGCAGCATCCATCATCTCACGCATGCTGTTGCTGAGCCCATGGTAGAATGTCTGCATAAGCAGCCAATTCTCCATGCCATGATGAGGACATTCGAGGATGTAATCTTGAAAGCGCTCCAAAGCTTCTAGGACAGTCTCATCATGTTGTTGCTGAAAGCTTGATATCTTCCCACGAAGAGCATTTGTCTTGCCCATGGGGAAGAACTTCATCAAGAAATTGGTGGAACATAGTGCCCACGTAGTATTCTTCTCCTTATTGGCGTAGAACCACTGCTTCGCTCTCCCCAAAAGTGAGAATGGGAATAGGCGAAGTAGTATAGCATCTCTGGGGAGATCCTTGATAGTGAATGTGCTACAAATCTCCAGGAAGTGTTGGAGATGAGCACTAGCATCCTCATGGGCCTTCCCATAGAACTGTCTTGCTTGCACCATGTTGATCAGTGCAGGCTTGAGCTCAAAAGCTCTATCCATGTCCGCAGCTGGTCCAGTACGAATGTTGTCCGTAGTGGGAGCTGAGAACTCACGGAGTGACTTGTTCGCCATGGCTTCAAACGCTGGTGTCAAGTCTCGAATGAAAGATCAACTTTCTGCTTCCGACAAACTTTCAAGTTGAGTTGATGATGATGATTGATTGGTCTTCTTGTTGACGCAAAATGTGACCACCCTGCGTCTCACACACAGCAAGCCGGAAAGCCTAGCTTTAATCGGGTGCCCGGCGTACGAATCCGGTGGCGTGCCGATCGATTTGACCTGAAAATCGACAAGGGATAAAACGGTAAGATCATAACTGGAACGTCTTGGGTGAGACCAGACAGTTCCATCTTTACGGCCCCGAAGCCACTTACGACGACACATAGCTATGGAAGCTATCTCGCCAACAGATGTAGTTCATTCGGCTAAAGTAACATAACGATGTAAACAGAACAAACTAGCCGAATACGTAAATGAAGACATGTTTGAACAAGATTAAATCATTAAAGCATATCAAACTTCATCTCGGGTTTAAAGCATCATCAAGCACTTAATAATTATGGATAAGTAACTTATAAATATAAATCGACTAAACAACACATGCATAGGCTACTCCAACTAGTCTCCGCACGTCTAGCCTTCATAAACCCGTCGAGCATAAACTCAAGCAAGCTAATCCACCGCATGATACCACTCACTATGAATTTACACCACTCCTTGCTACTAGATCAATCCACCGCATGATACAATCTAGCAATAAAGAGCTAAAAGCACATAATTATCTAACAGATCTATAGATACTTGCTACATGTATAAGCATAACCGTATCGACAAGATTGCCGAATCGGGGTCCATGAAGAAGGAACAAACAAGTGACGTGTAAAAGAGCCTATCAGATTAAACCGATCTCTAGTCCACCGGATGACTAGCTCTAGAGTAACCCAAAGACCTGCATCTGCCGCACGGTACCCGGTCCTGTCAAGGCTTATCTACACGTAACGTGAATGAACCCGCAACACGTGACAATCTAGATCGATCTAATTCGGCTATATGAGCTTGATCTACTCGATATTGAATAAGCATGAAAGGAACGATCAACAAGCCGAAAGAGTATCAATCTAGATTGGGCAAAAGAGTGTTGCAAATAATTAAACATTAAATAAAACAACACATGATAACTTAATGAATCTATTAGATCATGCCAAATCTAAAAGAGCCGATAACTAGCCTCTAAGCTTAGATCTTAGCCTCGCCGCACGACTCATGACCTAATCGGAGAAACTTTGGTAACTAGCTCCTAGCTAATCTTAGCCTGCCGCACGACTCATGACTAACACGGAACCCTCTTGGTTCAATGCTTAAATCCACCGCATGATACTAAGCATTGCAACAAGACTTCTTGCATCATTATCTAAATCCACCGCATGATACTAGACATGATAACAAGGTTGCGGGACTTACGGAGGTCGACGGATCGATTGGCCCTCTCGAAGAACTCGACGACACGACTAAAAGGACTCGAAGAGTGGCGCGTAGCCGGTTGTATTGATTTGGTTGTGAACCCTTATTACAATGGTCGAGGGTTTATATTTATACCCCGGATAAACATGAGTCCTAAGCACTTACGAACTATCTAAACAAAATTGGAAAGACCCGACACGCTAACTCTATCCATAATCGGAGTCCTTGACTATCACGACTCCTTCCCTTTCGGTCGCTTCATCTTCCCTTTTGTCGTCTTCAAACGAAGCCGTTATCGACCGCTTCATTGTTTACCGAATACACGGAAATTAGCCGACCGCATACGCATTTGCCGAATTACTCTCCCTGCTCCCTGCGGGTCCACCTGTCATATTCTTGACCAAATTCTGGTGTTAACACATGCCCCCTCAATTTCGAGATAAAAGGATTTTATTTTGAAATTGACCGTAAGCGCTTTCCGCCTAGGTCATCACCACCGCGCCCGCATGGCTCGCCACCCGAGATCTCGTGCTCGTTCTTGTCTTCAATGGCGATGGACACTTCAACCAGCTCCATCATGGCAACAGAACCCAAGAAGAGTTTCTAGAGGTAACCCTACCTTTTCCTATTCGGCAATTTCCTTAAATCGGTTCTCGAGACGCACTTCTTTGATCCATTCACTTCAATTTCTTCTTGAAGGAAATGAAGAATGAGATCTTAATCTCCAATCTTGCGTGTCCTGGATCATTTTTCTTGGTCCGATGGGAGACCCCAATTCGAGGGATTTTATTGAAAGGGAAACTTTGAGGATCCCATTTAAATCTAGGATTGCCTCTTCAAATAGATGGCCAAACACTTTCAAAACCTGGCCCCTTCCTTCAATCACGGGATGGCGTGATTGGTACCGTAGGATGCAATCCAGAATAGCGATTTCGGAATCTCAAGACATTCAAGACCTTTGTCTGGAGCTTTCTTTAGCCGAAATGCCGAGAAATGACTCCTCTTGATAGCCGCTTCCCACTTTTGGTCCGATGCTATCAATGCATTTGTCTTCGGTCATGGCCCAATGTCGGTTACTCTATCGACATTTTCATGATGACGGGTCTCGAATATCACCAAACCAACCTACCCCTTCAAATACAAAAGCACTAGCTCACGTAAGCGGTTAAATCGGGGAGGAGGTTGGGCCAAGTATGTTCGACTTATGCTTCAACCGGCCCCGTGTCCGATAAAGAATATAGGGCCTTTATGAACATGTGGTTATGCAGATTCATCTTCTCGTGGCAAATCCAATGAGCCCACTCGAATCACATAGTGATGGTGAAGAATTGGTCAGTGCAAGCCGATTCCTTTGGGCAAATATCTCATTTGGGAGCATTCTACCACATGATGCATCAAATCACCGTCCAAATGAGGAATCAAGGTGAAATTTCCCGTGTTAATGGACCATGGTGGCTTCTTCAAATGTGGTTGCAACTATATATGCATCGATTGTTTCTTGATCTCCACAACCTGAATTTTCCTTCAATCAACTATCTTGAAGGTGAAGATCCCGAGATACAAGTCCCGTCGGACATATGGAGAAGCCGCATCTTCAATCACCATTGACTTGGACCCGGGCCATCTTTTCAAGATCTTCTACAAGGGATTCAACCATGTGCTCTGGTTCCCCTACCGAGAGAATGAAAATTTGACACTTCCCTGCAGATTTAGCTATGAGCTGGGCTGCATAGATGATGATTCTAAGGACATCTACAATTCCTTCATCAAACCCTGTGCCTTGCCAGCAGAAGCTCCTGCTCCAGCTCCGGCACCGGCTTCGGCTTCGGCCTCATCGGGGTCGGCCTCGTACGTTCCCATATGGGAGAGGAACGACGAGGAGATCCCGCCGTACAGCCGCTATGACGCCGCCGCGTACCGCCGCGAGCGGGATGAGGCGATGGAGCTTCTTGGTGAAGAAACCAAGAAGTTCGGATCGCTCAGCCTGGAGTTGGAGGACAACCGCCGGCGATGAGCGAGGCCATCACCGCATTTGCTCTTTGCCGATTGCCTTTCGATCCCCGTTCTTCCCGATTCGTCCGCTCACCGATCCATCTTAATCCTTTTCTTTGCGAGACCTCACCGCGGAGCCGGACCGCTTGAAGGTGGCGGCGACGGCGGCGGCCAACCACGTGAACGCCCGGGGGCGACGCCGGAGGATCGCCTAGAGGCGGTGCCCGGTCGGAGGTCGATCGAGTTGCCCTTCATGGCGTGCGCCTCGGCACCGCGCTCGGCACGGCGGGCATGTCGTCCCGGACCGGGGACGACTACACTACGATGCGGACCGCTTCCGGACGGGCTTCCCCATGAGGTCGACGGCATCTAGGGCCTCCCCGGGCGTACGACGACCACGCCGAGGCCATGGCCAACGCCACCAACCTGCAGTCCTGTCCTCAACAAGCTCTTCACCAATGAAGAGGAGTAGCTTGTATTAGGATTGGCGCGGGTTGTAAATAAAACTTAAATGAAGAATGTTGGCCGTCGGCTTGATCTTGCTTATCTCGTGATGGTGTTTATCTCGTTGCATTTGCTTTTCGCAAATTTTTTCCTTAGCTAGAACTTGATCGCAACATTCTTCCGAACGAAATCTCCCGAATTGCGTGGTGACATCGCCTTAGCCGATTAGATCTCGATCCCTGTTCCACGATTTGACGGTTTGTAGTGTAGCACTTCAATTCCCTTTATCTTCTCCCGATAAACCTATCGCCGAGAGGTAAGATCAAACTGTTCACTTACACTTTTAAAAAAAATCGACTAAAGGCGATACAAGCCGTATCGGCTATTTTTGTTCTCAAGACGATACACACGATATCGGCTATCTCTCCACTAGAGGCAATAATATTATCGGTTATTTTTTCCCAACCTCTTTCCTTTACTCTGAAGGCGATTTTTATTCAATCGGCTATACCACGCTTACGTCATAATCACAATTAAGATCCAACTTCGATACTTGGAAAAAACTTCTTAAGGTATCTGCCATTGATGGCTCTAGTAAGTTCCTCTCCAAACAGCGTTTTTAATATATACGCATTGCCGGTGCACAACCGACAACCCGAAAAGGTCCTTCCCAATTCGGAGACCACTTGCCGAATATTCTGTCTTTGGTACCAATTGGCAATATTGTTTTCCAAACCAATTCTCCTTCGCAAATTGCTTAATCTTAACTCTCTTGTTGTAGTACTTGGCAACACGTATTTTATTCTTCTCAATATTCTCCAAGGCCTTAAGACGAATCAAATGCAAATCTTCTAACTCATCCATCATCGTATCCTTATAATCTTTTTTCTCACAGTCCTTTTGTAACTCAACTCTCCTTGATCCCGATTGCAACTCCCAAGGCATCACAAAGATTATGTCCATAAACCAACTCATATGGAGATGCTTGTGTGGACCCATGACAAGCCATTCGGTAAGCCCACAATGCTTCATTAAGGACCAAGTGCCATCTCCTTGGCTTCTCATCGATTTTCTTCTCGAATAATTTTGATCATGATCTTATTTGACGCCTCGCTTGGCCATTGGCTTGTGCATAATAAGGAGAAGAATTATACAGCCTTATCCCCATGTTTTCGGCAAAATCACAAAACTCGAAGAAGTGAACCGAGTCCCCCGATCGTTGTAATGGTCTCGTGGAATCCCAAACCTATGAATTATATGTTCCTTGACAAAACTGATCATATTTTCTTCGATGTGACCTTTTTCAAAGGGATAGCTTCAACCCACTTGGTGAAATAATCTTTGCTAGCAACACAAACTTGTGTCCTTTGCTAGATGGAGGATTGATCTGTCCAATTAAATCTATACCCCATCCTACGAACGGCCAAGGTTTAATTATCGGATTCGAAATCGAGATGCGGTGCTCTCGAACATTACCAAATATCTCGACAATCTCGACACCCTTTGTAATATTCAAAGCAATCCTCCAACATAGTCGGCCAAAAGTACCCCTGTCCTCCTTATTATCCATTTCATTCGGTAAGCCGACCGATGTGCACCACAAGCTCCTTCATGGACTTCAAACATAATCTTCTTAGCTTCTTCTTGGCTCAAGCATTTGAGCAACACTCCATCTATAGACTTGTGGTACAACCGATCATCAAGAAGCACAAATTTAAATGCCTTATACCGAGCCTCTCCGGAAACTCTCGAGATGGATCTCTCGATATAGTTGATAATGTCACTTCTCCAGTCATTACTTATCCGATCGAATTGAAAACATCTTCTTCTCACGTATAGACTTCATGATTTTCCCGATATCCGAGCGGCTTGAGCTAATTTATTTGCTTCTCCATTGTGCTCTCTGGGTATATGATGCAAAGTAACTACGAAAAAACTTTTCAGAAGTTCCCTACATTGTTCATGGTACCCTTGCAAGTACATCATTTTTGCATTCATATTGTCCTGTCAACCGATTGATTACCAATTCGAATCACCAAATACCTCAACAGCAACTGACCTTCGCTTCTACCAATGTACCGAAGCCCTCTAAGCAAAGCCTCATACTCCGCTTGGTTGTTAGTGACAGGGATATTCAATTGAAAAAGCAAACTCAAATATCTTTCCACGTGGGGATATCAAAAGAATACCAGCACCACCACCTTTGTCACATGATGATCCATCAAAAAATAATGCCCATGGGGCAATGTTAATCATATCAACAGATAAATCACGATGTTGAGTAATAAAATCGGCAATTGCCTGTCCTTTCACTGCTTTTGCCGACTCATACTTTAAATTAAACTCTGACAGTGCTAATACCCATTTGCCGATTCTTCCATTTAAAATCGGCATTGACAACATGTGTTTAATTACATCAAAACTAGATATCACCACACATTCAGGCATTTAACAAATAGTGCCAAAATTTGGTGCATGAGTAATAAACACACAAACGAGTTTTTCTATAGCCGAATACCTTGTTTCGGATCTAGCAGTTTTTCGGCTAAGGTAAGCTATTACCCTCTCTTTTCCATCAAACTCTTGCACAAGGGCCGATCCTATTGTTAAGCTATCGGCCGCTACATACAAACTTGAAAGGCTTCTCAAGTTGTGGAGGTACCAATACTTGTGGTGCCTTCATATATTGCTTGATCTCATCAAAAGCCTTTTCTTGTATGTCACCCCGTGATAAATTTCGATCCTTCTTGAGCTTCAACAATGGAGAGAAAGGCAATACTCTTTCGATAAATTGGATATGAATCTTCTCACGAAATTGATCTTGCCCGGCAATGATTGCAACTCGTAAGGTTAGTTGGGGCACAACTTTGTCTATTGCTTCCATGCTCTTTTTCCCAACTTCTATCCCTCCTTTGTGGATCAAGAACCCCAAGAATTCACCAGTAGAGACTCCAAAAGCACACTTATTTGGATTCATCTTTAAACCATGTTTCCTTGTGCACTCCAAAGTCTTCCTTAAATCGGCTAAATGTCCTTCATGGTCTCTGGATTTGACTACCACATCATCAATGTAAATTTCCACAATTTTACCGATCAACTCATGAAAGATATAATTCATGGCTCTCGATAAGTTGCACCAAGATTCTTTAATCCAAATGTCATTACTATCCATTCAAATAACCCAATGTGGCCGGGACATCGAATGCGCCTCTTTGCAATATCTTCAACTTGCCATGAAAATCGATTGTAGCCGACATTGCCATCCATAAAGCGATGACTTCATACCCTAGCTGCGCATCCACTAATAAATCGGCCACTTGGCATTGGGTAACCATCCATGGGAGTAGCTTTGTTGAGATCTCTCGAAATCTATGCATACTCTCATCTTCCCATTCTTTTTATAGACGGGTACTATGTTTGAAATCCACTACGCATACCTACATGGCCGAATAAAGTTTGCTTCAATCGGTCTTTCAACTTCTTTCTTTACATCGGCCAATACCTCCTCTTTATAGATTTTTCGTGGAGGTTGTTTGAAAGGACGAAATCCAGGTTTTATAGGCAACTTATGTTCAACAATTGATCGATCCAATCCAGGCATTTACTGTGTAATCCCAAGCAAAACAATCTTTGAACTCCTTCAAAGCAACTCTATTAATTTCAATTTATATTCGGGTCTAAATTTGCACTTGATATACATCGGCCTTGACTTTGTATTATCACCAACATTGATCTCTTCTAACTTGTCGGCCGACATGAAACCACGACCCAGCTTGCCTTTGTTGCCATCGATTGGATTGCCCATTAAAAGTTACTTGTCGAGCCGATTTGCTTGGATCGGGCCGTTGATCTCTATCGAACACATTGACAGGACCTTCTTTCCATTTCTTACCCGAAAGGCAATCTTGTCCATCGTACTCCCAATAAGCAGGCTCGGAAGTTGCAATACTCACTGAATCATCAGCTTGAACAATCTCTACATCATCTCCTATCCACTGAATAAGAATTTGATGCATAGTTGAGGGTACACAGCAATTAGCATGGATCCAGTCCCTTCCAAGAAGCATGCTATATGCCCCCTTGCCATCAATGACAAAGAAAGTAGTGATCAAAGTCTTGGATCCAATCATCAGTTCCACATGTACTGCTCCACGAGTATCGAAGCATTGCCGCAAAAATCTCTAAGGATCATGTCGATCGGCAACAAATCCTCATTTGTCATACCAAGCTTTACGAAAGTAGCATAGGGCATAATATTGATAGCAGCCCCTCCATCAACAAGCATCTTGGTTAAAGGCTTGCCATTGACATATCCCTTCGGGTATAATGGTTTTCGGATGACGGTTTTTAATCGGGCTTGTCAAAGACCGCTTTGCCGAGTCAACACAAGTTGAGCCATCGGTCTCGGCATTCGGTTTCATCAAAGTCTCGAGTACACTTCATCTTGAACTTCTTGATCTTCGGGGGCTCTAAACTCCAATGGGATAAAGAACACCATGTTAGTATCGGCCCAAGGACCCTGTCCATCATCCTTTTTCTTAGGACGCCACACTTTGGTTTCTTTTCGGCTAATTCTGCTTCAGCTCTTGATTCCTCAAACGCCGAACTCTTCTCTTCGGCTTTTCCTCAAACCGGGAGGGCACCATTGACCTCTTTGCCACCCGTATGAGCTCTCTTCCGCATTATGGGGCCGCCGTGAGCCCAAGCTTGGTCTGCAAATCTTTTCCTCCGATGTCCATCAAAACCATTTTTATTTTTAGGCGCCGATCGTTCTCGGAACTTTCATCCCAAGTCTATCATGAACGGGACGGTTGACTCGAGATTGCTGTACTCGAATATTGATCACCGCATGCGGGGCAATTGTTCCTAGCAGGCAACTTCAAGCCTTCATTCCAACGATTAATGCGAAGAAGGAACAGTTCAATGCGACTTGCTCTTGTTCTCTCCCGTACTCTTCTTGTTCTCTTTGGTGCACCTCTACCTCATATCTTCGACGCTCTACCATGAATCTGCGTTCCTCTTCAATGTACTGCTGCTCCTCATCATACTCCATCTCCTTTTCCCTCTGCCACTTATTCAACAAGTGTTGTCTTGTAAACTCCGCGCTTTGGCTCGGCGTGTATTCGGCAATTTCCCTTAGCCGCATCCGAAGTCGACCCTTCTCTCGTTCGGCTATTTACGAACCGTACTTGTTGCACTTCCTCCTTGGTAACTTGCCGATTAGGGTCAACAGCACCACTCTTCTTGGCTCTTTCAGAGGTCAGAACCTTCATCTTTCCCTTTTCCTTGGACTCACTGGCATCAACCATGCCTATAGAGAAAGAGACCATGTTCTGAGGGAATGGGTTTTTGTCTACTTTCATCTTGCCATCAAATCTCAAGTGTCCATCTTGAATAGCTTTCTGAATCTTTACTCTGAACACTCGGCAATCATTGATATGATGAGAACTTGTATCATGAAACCCACAACTTCTTATCCTTTACCCCTTCGGGCGCAAAGATAGGATGTCCTTCCTCGCGGTTTGACGCGTCCCTCCCGAATCGATACAAAAAGAGCTTATCCGCCTTTACGACATCAAAATCATAAGATCCCTTTTCTTCTTCACCCATCGATGACGACCAAAGTAGGCTCTTTTGTCCAGTTCAACTCTGCTAGCTACTTCATCTTCATCTTCATATTCGATGCTTCTTCTAGAAATCACTCGATACATGTCAACGGTTGCACTTGTTCTTCCGAAAACGAGCATCTCTCCACGAACCCTTGGGCTTGATTGCTCATTGCTGTCAATTTTTGTGCAAGCTGTCCAAGGTCTTCAAACTCCATGCCGAATAGCTTGTCTCTAATATGTGGCAGCATGCCTGCAATGACCAATTGTGCAAGCTGATCATCGGGAATAGTCAGAGAATAGCACATGTTCTTTGCTTCTCTGAATCTGCGGAGATACTCCATTGGTGTCTCAGTAGTTTTCATCCTCATAGACCACAGATCAACCATCTTCTTCTCATTGGTTCCTGTATAAAAGTACGAATGGAACTTTTGCTCCAATTCTGCCCATGTACCAATGGAATTGGCCGGCCATGATGCAAACCATGTGAAAGCCGGCCTGTCGAGACATAGGAAAATATCCGATCCTCCAAGCTTCATCGGCGTGACTTCTCCAAGTTGCATCGAGATATCTACCGACATGCTCAATGGTACTTGGTATCATCCCACCCGAGAACTTGGTCAAATCCGTTGGTGGTTTAACTCTTGGTGGAAGAGCTACCCTATTGTACCATTCTGGGAAAGGAGATTTGTATGCATATGTCGATGCTTTGGTTTCGGGCCGAATTGATTCCCGCATCATATCGGCCATTCCCGCTTAGGAGCTCATCATTTGTATCTTTTGCTCCCTGTCTCCTAGAAGGCACTCGATGCACTCCCGTATCCCGGATTCGGCAAAGCATCCGAGCACCGTAATCGCAGTGAATTCACTATACCCATCTCCATAGACACTCTTCGCAACTGCTTGCTACTTGGAGAAATCTTATAAGCGAGATGCGGTATATCTCGTTGTCGCACCAAAAGCTACCCGACCATGAGTTTGCTGCTCGGTCACGGGAGGCTTCTCTTTTCCATCATGAATAGCTCCATCTTTGCTTG
The DNA here is from genome assembly GCA_018135685.1 of Themeda triandra. NCBI lineage: Eukaryota > Viridiplantae > Streptophyta > Magnoliopsida > Poales > Poaceae > Themeda > Themeda triandra. The sequence goes on along the minus strand of JAENPR010000144.1, from coordinate 287,549 downwards.
TACCGATTATCTCCTCTCCTCCAGTTAACTTCCCGAAGATTGCTTGAGTGTTGAAGTACACTGCCCACAAGCTCTCCAAATCTTGCTTCAAATCGTTTGTCAACCGCCGGACCAAAAGTTTCAGCCATGATTTTGCGGAAGGTGCCCGAGAAAAGCTTGTGTTGTGATTCAACATAGTGTCTCCTACTGACTTTGTAGATGGCTCCAACTACCCTCTGCATCTCTTCTTCGTCGGTAACATCGGGACGACCGACGAGAAGAACTCGTGGCGGTGCTTGCTTGATCATCACTTTGCCACTCTTGTTCTTGGAAAAGGACATCGACATTTACGATGAAATTGTTCCATTGCTTGCTCCACCATCCGGCGTTGCTCGCGGCGGCTCGTCCATGGTCACGTTCGAACGTGATCGTTGTCAATTTCCGATCCCATCTTATATTGAGAAGTTGTCCCACCGGGCGTGCCAAAAAGTGTGTTGACGCAAAATGTGACCACCACTGCGTCTCACACACAAAGCAAGCCGGAAAGCCTAGCTTTAATCGGGTGCCCGGCGTCGAATCCGTGGCGTGCGGTCGATTTGACCTGAAAATCGACAAGGGATAAAACGGTAAGATCATAAGCTGGAACGTCTTTGGTGAGACCAGACAGTTCCATCTTTACGGCCCCGGGCCACTTACGACGACACATAGCTATGGAAGCTATCTCGCCAACAGATGTAGTTCATTCGGCTAAAGTAACATAACCGATGTAAACAGAACAAACTAGCCGAATACGTAAATGAAGACATGTTTGAACAAGATTAAATCATTAAAGCATATCAAACTTCATCTCGGGTTTAAAGCATCATCAAGCACTTAATAATTATGGATAAGTAACTTATAAATATAAATCGACTAAACAACACATGCATAGGCTACTCCAACTAGTCTCGCCGCACGTCTAGCCTTCATAAACCCGTCGAGCATAAACTCAAGCAAGCTAATCCACCGCATGATACCACTCACTATGAATTTACACCACTCCTTGCTACTAGATCAATCCACCGCATGATACAATCTAGCAATAAAGAGCTAAAAGCACATAATTATCTAACAGATCTATAGATACTTGCTACATGTATAAGCATAACCGTATCGACAAGATTGCCGAATCGGGGTCCATGAAGAAGGAACAAACAAGTGACGTGTAAAAGAGCCTATCAGATTAAACCGATCTCTAGTCCACCGGATGACTAGCTCTAGAGTAACCCAAAGACTCGCATCCGCCGCACGGTACCCGGTCCCGTCAAGGCTTATCTACACGTAACGTGAATGAACCCGCAACACGTGACAATCTAGATCGATCTAATTCGGCTATATGAGCTTGATCTACTCGATATTGAATAAGCATGAAAGGAACGATCAACAAGCCGAAAGAGTATCAATCTAGATTGGGCAAAAGAGTGTTGCAAATAATTAAACATTAAATAAAACAACACATGATAACTTAATGAATCTATTAGATCATGCCAAATCTAAAAGAGCCGATAACTAGCCTCTAAGCTTAGATCTTAGCCTCGCCGCACGACTCATGACCTAATCAGAGAAACTTTGGTAACTAGCTCCTAGCTAATCTTAGCCTGCCGCACGACTCATGACTAACACGGAACCCTCTTGGTTCAATGCTTAAATCCACCGCATGATACTAAGCATTGCAACAAGACTTCTTGCATCATTATCTAAATCCACCGCATGATACTAGACATGATAACAAGGTTGCCGGGACTTACGGAGGTCGACGGATCGATTGGCCCTCTCGAAGAACTCGACGACACGACTAAAAGGACTCGAAGAGTGGCGCGTAGCCGGTTGTATTGATTTGGTTGTGAACCCTTATTACAATGGTCGAGGGTTTATATTTATACCCTGGACGAACATGAGTCCTAAGCACTTACGAACTATCTAAACAAAATTGGAAAGACCGGACACGCTAACTCTATCCATAATCGGAGTCCTTGACTATCACGACTCCTTCCCTTTCTCGGTCAGCTTCATCTTCCCTTTTGTCGTCTTCAAACGAAGCCGTTACCGACCGCTTCATTGTTTACCGAATACACGGAAATTAGCCGACCGCATACGCATTTGCCGAATTACTCTCCCTGCTCCCTGCGGGTCCACCTGTCATATTCTTGACCAAATTCTGGTGTTAACACTTCTTCAACTTGCTTCTGGCCTTCCTGAATAAAGCTTCTGGATTGTCAATATAATTATCAGGAAGAGTAGTCTTTTTCATACATTACCCTGCATAGGATATAAAATAAACGAGAGACAAGGGTAAGGTCAATTTGTATGAGAGAATGGTGGCACGAGCTCAATCTCATTATCTAGTGCAATGCTTGCTCATTATCCATTGGCTTTCAACCTTCCCCGACAAAAAAAAAATGCTTGTTGATGTTTATTAAGTGCAACTTTGAAATAAGGAGGGTTCCGCAAGCGCACGAAAAATATCATCGTAGCATTTTAACCGGGAGTAATCCAGGTATCATTATTTATAATTTTACCACTCGGAAGGGAATGCACTTTGGATAATGAGTGATGAGCAATGCACAAGCGATAATGGAGAGCTTAACCTTGTCTGTATCGATCATCTCATACAGGGCAAGTGTCACATAAAATATAGGAATGAATGATAATTGACATAAGATAAATGAGAGGATTTAGCCACATAAAATAATAATAACCATCTCAACTTAGCACTCTAAGCTTATAACACTAGCATGGACTAGGACGATCTAGGGTATAATCCTATGTTATTCTAACTATAAAGTCAAAGCATACAATGATTAGTGCAAGAACATCTAGCAATCATGGCGGAAAAAGGTTACATCTATGCATAGTGATATTACCAGAGAAGACTAGAGACATAACAATGACTTCAATGTAATAGGGTTGTTCTGCTAGACCTATACTCGGGAGAAGGGCTACAAAGGACTCAACAGGACTGTCACTCCCGCGATCTACCTCACAATCCGGAATATAGGGTGCAATCGCAGATAAATACGGTCTAGGCACCACGCCTACACAATATTTACCACTCACCCATCAATCTAATGAGCAAGCGCTATACGGTCCTATGCATAATCACAATTCTAGTCCAACTATGCTAAACATATAATCAAAGTAGACTAAGAACAATATAATTGAGAACATAATCAAATAGAGCAAAGTCAAGTCCGATATAATAGAATAAAATAAAGTACTACTCATAGTATCACGAACAATGATGAATATTACAAGAATGTAGAGGGGAATTACCAAGAACTCCGACAGATCTGGACTCCAAGCTAGGCTTGATTCCCTCTAGATCTATTCCTATGTAGCTATGCTACTAAACTATAGAGCTCTAATTGAGATGGTGGCTCTGGCTTCTCTGAATTCTCTGAGATGAATGAATAGAGAATGAATTAGGGTTTCACCCAGGGTCAGGGGCTCTGAATATATAGCCCCTAGGATGCACCACAGCCCTCGGATCAAACCGACCTAAATGGATGATTATTATTCATCCTCAAAGGCGGTGGAGGCAGGATCCACGAGACTCCACCTCATTGGTTGAGGTGGAGAGGCGGCCGCCTCTAGGGCATGGTCAGCCGCCCCTGGAGGCTGCCAGGTGGGGCCCAGCTTCTATGGGTTGCCTTCTCGAGTCTTCTAGAGTATTCTTTTTTACCCATTCGGTCTTTATCTCTATGTAATCCCGACATCTGGGCCTTCATTATGTTCTTTCCTGATAACCCCCTGCAGAAATAGACAATCACCAAAACTTGTGGAATTCTGTCAGTGTAACCCCTATATCTAATAGGTGAACTCATTTTAGTCCTTTCTCTTGCTGCGTTGATGGTATAAAATTGATACTTAATCACCGTCAACACACGCTCGAGCGCGCTCGAGAGCTCGGCCTGCTTCCCTTTGAGGGCGCGGCTGAGGTTGGTCTTCTCCGCCCGTGCCTCCTCGAGAGCCTTGCCAGTGCCTTGCACAGCGCTCTCTTTTTCCGCCACCTTCTGCTGGAGATTGACCACCTCTGTTTGGAGGTCGGCCAACCGCTTCTTCTCCGCGTCAAGTGCACTCTCGACGGCCTGACGCGCGGTAGTCTCTCGCGTCACCGCCGCCTGCAACTCCTTGGCGTAGGCGGCGGCAGCGGTTTTTTCCTTCTCAAGCTGCTCGATGGCCCACGTCTTCGCCACAAAGCCTGCGGACACCGTCTTCGCGTCCTTCGAGAGTTGCGCGGCAACCCCCTTTAGCCGCTCAACCTCGTTCCGAGCGGTCTCGGCCTCCCGCTCGGCTCGAGCCAGCTCGTCCCTTGCCGTCTGGGTGTCCTCCTGGGCGGCGGTCACCGCGGCGTTGGCCTCTCGAAGGAGCCGGGCAGCTCGGAACTGCTCCACCTCGGCGTTATGGCCCAAGCGCACAAGTCACCGGATCTCTTCCTCGCTCTCATGGATAGCATGGAGGTGGACGGACTTGGCATAGGATTGGCTCTGCGCCGACTAAGCCACAAGAAGAAAACCAGAACGACAACAACTACATACAATTCAGGAAAGACAAGAAAAAGATCAGGCTCGAGATAACTTACAGTGGACAGCCGAGGCATGTCCTCGGAGACAACCTTCAGGGCGAGCTGCAGTGAGCTCTCGAGCCAGCTCCAGTACTCCTCGGATTCTGCGTTGACCTGGAGCTCGTGCTGGTTGTTCATCACGACCCCGGGAGCCTTCGGATCGACCGGATTCCGGAGTACCAATGGTGGCCTCCCCCACAATGGGAATGCCTCCTGCATACTCTGGGCGACGGCGTCGCGGACCTTTTGCACCGCTGCCGGGTCGGCACCCATCTCCGCCATTCGCTCTACCAGTGTGGGGATCGGTGGAGGCGAGGGCCCCTGGGGCGCGTCCTGGGCTTGGCCTTCCGACGTCGATGCCCCCTGGGCGAGCGCCAGCGCCTCTCTCTACCTCCTCTCCAGGATTTCCGCCTCGGTGGCCTCATGGATGGCAGGTTGGAAGCCGAGCGCTTTCATGAGGCGGTCGATCACCTCGCCTGCCTTGGCCATCCTTTGCGCCTCCTCCCAGAGCTCGGCGTCCGACATACGGGCAAACACCACCTCACCCGTCGTCGAGTCGGGCACGAGGTGGGGCACGAGGTTCTCCCCCTGCTGCAGCGGCTGTGGCGACACTTGGTACACCACCATGGGGAGCTCCTTGTGCTGCTCCTCCCCTTGCGCAACAGTGCGCTGCTCCTCCTCCCGCGCGACGGCGGGATGCTCCTCCGGCACCTCCTCCTACGCCGCAACTCGAGCCTCCTCCTGCTCGACCGGCTGCGCCTGCGGCACCTCGGCTTGCTGCCCGGCGAGGGGGTCGACCTCCATATCGTGGGGAGGAGTGGGCGCCCGATCCGGCTGAGGGTCCGGCACCTGGCCCGACTCCTGCATCTCCGCGTCGCCCACCGGCCAATCGGTGGCCACGGAGCTCACCACCTCCTCCCCCTTCTCCTTACGCTCCTCCTCGAGCTGACGCAGGCCCTTAGGCCACGTCTTGGTCGAGCCGCCGGGACCTCGGTCGCGGAAGCCCGGGCTCGAGCTCTCATCCCCAAGGGTGATCGGGTGCGCTCTGACCCAGCCCCCGCCTGCGGGTCGGTGGCCGCTGTCTCAGGCCCCGCCGTCTCGGCCACCACTTCCTTGTGGCCGGCCACCGCTTCACCTTGAGCGGCAAGCGACGGTGTCTCGAGCGGGGCGTCAGCCGAGGCTGTAGTGGTGGTGGTTTTCTCCCCTGCCATCGTGGTCATGGCCCCGGCACCTGCATGAGACGCAGCCGCCATCAGCTTTCCACGCTTTATCACCTCTTGGGCTCGCGCCATCCAAATTGGAGCGGTGGAAGGGAGAGTTACACCACCTGAGCCGGAGGAGGTTTCGCTCGAGACCCCTGCAACCTTCAACTTCTTCGAAGGCAGGATGGGGTGGAGCGACCTCAGCATGCGCTTGACCCTAAGGAGATGAAAATGGGAAGAGGATGAAGACAGAAACTCCTAAATAGAATAAAATGTAATAGGGAGGAGCTCGACAGAAAACTTACCCTATGGTCACGGCCGTGCCTGTGGTGGCGCCACTCGAGCCGCCTAGGGGATGGGTGACCACCCCCGACTCAGTCGAGCCGCTCGGGGGCTACCGAGCCGCGGTGGCCTCGCTCGAGCCGCTCGGGGGCTTTCGAGCCATGGCGGCCTCGCTCGAGCCACTTGGGGGCTTCCGAGCCTCGGTGGGTTGGCCCGAGCTGCTCGTGGGCTTTGCGACCTCGACGGCCTTGCCCGCCCCGACCGGCTCCTTGGCCGAGTCCCTTGCTGGATCCCTTGCGGGGTCCTGAGTCCGGCATGTCGGGGCCTGCCCAGGCCGACGATCGCTGGAAGGAGCCCGGCGCACGTCAGGGCGCTCGCCGCCCTGAGCTAATGAAGACTTGCGCGCATCTGCAGCCCTCTGCTGCCGGGTACGCGCGCCCGATGTTGAAACCTGTTGACGAGAGGAGGACTCCCGCATTGATGGAGACAGCCCTCGAGCGTCGCGGCCAGATTGGCGGGACGACTCCTCCCGCTGGCCCGCTCGAGCCGGTGATGGATCCCCGCGCCGCTCGACCCGCGGTTGCGCCGGGGGCACCTCCTACACGCGAGATCGAGGAGGCGTCAGGCCTCGAGTGGCGATGGCGTCGTCGCTGTCGGTCGCCTCGTTGTCGTCCTCATCATCTTCCTCGTCCAGATCCGTTTCCTCCTCGCTCGATTCCAAGCTGGGATCCCAGTCGGTTGGGTCCAGCCTCAGGCGTTGCTCCCTCTCCCGGCGGCGTCTCCCCGCGCGCATCTGCTTCTCGACCAGCGTGGCGGCCTTATGTGCTTTCTTTTCTTTTTTCGAGAGGTTTGCTGTGTGTTTTTGGGCAAATTTAAGGCGTCTCACCTCGCGGTCGGGCGCGTCCTCCTTCACCGGGGGCCTCGACTCCCCGTGGTCATTAATGTCCTGCAGGAGCACATCTCGATAAAACGGACACAAAGCGGAGGTAAAGGGAAGTTCTCATCGATGACCTTCCCCATTGGTCACAGAAGATGCCGGAATGGTCATAGAGGATAATTTGTGACGATTTTGTGACAAAAATGACTCTGTCACTGATGGCGCGTCACACATGTTCTGTTGTGACCAATTGGACATTTTCGTCACAAATGTTATTTCATTCGGTGATGAAATAATCATCGTCATGGAAGTGAATTCAATCTATGATGATTGGTGTTGGTCACAGATGAAGGCTGATTTTGGTCATAATTCGCTGGCCGTCGTTCGTCCGGACGCCATCGCTAACGGCGTTAGTGTTGTGTGATGTCTCCTTTTCATCACAGATAGACCCGTTTTGTCATCATTACTTCCCGTTTGGAATTGACCGACGGCGTATGCCATGCTGGCAGATGACGTCAGCGCTGACGTGGCAGCAGACGTGTATGCTGACGTCATTGCTGACTTGGCTGCTGATGTCAGTGCTTACGTGGTTGCTGGTGTTATTGCTGACATGGCTGCTGACGTGTCTGCTTACACCATGCCTTTGAAATCGTCACATAATACATTTTGAAATCGACACAATACCTTTTCAAATCGACATAGAATACATTTTCAAATCGACACAATACATTTTCAAATCGACACAGAATGGTCACAGAAGTGCAAATAGTATTTGAATTGGAATTTGCAAATGATACTATAATGACCACACAATTCCATAGATGAATAAAACCAGTATTCAACACATAATTGAGTTCACACCATCACCACTTGCTACTTGACATCACACTACAATTTTGTTTGAACAAACATAACAGCATATAATAAGAAGTTGCCACCCACGAGCAACCTTTGTTACTTGAGTACCCAAAATGAACAGGCCAAACACAGCAACACCGACCAGCAGCCCTCATGTCGAAGAAGAAGTGTTACCATGGAAGGACAAGAGCTTCTTCAGGAGCAAATTGTTCTCCTCTATCTCCTTGAAGTTCTTTTCTGTTAGCTTCTTGTACTCCTCTAGCTCTGTCAAAAAAGCATGAGTTGTTGTTGTAATAGTGAATAAAATCTTGTAGTCTTCAAAATTTATCAAAATTGATCGAAAACAAAAGTGAAATATATTATTTGTAGACTGAGCTATGATGATGTTATCACTTTGAGCAAGCAAAAATTGATTTCAGTTCAGACAACTCATAGTAATTGTAAGCCGAGGAAAAGGTTCACATTTAGAATTTTTTTCTAACCCCACAGGCAAAATACAATTACGACCAGTTAAAAGAGACTAAGATTTGACTAACTCAACCCTCGCAAAACAGATTTGGATTCACTTATCAGTGACTATGCATAACATACAGGATATTAGTATTACTACATCCAAGGAGTGACAATGAATTAGGGGCTGCACTTGTAACTAGCATTGGCAGATTAGTAGCGCTTACGAAAACATTCATAGCATTCAACGAATCCAAGGTGTACTAAATCAAGTCCAACTGTACCAAATTATAAAAATACAAGAGAAAACAAATATATCCATCACTTGAGATCACGTCAGTGCACTACAGGCTACTGCAAATTAAAATCCGAATCTAAATCGAAAGTTGCCATGATTCAAGTTCTTAAAGTGATGCATATAGATTGAAATAGGAAGCAGTACCTGAACTTGCAATGCCGGATGGGCTAAATTGTGATAACAAAAATATATATGGAGGATTAATTGAATTCAGATAACAAAAATGGAATTAAAAAACATTGACTAAAGAAGATTGCATATCTCAACTAAGTATATGTCAATTTAAAATTTACAAAGCATCAGCATAATGCTAGATCTGCGATAAGCAAAATCATGTTCACCATTGAATAAAACAGTTATTAGAACAAGTCATTATCTGACCTCCACAAGAAGCCCATCAATTTCAGTATAATAGCCATTTTTTATGCATAGGAGAGATCACTTGCAAATTTAGAAGATTTCATTACACTGGCTAGAAAGTGACTTGTTTCATTACCTTACCAAAGCCAGAAGCGGAATGCAACTTTACTCTTTCATGTGCCACAGTTCCTGAACAAAGCTGTAGATGGTTACGCTTGTACAGGATTAAAGTACACCACTATACACTTCCATGTGACCCAGTCTAGCATACGTCCATGCGAATCACATCAAGTTCCACAAATTCCTAAATGCTAAATCCCCAAAGTTCTTCCCCAAATATCAGTCCGAAGTAAAGACCCCTATCCCTAAGAACAGAGGAGGAGCCATCCTGCTCACCTAAGACAGCGCTGCCGAAATGGAATCTGGGCACATCAATTCACTCATCACCTTCTCATCACTGGATTCAGGTGCAACCATGGCCAGGGGATCGAAACAGAGTACAATTTGGGAAGGATGAACTGATGAACCAAAACCCTAGATGGAGGTGTGGCGTCGCTGCATACCTAGTCGATGACCACGAAGAACTTGATCGACATAAACACCGGCGTAGCCTTCTACTGCTTCTGGAGGAATACCATCGGCATCGCGGCCTTGTTCACTGGAGTCCACCGTCGGTGGCGGCTGCAGCGGAAGTCCGCGCCCTGGTTGCCATCCTGCGCAGGAGAAAAGTACCATCAGTGGCGCAGCCTTGTTCACCGGAGTCGGCGCCGTCGGTGGCGGCGGTAGAGGAAGCACGTCCCTAGTCCCCCATCGCGATCAGTAGGGGGCGGAGGCAGCACGATTTCACGAACCGCCGGAGGCGGCGACAGGGGAAGAAGTCCATGCCCCTGTTAATTGTTGTCTATTTAGGGGTAGTGGGCCTGGATTTTGGATGGTGGAAGAGTTTCGTGGAGAGAAAAATATGGCGGGGTTGTGCAATCTGTTCCAACTTTTGGAGGGAATTTTTTAGGCAAAAAAACATGACGTACGTTTGTACGAGTATTGTTTAATAAAATTTGAATAAATTAGAGTTGTCACAATACCAGCACCGAACATGGCATATTGTTTCTAAATAAATGTTTTTGTTCTTGGACCCATTGGATTACGGTATAGAAAATACACCCTCTATCAATATATATAAAAAAGTACTCACATTCTTTATAGAAAAATAAGTATCACTAGAATATTAATAGAATATATTTTTACAATAAACTTATTTGGAATCAGAAATGCTAATACTATTCACTATAGTTTTGATCAAAATTCAAAAAATTTGACTCACGCTAATCTCGTAATTGTATGTTTTAGTTGATGGAGGGAGTATATAAGAATAGAAATTCATAGAAATTGTGAAGCCACTCTTCATTTGTCCTTGAGAATCAAACCAAAGGAAAGGTCATGAAGTATGTCTTTGGTAGGAGCATATATGAACGATATGAATAGTCACACGAAGAAATAAGTGAATCATAGTCCACATTTAAATTTTGATTTTTTTTTCACAACATCATACTCCATAATGAAGTGTCCATGCAAGATTTCAGATTTTTCTAGTTACCTTAGGGTATTTTACCATTTATTCTTTAGTAAATTAACCAAAAATTACAACAATAGGTAAACTTGTTCTAAAAATTACATAGATGCACACAACATCATGGTACACCTCCATGAACAGCCCAAAAAAGTTTCAAATGATTTGGACAAAGTTGTACTACACATCCTGGAACAGATTAACATCTCACGCTTAGGGACAAGGATAAGTGTGAGCGATAGATGTCGATCTGTGAGGCTGTACATCACCACTTTGTCAGAATGCTTTGAATTTTTTTTCACAACCTCATTGTTGACGGTCGATAAGTGTCAATTTTTACCATCAACTAGACATGAAAAAGGACCTAAACCATCTAGATATAGGGCTTACACTAACGGAATTCCACGAGTTTTGGTGAATGTCTATTTCTGTAGGGTGTCAGCTGAAAATACCCAAGGAAGGCCCACATGTTAGGTTTACATAGAGATAATCGGGAACCGACCAAAATTCTGTAATCTGGAAGGTTCGAGAAGAAACTGGACCAAACGGGAGGCCGAACCGCCTCGGTGGAGGGGCGGCCGCCTCCACCCTAGGGGCGGCCGCCCCGTGACCTCAGCCAATCAGCGTCAGCCTCGCGGATCCCTGTTCCACCGCCTTTGAGGATGAATAAAAATCGTCCATTTGGGTCGGTTTGATCCGAGGGCTGTGGTGCATCCTAGGGGGCTATATAAACAGGGCCCCTGGCCCCTGGAGGAGGCATCCCTTGAAACCCTAATTCATTATTTCCAGAGGGGATGAGGTGAGGGGGTCCCTTGAATGGATCTCCTCCCTAGAGCCTAGCATTTAAGATAGATAGAGAGAGTATAGGGTGGAGGTAGAGTTGGAGGAAGCCCGGCATGTCGGTGTCTCCTCTCTGGTTGTACCTACGGGATCAAGTCTCCTAACCCGAGGCTTGGTTCTAGGATCATTCTACAATTCAACTTCTAATACTAGTAAGTTCTTGTTATTATTGCTCTTTGGTTTACGAGTTTACTTTATTCGCTTCCGGTTGGGAATAGAGTAATCGTTCGTAGCGTAAGCGTGGTGCTTGGGCTAGGTTCACTCGTAGATGCTCCCTATCTGGCCGGAACCGTGGTAGTATCGGGGGAAGTGACAATCCCTTTGTTACCTTTGTATCCCACTTCCCGTCAGTAGGTAAGGTAGGTCCAAAAGTGCTAGGTTAAGCATCCTCTGTGGTGTCTTTTCTTAGGTGCTCCCATAGAGTAGTAGTTGCAAAGCTTGCCATAGGTTGGAAGAAGACTGTGATAGTTATCCTCTCTATATCGCTCATTACCTTGTTTGTAGCTCAGGGGTTAAGTATAGACTTGGGTTAGTCAGATGCACGTTTTCTCCTAGCGGATAAATAAATAACGATACTCTGGAATATCTCCCGGGTGAAGTGCTCACCGATATCCGTGCGCTTGCGGATTATTTCTCTTTGATTCTTTCGTGTGCGTATCTAGTATCAACAAGCATTTCTGGTGCCGTTGCCGGGGAGAAAGATGGTGTGCTGAGATAACCTTAAGTCATGCTTAACCTTGTATTATACTTTTATCTTTTTATTGTTTTCTTTTGTGTTTTATTTTCTATCCTTATAGATAACCCAAATTCCATGCCTATCTATCAATTTCCTGCACCCATGAGCACAAGCTTAGAGCCACTAGATCCCATGATTCTCACATCTAGCTATGAGCTGTGCCCATGTGTGGTTGCAATAGGTCAAAGCCAACCCATTTCTACAGTTAGAGTCCTATCTTCTAATCAAGAAGGTAATGTACCCAAGGTCCTATCTTCTGACCATGGAGAAGGTAATGAACCCAAAGTCCTATCTTCTGATCAAGTAGGTAATGAACTCTTTGCTACACTTAGGGAATCTTTTAATCTTCCTATAAACTTAGGTTTAGACCTAGCCTTACAAGACCATGTTCTTCTTCAACATCTGTATATGGGTCTTGATAATACCATCTTTGGAGGAGTTTTCCTTTCTTTATCCATTAGTGAAGTGAGATTTGTCCTTATTAGTGGACACACTCCTTGCACTAGCCTTCATGATAAAATCCTAGAGGTAGAGAAGGAATCATCCCCCAAACTAGACGAGGAAGTTTTCATAGCCACATTACAAACATTCCAATCCCCTGATTCAGCTATCCATCCCAACCCAGTAGTACTCCAAAATTCTCTAAGGAAAGAAGTAATTCTATCCTTAGAAATTATTTTTGATGGCAGTTTTGGGAGGAGTTTAAACTTCCTGTTTCACAAGAGATCTTTTAGTGCACACATTGTCAATCTTCTCAGGAAGAGATCTCTTAGAAAGCATCTCACATCCAATCCCTTTGAAGGATGTTTAGAAAGACTCAAGGATGGAATGTCAAGTGATGCCATAGAAGGAGAGAGAAGCCATCTAGAAGACACTCTTATCTTCTCCCCTTCCATGCCCACATCAAATATAGAATACGAACCCATCTTTAAACCCATCCTTAACCCATATGACTCATTCTATGCTCTTTCTCCCAAACCTCCCGATGATCCTAGAAATCCATGTAGATATCCCACCCATAGGAATCATCAAAACCATATAGAGGATCGCAAAGAGCAACATCCATGGCTAGAGAGCATTAAAAACCTATGTGCTATTGCCATTGAATGGATGGATAAGGCCTTAGATAAGATCAATTCGAGAGATGATCCAAGGGAAACTTTGGACATTTATGATGAGTCACCCTTGGAAGTGAAAAATGCTGGAGAATTCAATGAGCAAAGTGGTCACTTCTTAAACACCCCATCAAGACCTTGCTCATATGAAAAATCTCCTGATTCACCTAGTCTCTCCAACATTACCGCACATGAGATCTTCAACCCCCTCATGTTCCCTGTTCCTAAAGACATTGAAAGGGTGGTTGTAGACGTATATGTTTTTCATAAACATTGCAGATCTCATTGTGTTGAATCCTGAGATTAGTGCACTTAGATTGGTGTTGGAGGGGAAACCACTTCACCAAATCACATCTTGAAGGTTTCCCAAGGACAAGCTTAGTGTCATAAAACAAGCACTGTTTAGATCATGGCATAACTATTCACTTTCCTATTGTGCTGCCTTTGTTAAAAGAGCATAGAGTTATAATTGTGAAAATATTCCTTCGGGTATTTGTGTCACTAACCTTTCCAGGTTCGAAGCAAAAAGATCAAAGGAATAAAAAATGCAAGGTATGCCCAACCAATCATTATGCAACATTGAATTACATTCATCCAATCTTGAGTTCTGCCAAATTCAATCTTTGGGGATATACTTCCAAAAATACATCTTTTGCCATGTTGCTACATTATTTTGGTTGTCCCTACCTTTGGCATGCTCAATCTACTAACCATTAATCATGCTCTGCCATCGCTGTTTGAGTAAACATCTGTAGTGCATTCATGTTACCTTTATCTACCATAGTAAGTGTTGGTTTAGAAGTACTCGACATGCTTCTATTGGCTTTTAAATTAAGCGTGGTGCTTAGGTTAAATAGCCTTCCTTAATCTGATTAGACATGGAGTCTAGTTTGGTTATTGAACTAAAAACCACTGTAGTAGACATTGGTATATTCTGTTGGACTAACCCCTGCAGGAAAACTTCCAAATCCAAATTGGGAGAGTCCTGAGATGAACTCACATCAAAGATAAAGCAAGGCATATGATGAACTACAACAACTTCACATAGAAGACATAGCTCATTCATCGTCCAAGAAAGAATTGAAAGAAATTATGGCGTGCCTATTCATGGTGAACCTGCCAAATCACCATTTCAGTGATGAAACAAAGAAAAAGACAAGAGTGCCATAAGAAGGATCTACATCAATAGCACTCACCCAAAGGAAGTGGATGAACAAGGCGACAAGCTATGAGAAACCTTGAAGACATCATTGAGCCCAAAACTCGAGCTAGGACACCAATGAGAAGCTGGGTGCAACTCACCTCATTGGCCAATCAAAGACCTGCTCTCATTGTTCTCGAAGCCACCATCTTTCACGTCGGTAGCAAGGACAAGCATGTATCCATGTGTCAACCAATCACCATCAAGGGTTGACTACCGACCAAGCCCAAGAAGACCATGAACAACTACATCTGCAAGATGATGTCCCTAGGCTATCGGAGATGAAGCCATCATACAAATATTAGTGAAGTCCCTTCCTTGATCATCAAGACGGATGGCGTATCATTAACTACAACTCTTCGCCATGCCGCTAGAAGAAAAAGACCATCAAGGAAGAATTCGAGTCAACATTTCCAATGAACATAAATTAGTCAACCAAGACTCAGCAAAAATCAAGAATGGTCGACAAAAGAAGATCATACAATTGTCTGCATCCTTATATCCTCGATTGGACAGTCCAAAGAAAAGCAGAATGCAAAGGAGAGATATTTTCTCAATTGACCTAGAATCAAGAGCCCTCTCCAACAGACTTAAGAACAGAGGAAGACATGGAGTCAACACACTTCGAGGGATGATTCAACACACACACTTGGCTTCCAATGATGAGCAACAACAAGCTTGGGGGAGGAAGGCCGCCGACTCCTCTAATGATGATCCAACAATGCTCTTCCTCTTCTCAAGCCCTCGTCGCTCTGGCACGCTGGTTTGCAATCCCTCCATTCGCAATTACTTCCTCTCTATAAGTTTGAGTGTTTTCTACAGACTTTATACACCAATCAAACTTAAGATAAACTAAAATCAATCCTTAAGAGAAGAAGTAATGTTGAGCAAATGTTCTATGCTAATTAAAATTTTCAACCCAACTTTTTTGTAGCATAGAATATGATCTTAGCTCTATGACAAATCTACCCTTGTTATTATATTCCTTCGGGTATGTGTTGTCCACTAATCCTCTGCAGAGCAGAAACAATAAGTGGAGCACAAGGTCAAGGGAGAGGCCCACTAGAAGCATCTACTCTCCGTCCCAGGGTGCTCCAATGATAAAGTTCTGAAGCTGCAACATGCACACTAAAACAGATGCTCCCAGCATCACAATTAAAAGATTCACTTCAGATCGTTGAATAAGGAAAGAACACGGATGACCCCTTCCTCAAGAGATATCAACTCAAGAGATGTAGTTCTCAAGGTCTCTACCTTTGAGATCAAATGAAGCACCGATGGATTGAACATGACATGAAGTCCTATTCAGAGGGCTTAAAACACCGAACCCTCGCCAAGGAGGTAACTTGGTAGTTATCCATATTTCCCATTTTAGCATTGCACTAGTTTTTCCTTTAGCATATTTACTTTTTGCATAATCAATCCTTGTTGCATATTTACTTTACTGCATCTGCATTAGAAAAGAAAATAATTTTGTCTTGCATTCCATCTAGAAAATGCTAAGCCCCATGTGAATAATTTTGTGGCGCGACAGCCCATAAAGATATCCACTGTGGTGGCATAAAAATAAGTTTTTGTCTTAGTTGTATTTTTCTGTCTACATACCATAAAATATAAAATTGTAAAAATATCAAGATCCTGCTAAAAAGATTTTGTGTTAAGGAAGTTCTAGACATCCAAGGCTTAGAGGTTTATCACTAATGCTTAATCAGTTCCACAGGTTTTGTTGTCTATTTGAGTCCCACAGAATTTAAAGGATCAAGAAGCGCTAACAGGTAGAAGGATGTCCTGTCCCTTGTCGAGTGCTATCTTCAACAGTCGCAGTGCTGTCTCTATAGCCATTATCCTTGACACTCCAGGAGGAGCAGTACGCCTTCACTGCCAGTCAGCAACACCAACAGACTACGTCAACATCCAGCTTGGGGGAGAGCACCCCCTTGTATCCAGTTAAGTGTCACTAGCTTATTTATCTATCTATCTATCTATCTATCTATCTATCTATCTATCTATCTATCTATCTATCTATCTATCTATCTATCTATCTATCTATCTATCTATCTATTTGTTAAGTTTGCAAAATAAAATAGAGGAGAGTATGTGAAAAGTCTGCCTGCTAAAATGAACCCTAGAGAATAAGCTCTTATATGGAAATGATGAATAGTTGCTCTTCCGTAATTCCTTTCAAGTACCTAGTTTTCAACCTTGCACTTTCCCGAGTTTTGGACACAACTGTTTAGATTTGAGATTTACTCTGAACCTGAAACTTGTGGGTAGCGAATGCTTGATCAAAGTCAAGGTAGTTGACGGATATGATATGGGAAAGTTTTGAGCTGCTGTCCATCTTGTTCCTAGAGATGCTAGAGTTCTGGAGAGTTTATCTTTTAAAATCTTAAAATTTCTGCATGATGAGTTCCTGTATGACGAGAGTTTAAAATTCCTACCATAGCCATACATTCATGCTTACTAGATTAGGAAAACCCATCTATTTATATAGATCATATTGTAGGCTTGAGTGTAGTCTTATAGGCATTGAGTGTGGTTATACTATGGACCCATAAGGAACCAGTCATGCAGTTAAAGTCAATACTATGTACTCTCTATCCATTGATCTATGCTACTTCTGTCCTCAGAAGCATGCACCCATTTTATAAATACTACATTCATTCTGTGCTACTTCTGTCCCTAGAAGTACCACCTACATATAGATCCACATCCACCACATATTGTGCTATCTCTACCCTGGAGATACGCACCGATGCTGCTCCTACCCTGGGAGTACGCATTCCCCCACATATTGTGCTGTCTCTACCCTAGAGATACGCGCTTATGCTCCTCCTACCCTGGGAGTACGCATCCATCCATCCATCCACAAAATACATACGCCACTCATTTCACTTCATCCAGAAAAGGTTCTACTCCTATCCTGGGAGTGAACATCTAGAAATAATCATCGCCGTTCCATTTGCCTACATAAAAGCTCCAGTCATTATCATTTCAAGTTATACACTCCCCGTTGCTAAAGTTTTGTTTTCAGAGGATTGGTTGCTTAAAAAAAAAAGAAAAGAGAAAAGGAAAAAAAGAAAGAGTAGCCAAGTCTTTCCTTTCAAGAAGTTTCAAGGTTTCCGAATAAAGGGGGTTATGTTATCCCCAAAGGAGCAAGTGTAGAAGTAGATGTTCGCCAAGTGATCACCCCTCATAATCATTTCCTTATCATTATCATTTTATCATCCATTCCATTCCCTCATTCACATGCACATATAACTTTATTATTATTTTAGTTCCTATTGGATCCATGGTTTAACTGTGCAATATATGCAAGTGAGTTTGAGTGTCTCCCCACCTATGAGCTCCACATAAGCCTATTAGAAAGTAGGGTGAGAGAGAGAATGCACTTTCCATTATGCCTTAGTTCCATAAATACCACATATTCTGAGAGTAGAGAGAAGGCATAAACTACACATGCCTTGGTAATGATCCAGAAATACCACAAATGAGAGACTTGAAAGGGTCATACATGAAATCTCTGAGTTTTATTTGAAAATCTTGCAAAAAAAAACTCCAGAATAATAGTTGATCAAAGAGCGAGAAACATAGCGCTTGACTTGACCGTTCTGTCTTTCAACTGCTCAAGACCCAAGTGACGGCTACAAGCCCCATGGTGAAAGGTAATATGAGTAAGTTTTGAGTCGAAATAGTTCACTCTAATCCGGAGGAGAGTTCTTGTTTGAACGCATGTGTACTTTTGAGGCGTGAAAGCATTGTAGCAACTCCTGATCCATCACTGAGTTTATCTTTGCTCAGAGACGAACAAAGGGTAAGCTTGGGGGAGTTGTTGACGGTCGATAAGTGTCAATTTTTACCATCAACTAGACATGAAAAAGGACCTAAATATAATTACCATCTAGATATAGGGCTTACACTAATGGAATTCTACGAGTTTTGGTGAATGTCTGTTTCTGCAGGGTGTCAGCTGAAAATACCCAAGGAAGGCCCACATGTCAGGTTTACATAGAGATAATCGGGAACCGACCAAAATTCTGTAATCTGGAAGGTTCGAGAAGGCACTGGACTAAACGGGAGGCCGAACCGCCTTGGTGGAGGGGCGGCCGCCCTGTGACCTCAGCCAATCAGCGTCAGCCTCACGGATCCCTGTTCCACCGCCTTTGAGGATGAATAAAAATCGTGCATTTAGGTCGGTTTGATCCGAGGGCTGTGGTGCATCCTAGGGGGCTATATAAACAGGGCCCCTGGCCCCTGGAGGAGGCATCCCTTGAAACCCTAATTCATTATTTCCAGAGAGGATGAGGTCAGGGGGTCCCTTGAATGGATCTCCTCCCTAGAGTCTAGCATTCAAGATAGATAGAGAGAGTATAGGGTGGAGGTAGAGTTGGAGGAAGCCCGGCATGTCGGTGTCTCCTCTCCGGTTGTACCTGCGGGATCAAGTCTCCTAACCCGAGGCTTGATTCTAGGATTATTCTGCAATTCAACTTCTAATACTAGTAAGTTCTTGTTATTATTGCTCTTTGGTTTACGAGTTTACTTTATTCGCTTCTGGTTGGGAATAGAGTAATCGTTCGTAGCGTAAGCGTGGTGCTTGGGCTAGGTTCACTCGTAGATGCTCCCTATCTGGCCGGAATCATGGTAGTATCGGGGGAAGTGACAATCCCTTTGTTACCTTTGTATCCCACTTTCCGTCAGTAGGTAAGGTAGGTCCAAAAGTGCTAGGTTAAGCATCCTTTGTGGTGTCTTTTCTTAGGTGCTCCCATAGAGTAGTAGTTGCAAAGCTTGCCATAGGTTGGAAGAAGACTGTGGTAGTTATCCTCTCCATATCGCTCATTACCTTGTTTATAGCTCAGGGGTTAAGTATAGACTTGGGTTAGTCAGATGCACGTTTTCTCCCAGCGGATAAATAAATAACGATACTCTGGAATATCTCCCGGGTGAAGTGCTCACCGATATCTGTGCGCTTGCGGATTATTTTTCTTTGATTCTTTCGTGTGCGTATCTAGTATCAACACTCATACACCAAAATAAAGTGTCCATGCAAGTTTTTAGATTTTTCTAGTTACCTTTGGGTTTTTTTTTTACCATTTATTCTTCAGCAAATCATGAAGTAATTACAATACAAGGTAAATTTATAGTAACAAAAAGAATTTTTTTAAAAATATGTGAGGTGAAGCATAAATCAACAAATAAAATTTTCAACAACGTATTTTTTTTCAACTTGTAATGTGCCATTTTTACAATCTAAGTAAATAAAAGAAGAAGCAAAAAAAAAAAGAAATGAAAAAACAGCAGGAAACATAAAAAATTTCAGCCTCTCGCGTAATTCGAACCAAAGAGGCTGGGGTTCAGAGTGGGTGGGCATTACCATTGCGCTAGATGAGTGTGTTTGGTTGGAACCGAGCGCATTTCAATTTAAACAAACAAATCCTCGTATCATTGTAAATACGCTCAAACGCGCCCGCCCCCGCCGCACTCGCTCCGGCCAAAAATATTTTCCGGGCCCGTGCAAAGAGGGCGCTCGTGCAAAGAGGGCGCATAGACCTCTAGCGGGCCAAAAATATTTTCCGGGCCCAAGCAGAATTGGTCGCTCGCTCAGTGACCCCACCGTAACATTACCTTTGCTGCTCCCGGTCTGAGCCGTAATGCACGCAGGAATCAACGGGGGGAAGTCAGGAACTGTTTCCTCTTTCCTAGGATCCAAAAGTTCGAATTTTTTTGAAACAACTTTCTCGGATTGAATGCTCGAGTCAGTACTTCTCGGTCGTCGTGGACTTGTGCAGGTAGATGGGTGCACATATATTTTTTGTAGCCGAAACTATTTATTTGGATTAAAGTGTTTGAGGTTGGCGCGGGCTCTTCTATTTTCTCAAATTTATTTTAGTATTACAAGTATCTAACAAAGTTATTTATTTTAATATATGAACGTCTATATAATATCTACCATTTTTTCGTCGGAAATAAAAAAAGAAAAGAGGTACACCGGCAACAAACTTGAGAGGAAGACAATGCAAACCTGGTGCTGCAGCACTTGTCCATCGATTTATTTGCAAGTAGCAGCGTCGATGTGCGTTGATGTTTTGTTCTATATGACACATCTATTATTTTGGAATCGGTTTAATAACAATGTTTATTATATTTGCAGGCACCATGATCCATTCAATTAATGGGCCTCCTAACAAATCGGGTGGTTAAAATTTACAAATAAACAAAAAAAACTTTAACAACTAAGATGACTTACTCCAGTGGTAACGCTCTTACCTGTCTATCGCCTGGTCGTGGGATCGAACTCGCACGGCTACAATTTTTTTGCCTGCCAAAATATGCTGCTGCGGGCCTGCTGGTGCTGCCAACGACGTGAAGTGTGGCTAAAAAAAATGTGACGTCGTCAATTGCAAGCTGTGACGAATATGTTTTGACATTTGATGGACGAAACGAGGAAAATTAGCGATGATGATATCAAATCTAATCTGTGACCAATATGTTTCATCATTACAATGCAGCTCACGATCAACACAATCCATGACGATTCCCTTGCATTGTTCCATGACGTTCCTTTAATTTTTGTCATTAATTTTCAAGGCAAATCTTCGTCACTTGCAATGTATGACGAAGCTACAAATTTCGTCATAGTGTGCTACCATTGTGTGTCGAAAGTAACAAGCGTCACGAGCAAATGGTCACCGATGATCACTTTCCTACTAGGGTTGGCCCGAGCTGCTCGTGGGCTTTGCGACCTCGACGGTCTTACCCGCCCCAACCGGCTCCTTGGCCGAGTCCCTTGCTGGATCCCTTGCGGGCTCCTGAGTCCGGCGTGTCGGGGTCTGCCCAGGCCGACGATCGCTGGAAGGAGCCCGGCGCGCGTCAGGGCGCTCGCCACCCTGAGTTGATGAAGACCTGCGCGCATCTGCAGCCCTCTGCTGCCGGGTGCGCGCGCTCGATGTTGAAACCTGTTGACGAGCGGAGGACTCCCGCCGTGATGGAGACAGCCCTCGAGCGTCGTGGCCAGATTGGCGGGACGACTCCTCCCGCTGGCCCGCTCGAGCCGGTGATGGATCCCCGCGCCGCTCGACCCGCGGTTGCGCCGGGGGCTCCTCCTGCACACGAGATCGAGGAGGCGTCAGGCCTCAAGTGGCGATGGCGTCGTCGCTGTCGGTTGCCTCGTCGTCCTCCTCGTCATCTTCCTCGTCCGGATCCATTTCCTCCTCGCTCGATTCCAAGCTGGGATCCCAGTCGGTTGGGTCCAGTCTCAGGTGTTGCTCCCTCTCCCGGCGGCGTCTCCCCGCGCGCATCTGCTTCTCGACCAGCGTGGCGGCCTTCTGTGCCTTCTCCTCTTTTTTCGAGAGGTTTACTGTGTGTTTTTGGGCAGATTTAAGGCGTCTCACCTCACGGTCGGGCGCATCCTCCTTCACCGGGGGCCTCGACTCCCCGTGGTCGTTAATGTCCTGCAGAAGCACATCTCGATAAAGCGGACACAAAGCAGAGAAAAAGCAAAATTAAAAGGAAAGGAGGCCTCGAGGAGGACGTACCTAGCCCAGAAGATCGGCGTCTGGGCGCATGGTGAAGAGGTCGACTTGATACTCCCCAAAACTCCTGCCACCCTCGATCGCCTCGCGCATCTGTGCGACGACCGAGGTGGCCGGGAGAGCCTCGCTCGACATCCGGCTGCTTCGAGGGCTCGAGGGTTCGGCGTCAGCGGTCATCTGATCCAACCGCAGCTGGCGCTCAGCAAGCGGGAGCACCCGGCGACTATGGAATCCCACGATGACGTGGGAGACATTGAAGAAGATCTCGCCGGCCCTCCGGCCATGGAGCACATCCATGGCCTCGGTCAGGGGGTCGAGACAGTGGTGGTACTTGGACGGGTTGCCGTAGCTCCAGTTGTGCTCAGGCTCGGTCACCACCTTGCCGGTACTCCGGAAAATGGTTCCCCTCGTTACGGAGGTAGAACCACTCCATGGTCCACCCGGTGTTGTTCGTCGTCAACGTGCTGGGAAGCCAGTTATCCCTCCTCTTCACGGCGAGCGTGCAGGAGCCCGCTCGAACGTAGCGCTCTCCTTGTTGTCGTCCCCGCTCACCGCCAGGGTGAACAGCATCGCCTTGAAAATGTGGAGGAAGAAATCCCACTGTGGTGCCATCCCCAAATACCCCTCACAGACGCCGACAAAACTGGCGGTGTGGGGGATGGAGTTGGGGTTGATGTGTTGGAGCTCGACCCCGAAGTGGTGGGGGAGCGCCCACATGAAGCGGCTCGGGCGTGCCCCGAGCCCCCGCCGGTGGAACCCGACGAAGCTCAGCACGTAGCCCTCTAGCGGGTCGGGCTCGTGGTGGTCGGGGTCCGGCACCTGCCACTCCGGCGGCCCCTCCGGCGGGTTAGCGAGGAGCAGCCCCTCGTCGACGAGGCGCACAAGGTCCGCCTCAACCACCGTCGACCGAGGCCACGGGAGCGCCGGGTACATCACCGGTGGCGTCGGGGCCTTGGCGGCCTCCTTGCCGGCGGCCTCCTTGCCGGCGGCTTTGCTGCTTCCGGCGGCTTGACCGACACCCCTCCCGGTCGACTTGCTGGGCTTCCTCCCCATGACGGCAGTGGCGGCGGCGACGGAATCATAGGAAGGGGCGACGACGAGATCCGACAAAGCGGCGACGGCGCGAGGCATGAAGGACAGCGGCTCTGACGACACACACACCCAAACAACCTCACTCACTCTCCTTGAACTCTCCAGCTGCTGCAGGCGAATGCGGCGGCGGCGGCGACGGCGCTTAGGGCAGGAGAGGAGAGCGCAACTGGCGGCGGCAAGAAACAAGAAGGCAAGGAATGCGGAAGAAGGAAACGAGGAGGCCTCTCCCCCAAATTTATAGAACTCGAGCCGAGCGGAGCCCTGCGCATCCAACGGCCCAGACCTCACAATCCGACGGCCACGCGATCCCGACGGATTTGCCGAGAATGGTAACCGCATTTAATGCCCCTACTAACCGCCACCTACTTCCACTCAGCGCACGCACGCAACACGAGACGAAGCGGAACCGGCGCAGACCCACGATCATCATGACGCGCCAGTTTCCGCCTAAAAAGGCGTGCCACCAAAAGGCGGATTCCCCTCGGCCACTGCGGTGATGGGACATCTCGAACAAATGGTTCCTTACACGGTAAGACAACCCGGGACCCTAGTCCCACATGCAAGTCTCGAGGGAGCGGAGACTGACCCACGAAAGGGTTCGATCAGTCGCCCTCGAGCACCCGAGTCAGGGGCGACCATTGGGAAGGGGCCCTCGAAAGGTCCCGCTCGAGAACGAACTCTCGAACCCCAAAGGCGTATCCAAGGCAAGGTGCTAGGCCTCTAAGAGATCCCGCCGACGGGAGGCATTCGAGCTGCTGGCCCCTATCGAACAGGGCCGGTCCTCTAGAAGACGTGTGCCAGGCTCTAATGAGAGTGCCCCGGGGCCTCGAAGCTGTCTCCCCTTGAAAGGAGACGGACTCTCACTTGGATTCTCCCACTGGCTCAATGAGAGGTTCGGTGCTCGCCCAACCACGGGTAGTGCCAACCCTCCCACCACTTGGATCCAATCCAGGAAATCCAGTGGGAAAAACTAGGGTGTGACTACGGCCCAGCATTACGGGGCTCGGGGGCTCGAATCTCACAGCGACACCTCTCGATAAGGAAAGATTGGGAAGCACTCAGGGGCTCGAGAGATCAAGTAAAACCCCTCATAACGAGCACTACAACTCCAGTTAATAACAAACCCTGTTGAGAAAGCTCATTCAAAGTCCCTAGAGGAATGTCCCATTCCTCTGGGGCCTCGGGGGCTACCCCCACGGGGGACGCTCACGCGCCTCCCACGGAAAAAAGGAGTCAACCCCCTCGAGAAAAGCGGAAAAACCCTAGTCTAGGTACTTCAACTCCACTTCATAATCCCTTGCATGAAGTTTTCACACTCAAGCAAGGGCTCGGGGGCTACTGTCGGGTACCTAGATTAGGGGGTCTCAAATCTGGGGGCTTAGGAGTAAGCAAATCCTATGTTGCTCTCCCCTAAGCCCCAAGGATCAAAGGGAGTCCCTATTCACTTCCTCGCGTTACGCTGGGCCGGCCCATGATCAGGACCACGACCTAGACAAGTAGACCAACTGCCTCGAGACATGGCCGCTCACCCGCTCGAGTCAGTGACGGAAACCCCTCGAGCGAACGACCACTCGTGATCAATATGGAAACCCCTCGAGCGAACGATCGCTTGAGTCAGCCTCTCGAGACCACTTTTCCTGGACGCTCGCATGGCTACAGGGCTCGAAACAGTGGAAAGTACACCTGCCCCGCCTAACCACATGGCAACAGTGTGGGAAATAGTGAGGAGCACACCGGTCGCTCCTCCTATTTCACCGCCCACGCCCGGGATTCGGGCGTGTCAGGTGGTACTATTACACCATGCCGCTTATGGCACCCCCTCAGAAACGCTTAAGTCAGCTCTCCGTACCGCTAAAACCCACCGATCAATCCCATCGCTCGTGTTGCCTACTCCTCGAGAACGTCATTACCCACTCGAGGAATGATGGCTGACGCGACCCAAGCATGGCGCGGGCAGTGACCCGTCCATCCCGCCTCGACAACCATACGACGGGATTCCCGGGGACACACGCTCGCCCACACCCATGCCATACCTCGACACACCAGCCCACGTCAGGAAGGACGAGCAGGTCATCATCGCCCACGCTGCTACAGGCTGGAACCGGGCGGAAGCATGAATCCACAGGCTCGAACCGGACCAAAGGGAGCGTCTACAGTCTTGACAACTCGACAAGACGCCCATACCTCGACATCACGCCCACGACTGCCCTAACTACAATGTAGCCCTGAGCCTCCCCTTGGCCTATAAAAGTGGGCGCCAGGGCATAGCATAGGATAGGTGATCACACACTCACACGCTCGCAACACACTTCCACTCACGCTAAGTCCCAGGACTCGCTTGTATTCACCCCTGTACAAGCACTTCGGTGCAAGATAATACAAGTTCTCCCCCTCTGCTGGACGTAGGGCATTCCTTGCCTGAACCAGGATAAATCATTTGTGTTCTTCTTGCATCACCATCCAGATTAGGGAGCACGCTTAGAAATTCACTCGTTGGTGTGACACCCCCCGGGGTACAAAACACCGACAGAAGGCATGTCAACAGCACGAATCTGCTCCGTCTGATCAATCAACAAGGCATGAGGTTGACAGAAACCCAAGCCAACGTCGAATCACTTCGACGACGCATCCGGCGCAATGGCCAACTCGCGCGACAATGTAATGTTCACAGATGACCAGGTTTTAACCAAGGTCAGCACCGACAGAATTGCCATGGTGTCTCCTCCAGGACCGCCGGACAATCAAGATCGCGGCAAACAAATCTGCGTCGCCATACTAGCGCAAATCCTCACCAGAACAACGCGCGATCGAACGAAGCCCGAGCCAGGACTCGGAGAAGCCCGCAACTGCAGTGGCTCGGACCACGACCAATCATCACGCGCAGTGGTTGGAGAGGCCAATCTGATGGCGTGCGACAAAGGATCTTGGCTGATATCCAGATCCTGCGATAAAGAACTTCGCGCCAGACTCAACAAAATAATGTTGGACGAACTCCGACAGCGCAAACTGTCCGACAAAATAGGCAGAGCCGAAGGCACGTTTCAACAGTCCAACGCAGGAACGCTCGTCATAATGAACGACGGTGACGACAGAGGGAAGCCCGGCGAACTGGTCGGACTCCACCAACTGTGCCCGCTACTACAATGCAACAAGAACGTTCTCCTCGGAATGACGTCTCAAACGCCAGGTTGTTTGCACAACATGCTGAGTTGGCTGCTGCCTATCGTCGTGGCAAGGAACTCCAGCAGGTCGAACGACAGAGAGAACGACGGCGGCAAGAAACCTTAGCCGTTATGGCCACAACAGACATGCCGGAGCAGAGGTCAGAACGACCACAAATACGACAAAGGACTCCAGATCAGTCTCCTCTGATGATCGGGGCATCAGCACACAGGGCCAGAGCACTTGCTAACTGACATCAAGATGCAGAAAGAAAGCGGAGGGAACAGAGACAAAAACAGATGGCTGCCATCGAAGAAAATCATTGCAATTTTGGTATGAGCCCTTTAAGGAAAAATACGAGGGATTCCCCTAACATAGACGAGCCCCATAGCTGTACTCAACAGCCGATATAGACAACCAGGGTGTTCAAATGTGCTCAGAGTCCACCTCCTGGACGAACGGTTCCAAGCGTCCAAACAAACCGGAACGGTTTTATTACCCCGTCCTTAAGCAACCTGTTAACTCGCGATCCAGATTGGAGGCTCCCGAGTCCAACACCTCTAGAAGATGGGATCCCACCGCACACAGAACATGTGTTCCCTAATCCAACAAATCCAGCCAATCTACGGCGTATAAGGACAGTTCGATCACCAGGTCGCAAAACAACAGAAGGAATGTTCATCAACGGCGAATGGTATGAGGTAGTGCAGAAGGGTAGCCAATTTGAGAAAAATTCAAGCCCCTTAGATTCTTTCACTAATGTGCCTTTTCCTAAAAAGGACAACTTCAACACTACTCAGGACGGAATAAATATTTCCGACCACGCCAGACGCAGGGATGATCAGGTCCTAGATGATGATGAACTACTACTGTGTACTGAAGAAGACCCGGTAATGATCCACAACTTAGAGGAAGAATGCGAAGCAGAGCCAGAACGCTAAATATAGGCATTTTCTCCTTTATCAAATTTTATATTTAGACAATTTCCTTTCTAATATATTAAGTTAGCGTCAGTCGTACACATCGTTGTAAGTCATTCAGATGACAAAATAATCTAATGTGTACTATCTTACAATGAATAAGAAGTCGGTCTTGTGTCAAAGTATTTGAGCACATGATTTTTTTAAAAAAAAAAGGAGAATTGTTTCTCAATCAGACACACTACGATATTAACACCTCCTTGTGAAAGGAACAAAAGGGTTGTAAACCCACACAAAAAACCTACGGCCCAGCATAATGCAATCACAAATGGATCAATACGAAGAGATCATATAAACAACAGGAACCTCGATGGATTCCAACACAGAGTATATCTCAAAAGATCCATTCCATTAAAAATATAAGAAATTTTTACAAAAGGGGAACTGACTGCATCTAAGCAATCTAGTCCTCCCCGAATAGATTGCCGACAACAAAGTCGGCAGGAGTGGCTGCGACGATAACCTCCGGCGCCTCGGTGAACTCGTCGGCGCCGCCCTCCATGGTGTCATGCGCCGCCGCGGCCAAATCTTGGCCACGAACGTCAACACCAGCAATGGCATTGACTGTGGCATAGGCGGCAGCGGCACCATGATGCACACCGTGGTCCGCCACCACGGACACTTGGGTGGGGATGGCCGCCAGCCTCGTGGCCACATCGCCGCCCTGGGCGTTCACCGCATCCGCCGCGGCGTGGCTGGCCTCCTGCAGCTCCTCCAGCTGTAGGGTTAACTCTGCAGAGAAACAAATCAAGATGAATGCAAGTTCTAAACAAAAAAGAGGGGGTAAAAACAACTATAGTCTAATACTCGCCGGCGACCTGCTTGTCGGCCGCCCCGCGCTGCTGGAGCAATGCATCCACCTGCCTGCCGGGCCAGCCTCTCACCGGTCGCCCCATCAAGGGCGGCATTGGCCATGACGTGGAGGTCGGCCACCTCCTTCTTCTTCTCCTCCAGCTCCTCATGGGCGGAGGAGAGTGCCTTCAGGAACATGTCGGTGTCCAGCTCCGACTGGCCGAGCTTCTTGGTCGCCTCGGAGTACAACTCCCGGATCGACTCAAGCTCGGCCTGGCAGCGGTCCAGTGCCGACGCCAAGGAATTCACTGAGCCTGTCCTCAGCGAATGCAATGACGAACCACTGTCCACCGCCGCTGCCGCCGCCACCACTGCACCCGAAGCATCTTGCTCCCCCGCGGCCGCTGCCGCCGTCACCGCTGCATCTGGAGCCCCCTGCTCCAGCACGGCCGCCGCTTCCACCCCGGCACCCGGAGCCGCCTGCTCGGGTGCAATGGCTGCCGTTGGCACCATGGCGTCCACCATCGGCGCTACCGGCCGCCTTGCCAATGGCCACCTTGTTGCCCCTGCAGCACCAGCGGCGGAGGTGCCGGCGTCACCACACCCACTGTAAGGATGGTGTACCTACGGCTAAAAGAAAAAACCACGATTAAATCGAGAAACAAAAGATCTAAAAAACCCCGGCGAGCTCACCTGCTGCATGGCCTCACCTCCCGAGGGGAGTTCACAGGTTCCTCCTCTTCCAACGGGCGCTTACCGGCGCGGCGATCCATCACGGTGGCGGCGAGGAAGGAGTGGGAATTGAAAACCCTAAGGCTCTAACTGTAGCAAAAGGGGAGAACAAGAACGCGAGAAAAAGTGCTGTGAGTGAAGAGTTCACAGCACAGGGCGCAATTTATAGGACAAATCGGAGGAACTGAGAAGGCAACTGATGAGATCGTGGGTAATCAAAACCTGCGGCCCTCTCGTTTCCCAAGAGCACGAAGCAATAGAACTGCTCCACTAATGCAATTCGCATTTATACGTTTCCCTCGCATCGAAAACCGTCCGAGTCCGTCGTCTTTCAGCGCCAAGAAGATGGAGAGATTGAGAGTCGCTGCCACCTTGGCCCCACCACAACAGAAATCTCTGACCCAGTCGGAGTCCATGTCGCGTCATCACATGAACGTGACAACTCAGTTGCTAATACACTAGAGCGTCAGCAGCCCAATATTCTTCATCACACACACAATAGCGACATGACTAGACCAGTAAAAGATAAGTGTTTCATACTTTTTGCTAATTTTTATTGCATGTATAAACATCCACTTCAAAATCCCATATTTTCAAAAAAGCTAGCGCTACAATAATTTCTTTTCAAACATGAAGCTGCCAGCAATGCACTGTCTCTGGTCATACTCAAAACGTGTTCACAGCATCACGCTTAAACAACACAGAGTTTACCAGCGGTCCGCCATCGCGCTGTTCGCCATGGATCATCTAATACTAAGGACTTATTGGCTTCTTGGGCGAGCAAGGCATTAGCAAAGCTGGATATTTTAGTTTCCTAACCTAACCTTAATGAAACCTACCCCTCTGCATAACAAGAAAAATTTTACACATTTTATGACCATTTTCAAAGACGACAAGGTCAAAATTTACCAAGAAGGAGTGGTGACATGCTACAAGCAACAGATAAGTACCTTTCCTCATTACCTAATATCTCCATTTTTCGAACTTTGCATAGACATTCAAATCTTTTCAAACAAAAGATTTTTTCACAGGAACTACTTCAGAGTACGTTCGAAAACATTTTCTATGATACAAAGGAAAATTCTTTTTCCTTTGTAAAAAACCGGTTTTACAGTCATTCTTTAGACAGAAAATGATCAGTATGCACTGTCTCTAATCAACTCCGAACAAGTGTTAACAGCTCTACGCTACACAACACAGGGGTATCAGCGGTCGCTTCCAAAGTTAATAGGGCCCTAAGTGTTTCGGCATCGCACTACTCGCTATAGGTCACCTAAACACCCAAGGACTGATCAACTCTAGAAAGAAGAATGACAACAAAACAATTCTCTAAAAACAATGCTTAGCAAAGATTTCTTCTCACAAAGAGATACAATATCCGAGTACACAACTCGTATCAAATCAATACAACTCAACCTACTCATTAAAACAGACACTCATACTTCATTTTTCTTTGCAGCAAAACGCATAACGACTAAAGAAGAAGCTGTTCCAACCCACTACGACGAATTCGTGGCATAACACCAATAATTTCAACCCACACAGTCCGTCAGCTAAGCTGGGATTTTTTGCCAATGATACCGGTTATTCTGGCACACAAATAGCAAAGCAATTTCTCGGGTTTTGATCTACAGCCATGGTCTCACAGCCTCATTGGGGACTGAGTTAAGAAGCAAAGCTGTCTTAACTCAATCATGATGAAGTCATGGCATGGTTTTACAGACCAGCCCAAATGAAATTTGGCCTGCTCGGTTTCAATAAAACGTGGTCGAAAACACATAAAGCAAGATGTCATCGAACCAACTGTCTTCTTTAGACCCTGACATAATGTGTTCCACCTCATCTCAGGCTCGAGGACCATGTGGGCCCACGTCACCGTGAGGTGACATGGGCTAGATCCTTCTTCAGAGCTTGCTGCAACACATACTGTCTTACAGCAACCTCGGGGACTACGTGGGCCCACGTCACTTGCGTGACTCGGCCTGATCTTATCTTCTCTCCTTTTTCAAACAAAGTTTAGTTCAAAACTAAGCTGCAATAAAGCTATGATCAAGCTAAGACAAATACCACGTGATGGCAGGCATCACATACTAACATGGGCCCACATCTCTAGACTGGGCCCTCTCAAAATTCTTTTTTCTTTTTCAGGAGCATCATAAATCTTTCGATCAAAGTCCAAAGTCGATCAGAAGTAAAACGGACTGGTCGAAAACACAAGACGGTCTTCCAGCACTGCTCGGACCATATGTCGAACGTGTATTCGACCACTCGTTTCTTACGTGATCAAACGAAGACGATGTTTTTCCCTCAAGATCCATGATGCTCGGGGACTAGCTGTGGGGGTATAAACCCCATATACCCTCACGGCCTACATTGGGCCCGGACAAGATGACTGGACCAGCCCATCAAACACCAAAACCGATCGGCCCAAGCTGGTCGGACAGCCTTAGACGGACAAGATTACCAAAAACCGGCAAGGAGGACAGACCTAGCTGGAAAAGGAAAGTTTCTATTATACCATGTAAAGCATGAAAACTTAGTACCCGATAGGCTAGATGCAACTTGTAACCTTGCTCCCCATGATATATAAGGAGAGCAAGGACCCCCCTTTTGGGACACGAAATCTGGCATAGCGCACAGACTCATACATCCACATCCATAATCGAAACAGAGAGCAGGACTAGGGTTTTACGCATCCTTGCGGCCTGAACCAGGGTAAACCTCGTGTCATTGTTCCCTGTTTACGTCTTGTTTGCAATCTCATACGCCTTCCACCAATCCATTACCGGTCAGGGCATACCCCTGGTTGGACTGCCGCCGATATTTCGTCGACAGGGGGGGTCCTGGCCACTTTTCTCCCTCATCACCACTCTTTCCCATCCCTCTCGCTGCTCACTCGTGTTTCTCCCTCTCTCCGCATGCCAATGTCCACGCGCCGTCATCGTCGACATACCGCCCGGGATCCTCGCCAATCGAGCTTCGCCGCATGCCCCACCTCCCCGTGCCCCCTTCATCCCACCTCTTCCCACTCGTGTCCTCCATGCATGCTAGAGTTTGGCCATGGCTGCGGTGGCCGTGGATCCGCCAGATCCAGTGGCTCGGCCGCGGATCCGGTGAATCCAGCGGTAGCGGTGGCGGCAGTTGAACTGGCGGTGGAGACGATGACGACGGTGGCTCCCGGCGAGCCGCGTGCCCTCCGTTGGCACCAGAGCTGAGGATTGCTGTGGCGCCTGCCAGTGAGCCGCGCCATCCTCTTCACGCATTCCCCGCCCCTGGCTCCCATCGCCGACCCTCCATGCCACCGGAGACGATGACAAGGAGGCAGCTCTCCAAGCGTGGGTAAGGTAGGTGACCCCTGCTCCTCCTTTCTCCTCCACACTCCTCCCCTCCCCGGTCTCTTTTTTTCCTCTTACTTCTCTGGATCTGAACCCAGGATCTAACGCAACTTTTTTTGGTGCAATGGCTCTCTTTGTTTTGTTGCAGTACGGTTACCGGAGATGTTGCAGTAGGCTAGGGGTCTATTGAGCTCTCGACAACCTTTTTTTTGTTGCAATGGCACTTTGTGGTTTGTTACAGCATGGCCCCCTGGAGATGTTGCACAAGGGCTATGATTTTTGTTGTTGTTTTTAGCGATGAAAATCTGCATGTTTCAGTAGCTCACGGCAGAGTGTTTCAGGAGTTCGTATTTTTTGTTTCAGCGATGCAAATCTGCATGTTTCAGTAGCTAGCGGTAGGGTGTTTCGGGAGTTCGTATTTTTTGTTTCAGCGACGCAATCTTTTTGTTTTAGTTTTTGTACTATGTTTCAGCTATTTGTTTCGGTATGTTTTTTGTTTCATTTCCTTCTTTTCTTCCGAGGCACAGCGGTCATTTGGGCAGTGGCGGCGGATCTTCATCTGTGAGGGCCATGTGTGTTGCGGCAGACGACGTCCGTGTGCGTCAAGTGTTTGGGTGCCGCGGCGGCGACGGCGGGGGGGGGGGGGGTCCGCGTGTTTTCCATGTGTGTGTGTGTTGGGGCATTCGTGGGCCGGGGTCGGGCGTCCTATACTTAGGATGTCTGAGCGGGAGCACGACCCATAAATCAAACTGGTGTGGTGTATCTGGGTCATTATGGGCTTGACCCAATGCTAGGCCGGGAGCGAGGCCGCTCGCCTCCCCGTATCCCATGCTTGATGCTTACGCCGCTGTAAATTTTTTCTTAATGAAATGCATGTAATACACATTCATAAAAAAGCTAAAAAAATAATACAGGGGTACAAATTTATATAACGGTGAAATTATATACCAGATAAAGTATAACCATGTGGTAATAAAATCTTAAACTCCTATAAAGCTAATACCCACTACACTATTTCTCTTGCATATCCTCGCTCCACATCATCACCATTAATTCAACCGTCCAATTTAAAGTAGCAATCTCCCTTCACTAACGTATTTTAGCCTGCCTCTCCCTCTTCCGTGAACTCCGGTCGACTTCTGTTCTAGAAGGAAAGGGGCTGGCGGTTCAATTATTTCCTCTTCCTTTTTATATTCCTTTGATCTTCCCAACAATTATTTCCTCTACGCAACAGCTATTTTCCTCTCCACACTTGCAGTTCCAAAACATATTTTTACTAGGTGAGTGCCCGTGCGTTGCGACAGGAACAGTAACAAATTGTAAAAGATTTAGCGAAATCAAAATCAAGGCCATGGTAATTTGATTTTACACATATTTTGAACGATGACGACACAATGAAAAATCCTGTGAATGATAATGGTATTGTTGGGGGGAAATATTTTCCAGTCCAAGGAATATGGCCCAAATAATTTCCCAGACAGCTATGAGAAGATAGCATAGGTGTTGACGCAAAATGTGACCACCCTGCGTCTCACACACAGCAAGCCGGAAAGCCTAGCTTCAATCGGGTGCCCGGGTGTCTGAATCCGGTGGCGTGCCAGTCGATTTGACCTGAAAGTCGACAAGGGATAAAACAGTAAGATCATAACTGGAACGTGCTGGGTGAGACCAGACAGTTCCATCTTTACGGCCCTGAAGCCACTTACGACGACACATAGCTATAGAAGCTATCTCGCCAACAGATTGCGTTCATTCGGCTAAAGTAACATAACCGATGTAAACGAACGAACTTGCCGAATACAATGAACGAAGACATGTTTGAACAAGATTAAATTATCAAAGCATATCAAACTACATCTCGGGTTTAAAGCATCATCAAGCACTAATAATTAAAGATAAGTAACTTATAAATATAAATCTACTAAACAACACATGCATAGGCTACTCCAACTAGTCTGCCGCACGTCTAGCCTTCATAAACCCGTCAGGTATAAACCCAAGCAAGCTAATCCACCGCATGATACCACTTGCTATGAATTTACTCCACTCCTTACTACTAGATCAATCCACCGCATGATACAATTTAGCAATAAAGAGCTAAAAGCACGTAATTATCTAACAGATCTATAAATACTCGCTACATGTGTTAAGCATAACCGTATCGGCAAGATTGCCGAATCGGGGTCCATGAAGAAGGAACAAACAAGTGACGTGTAAAAGAGCCTATCGATTAAACCGATCTCTAGTCCACCGGATGACTAGCTCTAGAGTAACCCAAAGACTCGCATCTGCCGCACGGTACCCGGTCCCCGTCAAGGCTTATCTACACGTAACGTGAATGAACCCGCAACACGTGACAATCTAGATCGATCTAATTCGGCTATATGAGCTTGATCTACTCGATATTGAATAAGCATGAAAGGAACGATCAACAAGCCGAAAGAGTATCAATCTAGATTGGGCAAAAGAGTGTTGCAAATAATTAAACATTAAATAAAACATGCAACACGTGGTAACTTAATGAATCTATTAGATCTTGCCAAATCTAAGAGAGCCGATAACTAGCCTCTAAGCTTAGATCTTAGCCTCGCCGCACGACTCATGACCTAATCGAGAAACTTTGGTAACTAGCTCCTAGCTAATCTTAGCCTCGCCGCACGACTCATGACTAACACGGAACCCTCTTGGTTCGATGCTTAAATCCACCGCATGATACTAAGCATTGCAACAAGACTTCTTGCATCACATCTAAATCCGCCGCACGATACTAGACATGATAACAAGGTTGCCGGGACTTACGGAGGTCGACGGATCGATTGGCCCTCTCGAAGAACTCGACGACACGACTAAAGGACTCGAAGGGGTGGCGCGTAGCCGGTTGTATTGATTTGGTTGTGAACCCTTATTACAATGGTCGAGGGTTTATATTTATACCCTGGACGAAACACGAGTTCTAAATACTTACGAATTGTCTAAACAAAATTGGAAAGACAAAACACGCTAACTCTATCCATAATCGGAGTCCTTGATCATTACGACTCTTTCCCTTTTTTCGATCGCTTCTCTTTCCTTTTTCCGTCTTCAAACGAAGCAATTGCCGACCGCTTTGACCATTCGCCGAACATACGAAATTAGCCGACCGCACACGCATTTGCCGAATTGCTCTCTCTCTCCTGCGGGTCCACCTGTCATATTCCTGACCAAATTCTGGTGTTAACACATGCCCCCTCAATTTCGAGATAAAAGGGTTTTATTTCGAAATTGACTATCGGCCCTCTCGTCTAGGTCGCACCGCCAACACCCGCAGCCGCCACCTGAGATCTGCGCTCGCTGCTGTCTTCAATGGCGATGGAGACTTCGACCAGTTCCATCATGGCAACAGGAACCCAAGAGGAGCTTCTAGAGGTAACCCTACTTGCCTTTACCTATTCGGCAATTCTCTTGAATCAGCTCTCAGACGCGTTCTTGATTCAATTCGCTTTTCTTTTATAAAGGAAATGAAGAACGAGATTTTAATCTCCAATCTTGCTCATCCTGGGTCATTTTTCCTCGGTCTGATGGGAGACCCTAATCCGAGAGATTTTATTGAATAGGATTTTTGAGGATCCCATTCAAATCTAGAATTGCCACCCCGAATAGATGGCCGAACACTTTCAAAACTTGGCCCCTTCCCTCAATCATAGGATGGCGTGATTGGTACCGCAGATGCGATCCAGAATAGTGACTTCTGGGAATCACAGGACATTCAACATTGCTTGGAGCTCTCTCTAGCTGATATGCCAAGAAATGACTCCCTCTTGATAGCTGCTTCTCATTTCTGGTCTGATGCCATCAACGCTTTTGTCTTTGGTCATGGCCCAATGTCAATCACCCTATCAGACATCTTCAAGATGACCGGTTTGAATATCACCAAACCAACCTACCCCTTCAAATACAAAGGCACTAGCTCACAGAAGGCAGTCAAATCAGGAGGAGGTTGGGTCAAGTATGTTCAGACTTATGCTTCAACTGGCCCTGTGTCTGACAAAGAGTATAGGGCTTTCATGAACATGTGGCTATGCAGATTTATCTTCTGTGGCAAGTCCAATGAGCCCACTCTTAATCACATAGTGATGGTGAAGAATTGGTCTGCAGTAAGCCGATTCCTTTGGGCAAATATCTCGGGAGCATTCTACCATATGATGCATCGATTATCGTCCGGATGAGGAATCACGGTGAAATTTCCCGTGTCAATGGACCATGGTGGCTTCTTCGGATGTGGTTGCAATTATACATGCACCATTGTCTCTGTTGACCTCCACAATCTGAATTTTCCTTCCATCAACTATCTTGAAGGTGAGGATCCCAGATACAAGTCTTGTCAGACATATGGAGAGGCTGCATCTTCAATCACTATTGATTTGGACCTGGGCCACCTTTTCAAGATCTTCTACAAGGGATTCAACCATGTAGTCTGGTTCCCTTATAGGGAGAATGAAGACCTAACCCTTCCCTGTAGATTTAGCTATGAGCTGGGCTGCACAGATGATGATTCCAAGGATATCTTCAATTCTTTTATCAAGCCCTGTGCTTTGCCAGCAGAATTTCATCATGGCCGGTTGATAAGCTCAACTTATGAATTTTACAACCCAAACATGTTTGCCGGCGCTTTGGACTCGGCCAATTGCCCCCAAGGCCATACTTCTCAAACATCATCGTGCCTAGGGAGTCATTGCTGAACAAGATCGAGGCCAATAAAGTTTTCAACCTTGGATGCAAGCTTCCGGTGATATGAACCCAATCCTCCGGTGATAATTGAAGCTGTTCATCCTTCATTCAACCTCTCGGTGGCGGAGTGGCATTCTCACATTTTCGTAGCACAAGTCCATCCTTTATGCCAAGTCTTGATGCCCTCATTCTCTTCGATGATGAGGTACATGCTTATGGCTGCCTTTTACTTCATGTTTCTGTTCTGTTTCTAATCATCTTTTGAACAGGACATTGCTCCTCCAAGTCCTCCAGAAGTCCAATATTGGCAACCTAGCCCTCGTGCTGCTCTGGGGCATGATGCTCCAAGTTTGTCAGTGTTCAACAAAATTCCTGCTGATGATACAGTGCTCTTGAAGGACCTCAAAAGAAAAACCCCTTCTTCCCCCATCAAGGACACTGCCGTTCCCAAGAAAACAAGATCAAAGAAGGCCAAGCTACCCCCTCAGGTATGAATACCTTTGATCTCCTATTTTCACCTGCAAATATGTTTGCACTGATCACTATTTTTAGCAGGCACAGGCCAACCCCCAAAGTCCTAGCAGGGTAGTGATTTTGGATAACTCTCCCGAAGCCTCCACTGGCCAAGCAAATGTCAATGAGCCCGTTAATCTTGGTATGTATCTGCATTTGTTATCCTCATCTTTTGCCTTCATACCATTCTCACTTATATTTGGCCCAGATAATCAAGGAGGAACATCGAAGAAACTTCTCCTCACCAAGCGAGTGATCAAGAAGAAGCAAAAAGAAACTCCTTCTCATCGGTGATGAACAAACGACATAGCAACAGGCATCCCTCTTCATCAGTCAGGAGAAGCAACAGAAAGAAATCTTCTTCAAGATGTACCAGATTCAACTCTTTTGGTAATTCAAGATATATCAACGAGCCATGACACTACTATTCATGAGACAGCAACCGTGTCAATCACTCAAAGCCTTGATGCTACTCAGGAGGCCATTGATCAGGCTTTTGCCGAAGAGGTATCTGTTTTAACCTTTCTCAGTCATTTCCTTTCTGAGTCAAGTCATTTGGCTAATAAATTTTCTTCTCGTCATCGGGATACTTGCTCTTCAACAGCCGCGTTTCTCCCTTATTGCCGAAGAGTTTGCTTGATGATGATGAAGTCTCCTCCAATCGGCAATTATCATCGAGAGTCGAGCTAAACTAAAGGCCATAATCTCATTCTTGGAAAGGGATATCGTTGACCCGACTCGGAGTCGACAAAATAAGGGAAATAGCGAGCCACTCATCCAAGAACTCCCTTCTGATCTCAAGGATGCTATCAACGCCTTGTCTCATCTTGATGACCATTTCGCCGTCGTCAAGAGAGCACATAGGAACATGTCTGACAAGGCTATCTTGGAGACCGACAAGGCAACCAGAGAACAGCAGGTCAAGGAACTCTATTCTGAATTCAAATCAGTCAAACAGTCTTGGGACACCTTGGAGCCTGAGTTGCATAGCATGAGAAATGAGAGGATTAGATTGGCAGCCCAGTTGGCTCAATTGGATGCCAACATTCAATCTCATGAAGCCAAGCTCGCTACCCTGCCACCTCTTGACTCAGCCAAGACCAAGATAAGCTCTCTTGTCAGAGATACCAAGCAAATCAAGAACAGTCAGAGATTCAAAACTCGAGGTTGAAGACAAAAGAGCCCTTGATGAGGTCAACAAAATCAAAACAGACGCCTTGAATGTCATCAACTCTTATTTGGATGTATAAACCTCTGGCTTGTATGATGATACATGTAAATACTATGCTCTGAGTGTACCATTGTTTTCAACACTTTATCCCTTTCGACTCAATATTTTGTTTTTCTCTTTCTTCTCTGCTTTCTGTTATCATTCGGCTATCCTTGTCATGACTGTACTCACTTGATGTATGTATTAGCCGAATGCAACCGCTGCAGTCCCAAGTGTTCACTTCAACCGAATAGCCCTTATTAGCTATTTAGCCGACCGAGCGTATGGTAACTGAACCGCCAGCAGTGATGGGCCTGGCCCAACTCAATCTTGGCCCATAGGTGTGGAAACCCTATCTCGTCGCTTGGCTTTCCCGCAGTCTCGCCACGGCTCCCACGTTCATAAATAGGACCAGTCGGCTCCCATCATCATCACATCAAGCACAAGCAGTTGCCATCTTCTTCAATCTCTTCCACTTCCTCTTCGCCTCCAAGCCCAAAAAACCCCCACCACCACCAATGGCGAGCGGCGGAGATCGCAACAAGCGTCCTGCCCAGGACGAGGCGGAGGGAAGCAGCAACCGGCGCCGGCGGTGAGATCTTCAATCCCTTGAGTCATTCCAATTGATGGTTTTTACCCGATCCGAATTCTTGCCCCCCTGCGGTTGCTCACCTTCTCGATCTGTTTCAGGGCTACTGGGATCGCCGGCGAGTATGCGGCCAACTTCCAGAGGCGGGTCGCCCGGGCCGGCATCCACACTGCTTCTTCCGCTCCCGCTCCCATGGCGGACGCGGCGGAAGGGAGCAGCCGTGGAGGCCGCCGTCTGCAGTAAGAGATATCTTACTCATCCATTTGCGGTTTCTTTTTCTTGTTTAGCCGATTTTGATTGCACCCTGTTTGTAGGACGGCGAGGATCAGCACCGGCCAATGGCGCTTCCTGGCGCCGGCTGCGGCGTTCGACGCCTCTGCCCCCGCGCCGGCTCCGGCTCCAGCCCCGGCTCCGGCTCCTGCTCCTGCTCCGGCACCGGCCTCCGCGTCGGCCTCATCGGGGTCGGCTCCTTCGTACATTCCCATATGGGAGAGGAACGATGAGGAGATCCCGCCGTACAGCCGCTACGACGCTGCCGCGTACCGCCGCGAGCGGGACGAGGCGATGGAGCTTCTTGGCGAAGAAACCAAGAAGTTCGGGATCGCCCAGCTGGAGTTGGAGGACAACTGCCGGCAGCTGAGCGAAGCCGTCACCAGTACTTGTTCTTCAACAATTGCTTCCGATTTTCCGTTCTTCCCGATCCAATCTGCTCACTGATCCATTTAACGTTTCTTTGCAGACCTCTCCGCGGAGCTGGAACGCCTGAAGGTGGTGGCGACGGCGGCGGCCAACCACGTGAACGCCCAGGGGGCGACCCTGGTGGATCGCCTCGAGGCGGTGCCTGGTCAGGTTGACCAGGTTGCCCTTCACGGCGTGCGCCTCGGCACCGCGCTCGGCTTGGCGGGGATGTCAACCTGGACCGGGAACGACTATGCTCAGATGCCGACCGGCTTCCGGGACGGGCTTCCCCATGAAGTCGAAGGCATCGAGGGCCTCCTGGGGGCGTACGACAACCACGCCGACGCCGCGGCCAACTCCACCAACCCGGAGTCCGTCCTTAACAAGCTCTTCACCAATGAAGAGGAGTAGCTTGTATTAGGATTGGCGTGGGTTGTAAAAATAAAAATATTAATGAAGAATGTTGGCCGTCTTCTTGATCTTGTCCGTCTTTGCTGCAATGACGTTCTGGCAATCGCTTTTGTTCTTGCGAATTTTCTTGCCCCTTAGCTGGCATTTCGACTGCAGCACTTTCCCGAACGAAATTTTCCCCAACGCATAATGTCATCTTAGCCGATTAGATCTTTGGCACTGCTCCGTGACTTGACGTTTTGTAGCGTAGCTCTTCAATTCTCTTTATCTTCTCCCGATAAACTTACCAACTGAGAGATAAGATCAAACTGTTCATCTATCCTTTAAAAATTGGCTAAAGGCGATACAACCGTATCGGCTATTTTTGTTCTGAAGACGATACACACGATATCGGCTATTTTTTCCTCCAACTTCTTTCCTTTGCTCTAAAGGCGATTCTTTTCAATCGGCTATGTCATATTCAAGTTACGGTTCTGATTAAGAACCAACTTCAATACTTGGATAAAACTTCTTAAGGTATCTGCCATTGATGGCTCTAGTTAATTCTTCTCCAAATAGTGTTTTCAAAATATACGCATTACCAGGTGCACAACTGACAACCCGAAAAGGTCCTTCCCAATTTGGTGACCACTTGCCGAATGCTTTATCTTTGGTACCAATCGGCAATATCGTTTTCCAGACCAAGTCCCCTTCTACAAATTGCTTGACTTTAACCTTTTTGTTGTAGTACCTAGCAACACGCATTTTATTCTTCTCGATGTTTTCCAAAGCTTTAAGACGAATCAAATGCAAATCTTCCAATTCATCCATCATCAGATCCTTATAATCTTTTTCTGTCAAGTCCTTTTGCAA
Source organism: Themeda triandra (assembly GCA_018135685.1). Classification (NCBI taxonomy): domain Eukaryota; kingdom Viridiplantae; phylum Streptophyta; class Magnoliopsida; order Poales; family Poaceae; genus Themeda; species Themeda triandra. Next base: position 246,599 of record JAENPR010000144.1, on the reverse strand, counting down.
TTCAACTCTCCTTGATCCTGATTGCATCTCCCAAGGCATTATAGCATTATGTCCATAAACCAACTCATATGGAGATGCCTGTGTGGATCCATGACAAGCCATTCGGTAAGCCCATAATGCTTCATTAAGGACCAAGTGCCATCTCCTTGGCTTCTCATCAATCTTCTTCTGGATGATCTTGATCATGATTTTATTTGATGCCTCTGCTTGGCCATTGGCTTGTGCATAATAAGGAGAAGAATTATACAACCTTATTCCCATGCTTTCGGCAAAGTCACAAAACTCTGAAGAAGTAAATTGAGTCCCCTGATCAGTTGTAATGGTCTGTGGAATCCCAAACCTATGAATTATATGCTCCTTAACAAAACTGATCATATTCTCTGATGTGACCTTTTTCAGAGGGATAGCTTCAACCCACTTGGTGAAATAATCTGTTGCCAACAACACAAATTTGTGTCCTTTGCTAGATGGAGGATTAATTTGTCCAATTAAATCTATGCCCCATCCTCTAAATGGCCAAGGCTTGATTATTGGATTCAGAGCAGATGCAGGTGCTCTTTGAACATTACCAAATATCTGACAATCTCGACACCCTTTGTAATATTCAAAGCAATCTTCCAACATAGTCGGCCAAAAGTACCCTGTTCTTCTGATTATCCACTTCATTCGGTAGGCCGACTGATGTGCACCACAAGCTCCTTCATGAACTTTGAACATAATCTTCTTAGCCTCTTCCTGACCCAAGCACTTGAGTAACACTCCATCTATAGACTTGTGGTACAACTGATCATCAAGAAGTACAAATTTAAGCGCCTTATACCTGAGTCTTCGGGAAACTTTTTGAGATGGGTCTTTCAGATAACTGATAATGTCATTTCTCCAGTCACTATCTGTCTGATCAGCATTGAAAGCACCTTCTTCTGCCGTATAAACTTCATGACTTTCCCGATATCCAGAGGCTGTTTGAGCTAATTTATTCGCTTCTCCATTGTGTTCTCTGGGTATATGATGCAAAGTAACTACGAAAAGCTTTTCGAAGTTCCCTACACTTGTTTATGGTACCCTTGCAAGACATCATTCTTGCATTCATATTGTCCTCGTCAACCGATTGATCACCAACTCGAGTCACCAAATACTTCAACAAAGAACAGCCTTTACTTCTATCAACAAAAAGCCCTCTAAGCAAAGCCTCATACTCTGCTTGATTGTTAGTGACAGGATATTCAATCGAAAAAGCAAACTCAAATGTCTTTCCACGCGGGGATATCAAAAGAATACCAGCACCACCACCTTTGTCACATGATGATCCATCAAAAAATAATGCCCATGGGGCAATACTAATCATATCAATAGATAAATCACGATGTTGAGTAATAAAATCGGCAATCGCCTGTCCTTTCACTGCTTTTGCCGACTCATACTTTAAATTGAACTCTGACAGTGCTAATACCCATTTGCCGATTCTTCCATTTAAAATCGGCATTGATAACATGTGTTTAATTACATCAAAACTAGATATCACCACACACTCGGCATTTAACAAATAGTGCCGAAATTTGGTGCATGAGTAATAAACACACAAACAGAGCTTTTCTATAGCCGAATACCTTGTTTCAGGATCTAACAATTTTCGGCTAAGGTAGGCTATCACCCTCTCTTTTCCATCAAACTCTTGCATAAGGGCCGATCCTATTGTCAGGCTATCGGCCGCCACATACAGCTTGAAAGGCTTCTCAAGTTGTGGAGGTACCAACACCGGTGGTGCCTTCATATATCGCTTGATCTCATCAAAAGCCTTTTGCTTTGTATGTCACCCCAGCATAAATTTCGATCTTTCTTGAGCTTCAATAATGGAGAGAAAGGCAATACTCTTTCGATAAATTGGATATGAATCTTCTCACAAAATTGATCTTGCCTAGTAATGACTGCAACTCTGTAAGGTTAGTTGGGGGCACAACTTTGTCTATTGCTTCCATGCTCTTTTTCCCAACTTCTATCCCTCCTTTGTGGATCAAGAACCCCAAAAACTCACCAGCCGAGACTCCAAAAGCACACTTATTTGGATTCATCTTTAAACCATGCTTCCTTGTGCACTCCAGAGTCTTTCTTAAATCGGCTAAATGTCCTTCATGGTCTCTGGATTTGACTACCACATCATCAATGTAAATTTCCACAATTTTGCCGATCAACTCATGAAAGATATAATTCATGGCTCTCGATAAGTTGCACCAGCATTCTTTAATCCAAATGTCATTACTATCCATTCAAATAACCCAATGTGGCCGGGACATCGAATGCGCTCTTTGCAATATCTTCAACCGCCATAAAAATCTGATTGTAGCCAAGCATTGCCATCCATAAAGCCGATGACTTCATACCCCGCTGCTGCATCAACTAGCAAATCAGCCACGGCATTGGGTAACCATCCATGGGAGTAGCTTTGTTGAGATCTCTGAAATCTATACATACTCTCATTTTTCCATTCTTCTTGTAGACAGGTACTATATTTGAAATCCATTCTGCATACCTGCATGGCCGAATAAAGTTTGCTTCAATTAATCTCTCAACTTCCTTCTTTACATCGGCCAATACCTCCTCTTTATAAATTTTACGTGGAGGTTGTTTGAAAGGACGAAATCCAGGTTTTATAGGCAACTTATGCTCAACAATTGATCTATCCAATCCAGGCATCTCTGTGTAATCCCAAGCAAAACAATCCTTAAACTCCTTCAGCAACTCTACTAACTTCGACTTATATTCTGAGTCTAAATTTGCACTGATATACATCGGCCTTGACTTTGTGCTATCACCAACATTGATCTCTTCTAACTTGTCGGCCGACATGAAACCATGACCCAGTTTGCCTTTGTTGCCATCGATTGGATTGCCCATTAAAAATTACTGTCAGAGCCGACTGCTTGGATCAGCTGTTGATCTCCGTCGAACACATTGACAGGACCTACTTTCCACCTCTTACCCGAAAGACAGTCTTGTCCATCATACTCCCAATAAGCAGGCTCGGAAGTGGCAACACTCACTGAATCATCAGCTTGAACAACTTCTACATCATCTCCTATCCACTGAATAAGGATTTGATGCATAGTTGATGGTACACAGCAATTAGCATGGATCCAATCTCTGCCTAAAAGCATGCTATATGCCCCCTTGCCATCAATGACAAAGAAAGTAGTGATCAATGTCTTGGATCCAATCATCAGCTCCACATGTACTGCTCCACGAGTATCGAAGCATTGCCAAAAAATCTCTAAGGATCATGTCGATCCAACAAATCCTCACTTGTCATACCAAGCTTTCTGAAAGTAGCATAGGGCATAATATTAATAGCAGCCCCTCCATCAACAAGCATCTTGGTTAAAGGCTTGCCATTGACATATCCCTTCAAGTATAATGGTTTCAAATGACGATTTTTAACTGGCTTATCAAAAATTGCTTGCCGAGTCAACACAAGTTGAGCCATCAAGATCTCGGCATTCAGTCTCATCAAAATCTGAATATACTTCATCCTGAACTTCTTGATCTTCAGGAGCTCTAAACTCTGATGGGATAAAGAACACCATGTTGGCCTCAGCCGAAGGACCTTGTCCATCATCCTTTTTTCTTAGGACGCCATACTGATTTCTTTTCGGCTAACTCTTGCTTCAGCTCTTGATTCCTCAAACGCTGAACTCTTCTCTTCTGGCTTTTCCGCAGACCAGAAGGGCACCATTGTCCTCTCTGCCACCTGTATGAGCTTTCCTCTGCAGTATGAACATTGTTATGAGCCCAGGCTTGATCTGCAAATCTTTTCCTCTGATGTCCATCAAAATTATTCATTTTTATGCGCCGATCATCCTCGGAAATTCTTATTCCAAGTCTATCATGGATGGGACGGCGGTTGACTCGAGATTGCCTGTACTCTGAATATTGATCACTGCATTCAGGGCAATTGTTCCTAGCAGGCAACTTCAAGCCTTCATTCCAACAGTGTCTGAAGAAGGAACAGTTCCAATGTGACTGCTCTTGCACCCTCATATGCTCTTCCTGTTCTCTTTGGCGCATCTCTGCTTCATATCTCCGACGTTCCGCCATGAACCTGCGCTCCTCTTCAATGTACTGCTGTTCCTCATCATACTCTTCCTCCTTTTCCCTCTGCCATTTATTCAACAAATGTCGTGCTGTAACCTTACGCTTTGGCTCAGCGTGCATTCGGCAATGTCCCTTCGCTGCATCTGAAGTCTGACCCTTCTCTGTTCGGCTATTTCTGCACTGCACTTGCTGCACCTCTTCTTTGGTAACTTGCCGATTAGGGTCAACAGAACCACTCTCTTTGGCTCTTTCAGATGTCAGAACCTTCATCTTTCCCTTTTCCTTGGACTCACTGGCATCAACCATGCCTATGGAGAAAGAGACCATGTTCTGAGGGAATGGATTCTTGTCCACTTTCATCTTGCCATCAAATTTCAAGTGTCCATCTTGAATAGCTTTCTGAATCTTTACTCTGAACACTCGGCAATCATTGATATGATGAGAATTTGTATCATGAAATCCACAGTACTTCTTATCCTTTACTCCTTCGGGCGCAAAGATAGGATGTCCTTCGGCAACTTGACGCGTCCCTCTTGGATCAGTCTGAGAAAAAGCTTATCTCGCTTTGCCGACATCAAAATCATAAGATCCCTTTTGCTTCTTCACCCATCGATGACGACCAAAGTAGGCTCTTTAGTCCAATTCAATTCTGCAGCAGCTACTTCATCTTCATCTTCATATTCAGATGCTTCCTCCAGAAATCCTTGATACATGTCAACAGTTGCACTGTTCTTCTGAAAACGAGCATCCCTTCTGAATCCTAAGGCTTGATTGCTCATGGCTGTCAGCTTTTGTGCAAGCTGTCCAAGGTCTTCAAACTCCATGCCAAACAGCTTATCTCTGATATGTGGCAGCATGCCTGCAATGACCAATTGAGCGAGCTGATCATCAGGAATAGTCAGAGAATAGCACATGTTCTTTGCTTCTCTGAATCTACGAAGATATTCCATTGGCGTTTCAGTGGTCTTCATCCTCATAGCCCACAGATCAACCATCTTCTTCTCATTGGTTCCTATATAAAAATATGAATGGAACTTTTGTTCCAACTCGCCCATGTACCAATGGAATTAGCCTACGTGATGCAAACCACGTGAAAGCCGGCCCCGTCGAGACATAGGAAAATATCTAATCCTCCAAGCTTCATCACTAGCAAATTTCTCCAAGTTGCATCGGATATCTCTTGACATGCTCAATGGTACTGGTGTCATCCCGACCGAGAGAACTTGGTCAAATCCGTCGGTGGCTTAACTCTTGGTGGAAGAGCTACCCTGTTGTACCACTCGGAAAGGAGATTTGTATGAATATGTCGATGCTTTGGTTTCGGCCGAATTGATTCTCGCATCATATCGCCATTCCCGCTTAGGAGCTCATCATTTGCATCTTTTGCCCCCTGTCTCCTAGAAGGTACTCCCGATGCACTCCTGTATCCCGGATTCGGCAAAGCATCCGAGCACCGTAATGTCAGTGAATTCGGTGTATCCTTCTCCATAAACACTCTTCGCAACCCGTTTGCCACTTTGGAGAAATCTTGTAAGCGAGATGCGGGTATATCTGTTGTTGCACCAAAGGCTACTTGGCCATGGGTTTGCTGCTCGGTAACAGGAGACTTTTCTTTTTCATTATGAACAGCTCCATCTTTGCTTGTACCAACCATCTCTCCTGCTCCAGCTGACTTCCCAGAAGATTGCTGAGTATTGAAGTACACTGGCCCAGCAAGCTCTCCAAATTTTTCTTCAAATCGCTTGTCAACTGCTGGACCAAAAGTTTCAGCCATGATCTTGCGGAAAGTGCCCAGAAAAGTTGTATTGTGATTCAACATAGTATCTCCCACAGCTTTGTAAATGGCTCCAACTACCCTCTGCATCTCTTCCTCGTCAGTAACATCAGACTGACCATGAAGAAGAACTCGTGGCAATGACTGTTTGATCATCACTCTGCCACTCTTATTCTTGGAAAAAGACATCAGACATTTTTGCTGAAATTGTTCCATCGCTTGCTCCACCATCTGACGCTGTTCTGGCTGCAGCTCGTCCAAGGTCACGTTCAGAACGTGACTGTTGTCAATTTCCGATCCCATCTTGAATTGAGAAGTTGTCCCACTGGGCGTGCCAAAAAGTGTGTTGACGCAAAATGTGACCACCCTGCGTCTCACACACAAAGGCAAGCCGGAAAGCCTAGCTTCAATCGGGTGCCGGGTGTCTCGAATCCGGTGGCGTGCCGATCAATTTGACCTGAAAGTCGACAAGGGATAAAACAAGTAAGATCATAAGCTGGAACGTCTTTGGGTGAGACCAGGCAGTTCCATCTTTACGGCCCTGAAGCCACTTACGACGACACATAGCTATAGAAGCTATCTCGCCAACAGTTGCGGTTCATTCGGCTAAAGTAACATAACGATGTAAACGAACGAACTTGCCGAATACGAAACGAAGACATGTTTGAACAAGATTAAATTATCAAAGCATATCAAACTACATCTCGGGTTTAAAGCATCATCAAGCACTAATAATTAAAGATAAGTAACTTATAAATATAAATCTACTAAACAACACATGCATAGGCTACTCCAACTAGTCTCGCCGCACGTCTAGCCTTCATAAACCCGTCGAGCATAAACCCAAGCAAGCTAATCCACCGCATGATACCACTTGCTATGAATTTACTCCACTCCTTACTACTAGATCAATCCACCGCATGATACAATTTAGCAATAAAGAGCTAAAAGCACGTAATTATCTAACAGATCTATAAATACTCGCTACATGTGTTAAGCATAACCGTATCGGCAAGATTGCCGAATCGGGGTCCATGAAGAAGGAACAAACAAGTGACGTGTAAAAGAGCCTATCAGATTAAACCGATCTCTAGTCCACCGGATGACTAGCTCTAGAGTAACCCAAAGACCTGCATCTGCCGCACGGTACCCGGTCCTGTCAAGGCTTATCTACACGTAACGTGAATGAACCCGCAACACGTGACAATCTAGATCGATCTAATTCGGCTATATGAGCTTGATCTACTCGATATTGAATAAGCATGAAAGGAACGATCAACAAGCCGAAAGAGTATCAATCTAGATTGGGCAAAAGAGTGTTGCAAATAATTAAACATTAAATAAAACATGCAACACGTGGTAACTTAATGAATCTATTAGATCTTGCCAAATCTAAGAGAGCCGATAACTAGCCTCTAAGCTTAGATCTTAGCCTGCCGCACGACTCATGACCTAATCAGAGAAACTTTGGTAACTAGCTCCTAGCTAATCTTAGCCTGCCGCACGACTCATGACTAACACGGAACCCTCTTGGTTCAATGCTTAAATCCACCGCATGATACTAAGCATTGCAACAAGACTTCTTGCATCACATCTAAATCCGCCGCACGATACTAGACATGATAACAAGGTTGCCGGGACTTACGGAGGTCGACGGATCGATTGGCCCTCTCGAAGAACTCGACGACACGACTAAAGGACTCGAAGGGGTGGCGCGTAGCCGGTTGTATTGATTTGGTTGTGAACCCTTATTACAATGGTCGAGGGTTTATATTTATACCCTGGACGAAACACGAGTTCTAAATACTTACGAATTGTCTAAACAAAATTGGAAAGACAAAACACGCTAACTCTATCCATAATCGGAGTCCTTGATCATTACGACTCTTTCCCTTTTTTCGATCAGCTTCTCTTTCCTTTTTCCGTCTTCAAACGAAGCAATTGCCGACCGCTTTGACCATTCGCCGAACATACAGAAATTAGCCGACCGCACACGCATTTGCCGAATTGCTCTCTCTGCTCCCTGCGGGTCCACCTGTCATATTCCTGACCAAATTCTGGTGTTAACAATAGGTCATTCGCGAGACCCCGCAGGAACAATGTTCAGGCAAAAGAAGGGGGACCATGGCAACTACGAAAACGAGAAGAAGGCGTCGCCACCAAGAAAGCGCGGTCCAAGGATACATGAAACCATGACTTGTATCCCAAGGTTCCTTCCCTAGAGCTATACAAGGGGAGCCTTGGGGCTTACCTAAAAAGAGGGCTTGCTGAACACTTCCAGTTTAACAAGCACAAACATTCTACTCTCAACACACCACTCACATTTACCAGAGACATGAGCTTTTCTTCGGGCTCCCTCCCCACCATTACTATTTGTAAACCAGTACTACAAGCCTAATACAAAGAGAAGGCAGCACACCAGCCCCACGACTGGACGTAGAGACATTTTGCTCAAAACAGTATAATCCTTTGTGTCTGCATTAGCTCTACCATCCGGAGCCTAAACGTGCACAAATGAAGAATCATTTTCGACTAGTTTTTAAAACACCAACAGGTATATTCCTTGACCATATTTCCTCAAACTTAAACTAAATTCAACAAAAAGAAACTCCAATTACACAAGTATAATTAGCTACCGTTTGTTTTCATCGGAAACATCCCATAAGTTCAACTCAATAAATTGAAATGCACAAGGTTTATCTCAGACCAACATCCGTATTGCACTACCCAATTCATAGTAGTGGCAAATAATAGAGTATGTATCCAATTTTTAATTCGGTATACCAATCTAGTATCATGTAATACCATGTAATGCTGAATGGATTGCACCTCCACATGATAGCATGTAGGCACGACGCCACACAGTTCGGTGTCTATCAACATGGTGTAATGACTTGTCAAAAAAATGGTATAATGAGTAGCCTCCGTGACTTTAGAGATCATGTTGTCTCCTTTTATCCCATGTCTTCTTCAATTCCAAATATAGCGTCTTGTGTTTGACGTCTTAATTTGGAGGTGCAGGAGTGGGTGGGGAGGCAGTTGTTGGGAGCATGCAAGGATAGAGGCAGTTGGGGTTTTGCGGTGGCCGGGCATGGAGCGGTGGCATGCAGTTTTGCGGAGGAGTTTAATGTGGGGCTGGGTCATTAGTTTAGCGGAGACGATAGCATTTGGCTCTTTTTAGTTGTATATAAGATTGGTCCATGAGACCATGACTGATCAAATTATATTATGAATTCATGTAGTGTTGGGGGCAAGACGGGACCTTGCCACCCCGTCGGTGCCCAGTGACTATTGGCACATGGGCCACTATCGGCGGACCATTGGCGGTGGCACCGTGGCATGAGGAGCAACCCATGATCGGCCAGAAGAGGCAATATCGGTGTCCATGGCGGGCTATCGGTGTGGACCGTCTTTCGGGCCGTCCCCTCTTTGCGCGGGGCCAGGCCGCAGTCGCTCGGCCGAAACACCGGGGGAGATGCTGAAATGGGCTCCATTGGCATCTCCCCCTTTCTCTCTTTTGTCGCTCTCTTGTGTTCCGTCATCAATCTGTAGGACAACAACGACAGGAGGCCGACAGGATCAAGACGTGAGCTGGTCGGTGGTTGACCGGCCAAGCAGTGTGCATCGTAAAAAGACCCATTTACCCTCCTCAAGAGAAATATCCTTGGGGAAGTGAGCCTGGCTCACTTGGCTAGATGATTCAATATGGCACTACACCTAGCCATCCAGGTTCGAATCTTATCGGAAGCGAATTTGGGTGCCTATTTTCTAAAAAAAATGGGGAACTCTCCCACAGTCTTTTCTTGTAAAAAAAAGGAAATATCCTTGAGATAGCTGGTAGGTAGAAGGGTAAACGGGTAATATAAAAGCCTACAGGCTACTATAAATACCCCCTCGGATGGGACTTGTAAGGGTGTGTGGCATTTTAGCCCAAGAGCAATACAGAAAATCTATCAGATAATTGCGCCATTTCTATTGCACCCCTGTCTTCCGGCAGGGTGGGTCTAGACGTCTCGGCATAGACCAACATGTAGCATACTAATCGATTTCATGTTCCTGGTGTATTTAACAGATATAAAGAGCAACGGCTTCTAGGAAAGAAGCCGATGCTACGTCACTATAATTGTTTCCCACCGTGCGATCTTCCGGTGTGCGGCTCTCGCTACGCCAGCGGCCAGAAGCTGGAGTCGGCTTCTGCTTCGGAGCTTCCTTTGTAGCGGCTTCTAGCTTCTTGTATATATACGTGGCTTCCAGCTCCACCCAAAAAAAAAATATACAACACCCGATTCTTCTCCTCGGTAAAAAAAAAAAAAAAGACCGGCGTCTCCCCTCGTCCTCCCCTGTTCGCTCGCAGCAGGGGCCGCGGCCGCGACGGACGCGGGCGGCGCATGCGCCGGCGCCGGCGGCCACCCTCCGCCGCTGCCTCCTCCTCCACCACCTCCTCCTCCTCCTCCTCCTCGGCGACCCACCTTCTCCTCCTCCTCAGTGGCCCTCATCCTCGGCGGCGGCGGGGCGAAGTGGCGGCGGCCGCGAGGCTGCGGCCGGTGCGAGGCGGCGGCGCTGCCTGCAGCGGCGTATTCGGCCTGAGTATCCCAAGGTAAAGGCAGTCTCTTTCCCTTCCTCCTCCTCTCTTCTTCGCTTGCCTCAAACCCTAGCTGATGTTGCTACAGGAAACCCTAGATCACGGGTGCAAACCCTAGATGACGAGTTCTGGATATTATTATGTTCGGTTTATGCATTTGTAGTCACTTTTGTTCTCATGGATGAAGGGAATTTTCGAAGGTCTGATTGTTGCTGTGTTTTTTGGTTCATCCCTCTGGGAGAAGTGCCTCAAACATGTCGATTAGATACTGAATGCTGCCATGTTTGATTTCCCTATGGATTAGCGATAATGTTAGGAAGTAAAAGAAAGCCTCATTGCGTTTTCTTCGGCTAAAAAATAAAAAGAGTGTAATGCTCCTTTCTTACCTGATTCATTATATAGGATGATGAACGAGGTGTATTGACAGATCTTTGTTAAATGAGTCAGCTATTGATTTTGCCAGACTAATGAAGTTCTCCTATTTATACATTTATAGATTATACAGAAGTGAAGTAATCTAATTAGGCACCTTTTTCCTTGAAGAAGTCGACTGCATCTTCTTTTCAAAATGGAGTTTCAGTAGCATGCTTCTCATTGCTCTGTATATCTAGGCATGTATTGTGTGGGAGGCAGGGGAAGATCAATGAAGCTTATAAGAAGCTGCAGCATGGATGGATGGCCAGTAGGGACAAAGTCCCTTCTGTTCAGTTTACGAAGGTATGGAATTGTCCTACGTATGAAATTTTATTTAACCTTGCCGATTGATATATGTTCTCGCTAAAGAATTTGTTTTTTTCCCACCTGTACATTTAACAAAATGAGATGTCCCCATAACATATGATGTCCATTTTACACTATTATATTACCTATTTCAAGCCGTATGATCTATCAGCTACTTCAAAGCAGCATATTATCTATATGATTTCCCTTATTTTTTATATTTTCATTCAATTTCTTTCAGTATTTGATTGATTGCACAATATTTTCAAAGTCTCTGAAGATGCAAAACACAGGTGTTGACCTCATTTGTATTCAGCCCGTTAGGTCATTATAATCTTTCAATAAAGTGTTCTTTATAATGGAATTTATAGCCAGATAGCAATGATTTCTGGCGGAGTTTACCAATGAGCCAACTCAGTTCTTAAGTGTAAAGAAATACCATAACCCATAGTTACTGAAGATGTAATTGTGATTGTACATAGTTAATTTGTTAAATAGTATATTTTCTCTTTGCTCTTCAATTTCGGTTTGCGAAAATACATTTGATGGGCTCGACTATACCTACTAATTAGTATCCCATTCATTTTATACAATACCAACGTCAGTGTTATTGCTTACCTCCCCTTCAGACACTTTAGTACTGACTTGCAATGTTGATAATCTTAGTTTTTAAGTCATTTCATTGAATGAAAATTAATTTTAGGCATGCGTCCCTTTTCTACTAACTCAATTTTGGTTTATTCACATGCTCCAGCTGCTTGGAAAGGTCTGAGTCCATTTGAGTTCGCTAGATTTTTACCATATGAGCTGCTCTTGCTAAAGGAAACCATATGCTCATTTTCTTGCTATATTTCTGCTATTGATTTTACTGGAACAAGCAAGTAACTATTTTTCTTTGCATGTACATATTGCTTCAGTATCTCGGTATGTGGAAATTGGCTACAAAGAGGTTTGTTCTGTGCAGCTGGATGATGATATTCACAGTGTACTGCATATTTCCATTGTTGCCATTTGGGAAGCTCTGACTGACTAACTGCACGTCAGGTACACATCTTGATTTTTCCTTCTGTCTTACACTGCCTCAACTGATTGAATCTCTGTTCAGAAATTTCATCCATACCAATGGAGCAAAGTAGCTGTCATTTGTGTCCATTTTTTAAGTTGTTAGAGTACACATGAGTGGTACAGAAGTGCCATACTTTCTTTAATGCTTCATCTCATGAATGCATACTCATTCTGAGGAATGCATACTAAGACAATTTAAGATAGCCAACATGAGTTCGATCAAAGATTAGAATACAGTAAAGTTTCAAGCAGTGTGCGTGTCTTCTTCGCATTGATGGGGTTTTATCAGAGAAATATGGCAGCATGCTGTAACAGCCCACCATAGTATAGAGTAATGGAATTATTTTGACACAAACCATGAGAATAGCATTCCATTATTTTCCCCAAACGTTTCTGAGAGTAGTAGAAAGCTAATGTGGAACCACCAAAAGAGTAGACCACAGCAGCAAGGTTGGTGTCTCCATGGCATCACTTTGGATTACATATTTTGCCTACTGAGTTGTCCGGCATTCAGTTTTTAGTCATTGACACTCACCTCTTTATCTTTATTATTATAGACGCAAAGAGATTTTTGTTAATGAGCTAAATCACAACATGCTAAATCACTCACTTTTCAGAGGTTTGTTTCACAGCTATCGTTTTTTACCATGTATGCTAAATCTGCCTTAGCAAATTAATGTCGACTCCCCCTTCCTCTAGAAATGGTCGCTTTGGTAATTACTGCTTATCCATTTATTCAATTTCCCCTTTCTTGATTATGTCCAGAGCACATCATGGTGCATTGTTGATTGTGGTGGCTGTTTGTTTTTTGCATGTCTATTGACAGGGAGGTATTACTTTTGACAAAAAAAATACATGCCGGTTTGAACTCAAAACATAGCATTTTCCATGTGACATGCACGCGACTTGAGAAGAAGATATGGATCTTTGTTTCTTTATTACGCAACAATACAGTCGTTTGTTTTCAGCTAACCATTGCATTATTTAGGCCACTGCTACCAGGTAACACCACTGTTGTACAATAAATAGATTGTGGGATCTGACATTCACATCTCCTTTCGTCAAGCTATTAAATGTCTACAATTTTTTTGGATAAGATAAGAAATGTTGGTTTCTTCAAATATATATTCACATGTTTAATTTCACCTTCCAATAAATCAATCAGTGTAGGTTTGTAGAATCTAAAACATCACTGTGGTTTTACAGATGCAACTTGGTTCCAGATATTTTGACAATGATATTTTGGCTCCTACCTTACTAAACTCATGTTCTGTCATTGGAGCAGGGGTGCTGAAAAGCAGGCCAAAAGGTGCTAATTTGTCATCGTAGTAGGCGTTGCCACTCCCAAGTAATGTATATAGTCCCACAATTCATTCCATTTTCTCGGCTATGGAAATCTGATCAACCTACATAGTTATTGCATTGTCACTTCTCAGTTTATTGTATATTGAAATTCTTATGTATTGTGACAACAGTAGTCGTCATCCATAAATTTAGAACTACACGGGCGCATTTGAACATTTGTATGCTGCTTCCTTGAGCATTTGAACAATTGACGTTTCATTTTCTTCATTGATGTAGGTTATACAGGGCTTCTTGTTGCCAGAGAGGAGCTGCTGGTTGATGGCCACCGCATGGTTCCCACTTTTCATAGTAGCTTTTTAAATTAAGGTACTAAAGGAAGTAGTCAAATTCAAGGTCCTAATAAATGCCTAGGTCTTACATCTTATACAAAAATATATCACTACAATTATTATACATATCCCTACAATTATTATACTGTCATATATATCATATAGTTCATCGATGATCAAAGTCTTATTATTACTGTACCCCTTCATAGATTGTAAGTAAATGTAATGAAGTAGGTTCAGTTATGAATATCATTTGCTTGCTTTCTTAGTAAATGTAATGAATAATGACTAGGTGCGTACAGTTGACATAGAAATGTAGAAGGGCAGTTATTGTCTGCTTTGTTTACAAATTCCGGCTCTGAGTTCAATTCACACCATATAACCTAAAGCTAGGCTCAACAAAGTAAAATAAAAGTTCGATGTCTCTTTCAACAATTTCTTTATTAGATGAAATCTGCTTTGCTATTCAACAGTTGCCTTATCTGAACTTTTTAACACGTTTCACCTACATGCTGCTGCTTAGTTCGTCAATGATTCTTTTTGGTCCTAGCTTTGTTTGCTTCAGAGGAGACTAAGGTCCAACTCCTATGTGTACAGTTCATCGGCTTCATTCCAGGTATGATGAAAAGCTCCAGAAAAAAGAGTGTACATATACATAGATAGTACTAACACCATCGGAGCCTTACCCAAAATAATTTCACCTAAACTATAGATCCAATCTTCAAACAAAAGATTCTTCTGAGAATGCCTCCAGCAAGTCTCCTCTACCCCATCCTTTCTGAATCTTTAAAACACATCATCTTACAGTATGTTACATGTCATAAGAAATGAAGGAAAGTGAGGTGACCGTGTCTTTTCTATGACATCTTACTACCTAATTCTACATATGTCATACCAGGTAAGAATAAGGTGGCTACTGTGGCCTCCAAGCTTTTCAAGCGTGCAAAGGACAGGCAAAGAAGACATCGGCCTTCATGTTCCCAGTGCACACTTAATATGTCCAGTCACAAACTGTGGTTCACTACACTGAAAATATATTTGCTTCTCATTATCTTTACTCCCTCTGTCCTGAATTAAAGAGCATTCTAGTCATTCTAGGACAAAATAAGAGAGAAGGTAATAGACGCATGTACCCCTCATTCACCTTCCTAATGTATTGAAATCTGATTCTATTTTGCATGATTAAAGGGTGAACTATTAGTTCTTATACAAAATATGGCAAGTACATGAGTTACCTTCCTTATAAAAAACAATCACGTACTCTTATTTAAGTAAATATTATCTTTTTTTCTCCAAATGCACTATATTTGAGGACACCTCCCAAAGTCTAGAATGCTCTTTAATTCAGGACGGAGGGAGTATGTGTCATTAGACATAGACACCATGGTAGAACTATTACTTCATGGAATTGTGCACTCAGGCTACTTATTATAAAACATATAATGTAGGTACTTGAAATTATGTTAACCATGAGAATGGATTTTCTAAGCATAGTTTAATGATTCTCTGTATGTTTGCCTCTGTTGCATAGTAACTATATAATTCAGCTTTGTTAACTGTATGCATTATCCATAATATATAAATGCCCAAATTATGGAGACCAAAAGACCTTTCTAGACTAAGCGAAGTAAAGCCCGAAACAAAGACGCGGCTCAATTCAGATACCGGTAGCTTAGACGGGCGCGCGGATGCGCGCGCCAATACACTAGTTATATTATTATTATAAACCGCAATGGAGGATGGAAGGGATGTCTGTCAGGTTGTGTCGCTATCTTAATCAATTCCTATTGGATTTTGATATGCCAACACACACGTCCTTTTGCTCCTATGAATTTTAGATCTTTGATCACCAATCATCTTAAATCACCCTCGTAGTAATTGTGGCAACACACGCGGAAGTTTTTTCTTTTTTTTTTGACAAATGGATTGAGAACTCTTTGATTGGTATTCTGTAGTTCACTTGGTATGTATAGTTTCTCATACCTGAAATTTATTGCATTTATATTTTCATGCAAAATTCAGTAATTGATTTTCGAAAAGTTCCCGTAGCAACACGTGGGGAATCACCTAGTATATAGGCATAACGATGTCACATTCTCCAAAAAAAATGATGTTCCAGTTATTACTAAAGATGGACTTTTAGTTCATAAATCTTAGTTGATCACAAACACAATTGAAATATACACTAAAATATTGAATGATTCTAGGGATGATAAACGAACATACCAATTGAAGATTAAACTAAGAGGGTGTTTAAAACTGTTCCACAAACTCCGCTCTACAAACGCCGCCATGGGGTAGCTCTCAATCTTTAGCGGTGTCGACGTTGTTATTGTTTTTTGAATGCATTTTATACCATTTATATTGAAGATATTGGCGATCAGTTAAGTAGTCAAGAAGAAACTGGTATGCAAAAATTTTGAATGCATTTTATACCATTTTTTGAAATTCGTATTAAAATCTTTGTGTTAAATTTATTATAGGTGAATGTTCTTATGTGCTGCAGTTGATCTTTGCTGTGACTCTTTGTTGGTTTTGCTACTATGTAATTTATACTTTACTTTCATTCTAACTTAAATTTATCAATTTGCTTCAAATTTTTAGGTGTATGATGAATCACAAAAGTAATAGAAAAGTAAAACCAATTTTGTTAAGTTGCTCTGCTTTATATTTTATAGGTAATTAGATTTATAAATTTTTTAATATGTTCGTCTAACCACAGCGCACAAGCATATCTGGTTAATTGAAAAAAAGAAAAAGTCCAGTTTCGGTTCCTCAACCTTCGTGAAAGTCTGGTTTCATCCTGAACTCTACAATCGGACAGAACAAATCCCTCAAGTACTGAAACAATGCAGATTACGTCCCTGGCCTAGTTATAAGTGGTTTTCAGGGCGGTTTTGTCTTTGTCTTTTTCATTTATTTTGGCTGAATATTTAAAAAATCACAGTAAATTATAGAAAAATCATAAAATAAAAAATCTAATTTTTTGGACTCTAGATAAGTAGATCAACATAGTGAACATATAATATGATATGTTGTAGTACAAAGTTTTTGTTTTAGCTTTAATTATGGTTTTTTATAATTAATTAGAATAATTTATAGAAAATCATATATCTAAAGCTACAATAAAACTTTTGTATTAATGCATACCATATAATATGATATGTTGTAGTACAAAGTTTTTGTTTTAGCTTTAATTATGGTTTTTTATAATTAATTAGAATAATTTATAGAAAATCATATATCTAAAGCTACAATAAAACTTTTGTATTAATGCATACCATATTATATATTCACTGTGTAGATCTACTTATCTAGAGTCCAAAAAATTATATTTTTTATTTTATGATTTTTCTATAATTTACTATGATTTTTTAAATATTCAGCCGAAATAAATGAAAAAGAAAAAGATAAAACCGCTCTGAAAACCACTCATAACTAGGCCAGGGGCGTAATCTATATTGTTTCAATAGTTAAGGGATGTGTTTTGTCCGATTTTAGAGTTCTGAGATGAAAACCAGACTTTCACGAAAGTTGAGGAATCAAAACTAGACTTTTTTCAAAAAATGTTTATATAAGCTCAGTGCATGCAGCTTGTGCATATGGGCCGACTACATAGTTGGCCTTGTCCGGGGAGGAGCGATAAATCCAACTGAGCCAAATGATTGCCCAGGTGGAGTTGCGAGCGAGAACTTTAGGAACTACTCGCGTGAAGCTTCTCGTTCGTTCCCCACGGTACAGTAGACGCCGGGCGATTGCAAGGCTATTCTTGATCCCCCATTGAGTTGGCCGGCCCCTGCTTCTCCGGCGTCACTCCGACGTCGTAGGAGAGGTGTGCCTGGTCCTCAATGGTGGCCATTGTGTAGATTAGTTAGTATGATAGCACTATATTAGATTTTGAAGTGGTGGCCCGATGGCATCTTCTACGATGTCATCGTTGTCTCCTCCCTCCAGGCGTTCTCGGATGATATCTGCTTTAGTAGATCTATCTTCGGTGGTTCTCTTGTGAGGTATGTCTACTACCTATCAAAGAATCAGGTTGGTGTTGCTGCTCTCGCTTCGGCGGTTCTATCTCCTTTTGGTTTGTTTTCTCGTTGGATGGATCGGAGAAGCCTGTGATTCTTGAGGCGTCAGATTCCATCATCATCGGCAATGTAAGGCCTGTTCGTTCGACGTTTCAAGAGCATATCGAGTTTGATATGCTGTTTGTGGTGCCATTCAAGAACCATGAAGTTTCTTCATCGAGAAGGGTGTCGGCTTCAACCTGCAAGCTCAGCATGTTCCTCTGCTTCTTCGCACAGCAGTGGTTCGCTGTGTGGCACATCCGATTGCCGATGAGGAGATCCTTGCAAGGACTTGAATGTATTTTTTATTTTTCTCAAGGGTGTCTTTGTAATAAGGAAGCCAATGTAATATTCTATCATGTGTGAAATAAAACCCGGTTCCTCTAAAAAAAGAGGTGGAGTTGTGAGCACTTCTCCAGGAGACACATTTTTCATGTCACTTCGACGTCATCTAAAAATGGGTTTCTCTCAGGCGACGAAGCATTGCCATCAGATCATCTTCGTGTGGCTGAGGTCGCATGATCATTTTTCATCTTCCTCGTTCCGTGTCAGCCTGGGCGTTCGGGTTATCCGATTTTTTCAGATCGGGTAGTTCGGATAATTCAAAATTCGGATAATGAAAACTGCTATCCGATATTAGCTTAAAAAAACACTACCCGAAGTTTCGAGTACCTGATAATTCGGGTACACCCGATCTACCCAAATTTACAAAAAATAATAAACTACACAAAATTTTAGTAGCAATTTGTATATAATTTCACTGGCAATTTATGTTGAATTCCAACAACAATTTGTTGAGAATAATATATTGCGGTCACTTGTTCAAACTGAGAGATAATTTTAGGTGTTTAACTAACAAAACATGACAAATACAAAGATTAAGATAAAACTTTGGGTAGTTCAGGTAGTTTGGATACCGGAGTGTATTATCCGAATTACCCAAACTAATTTCGGATAATCAAAATCACTATCCGAACTTTGGATCGGGTACCTCGGGTCCGGGTTCAGATAATTCGGATACGAATAATTGGTATCGAGTATTTTGCCCACGCTGAGTTCCGTGGACGTGATTTCTTCCTCCTCGCGTCCATGCTAGCCGCCCGCCCACACCCCCTGACCACGCCGCGGCGCGGTAGAGTCGAGTCTCGCTGGACAATTGGTAGAATCTGGGTGTACACAGAATACAGGTGGACACAGTTTTCCACGCTCATCTGTATGATGCCCATCTGTAAGGTGAAACAGAATCACGACAAAAGGAAAAAGAGTGTTAGAAAGAACGTAAGAATGCGTCAGGTTAATGCTCATAGTAAATGCGCATCAGGAAGGCCGCACTCGTGGCTGATTTCGGATAGATACAGCTACACGATAGGAGAAGTAGGTTTATGATTATTGTCTCGTAGGCAGTCGTGTCACATAATTTTTAAGACAACTTAACAGACAATAAGTTGATGGTTAATATATAGTAACTCCCAATTCCGTAGTTTATGCAAACAATAAACGTAAAATTGTGAGCATGACAATGACAACTAGTACAACATTATAATAGCTGTCTTATATAAAGTCCTGAATTTTAGCTTATGAGGCCGTTGTTTCGTGAAATAATGACTTCTTTTCGCTTTCGCTTTCTTTCTTCCACATCTGTACAAATCTTACATAGTCTTGCATGAGACCGAGTATGAGACCACTGACCAGCAATGTATTTGCCCTTTGGTGTTGTGCTTAGCCCCGTTGCGGATTTTGGCCTCGGCTTCTATTATCCTATTATCCGCCGATGGTGGTGGTAATGGCATACCTGCCAATAAGCTTTCGCTAAGCATATGTCCTATTTTCCCCATTCCACATAATTTAATAATAATAATGTAAAGATTACAACAGAAGAACAGAGAAGAAACCAATGATAAAGACAAATTACACATCTACCCCTGTAAAGATTAGTCCCAATGCTACCTATTAATTTCTTTGAACACTATATATCTATATAGAAACTATGGTCCCAATGGATACTTTTTACACAATTTTTTTTATCCAATCACATATATTATCTCTCCATTCTCTACCAATTACATCCCTTCATGTCCGAGTTCTCATGTAGTCCATTTTTTTTATCCAATCACATATATTATCTTAGACCCGGTTTCTATGATTTTTGTTCTCTCTCTTCAATTAGCTGCAGTATGAATCTAAGCTTTTAACTGAACTGTCTCATAGCAGGATCACAACAAGATAATTTCTATAAAAAAAATACTATAATTTTTTGTAGTTGTTTTTGTGGAAAAATAATTGGAATGACTTGGCATGCTCTGAGGCTGCCGGCCTACCACCTATATATGTTTATTATAGTCTGATAATATATATATCCTAATTGGACTTGGTGCATATCAGAGTAGGACTGAATCTTAATCAACCTCGAGTGCAATACTATGCCTCAACCTATTGTATCTTTAGGACTCTGAATAGTATAGGATTGTAAAAATCTACTTCGAGTATAATACTATGCCTAAACCTATTGTTCGCCGTAGCGGAAGAGAAGCAAATAACTGCAACTGAATTTGAAGTCTTGTGCTTCCACATGTTGATTGACTCTCAACTTAATTAAACAAACATTTAAATAATGGATATGAAAACATTATACCCTTTTGTTGTTCCATATCTTCATTAACCTATAGGTGCCATTGTGTAACATGTTTTGAGTTTTCAAAAGGGGTAGAGTGAGTCACATGCTCGCAAGCACGCTGTGACGCGTGCTCAGCAAGACCATATAACTGAGTGGCGCGGTGCCAACGAAAATTTTGCAGGTCCAATCTCAAAGCAAGTTGAGCAAAAGTACCGTGGTGGAGGGTAAGAGTACCATAACGTGGTAAGAGACCGAGATAATGAAAGATGGGCAAATGGACTGGATTGAGTGAAAGACAAAAGAAAGAAACTTACCGTACTCCCTCCATTTCAAAAGAATAGAAATCTTGCCTCTCAAGGGTTCAAATTATTTTAAGTTTAACAAGAAAACAAAAGAGTACTAATATTTATGATGTGAAATAAGTATATATGAAATTTGAAATTATTTAACTTCTCAGAATGCATGATTCTTTATCATCTTGACAGACGGTGTAGATAGGTAATAGTCAGATATAGATATAGATATAGATATAGATATATGAATTGTATTATACAATATAAATATATATAACTTCTCCTTCCATCCTAAAATAGTTGACGTTATAGGATTGGACATGGATACCAACGTTGTAGCTAAAAGACCATAGTGTCCTTATAGGAAAGAGTGATAGGGATGTATATATTGAGAAAACAGAAAATGTGCATTAGAAAAAAACAATGGTACATTGAAAAGCGAGAATGACAAGTATATGCGAGGGATATATATTGAGTAAACTAGAAAATGTGCATTAGAAAAAAACAATGGTACGTTGAATTAAAAGCGAGAATGACAAGTATTTGTGACAAATTCAAATGCTACAACATCTCAACTATTTTAGGACGGATCGAGGGAATACTTATTATCTCGCTGTGAAATAATATATGTGGTTACCACACACTCTACCCACCGTACGTGGCCGAATAGGCCAAAAAGACGAGCTACCCCATATATACAACGTGATTTCAAGAAAAAGACGAGGTAGTAGTACCTACCACCATCATACGATGTTCTGCAATGTGGACGTGGATCTTCCCCAGCAACAGCAAGGCTTCTGCTGACGAGTAGCACTAAGCTGAAGCAGGCAAGGGCGACAAAAAGCGGGCAAGAGCAAATGTTCCGTGGCATTGTTGCTGTTTTGCGCACTCCGCAAGACGCAGCCAGCGGGCAAGCAAAGGGCGCGCTCATCATATAATGACAGCGCTCCAGCATCCCATGGAAAGCTCAGTGGACGTCTGCTGAGGAAGCTGCCTCCGGGAGTAGCCCAGGTGGTAGGCAGCTAGCATGCCGTGTTTTTTACTACTACTACGGCAATGGGCGATGATGTCATTAGCCTCCAGCTAGCCAATAATGTCCATCACAGATTCATGCCAGGATGTCTCAAAGTCAAAGTAACGCGAGTCGTCCGCGTTATTGACCGAGATCAAGATAAAACTAATTAGACTCACGACGAAAAACATAGGCACTTTAGCCAAAAAATAGAAAGAAGAAGAAGAAGAAGAAGCTCATCCCTTGGTACAAAACCTGCTGGTACTTCTTTTGCTTCGGAAGGTAATTCTGAGTTTAATGGCAGTTAAAAAAAATCTGAGTTTAATGGCACTAGCACGTCAACCCTTGCGCTTCTTATGCTACATGAGTAATTAAAAGTTTTATAACTAATCAAAATTGATTATCTTTTTGACTTTTATTCATTCCTTACATATATCTATATCTATTAATATTGAAGTGCAAAGGGATTCTCCCAATCTTAGTTTCTTACTCACAATTCGTGAGCCCACTACAACTCTCCTAATGGATCCTCACCATCACCCTCTCTTTCTCTCACTTATTCCACTAACATTTTGCTAGAAAAAGGTCTATGGAAGTTTCAAAACCCTAGCTCATGTTTATGGCTAACTAGAAAAAGGTCTATGAAAAAACAGTGCATTGCAAAGGGAGAAAAAAAAAACAGTGCTGACTCTCCTCTGTTGCATTCAGCAGCATGGGTGTGTTCTCCGCCTTCTTCTCTGTCCCTCTCACACTCATCGTCCTAAAGATTTGGCAGTGGCATGCAATGTTGTCCTTAGCGGTTGCGGGTTCAGGAGTGGCATCCTCGGCGGGAGTGACGACTTCGGTGGGTTCGGGAGTGGCGTCCTTAGGGCGTCCGCAATGGTAATAGCTAGTACTAGCTACGTAGTCAGCTGACATGGAGATGAGAGACAAGAAAAAGACTATTTTATACTAATGGGTCCACATGCTCATCTCACATATTCTTGGGCTATGTGAAATAGATAAGCTATTTGCATGTAGCTAGTGAACACTCTCTCTCCTATTTTTTGATTGCCATGTCACATCTAGATAGCCAACTAGTTAACCATTGCGGACGACCTTAGCGGATTGATGGGCTGATCAAGTGACGTCCTCG
Organism: Themeda triandra; assembly: GCA_018135685.1. NCBI lineage: Eukaryota > Viridiplantae > Streptophyta > Magnoliopsida > Poales > Poaceae > Themeda > Themeda triandra. The sequence goes on along the minus strand of JAENPR010000144.1, from coordinate 223,620 downwards.
GAAGATCAGCGAGGGCTCTTGGTCGACGATGACCAGATCAGAGGCAGGCTTGGGAGCAACACCCTCGGCGATGGATTATTTGGGAGCAGCTGCATCGGTGGTGGCGGTCTTCGGATCAGCTTGATGGCGGCGGACCCAAGAGCGCACAGCTCGGTGGCCGTGCCGGGCTCGTTTTGTGATTCAATGCCAAATATATATATGCAACATTTTTTTGCGAAATAATTTATTGTGAAAGCAAAACAAATTAATGACTAACCACGCATGTAAGGAAAACCATGTACCCAACTCCCATCTTGTTAGTGCAAGTTTATCAAGTTCTAAGTGTGTCAAGTTTTAACAAAACCTAGGGCTATAACTGAAGGTTTGGTTACCAACTGTAACGCCCCAGACAAAATTAAAAATAACAACCTTCTAGAACATTACAACATATCCAATTAAGCACATCTCTAACTAAAAGCATAAAACATAACTAGGACATCATTGAAAGATATCATCTAACATTAAATTAAACCTTCTACGGTGACATGAAAAAACACATCTTCAAACAGAACAACTAATAAACCTCATGTGTTTATTATAATGTATGAAAAGGCTCTGACGATCAACTGGTTGGTTTACACATGTGTGTTGTTTAAAGTTTATATCAATAAGTGTGCACTCATGTTGCTACTCACATCCCACGAAACATCCTCGAAATGTACTGGCAGAACAAGAGTACGAGGTTTATGGAAAACCTCAACAAGTGAATGGGCCTTGTGGAAGGCGTGGAATAATGCTTGCTTTAACAAAATTGTCATCAAATCCCCGCTGGAAGTGATTTGTCATGCAGAAGCACTGATCAAATTTTGGACAGGTCTCTATCCCGAAATGAAGCTTGCAGATCTGGAAGCTGGAGTTGATCTCATGGTTCAGCTGGCCATGAAGATGCTGAAGGCCAAGAAGCCCAAGCCGGCACCTGGTTTGACTTCAGATCGGGGTGCTGATCAATCCAAAAAGTGAAGACACATCACAAGACAAAAGATGCTGAGAAGGGAGATGGAGTGTTTGATGATGATCAGCTCCAGCAGCTTTCATTGTGTTTTACTTGTGCTATCGTTTCAGTCCTTTTGCGCGGGAGGTCAAGCGCATTTTGTTACATTTTGCTGCATCTGTTTGCAGGCTATGCTCTTCTGGCCTGGCAACTCTTCTCTCTGTTTTTCTCTTCTGAAACTATCTCGAATGCTTGTATTTCCGTTACTAAGAGCAACTCCAACAGTTTGGCAAATTGCACTTGGCAAATCTCTACTTTTGCCAAGTCTAAACCCCAAATGCGAAGTGAAAAAAAGAGACCTCTCTAACAGTTAGCTATTTGGAGTTGGCAAATTAAAATTTCGTGGCCCACATGTATGAATTTTTTGGGCTGCCCGGTCCACATCATGAATTAGTAAACACAGCACCATCAATCGAGATAAAAAATATATACGCTGATCGGTCCTATGAACACTACGTGAAAAACCCACTGTAGGAGCGCCTCGCCACTTCTAGTAGGGGCGGCTCGTGATCCAGCCGCCCCTACAGTGGCTGGCGCGGGGGAGGCTGGCGGCCAGATCACCAGCCGCCCCTGCTAATGCACTGTAGGGGCGGCTCGTTCCTGGCGGCGGCGTCCATCCCCACCCCTGCCCAGATCGGCTACGACGCGGCTCTGGCCCTCCAGATCGGCGGAGGTCCCGAATCTGGTCGACTCCGGCATGGTGAGGCCACTCCGGCTGAGGCATCTGCTTCTGCTGCTCCTCCTTCCTAGTTGCAACTTGCAACAGCAGAGTGTCCGGTGAGCAGAATCGGGTGAGCAGCATCTCTCTCCGTTGTTCTATTTGTAGGCTGAAGGTTTATGCTATAGACAGGAGAAGAACGTGCAGTAGGCTGCAGTCAGAGGGAGGGGAAGAGCGTGCAACAGACCAGGAGAATGGGCCAGAGAAATAATCTCGCCTATAGGTAACTACCAGATGCCTCTAATAGAATTGGTCCTGGCCTAATTACGCATGAACCGATGGCATTCTTCTGCAAGTATAGTAGGTTTAGGATTCTATGCTTTGACAGGACACAAAAATCAGATGAACATGTAAAGGATCAGTTATGAATTTTCTTGCCACACAAAAACAGGTAGGTTTGGGGATCTATATACTCAATCATGACCGTTCTAAAGAAAAGAGCAATGCATACATAGTAGTATGTGTTTGACTGTTTGTATACGGTTAGATACTATTGAAAGTCTTATCATATGATCTAGAAGAGAATCATGTATTGGTGATTGCATACAGCAGGAGCACTACTGAACTTTATTTTGCTAGATTTGATGCAGAGTGTGTTCTACAGTTTTAGTCCAATCAATATATATTCATGGTTGCTTTATAAACTATCTGGAACTACAGTTTGAGTGTGTTATGTGTTGTAGGAAGTTTTTTCCCCCTTTCTTTTTACACCGAGGCTATTTGTTTTGATTTGCTTTGAACTTTAGCAGGACTAAATACAGAGATACAGTACACTACAATTACTAGATTTTTTGTGCCACAAACTTGTTAGCAATATTCATAATAGTCAAATGGTTACTGTATGCTGAACACTACAAATGTTGTATTTTACATAGGGTTTCAAAAGATGATTTTTCTGATATTTTAGTACATGCAAATCTGCGTTTATTAATACATATTCTATTTGACTTCATTTAGGTTGGAGGCTCTGGAGCTACAATGCGACGCTCGATCCTGTCAACAACAAGCAGATCAATTACTAGTACTTCTGTAGTAGCTGAAACTTAGCAGTAGGCATCGAATTGTTCTTAGGGTGCTGCAGGTAATTTACACATAAGGCAACATCATTAGTGAATCTAATGTTCTATGCTTGATGTATCTCATTTATAAGAGTCAAGTTTCAATTGAGTCTTAACATCTCATAGTAAATCTATGAATATGTTAATACTGGAACAAATTTGACCAGCATGTGCACCACTGATAGCTTGTGATTTTGGTAAATTCAAATTTGCTATGAGATGTTTTAGTTTACCCGAGAACTTTCTAGCTTACTAGTTTGCCTTTTTGTTACCAGCTTTCTCTACCAATCCTGCATGGTAACATCCATCTGTCCAACTTCCCAAGCCTCAAGGACAAAGGTAAATGGTCACTGAATTTTTCCTAGTGATATTGTACTTGCAGATTGTTATGCATGGTAGTGCTCTATATGGTCACTTTTAATTCAGATACATTGGACATACAATCAGCTATATTGTTGCTACATATTTAACAAGATTTCTCATGAATTGCTACTTTTTTACTTGTTCTCATTGTAGGATGAATGCAGGTGTAGCAACTTTTCTATATTAATGCCTGTCCTATGAAGTCTAACTCATGTATGTCAAATTACTTCTAATCCTATATCTATGTGAAATTGAACTTGTAAACTATGACTGTAATGATGGATTTGTGATACTTGTGATGACCGGCCTTGTAAATTTGATGAACTTGTGGAACTTTTGAATTATGAACTTGTTGTGATGGAATTGTTTATTTAAATAATATAATATATATACGCTGTGCTGTGGTCAGATCTAATATTTGTGAATTTATATTTTTTTTGATGAAAATTCACTGTAGGGGCGGCTCTAGATTGAGCCGCCCTTACTACACGACCACTGTAGGGGCGGCCGGTGATCCAGCCGCCCTTACTGTGGTAAGGGCGGCTGGATCACCGGCCGCCCCTACAGTGGTCGTGTAGTAAGGGCGGCTGGTGTTGAGCCGCCCCTACAGAGCCCCCCCACTGTAAGCGCGGGGGCGTAGGGGCGGTTACTGTAGCCGCCCCTACAGTGCTACAGTGACCGCCCCTATAGAGCCTTTGTGCAGTAGTGGAAAATCGATCTATCTTCAGCCCTAAACAGATGCCTCCACCATTATATGCTAGCAGACATATGAAATTAAAATCGATTTATCTTGAACCCTAACCTGATCGGTCCTATGAATACAAAAGCTGACCGATGCATCTCTGTACAAAAGCTCAGAGCAATGCAAACAAACAGATGGCAACGGCGCGAACAAACATATCCAAACAAACAGATGGCGACAGTCCTATGAACATGGAAGCAAAACTGTACAGAAGCTGATCCATACAAGGATATATCGACGGAAGAAAGACATACAGAACAGATAGCGATGGTCATGGCGATCCTTCTCTCGGTCGGCGACCCTTCCTGGCGACGGCGCGGACTTGACCGAAGGACCGGCGGCGGCGGCGGCGGCGACAAGAATGCTCGACCTGTCCTCGATCTATCTTGAGCCACCGAGGAGACGCGCGACGCGCGCGATATATACGGGGCGGCTTCTTTTCGCGCCCGCGGGAAAGGAAGGCCGGGTCCCCTTCGCGCGCGGGGGAACACCGGAGACGGTCCAATTTCGATATGCCAACCGCGGGAGTGCGCGCATATATGCGCCGATGGGGGCAGATTTGGAGATTTGCCAAGTCAATTTGCCAAGTTGTTGGAGGAGTTTTTTTGTGATTTTGCCAAAAATATAGATTTGCCAAGTGGAGATGCCAAACTATTGGAGTTGCTCTAATGGAAATGGGGAGTCCCCAAGTTTAAAAAGTAAATGGCTTTAAGCATCATGTTTAAACAACGGTAATAAAGACATCAATATTACTTTATAAACTAGGTGAATTCCCCGCGCGTCGCTGCAGGAATTTTAGGAATATTGAAAGTAGCAATTTCTTGTGAAAATAGCAGCAATTTATTTTGACGTATATCAGTTTTTTTGAAATTTGAAATGAATAGTCACATATGAATTGTGAACGCCTATGCCTGTCAACGCTTTGGCTGCACCTCGATCTATGCAAGTGCAAGGATCATAAGTGCTCCGTGCCTCATGGATAGATGAAACTAAAATTAGGAATGAATTAATGATTAGTGGAACATTGCAGTTTTTATGTGGCTATGGATTTGTGAGGCATGATGATGATGTGGCTTAAAGATATGCTAGAGAAATAAGGTAGTGGGCATTAGCTCTATAGGAGTTTAAGATTATATTTAATAATGCAAATGCCAATGATGCAATACAATGTATGACTTCGCTTCTATCCACACATCTCATAGAGGGTCTTTGTTTGGAGTCTTGCTCCGACGTGTACTGATGATTTCTTTGAGATGTTAGAGAAGATTAGAGGCACTAAAAAGATGATTTATCTACAAAATGGTGCAGGAGTTATGTGGGTCTTATGGAGGACGAGGAATGATGCTGTTTTTGAGAGGAAGCTGCTGACTAATCCGGCGGTGCTCATCCACAAGACGATCTCCTTGGTGAAGACATGGAGCCCGCTGGTAAAGCCGAAGCTGAAGCCAATGGCGGAGGAAGTGATGCAGTTGCTGACGGCCAATGCAACGACGTGAGAAGAGAAGACGGTGGGCGCGGAGAACTGAAGTCAACAAAGACAAATTCCATAAATTCTACTGTGTTTGCCTTTTATTTTCGCGGATGGCGTTTGTTGGTAAACTTGTGAGGCTAGGCTGCTACTAGAATGGAGATTAGATGTAGATGGGTTGCTAGATGTGAAACTAATCTGCTGTAAACTGAAAATCCCAGTAAACCGGTTACCCTATTACGCTTTCTATAAAGCCGGGCGATAAGCCTTTTATCTAAAAAACACATCTCATAGAGAGAAACGATGGCTGCAACCATATAGCTTATGGTAACGATAGGAAGGGTGCAAATGCAAAGCATGCATTTCGTAACTCCATTTAAAACTAGTATCATAAGCTATAAAATAGCACACTTTAAAATAAAACAATAACTTTAGATTGCAGATTATCTAGCTAGCATATCAGGCCATTTGAAAAAAATGAAAATTTGAATTTTAAAATATGAGAACTTCAAATAGAATTTGTAGAATTTAGAAAATTTCACATGAAAATGTTTTTAACTACAATTGAGATATACAATTTTGATATAAAGTTTATCTCCGTCTAACTCAATTTTGTAGAAGGTACAAATTTTACTATGTGCCGAGCGAGCTCCGTTTGGGCTCCGCCCTCGTCCCTAGTCCGGTGAGCAACATCATGCCGGCGGGCTCCGCCCTCGGCCCCGACGAGCTCCGCCCCTAGGCTCGCCAGGTGCCTCTGCACAGGCTTCGTTTTCTGATGTGCATGGGAAAGAAATATGGCGGAGGAAGAAAAAAGAAAGAAAAGAAAGGAGACTGACGGGTGAATCCCACATGTTATGTGGTGCCTGATCCCACTTTTATTTTCTCTAAGAGCATCTCCAACAACTCTCTAAATCAACTTGGTATTCTTATAAATTTGGCAAAAACACAAAAAACTCTCTCCAACAATTACTAAATCAACTTTGTATTTTTCCCAACTGCGTATCCAAGGCCCTCGCGCGCGTAAATTCTCGCAGTGCGTATCACGCGCGTATCGCTCCTCCTCACGCTACGGCGCTGGCCCCGCTCCTTGCGCTCGCCCGGCGCAGGCCGCCGGCCTCTGCTCACGCCCGACGCTGCTCTCGCCCCATAGCTCGCCCCACGGCCAGACGACCGACGGCGGCGCTCGCCTCGCGGCCGCACGGCGGACGACGGCGGACGACGGACGGCGGCCCTCGCCCCACAGCTCACCCTGCGGCCGGACGGCGGCCCTCGCCCCGCAGCTCCGCGGCCGGACGGCGGACAACAGAACGGACCGGCAACGGATTGAGGCGCAGGGACTAAACACATGATAGATTTTCTTTTCCAGACTTTTCTGAAAAAGTGCTAGACACATAGAGTTATAGATATGCCCTTTTCCGGACTAATTACATGATAGATTTTTTTTCCGGACTAATCTGCAAAAGTAGTTATCCTCTACCAGTCCGGTTTTTTTTTTTTTTTTTTAGCAAGCTGAAAATAGGGAGTTGTTGGAGACGACATATTATTTCACTTGATATATCTTTTAGCAACTTGCTAAATCACACAATTTAGAAAGTGAATTTTACCAAGTTGTTGGAGATGCTCTAAACCAAACCAAAAATAGGACCGCCCTCTCAATAAAGAAAAGGATTGTCACATCTTCAAAATCTGAGACAGGGTCATCCATTCTAAGATGTCCTTCAACTAAACACTACCTTAAAAAGGTAGCAGGATGATGGATGACTTTTGGATGCTAACTAGAAGGATTAAACATGAGCTCATTATAAAGCTCATTACACAGGTGTAGACTAATTAACGAGACACATCTATTAAACCTATTAATCCATTGTCGGTGTCACAAAAACTACCAACTAGTAAAATATGCTTGCGCGAGAGGAATCGGATGGTGAGACAAAAAACACAGGCGAGTTTATACTAGTTCGGGCAGAACGATCCCTACGTCCAGTCCGGGTGGACGCCCATGTTCTTTATCTCGGAACTTGTGTGGGGGTGTACAAGCCCAGCGAGAGAGATGATTTCTCAGGTCTCGATGCCTTGATGTCTGTCCTACGACGTGCCACCCTTGCCCTTTTATAGCCCAAGGGGAGGGGGAGGTTTGATCCTTACAGCGTGCGAATATATGGCTAAGCCTGGACTGCTTTGTTCCTTATCCCTTCGTGCAGACGTCTTTCAGGGAGATCCTCTCACTCTTCGGCCTTCGTTCAGCACCCTGTGGGGGTCTGGACACATCGCGTGTCTGAGTAATCCTATGACCGAAAAAGCATTCGGGACGGATTCCCCTAAGTCCGACGCAGGTACTGATCCTGTCGCTCCGCCATTCGTCGTTGGTCAGGCATCTTCCTTCTGTAGTTATCATTTCGGCCGGGTCGGCCTGCTGCGGCACGACGTTCGTCAGGCATCTTCGTCCTGTGCCCCTAATCCAAACGGGGGAGGATTAGGGGCAAGTTGACAAGGACGAGGAGCTCCGTGACGTCGTATGGTCTGGTTAGGGCCCGTTCGTTGCCCTTTTGGGCGGACGCTCTTGTGTTCGTCTAGAGATTCTCCTGTTATCCTACGCCGCGTGCTCCGGGGTCAACTGTACCGTTTGGCCGAGGTCCGGCGGATCATGGCTATCTGGCGTTGAGAGCAGGTCTCCTCTTGGTAGGATTGGTCCGGGTCCTGGTTCCGTCCTTTACTCTGAGTATTTGGGGTCCGCAAGTCTCCTGTCGTACAGACCCTCCTGTATGATGGAATTTTGGCATATTTTCACGGTGAATGACTTATTATGGATTTATGTAGCTAGCTTTTCAATTAGCTAGCTTCTCAAGCAATATATATACTATGTATATGTGCACAAAGACTCTTTAACATACGTGGAAGACTTGGAATGGTGTTCACGACTATTGATCAGGTTGGCCAGACGTCTTGCCAGGCGTGGAATATTCTGGAAGTTTCGTGATTTGGTGATTGGAAAATGTACAAATTATCTTGTATTCCGGATAAGATACGTACGTATCTGTTTGGAATAAGTCCATGTACAGTACGTTAGCTTCTGGATACGTAAACAACAAGGACCCTCAGCTGAAGATCGTATCTGGCCGTTTGAGCTGGATATATGTCGTAGTATGTGCGGCTTGTTGATCCGGGCTTTCAGTCTACGACATGTTTTTGCTTGGCCGAGGGGCAAGCGTCCTGCCTCCTCCCCCTATATAAAGAAGCACCCTGTCGACGGGGAGGGGACTTCTAGTTCTCACGCATCCACGCATCTCGCCGAGACGTCTTGCTGCCAACTCGCCGAGAAGCCATACGCAAAGCGCCGACGCCCTGCTGCCGACTCGCCGAGAAGCCACACGCATCTCGTCAAGACGCCCTGCTGCTTTCTCGCCGACTTCCTTGCTCAAGCCACGCACCGTGCTGCTGTGCTCTCGCTTCGCTTGACGATCATGTCGTCCACATCGGCTGTCGTGTTTCCTGGTGAGCGTCTAATCTAGATGCGTAGTATGAGCATGAGTTGTTCCGTGAGATGCATTTACTCTGAGCTAGTTACAAGCTCTCCTATATCCCGATGACAACAGATAGGTCGTATTGGCCTGATCTGATTGCTTTGAAGAGGTCGTATTGGCCTGTGTTCTTCGATAACGGAAAGGTCGTATTGGCCTACTTGTTCTTCAACGGCGGGAAGGTCGTATTGGCCTGTCCTTCACAATAATGGAAAGGTCGTATTGGCCTACTTGTCTCTTGCTGGTGGAGAGGTCACATTGGCTTGTCCTTCACAATAATAGAAAGGTCGCATTGGCCTACTCGTTCTCTGTTGGCGGAGAGGTCGCATTGGCCTGTCCTCACAAAAATAGAAAGGTCGCATTGGCCTACTTATTCTATTGGCAAAGAGGCCGTATTGGCCGGCGTTTGCCGTACAAGCAAAAGTCGTTATCGATTCGGTGTAACGCCGGGAAGCTGTCAGTTTGATCTCGTGAGAAAGCATCGTCCAAACAATGCTTCCCCTCGCTGTTGCGGAATTTTTACTATATCTTTCCTTACACGTATGGCTAAGTGCCAATGAGGCAAAGTCGTCTTTCCACCGACACGTCCTAATTCACGGAATCGGACACATCGTTGCTGGGCACCGACGAGGCGAAAGCAACTCACACACGTCCATGTTAATGAAGGCTGGCGTACATGACTGGGCACCGACGAGGCGAAAGTCATCCCCTTCATTATCATCTTTTCCGTTTACCCCGACGTGGCGATGGCAATGTCACGACAGAGCTTCGGCGACATAAAGCCACCCATATTATTACTATGCCATATATCGCATATGGTTCCTCATGACGATGAACAAATACTTGACGACCATGAAGCGCAGCTTAATCGGAGGTTTTCCGCAAGCTCTTCTTGCGGATGTAATTAACCGGCCGCGCCCAACAGGCCCCGGGAATCGGCGAACTACGCAATCTCTTACCAGTCAGACCTCTCCTTAAGCATGACACTGAAGACGGAAGAAGACTACTTTTTCGTTGATCATGTATTTTGTATACTCAAGAAAGAATTAATGAAATATATGGTTCTCGAATGTTTGATGTGTCTCCTTGTACATATTACTTTTATTCAAGTCTTCGTTCAGTTTTCGACCAAACAAAATGGCACGCCCGGTGGGACCCGATTCTCCTCCCATCTTTGCTGCGCTTCAATGGTCGTCGTCGAAAATATTTGTTCTCCCGTAATGTGCGACATTCTGGATGATGCTTTCTCTCTGAAGATCAATGTGCTGCCTGGTTGATGCACGAAGGGCAGTAACGCTACTCAAGTAACCGTGTTACGCGGTGTATAAAAAATCGTGTTTCTTGCATTCTTATGCGTGTGAGACTCGTATATATATACACAAAAGGGCGGATCAATGCCTAGTTTGAAATCAGCACTCGAAGCTTTAAGCTCTGCGTTCATCTATACAAGTTCAAGTACACGGCGTACTAACTGAAGGATTCCCTCTTGCCGTGAGTCGTCCTTCCCTGTCGTCATCATTAAGGAGGCGATGGAGTTCTCTCCGGCCCGCTTGACTGATTCACTTCAGAACACATGCGTCCATGGCAGTCTTCTCCCATGAAGACAAGTTTTACTACCATCCCACACAAGACTATGCGGTAATTCAAGTTGAGGAATCAAAGGATGTGCGCAAGCATGCATGCCAGGGAAGCTCGACGTGCTGTTGGGAACATAACCACCGAGGCCAAAGTCCTCAAGGCGCTTGATGACGTCTCTTACTCCTTTTCCCGGTCGTTGTGCCTTGTGCGCTTAAAGAACAACCGGAATGCTCTTTGCAACTACTGAAGGAAGACAAGGCATGTCATGAAGCTCCATGATGAAGTACGTGCTCGTGTTGTTAAGAGCATGCATGACTGCTAAAAAAGACTCACTCATATCTGAGTTCCACCGACGCCGTACGTCAAGGATGCATGCATGCTATCTGCGTGCCAAAAAGCCTAACTAACTGAAGACAAAGCTGTTTGGCAAGCTATTATATGGATGAATTTTGGACACCCACCATAAAAGGTGCAGCCAAATTTCCCGGTTGTGGAACACATTGAGTCGTATTGAGAATAATTTCCGGCCTTGGTTTCCTCGTGCCATATCACTGCGGATTTGGGTCCAGAGGAGAATAAGTCTGCTGCAATAGCAAATGAAGTACCGGCGCCTCATCCAAGTGCACCGCCTTCCGAATAGCTCCAACAGCAAATTCAGCAGCTGCAAGCCCAAATGGAGTTGGAGAAGCAGCTCCAAGGTCACCAACCAACCGCATATGCAGGTGCTAGTCGGGGACATGGCTCCCCTATTCATAACTTTCAAGAACTGAGGCCATTCGCACGAACCGGTGGCAGGTCTAAGTACCGAGGCCATGGTCCTTATAATCATGCTCCTGAATGTACTCATTAAACTGGTGGCAGACATTATGCTGCTAGCCATCGTCCCCAAAATGAGCAGAGGACACTAGCACCATGGAGGGATTCCCTTCCGCCCTTGTTTCATTACTCGATGCTAGCTCCATTACCTCCTTGCTGGAATTCATGGTCACGCCAAGAATGGCTACCTGAAGAATCAGGGCGAAATCAACATCATTATATCTACAATATGCAAGTGTCCCTAGGAGTTGGGTTGACACTGTGCTTTGTTTTATATAAATGGGCATCTTGTGTTGCCCATTAACCTACGGATTCTTACTGATTTTCATGGAGATGTTACTCATATATTTAACCAGCCAACTCTATTCACTTGTTTGCCTGCAATGATACTCGTGAAATGAGATTCCTGAAGGTCATGCCTCCTTTTGCTGAAGTTGGCAGATTCTTCACCAGAAAAATGATCATGGTCACAAGCCAATGGTGCTATTATTTTTGGTCTACCACACCCTCTATATATGAATAAAGTTGTGATTGTGCACCAGAATACTTGCTAACTTGCTAACTTGCTGGTAGCCTGGTTTGCCTAGTAATTCACAAAAAATCTCTAGTTGGTTGCAGTGTAATATTTGCAATATACAAGAGCTAGTTAACCCCAGTTGACCAATGGAGGAGATATTTACTTCATAAAAGTCACCAAGGAGTCTATCACAGGTGGCAAATTTTGACGAAAATATTTCCCAACTAATTGATACCTTCATGATGATATATTGTGCCTTCGGTGGGCTGTCACCAGACATGTTGCTCTAAGATGAAAATTTTCCAATTGGCCTCTTGTGTGGTAAAGCAACCTCAACACAAAGCACATGGTTTACACCGACAAGGGATAAAAGTGGGTGGTGGAATTTCAATCCGCGCTGAACCTGGAAGTCGTGGGTTTATCGTGCCTCTGCCTTCTGTCCAGTTCAAAGGAATGCTAAGCCTTGAGGGAGACTATAGGAAGAAGAGCATGAAAGGGCTACCTGATCCTTCAGTCCGGGTCAAGTGTGCAGCCGCATGCCACCCTCGAGGTGATAACAAGGGCCCAACAAAATAAGTAAGCCTGCGAGGATTATTAGTTCCACAAAGCTGGATAGCTACCCTCTGAATTCTTTGAAGACAAGTTTCAAGAAATAACTCCAAAGGACCGAAAAAAGGAGAGAAAAAGGAGACATAGTCAACTGTCTCGAAGCTCTCGAAATCATATGAAGTCAAGTCATCATGTGAAGCTCTCAAAAATCAAATCAAGTCAAGTCATCAAGTGAAGCTCTCGAGATCAAATGAAGTCAAGTTCTCAAGCAAAGCAAGTGAAGGAGGAGGGTAGTTATTCATCAACCTCGGCAAAAGTAATGGTTAAAAATTGCCTTAGCCATTTTCCCCCAAACCAACCCTGAAATTCTAGCCGTATCCTACATTCCTTGCTGGACGAAGGGAGGAGGCGTGAAGCACATGACTGAAGGGAGGCTCGGAAAGATTTCCACTAACCCCAAGAGGTCCTGACGAAGTGTTAACCTTTTTTACACTATTTCCACGAGGGAACTGAACCACACGTGCTAGTTATGTTGGAATATGATCATCTTATGAGCAACATGCCTCTGGCTGCTTCACCATTGGCAACATATATTTTGCCTTAAATCAGTATTGCTTCTCTCAGTTTTTCTTCGAGATGAACCCTGAGTTATCTCCCATCTACAAGATTTGGTGGCTCTTTGATAAAATTCAGATGAGCATCCCATGTGACTGCTCGTGCAATTGAAATTAAAGAAGGGTGTGCAAGACCTTCATATTATTCAGATACATAGATTTACCATTGGCACATCTATGATGATTCCGATGAGTATCGATATAGCTGTTCTACAGCACCAAAATGCACCATTAAAGGCATACATCCAACCATGGAACCTTTTGAGTATCGGTCAGCATCATTGTAAACAATGATCGCTTGGGTGAATCCTTGAATTGGCGTACAACTACATCTCCATGTTATGAGTTGATTTCCCTAATATTATTCGTCCAGCAAGCTAGCCTGATGACACAATAAAAAAAAAGGAGGTCTCAAGGTGAAGTCCAAAAGAACATCTTGTGGAGTTCTGATGGCAAGTTCTTTCGCCATTATTTGCCTCTGGTGGCAGTTCTGTGCCTTCAAAAGATTGAGAGGCAAGTGTGAACTTCTCACAAAATTGAAAATTGATGACAGTATAAGCTCTTGTAGCAGCAAGTTTATCAAAAAAAAAAAAGGATGAAGATGTACTTCTCCACTGCATCCCCCTATCACTAATCCAATGGTATGGATTTTCGTCATAGAATCCCTAATATCTGTTTATTGGTAAGAGAATTGCATGGGTTTCATCAGAAAATTTTGGGATATTTTAGCCAGTGATTCACTCTGAAAACTGAGTTGTCACAAAACATCTATGAGTTTTCGGATGCATATAAATTTGGGAGCAGTGAGGCAAGCCAACGCAGTGATTGTGGAACTGTGAAACCCTTTGAGATTGATGGCTGGTACCGTTGCTGTAAAATGGTCGCATCGAGCTTGATAAATTCCATCATGGATAGTACACTCCATTTGCTGGCGCCAATATATTTGTTCGGAGTGGAACCCGAGGATGCCTTATCTTGTATACGGCATGATTTTCGCCATATACTATTTTGGTTCAGGTGGCGGCATGATTTTCGCCCTATCTTGCCTTACTATAATACAAGACGTGGTATGATAATAGTCTTATATCCTACCTCAGTCCATTACTATTATTCAAAAGGTGGCGTGATTTATTCGCCATATTTTCTATACTTTTTGGAGCTGTGATCTCAAGATACTTCGAGATCATATGCCCGCAGAGACAAAAGTAACGCTGGCTACGACCATGCGGCCGGGTTCTTCAAAGATATATGCCCCGAATCGACTCTTTGTTGCTACGCACATAAACTCGACTCGGTGGGTGGCTAATCATGAGTGATATCAGTACATACAACTATATATTGGCCTTCATATCTTTGCTTATCTCATTGGACGATGCCAATGATTTCAGTTGATTCATGCTGGTAGCTTCCTTCTCTGTTGGATGAACTGCTATATTTTGCTTTGATGAAACATGCTCTTTTATCAAAATTTGGCGATGGTATGATCTTCCTGGCCAAGACAGTGAAACGCAAGGGAATGGAGGATGCCTTCAGTGTCGATTGCCCCATCGATCTGGAAGGCATTGCGACGCATAACGGCGAAGGATTCTCGAGGCCTTGATCTTGAATTTGCAAGGCGTATGATGTCTATCTCAAATCAGGAGATGTTGCTCGGTTCTTCTATGCATCTTTGTGAAGGCTCGGGCAAGTTCTGGGATTCTGAATCTGAGTCGGAATGTGAAGAACTTGGGGAGGCCGAGGCACTATCACAGGGCGACGATCTTGCCCGCCTCCGGCAAGCGTTACCCAACGTGACACAACATCAGTGTGCGGCGACATCCACAGAGGATTCCTCGATCGTATCGGGTGCCAAGACAACATCTCCGAGGAAGAATCCGGCGCCATGGAAACGACTGTGGAAGGGGCCACTACCTCCGCGCAGGGTCACACCGGCGGCCACCCTCGGAGATTTCGTGCTGCCGATCCTACAATCTAGGGGAGATCCACAGGCTGCGGTGTTTCAAATTTTGAAACACAGGGGAGATCCACAAGAAGCGGCAGTTCAAATAAAACCAAGGCGGAGACTAGTTAATCCAATTCTGGTAACCGAAGCACCGATCCAAGAACAGGTCCACACCGTCCTGGTGGAGCGCATCCAAGGACCGGCCAGGGACTCCAAGTGGTCGATCGCTAGCACCACAACTCCGCCGCATACGGACACCAAAATTCGGCGGCAAGCCGGAACGAGAGGTCCGGGCCGAGCCAGGTACAGGTGTCCGGTCGGACTAAACAGACGGACCGAGACCACACCCAATCCAATCGTGTGGTACAGGACCGAGAACACACCATCGCTAAACAGACGGACCGTTCCAAACTTATTGTACAGGAGCGAGTCCACTTTGCTACGGACCGATCGAATTATACGGTACAGGACCTAGCACAGATCGATACTACCAAGGGGTTCGGGGGACCAAATCGGCGTCTCGTAAACCCGGTCCTCTCCCACATCGCCGCCACAGCGCCGTCCACTTCCTACCGCGACGTCGCCACCGCGCCGACCTACCGCGAAGCCCTCATGGCCGGAGGAGGGTGGCACCGAGGACGCGGCCCTGCTCAAGGGAGAGGAGACGTCCATGGCCGCAATCGAGATCAGTCTCGGGGACGCGGCGTTCAAGGAGGAGGCGCGGCAGGAGGAGGCGCGGCACCGGCTGCAGCCACGGCAGGGGCTGCTGCGCGAGGGGGCCGACCACCCAACGGCGGTCGACGTGGCGGCCCCCCTCTCGCTGGCGCTGGACGTGGAGACCCCCCACCAACCGGTGGTGGACATGGCGGCCCCCCACCTGCTGGTGCTCCGGCTAACAGGGGGAGAGGCCGTGGAGCTGGCCCCAATCCAGCGGCCGGTGTGGTGATTCAAGGCGCAGCGGCGCTGGAAGCACAGCCAGCAGGGGCGGCTGTACCCGAACCCCAGCAAGCCGTCGATGCCGCTGACCCTATCGTTGATGAACAGGGGAAGAAGAGGAAGCGGAAGGATCATTTAAAGAAAGAGTGCACAATTTGCACGGAACAACACTTCACCAACCAATGCCCGCTGCTTCGAGGTCCGAAACCTACAGTGGCTTATTGCGGAGCTGCTGATGATGGGGCGGGTTTTTTCCGCATCCAGCCGCTCGGCACCACCAAATTGTGGATCAAATTCAATCTTCTGCTGTTGCCCGTATCACAGTGGAAAGAGGACAGGTATCTGCGCAGCGGCTGCAAACTGAACTGGCTAGGATCATTCCGTTGCAGTGGAACTGGGAAGTGCAAGAGCTGGGGGGACAATCCTATGCGGTCCAGTTCCCAAGCAAGGAGGAACTTGATCGTATGGTTCAGATTGGCTCGGTCAACACAAGGGACAAGGATGCAACCTTCCTCATTGAAGAATTTGTTGATGATGTCCAAATAGTCAGAGTGTTGAACCGTGTATGGGTGACTGTCACTAAGGTACCTAGGGTGCTTCGTAGTTTCCTGCAACTTTGGGCAGTTGGCTCCATTGTTGGCGCCACACGAGGGTGGATATGGTACACCTCCGGCGACGGGCAGGTTCGTCTTCAAGTGGCGTTCTTGATGAAAAGAAGATTCCTGTTTTTGCGATGTTTGTGTTGGAAACTGCGTTTACCGCCTTTATTTCAAAGCCGATGAGGTAGTCCAAGATGTTGCTATTGATCCGAATGAAGATTTGCGGGGAATGGTGACAAAGATAAGAGTGCCGATGGTGAGGACCGTGAGATGGAAGAGGCCGAGGGTCATAATCTAGAGGCCCCAAAAATGATCAAAGTACCTCAAAAACTACTCAACATCCTCATCGAATATAACCCATCAAAGAATTGGCATCCATGGTTGAGGTGGTACTAGACAGACTTGCTCTCGCTTTTTGATGAGATCGGTGCCCGTGTTATGCTTGAGCCGCTTGATGCACCCATAGACCAGGATGGCACAGGGGATTCTACTGCTGCCCCTAGTGTTGTGTTGGGACAGGCGGCCACACAGGAGACCGACATCTTGGGTGACCACCAGGACACGGAGGTCTCTCCACCTACTGCCGAGGAGACGGCAGTGGGGCTCACTGTGGCCGACACTACGGGAGGAGGTTCTACATCACCACTACTTCCTCCTGTGGTCTCAGAGGACATGGAAGCGGACCAGGTTGGCACGGAGGGCTCTACATCTTCACCACCTCCTCCTGTGGTCTCAGAGGACCTGGGTGCGGACCAGGTTGGCACGGAGGGCTCTACATCACCTGATGTCCCTCGTGCTATACTGGAGGAGGACACTGCCGAGATAGCAGTGGAGACTGCTGTTGGCAAGGCTACGGGGGGAGGTTTTACTTCACCACCACCTCCTCCTGTGGTCTCAGCGGTCCTGGTGGTGGACCAGGTTGCCACTGGGGGTTCCACGCCACTTGGTACCCCTGGAGCGATGCTGCGACAGGACGACGGGGCTCCGACCGAGGTGCAGCCCGCTAGGGTCGAGGCTACGGGGGGAGGCTCTACAGCACCACTAGCCTCTCCTGTTGTCTCGGCTAGTTGTAGAGGGGAATCTACATCGACATTAACCCCTCCCCAGCTACCTCTGTCTGTTGTCGTTGGGGGGAGCTCTACATCACCCTTTGTTTCCCCCGACGCCTTGGACAAGGAGGGCGAGGACCCTACGGCGATGGCAGTGGTGATGGCACCCACATCACCACCACCATCTCCTTTGGTGGAGCTTGCCCCCACTGAGGCGGGAGCTTTGGAGGACCAGGTGGAGGTAGCTCCACTTGAAGAGGTGCGAGTTGAGGAGGTACCCAAACTCCCCCGACGCTGCCCCAGATTTGCAGCAACGGCAGATGAGCACGCTATGACCAAGGCACAGCGCTTGACGGCAAAGAAGAACCTGGAATTACAAGGTACTTCTTTTAACAAATTTTTCGATTCTAAAGTTGCTGCAAACCTTGGTAGGATAGGCATCAACCTAGGTGTGTCTAGTGTGGCTGTCCTTAAAAATCTAGAGGTTGATAGGTTGGTTCTTCAGCTAACCAAAAAAGTTAAAGTCCAATTCCCAAGTCACTATTCTAGACAAGTGATGATGAGAGGGAAAATGCACTTGATACGCTTCTCGGCCAAGCATGTGGCGATTTAAAGGAGAACTGTTTGGATATGGAGAGTGATCATATTCAAGATCTCTCCCCTCTCCGTCGGAAGAAAAATATAATAATGCCAAAAAATTAAATACCGGCAAACTTCCTAGAAAGCCAAAAACCCCTTCAAAAATTATTCTAAAATGAAAGGGATTTTCTCGAATAGCGTAGGTCTTGCGTACTTGGCTAAACACGATACTTGGCTGAATTAGTTAAGGAGGAGCAAATTAATTTTATAGCTCTCTCTCGAAACCGGCAGGGATTCTTTCCCGCATCACGTCCTCAAAAATTTATGTGGAGGACGTGACTTCCTCCGGCATGCTATGGCGCCACATGGGAGGTCGAGGTATTCTCCTTGGAGTCGACTTCGATGATTTTTGACATCGGGGCCATTAGCGAAGGGGATTTCTATGTTAAATTCACCCTTAGATGCAAAGCTAATGACTTCAAGTTTGTGCTTTATGCGGTGTATGGACCCGCCCAAAGCCCAAACAAAGGAGCTTTCCTCTCGAGCTAGTTAATAGCCGCTCTAAGGAGTCCCTTCCATATATTGTAGGAGGGGATTTCAACATAATGAGGAGTCCAGAGGAAAAGAGCTCAGGGGAATTTGACCCCAAATGGCCTACTTTATTTAATGCCGTCATCGAATCCCCGGATCTTAAAGAGATTGTGATGGCCGGCCGCCAATTTACATGGGCGGGGGCGGGGACAACCCAACTTTCGAGAAACTAGATAGAATTCTCGTCGATCGAATGGGAAATTCAATTTCCATTATCTACGGTTGAACCTAGAGACGAAATATTTCGATCACACACCCCTAGTCCTTAGCACGGGGGCTTCGACCCACCTTTCCAATAGCCGTCCTTTCGATTTGAGAAGGGATGGCTCTTACGGAGGGTTTTTATGATATGGTTGCAAATATTTGGCAATCGAAAGTGCTGGTTCCACATCCCTTGAGCGGTGGCGCCTAAAATTCGTAGACTTAGACAACACCTAAGAGGTTGGGCTATGCATACAGCAGGGTCTTACAAAAAAGAGAAAAAGAAACGGCTGGCTCTTTTAGAGAATCTTGATAAGAAAGCTGAGGACTCCTCCCTATCTGATCAAGAAATTAATCTAAAACATTATTTAAAAGAGCGCTTAGTTTCCCTCCTAAGGGAAGAAGAGATAAAGTGGTATGAAAGAGCCAAGGTAAAAACCCTATTGGAAGGGGATGCAAATACCAGGTTCTTCCATCTAGTGGCAAATGGGAAGCATCGCAATCAACATATTTATAAACTTGAAGATGATCAAGGGGTTGTTGTTGGCGATAATCGTCTCAAAAGCCATATTACCACTTATTATAAAAATCTTTTTGGAACACTGAACATTCAGAGATCACACTAGTGGAAGATCGATTTCGATATTCCACAAGTATCCCCCGAGGAAAATGATATCCTCATCAGCCCTTTCACCGAATCAAGTGAAAGAAGCAAGTGTTCCAAATGGAGCATAATAAGGCTCCAGGTCCGGATGGATTTCCGGCAGAATTCTACCAGGTATTTTGGGGGATAATAAAAAATGATCTCCTACCTCTCTTTAATGATCTACACGAGAGGCCCTAGACCTTCACAGCCTTAACTTTGGTATCATTACTCTAATTCCCAAAGTTCCAAATGCTACTAAAATTCAGCAATATAGACCAATTTGTGTCCTCAATGTGAGTTTTAAAATATTCACAAAGGTCGGCACAAATAGGTTGAATAAAGTTGCGAAGACCGTTGTCAATCCAATGCAAACCGCCTTTATGCCAGCCGGAACATCATGGAAGGTGTCGTTATTCTACATGAAACCATCCATGAGTTACATACTAAAAACGGGATGGCATCATTCTCAAAATTGATTTTGAAAAGGCTTATGATAAGGTCAAATGGGACTTCTTACAACAAACCTTACGTATGAAAGGTTTCTCGCTAAATGGTGTAGATGGGTACAATGTATGGTCTCGGTGGAAGTGTGGGGATTAAAGTCAACGATGAGGTTGGCCCCTACTTCCAAACCAAACGTGGCCTAAGACAAGGTGACCCAATGTCACCTATCTTATTTAACATCGTTGCAGATATGTTAGCTCTTATGATTAATAGAGCAAAAAACGATGATCAAATAAGTGGAATTATTCCCCACCTGGTAGATGATGGTCTGTCAATATTACAGTACGCAGATGACACCATCATCTTTATTGATCATGACCCAGAGCAAGCAAAGAATCTAAAACTTTTGCTATGTGCTTTTGAACAAATGTCAGGTCTTAAGATCAATTTCCACAAGAGCGAGATTTTTTGCTATGGTGCAGCCAAAGAGATGGAATCCTATTATACCACTCTGTTTGGATGTAATATAGGGGAATATCCCTTCCGATATTTAGGGATCCCAATGCACCATAGACAACTCCTCAATTCGAATGGAGGAGGGTGGAAGAACGGTTCCAACAAAAGCTCTCTTGTTGGAAAGCAAAGTATCTCTCGTATGGTGGGAGACTTGTTCTCGCTTAATTCGGTTTTAAGCAGTCTACCCATGTTCATGATGTCCTTCTTTGAGATTCCTAAGGGAGTCCTAAAAACCCGGATCATTTTAGATCAAGGTTTTTCTCGGCAAGGTTCTTCGGATAAACATAAATATAGACTTGCCAAGTGGAACATCTTATGCCGACCCAAGGACCAAGGAGGTCTAGGTATCCTTGATTTGAACTTACAAAACAAGTGTCTCGTTGGCCAAATGGTTGGTTAATTTACTCAACACAGATGGCTTATGGCAGTCAATGCTAAGGAATAAATACCTAAGATCTAAAACAATCACTCAAGTGGCAGCCAAACCGAATGACTCTCATTTCTGGAGAGGCCTCATGCGTATTAAAGAGGAGGTGTTGGCTAATGGGTCCTTTAATATTAAAGATGGGACCCATACGAGGTTCTGGGACGATACATGGGTAGGAGATAAGCCCCTAAAAGTTAATTATCCATCTCTTTATAATATAGTAAGAGATCCTCACGCAACTGTCTCAAAAGTGTTGACCTCAACCCCTCTTAATATATCTTTTAGAAGGGCTTTGGTGGATAATAAACTTCTAGAGTGGCAAAGCCTAGTAGCAAAAATTTCTAATGTTGTTTTGGTGGAAGGGTCGGATTATTTTAAATGGAATCTAACCAGTTCTGGGCTATTTTCTGTGCGATCCCTGTATCTCCATCTCATTGATACACAGCCCACCTTTTCAAAGATAGGAAAATATGGAAGATGAAGATCCCCCTAAAATTAAGATCTTTCTTTGGTTCCTCCAAAGAGGCGTTACCCTAACCAAGGATAACCTTGCTAGGAAAAACTGGAAAGGGAGCCGAAGTGCATATATTGCAATAGGAATGAGACTATTCAACACTTGTTCCTCGATTGCCCTTGTGCTAAGATGATTTGGAGAATTATCTTCTTTGCTACTAGTCTACAACAACCAAGATCTATTCGCCATATGTTTGGCAATTGGCTTAGTAATCAACATAAGAAGGTCAAAAATATGATCTGGGTTGGGGTAGCTGCTTTATGTTGGGCTATCCGGAGATGCCGGAATGATGTTATTTTTAATAAATTAAAAACTAATTCCGTTATGCAGGTTATTTTCAGGGGAGCGTACTGGTTGCGCTTCCGGGCTCACCAAGAAGCATGAGGAGGAGACCAAGGACGCACTCTCGGAGTTGAGCAAGAAATTAGAAATAATTGCTCTAGAAATAACAAACAGAGGGTGGAAGAATATTTATCGTCTTCGTAGTCCGAGTCATTGTTTTAACACTTTGGGTCTCCTTTTCCTTCTTTTTCTTCACAAACACCGTAATAATTGGCTGTGTACATCTACGGATGTAGAGGCCGGATATTTTATCCTTTATCTAAAAAAAACAATAATAGCTTTTGAAGCCGAAGTTGGGGCTGGTGGCTGCAAATCCATTGACAAGGCTTTTCTGTTCAATGACACTATGTTTTGCAAGCTTGTCTCGTTCCTCTGACTGTATGCTTGCAGTGGAATATTGATTGCAGCTAACCCAACAGCTATGTCATCACTGGAGATTCCATTAAGAGGTCTTCATCTCCTTTCTCGTTAACTGCAGGTGCTCTGTTGGTGCTCCTTGCTCCTAAACAAATTAATAATACATGAATAGCATCAGCTATAGATATGCCCCAAAAAAAAAAAAAAAAATGAAGGGTGAAAGTGGTGCGAAGGAGGCTTATTACCTGGCACGCTGGTGGCAACGACAAGAGAAAATAGCATATATACATACTGAAGAAGGTTCGGTATTACAGCACACCGTAATTCAAACAAAAACCTGGTATGATCAGCCCTTATCTCGTTGAGATAGACAACAAGTATCTGGCAGGCTTCCAAGACCGGCGCCTTGCGAGTGCGGCTCAGTTTCTTCTTGCCGGATTTCTCTCAGCTTTTGACTGGAATCAGAAACCGGCTCCAGTTGCACTAGAGTTGGACTCTTGTCCGTGCTGTGCTCTCTTACAAAATAATATTTCCCCATGTCTGATCTCTGTGTTAAGTGGTCGCATCCACCATGACAAAAATTCAAGTATTCAAGATTCCATTGGTTGTCACCGGTATCATCAATTCGGTCACAATGGAAACACAAGAAAATTATTTAGGATATGGTAAGATCTTCACTATATCCTGGGTTTTGCTATTATTCTAAAGTGGCATGATTTTTCGCCATATTTTTAAAATACTTGCCGGAGTTTTCATCTCAAGGCACGTTGAGAAAAGGTACATGGCCGGGAGACAAGTGTAGAGCCAGGCTACAGCCATGCGGCTAGGCTTGTTGAAGTTGTATTTCCCCGAGTCGAATCTCTGCTGCTTCACGCATAAACTCGACTCGGCGGGTGGCATTTGTATGATGGAATTTTCGCATATATTTGATGGATTTGCCATGCAAACAAAATGCAAACAAGATATGTATTTGGAGCCCTAAGATTATTAAGAACATGATCATTCTGACCGGCCGAGTCTCACGATCGAGTTCCTTACGTACATATGCCCATTATTGATGTATGTGTATACATATACATGGCTGGTTTTTCACTAGCTAGAGCTTCTCGAGCAATATACTACGCATATGTGTGCATATATAAAACTTTAAACGTGTATGTCGAGGCTTGGCACAGCTGCATATATACGGCCAGGCTCGGTGAACACAGCAGGCCTGCCCAGGGTTCTGGAAGATACATCCATATACTAAAGATCACGTACAGACGTGTACGTGTCTATCTCGTATCGACTCTCATGCAAAGGATGCACCCATCAGAGAGGCCAAACTTATCGGCCCACATGTTAGAGATATGGACTCTTGCTTATTGAAGTATATTCGGATGGAATAACCTTGGCCGACTCCAGCTGGGATACGCACGAGATATTGATTGAGTCCTACACGTTGTTAGCTAATCTAATCACGTTTGCTTGGCTGAGGGGCAAACGCCTGCCTCTGCCGCCCCTATATAAAGCAGCGCCCTGGCGAAGAGGAAGCTGGCCTTCGGTTCCATACATACGCACATACACATATATCCAAGCCCCTGGTGCTCTTACGCAAACACGCGCGTCTCGCCGAGAAGCAAGCAACTCGCCGAGCAAGCAAGAAAGCAATGGACAAGAAGCAAGTCGCATAGAAGCTGCCCGACTCGGCCGCTGCAACACGACGTACTGCTATGCTCCAGTTGGCTCTGCAATCATGTCATGGTTAATTTAGATGCATCAACAATACTCTGCTTGACAACGTCAGAACCCTTGCCGCGCAAGGTCGTTGTCAACTTGCTCATAATCAATCTATTCCAATATATACGATGAGCAAGACATACGCCGACGATGAAGCATCATGTTCTTCACCAATGCTAGCAACTTGGTAACGTTAGAACCCTCGCCGCGCGAGGTCGTTACCGAGTAATTCATGATGAGCTCAAGCCAATTAATCAAGACGCGCGAGACGGACATACCCCGCTCGTCGCGATGACAAGATTCAAGGCTGCACGAGACGGACATACCCCGCTCGTTGCGATGATAAGATTCAAGACCGCACGAGACGGAGCGCCCGCTCGTCGCGATGACAAGAAAACAAGGCCGCACGAGACGGACATACCCCGCTCGTCGCGATGACTAAATTCAAGACCGCGCGAGACGGGAGTGCCCCGCTCGTCGCGATGACTAAATTCAAGACCGCACGAGACGGGAGTGCCCCGTTCGTCGCGATGAATATATACAAGGCCACATAAGCCGGGAGCGCCCCACTTATTGTGATAACAAGAACCAAAACGCATGAGACGGGAGAGCCCCGTTCGTCGCTATAAAAAATATTGACGCCGGGAGGCTGTCAATTCGCTCCAATTGAGGAAGCATCGTTCAAATAATCTGCCAATTGCCACGGATGTTTCTCCGCCAATTGCTACAGATTTTTCTCTCAATTGCTACAGATTTTCCTTTGCCAATCGTCACGGATTTCCATCCACCAATTGCTATCAATTTTTCTCCGCCAATTGCTATGAATTTTCCAGCATGCCACTACTTTTATACTGTCTAGTGCCGACGAAGCTAGACGAAACTCTGGTCGAATGTCAACGAGGCAAAGTTGTCATTCCATCGACACGTTCCAATTAACGGAATCAGACACATCGTTGCTGGGCACCGACGAGGCGAAAGCAACTCACACACGTCTGTGTTAATGAAGGCTGGCGTACATGACTGGGCACCGACGAGGTGAAAGTCATCCCCTTCATTATCATCTTTTCCGTTTACCCCAACGTGGCGATGGTGATGTCACGACCGAGCTTCGGCGACATAAAGCCACCCATACTTTTACTACGCCATATATCGCATATGGCTCCTCTTGATGATCACTCAAATATTAGATGACCATGAAGCGCAGCTTAATCGGAGGTTTTCCGCAAGCTCTTCTTGCGGATGTAATTAACCGGTCGCGCCCTATAGGCCCCGGGAATCGGCGAACTACGCAATCTCTTACCAGTCAGACCTCTCCTTAAGCATGACGCTGAAGACGGAAGAAGACTACTTTTTCGTTGATCATGTATTTTGTATATTCAAGAAAGAATTAATGAAATATATGGTTCTCGAATGTGTGATGTGTCTCCTTGTACATATTACTTTTATTCAAGTCTTCGTTCAGTTTTCGACCAAACACCTCCCGCCGGGTCTGTCAGGCGAGGCGGACTGTCATCGAGCGAGGGCTGTCATCGGCCGGGACGGGCACGGGCCTCACGGGCCTCACGGCCGGCTTTTGGTAGTGGGCTGTGGAGCGGTCCGGGCTTGTCCTTGCTTTTGAGCCCAGGTCCCGACGGGGAGACCTGATGGGAGTGCGAGGAGATTTTAGGCTTGCTTCATTCAGGGTCTTATGTCTCGTCTTTTTCCAAAACGAATTATCTAGGGTATGGATCCTCGACATCCATCATTTGCAAATATTTACTGTAGCATCACATTGTGAAATCATAGACTAATTAGACTTAATAGATTCACCTCACAAATTAACCTCAATCTGCATAATTAGTTTTATAATTAATCTATATTTAGTTCTCCTAATTAGTACTCCCTCCGTCTCAAATTGTAAGTCATTCCAAGGATCTTAGAGAGTCAAAACATCTCAGCTTTGACCAAATGTATACGACAAGATAATAATATTTAGAATGTCAACTAAGTATCACTAGATTCTTCGTTAACTATATTTTCATAGTGTACTTAATTGATGTCATAAATTTTATAATTCTCTTTATAATCTTGGTCAAACTTGAAATGTTTTGACTTTTCATGATTCTTGGAATGACTTACAGTTTGAGATAGAGGGAATATAAAATTCGATGTGACAGGGCTAAACTTTAACCCCCATCCCAATGTGTCTTTCAACCAAACACTACGTAAAAACATAGCACGATGGACGACTTCTCTGGTATGGTGGGTGACTAAGGTTTCCTAAATCATGTTCAGTCAGTGTACCAATTTACCTCCTTTTCATCATATAAATTTTTCTAAGTAGATGATTGACCACTTTTTCTCTCAAAAAAAAGGAAAAAAAATGACCGGTATTGACCTGCCTAAGGTATATCTCAGAAGGAATATATTGTTGTAAAACACAAGGACTCTATCCTAGAACGAAAGGAGAAGGAAGAATCCTAATCCTAGTCCGTTTGTATGTGGACTCTTACCGAAACTCTTAGGCCTTGACAGGACTATATATACGTGGGAGCTCTATGTTGTAATTACCAATATTCAGAGAAATAAAGAATAGTCTCCCTACATCTTGTGTCTACTTGTTCTACTTTCATCTACCCTGTTGATCATGAGAGACGGAGAGAGAAAGGTCCTAACCGCTGGCAACATGTTTCATAACACGTTATCAGCAAGACAAGCTCTTCGTCGACATCGCCATTGAAGCCGACACCGACGTCCATGCCGACGTCCCTGCCGCGACTACTCTGACGACGTCGACGTTCCCGACGTTGTTAGCGGAACGGATCTGCTACTAGTCTGCACTACATCGACGTGTACCGTCGTCATCAAGCAGACAGGTCTACGACAATGCCAAATGCCCTACGCGGTATGTATCTACTAACCACTGCCCTACGCGGCAAGTGAGGTAGATCAAATTGGCATCTTATACAAGGCATGAAAGAATCGCATCTTGGAGATTGCATTAATTTGTCTCGATCATCAAGTCGATCTCGCTAGTATTCTGCACATGTACTACTAGCTACCCGGAAGTTGTTCTTGCACTGCATGTAAGATCAGCAGGTTGCACCTTGTATATCTTGCACGCCAGTTTTGTCTCGCCACACTCCAGTATGAGCGTACGAGGGTTGATCTGACTTTTGAGCCGATATTGTTTTTCACCTAGAAATTGTACACGCAGTACATGAACCGATCTTCTTTTTGTACAAAGAGTACAAACACATTAACTGGTATAGTCAGAAATAGATCCCAAGGCCATCAATGTAAGCACCGTCCACAAGAAACGCTCCTCGACAAACTCGTTAATTGACGTCCTGCAGAGAACCATATATGCATATATGAACAAACAATGCATGTTTGAAACGGATCTAGTAGCTAGAAGCTAATAGATAAAAGCCTATATTGTATATGGTATGGTATATGTTTTGAAGTATCCACATATATATTGATGCAATATAGGTAGTGTATGTATATATACTACAGCTGTCACCAATCGGCTACTGCCAATCAGAATCAATTAGCCTTTTAGAGTCCTGAAGATATCTAACGGGGTCATATATGTGAAAAAAAAAAGGAATTTACACATACATGGATTAACGAGAAGATTAATCTAGCCATTTTAGATATATATACACACACATTGACTAGCAAACGAGTAATGGAGTGGTGTGCTGTCATGAACTATGTAAGATGCCAGTAGCCATCAGATCTCGGCCACGATGCCCGAACGCATGGGCATCATGAACTCATTGGAACCTATATCGCTCCGCCAGCATGCGGTTATCATGAAAAGATTTTTCTAGCTCTATTGTAAACACCGAACCCATATATGCATGGCTGTCATGGTATCACCATGCTAGGCTTGTAGCCACATAACGGGCGTTTGTACACTGACTGTCCATCCGCCCTGAAGGGCAGAGGCTAGCAGCCTGCCACTATGACGATGTACTATACGTTGGTGAATTTTTGGATATTGTTTGCATATGGTGTCGGAGGAGAACATATTTTTCTAGCAGAAAATGATGTGTACGCTTTTCCACCTGCAGTGCATTTCTGTTGTTATACGATGTTTTTTTTCATGCTTTTTGAATGCATTTATTTATCATAATTTATGAATTCTATTTTATACCCTGTACACTAGATCATGGTATACGGTGTATGAGCTCTCTATAACCTGCAGACCTTAGACCACCACCTTTGAGAGTCTCATATTTTTCCTAGCATAATGAATTTTGGGATAAATGAATGTTTGGTACAAATTCTGAAATCTACTATGTACCATAATCTAAAAAAACGCTAGGATGCTTCTAAGAATATCTAGAATAACCGTTCACTACCTTTTTGCACCATACTATTTATTTAGACGCAGTAAACCTATATTCACATGGTTTGTTATAATGATATATGCATACTTTCATGAAGAAAGAAATATCCTGGACTTGCCCCGAATGGCATAATTATTTGTTACGGTCATTATTAAATCCATGTAGGATATTTTGCTACCATCGAAGTGTAGTAAACTCATCGGGATATATATATTTCCTAATTACTCTCTAGAATGAGTATAAGGCCGAGAGAAGTAACAAATGCATTGTGAGACTCACTGCATGAGTAAAATCTCAAATTATGATTTATATAGAATATCATATTGCACTGAAAGTTGAATTTAAACCTTGTATGTATACTTTGAGGTATAATGTTGCTCTATAAACAATAGCTTGAAGCTTTGTGCTAAATGTCTAGAAGACAAGATGGTAAATAAGATTTTATCAATGTATATTCTCGAAGAATTATCTCTTGTGTATAGAATATCATAGAACAATGTAATACATGAAGTATTTAAATTTACCATTACTCATAGAAATTGAGTTGACTTTATAGACAGCTTTATAAACCAGGATATCTTCAGTTGCAGTAACTTTGAATATATGACTTGCATATATCATACTCCTAGAAGGATCGAGCAAGCATGAAGCTGCTAGATGTCAAGCGTTGAAGCTAAGACATATAAGAACTTTTAAAGAACTTAAATCATGTGCTTATAGAATTGTTTCTTTTGAATTCATATCCTGAAGCATTAATAGTAGTGGCAATGGTGCATTAAGTTTTAATTCCCGTTGAATTAAGTGGATTATATAAACTCATAGAAGAGTTAACGGTTACTTATTAGCTTGAAGGCTAATATGAAATATTTAATATTCTTAGTTGCAATTGTTACATGAAGTAACATTTGATAATTTCTCATGGAATAAATTAGATTTATATGTTTCACATATAAATAATTGCCTATATTGCCTATACAAATAAGTTTTGCATTATTTTATCCATAAAGAAGCCTCAATTAACCACGAAGGTTATAGTTCTTTGTGCACCACTACCTTGTAGGTGGAAGGGAAACTGAATTTTCTTAAAGCACATGAACAATTGGACTATACTGGCATATAAATTGCTCCTAGAAGGACAAATTTAGCCAAGAACTAATATAATCCTAAAACTAAGTATTTAATATTTTTAGCCCGAGAACTAGAAGTTTTATTCTACCCTATGTATGTGAATTTCATGCCATAACCAATGAATACTAGAAATATGATTGGATTCTATCAAGCATTAGAAGTCATTATTTATAAATGATGCAAGAAGCATATTACTACTTGAAGTAATTATGGCATGAGGGGGAGAAATTTTGGGTAAAGGCATAACAAAATGTGTGTAATATATTTTTAATAGGCATAGCCTTCCTAAATCTATTTTAAGTGCATGTATCGGGACTTGAAGTTCCGCCCGCATTCCTTCCGGCCGAGTTAACTTTCTCTACTGCACTAATTACACAAGCTTGTAGCTTTGTATTTTTGTTGTTATCTATTATGTTAGACTGAATACCAACATTCCACATTACACACATGCATGTGTACTACTATTTTTGTTATCTCATTGAGTTAAACTACCTACTCTCTTGCATGAATATTAGCATAGAAGCTATAATTGTAGCTAGTAGCTACCTTTGCACTTCCTCATAATGAAATTGGCTAGCTAGCATGCTATGTCTATATGGTTCCCATTAAACTAAGAAATCATTTGCTTTCAATGCATGGTATGCATAAGCAATAGATTGGTCTAGGGCCAAGTAGCCTAAGATCAGGGGGAGTAAGTCGATATGAAATTCGCTCAATAGAGACTAACCCAATCGATGGGGTGAATGATTGTGGAACTAAGATGATGGATAACACACTTATGATGATTTGGGATTTACGAAGAAAAGGCATCAAGGGAATTTTGCATTAATGGCAATTAGAAAATTCTAGAAGAAATTCCATGTGAATTGGATGTTGCGTATTTTATATATTTGAAATATATAGTCTATTTTTTTCAATGTATGAGTATATGGATCAATTATTATAGATAAATAATAAAGAAGCTAGAAAATGAAATAGTTTTATAAACTATGATATGTGCACATCAGGGGGAGAACATCCCTGAGTTTGAAGGAATGTTGAACATTCGTGCACTATGTGTATTCTAGCTCACTGCATATAATATAGAATAACCCCCATGTTTAAATATGTGTGTGAATATTTCCCATAAATTTCATCATAGCATACATGAATGGGCCTCCGCTTGTAGTTGGAGATACATGAATATGAATTATTGTAAGCCCATCATAGGGGATTATTTTGAAGTATGCTATTAAAGATCTAATATTGGCATTAGGGGGGAGAGAAAGCCTATTTTAAATGCCAAATATTATTTCCACAGAAGGAAAATAATCTAGAGAAAATATTCCTTGAAGCGTGAAGCAGGAATATTATCACACACTAAGTCAACTATTAGTTTGACTAATGCTCTTGTGAAGCATGAAGCGGAGCATATGCCAGATATTGAAATGAGAGGAGTAACTTGAAGTTATAAACCAGAAGTTTTGTTTACTAGTAGTAAACTAATTATTGTATACTATCAAGCTATAATCTATGGGGACACCTATGGATTATAGTTTTAATGTATACTTATTAAATAGAAATAAAATAAAACTCCTCCATTCTCATGAAGGGAACACCTTATGAATAAGGTTGAGCACCTCATGAAGAGGATCATCGTGAAGATGGAATCCAACACACTAAGTGTGCACATCATTAGTGTTGGATATACAGAACAATAATGTATCTCTTGTTTTTGGGAAATGACAAAGAGACAGAATAATATCATATTATGAGAATATTAGGAGAAAATAATAGTTGTCGACAACGCTACCTCTATAATTGCAAATGTTTCTCTTATGAGAACCCCGGATCCGGAAACAAAGTCCATGGCAAAGTCGCTTGTAGCGATTATATCGGGTCAGTGAAGAAATGCAATTGAGGATGAATCTCCTACTAAGAAGAAATAAATGTTCTGCTATATCTCTGGCAAATGAAATTGAATGATTATAGAATATGCAGTTAGTTTGTGGATTATGAAAATCCATATAATTCCTGAAGAATATAAATCGCAACATATGAAAATTAAATCTCATACAAGTATTATGAAGTCTAAGGTACAATATATTCATGAATGAATATTAAAGACTCTAGAAGAGTATATCCTAGAAAGAATTGTCATCGAATGACTTTATAGTGAATAACACTATCTCATTTGTGTATATCACTTAATAATCTCTCATGTAGTAGAATGAGAACATCCTTGAAAGAACTAATCCATGAAGGATTAACTAGTCAATTCTTGAAGAAACACCATTTATCCCTAAGTGAATATAGACCCAAGAGAAAGAAAATGAGGAATTGTAAACACCATGAAGGTGTCATACAAACACTCAGAAAGTGTAAAGCTAGCAATAAAAATATTGATATCTTCTAAATACCATAGAAGGTATAAGAATAATGATGACTTTGGCATTTGAATTATCCCCTACATGTCAAATGCAAGACTGGATTTATTATTTAGTGGTACAATCAAAATCTTGAAAATTTACAGACATACAATTTGAAAATCCACTAAGTATCCAAACTCTAGTAAAGTTTGATACACTATCTAGAAGATATTAAATATTAATTTATTTACCCCCATAGACCTCTCGAAAGGATCTATTACCCCGAAGGATAAATTTTATTTGTTTTGCACAACTAATAAATGGTTATTTATACATGAAGCATATTGCTCTTTGTTATACCCATATAATTCATAGAAGAATTATGAGTCAACTTTTTAAAATATATAGTATTGTGGTACTATATACCACTAATTAAGCACATATTTATGAAAAAGTGTGGTTTGAACTATGAAGTTCAAAAGAATGGCTTTATGAGGGGGAGCAATTTAATTCGATCTACCTTGAAGGTAATTATCCACTAGAAGAATTTGAAAGATCAAGTAGATCATATTTGCCAAAACATTGAAGTTTATGCATAGATCATGAAGATCAATATCTATTAAATATCCTGAAGAATATATGACCAAGAATGTTAAATGTTGTACTCTTTTTTTCTTTGTGAGTTTTTACTCGAAGGTTTCTCACACAAGGTTTTTAATGAGACAACATGTGCAATCCAATTAACAAATGTGATGTACTCTTTTCTCCAAGAACCGTTTTTCCCACTGGATTTTCGGATGGAGTTTTTAATGAGGCATGTGCATATCGTGGTAATCGTCCAAGGGGGAGTGTTGTAAAACACAAGGACTCTATCCTAGAAGGAAAGGAGAAGGAAGAATCCTAATCCTAGTCCGTTTGTATGTGGGCTCTTACCGAAACTCTTAGGCCTTGACAGGACTATATATACGTGGGAGCTCTATGTTGTAATTACCAATATTCAGAGAAATAAAGAATAGTCTTCCTACATCTTGTGTCTACTTGTTCTACTTTCATCTACCCTGTTGATCGTGAGAGACGGAGAGGGAAAGGTCCTAACCGCTGGCAACATGTTTCATAACATATATTTCCTCAAAAATCCTGTAAAAATATTTCCTCAAATTGCAGAGTTGGCTGCCCATGGCTTCATGGTCCAACACTGGTCGGCAGCCTCCCTCCCTCACCGTCAAATCCCACGATTTTGTCATAGACAAATTACACAGCGAGAGCCCTTTTACATATGGATACAAACACTAGTCGGCAGCCTCCCAACCAGAGGAACTACCGTGCTATATTGACGCGTTTGCACCATGCCATACCAACTCCTCTAAAAAAATAGCTCTGGATCAATAATTATAAAAAAAATTAGGACAAGAATAGCTATTACCTAGCCAATGGCAATCGGTTGCATGAAAGAAAAAATTAGGTGCAGGATTTCTTCATAAGGCAGGTTCATTTAGAAAGGCTAATTATTGGTGCCCATGAATTTATTCATGAGGCATATAAAAATAAATGAAGTGTTGCTAAATTGAAATTAGATGAGATTAATATGCAATTGGGTTAAAGGGAAGTGCCACAAAAAACATTTTCAGAGGCGGGTAGGTTGTTTGTCTTTAACCAAAGGTCA
This sequence comes from Themeda triandra, assembly GCA_018135685.1. Taxonomy (NCBI): domain Eukaryota; kingdom Viridiplantae; phylum Streptophyta; class Magnoliopsida; order Poales; family Poaceae; genus Themeda; species Themeda triandra. The sequence goes on along the minus strand of JAENPR010000144.1, from coordinate 190,308 downwards.
CTGCCTCTAAAAATCGATTAATAAACTAAGATGCCAATCCCTATTAGGAATGAGATAGTGGGAGAGAGACAAACCTTCCAACAGCTCTGACATGTTTATAGGAATATGCCTTCTGTTCAATGCAGGCGAAAGATGCTTGCCTCCGCTGATGGTTTTGAGAAACCCCAAAAACTAAAAAATAACACCTCCTTACCATAACACCAGAAAAATAATTTGTGAGTATATATAGGATTCTATCTTTTCTTTTCTTTTACAAATATTTTATAATCTTGTATTAAATATTTTGACCACTAAACTGACTTCAATCAAAAAAGTTCCAACTACAAAGTTTTAAATCTCCACCTGAGATTGTTTGAAAAATTTAAAAATTTAAATCCCAAAATATGTGAATTTAAAATAAATATTTGAGACACTAAACAACTTCAAATAAAAACTTATCAACCAAAAGTGTAGACCACTACAACTCTAGTATTAACTTTGCGAACATTTAAGATCATTTAGAAATTCAAAATTTTGAATTTCAACATCAATGAACTTGAAACACATATTTGTGACTCCAAATGACTTCAAATAAAAAAATCAATTACAAAGTTGTAGATTGTATAAAAATTACAACAATGGTAAAAAATTACAACAATGGTATAAACTATTCCAACATCCGAGGTTGCTTAAAACTTTTAAAATTCCAAAAAATTGAACTTAATACAATATTGTAGGACTCTATTAAATAAAATTATTCCAACTAAAAAGCTGCCAACCTCTGTAAATGATTTTTCATAGGCAAGAATTTTTGGAAGCCCCTAACCATTTACAGAAGCGGTCACTCGATATGACCACCTCTATTCTAGAGAGGTTGTCTTCAAGAATCGTTTTTATGGTAGCAGTTCCTTGAGACTATGTTGGAGTATAAAGGCTTTGGTGTCATAGGAGAGGCTGGATTAGAAAGGTTGTGAGAGGTGGATCGAATTATGTTAGAATTAACCATGATACAAAGGTGACCTCTTTCTCAGCTCCTATTTAACTTTGTAGAAGGTATATTCATTAGAATTTTTGCAAAATCAACTAGAAACAGTCTGATAATAGATCTGTTGACTTAAGTCTGTGCGAGGGAGGTGGCAGTTTGCTGATGACACACCCTCCGTAACGTGGTTAGAAAAAGCTAAAAATATCTTAAAATGTCATTGGACCATCCTTTTAGGATGAAAATAAAGTATCATAAAAGCGATTTGCTAGCAATTGAAATGTAGAAGCATTTCTACAATGAGATAGCTAACATCTTTTTGCTGAAAAAAAGAATCCCCAATTATACCAGAAATTCAAAATATCCTTGACTTCAAAAACTCATGGAAACATGAAAACCACCAAGTAAATTAGTCCAGACAGCCAACCCAAGAATAGGGAGCGAGGGAAAATTAGCTTCGACGCTGGCTGTGGCAAATGACTTCCTTAGTGGTTTAGCAGCCAATTAAAGAAAGACAAAGTCAAAGTTTTCATAGCGTCAAAGAAATATAATTACTCCAAATGATATATATTTTCTTAAGCGCTGACGGACGCCAAGGAAATTGTGAGACTATATATATTTTCTTGAGGGCTCATGAACCCAAGAAAATATATACCAACCACCAAGGATATATATAGCAATTTTCATGCGCATAGTTGAGAATCAAACTCACAACCTTTTGTATTCACTTTAGTGACTCTTGAAACAAATATTTGAGTATTTAAATATTTAAAATGAAAAATGTTTCAACTGAAAAGTTTTAGTGCTCGTCCAGTACTACAACTTTTGGTACATGACTTACCTCCATCTAATGTCATTTGCAAAATTGACTAATCTCACCAATTACTACAACTTTGATTCAAGTCTTATCTCCATCTGAAGTCATTTGAGAAATAAAATAAAATCAAAACTTTGGGAATGTAGAACTTTTTTTTGGACTCTAAATGATATAAAATGAAAAAAATCCATCAACTACAAAGTTGTTGTCTCTATGAGGTCTACAAAGTTTCATACAACCACTAAGGTAACGATATATTCATTGTGTTTAATTGTACCCCGCAAGAAAATTAGTAGTCTTCGAGGATATTTTATTTTTTGTAGCCATTAATTAATTGGAAGTGCCTTTTTCCTTGCACTGAGGCCAAAACGGGTGGACTTGCAACCGGTAGTGGACAATATTACTAAAAGAGGGGCACGATGAATGGGAAGACAAGCTCCTATGGTGGGAGACTTGCTTTTCTTAAATCATATTCAGTGTTATCCCAATTTACCTCCTTTCCGCTATATGAAATCAACAATGATGAAGACCAAGATAGTTATATCACCTGGCCAATCTGCAACCAATGGTTATACCCATGCATGAAAGTATTCATGAGGTATATAAAAGTAAGAAAGTGGTGTTATGATACTGAAATTGGACAAGGAAAAACATACGAAAGCGTTAACTAGGAATTCCTTGAGGAGACTTTGGAAGTTAAGGGCTTTGCTGTCCCATGAAGAGGATGGATTAGAAAAGTTGTCAGAGGTGGATCGATCAGATCAATTTAGGTTAGAATTCACGATGAGAATAATATGTATTTTAGGCCTAGAAATGGGTCGAGACATGGTAATCCTCTAGGGATAAGAAAGTATTGGATATCAGTGGATATGTCTGGATCCGAATGCAAGTAATCGATTTATTTTCTCTAAATTAGAGTTGTATATGGATAGTGTCGGATATTTTATACTCGCCTTATGTACATGTTTTTAAGTATCTAGATTTTGATACGGTATGAATATTGTTTGGTTTTAGAGACACGATTATCCATTTGGTAGTTAGACCTCTTTTGGATGGACGTAGATATAGTAGAAATTATTTCTCTAGCTAGTTTTCACCTCTAAACTGCTTTCTCTGCTCCTGGTTAATTTACGGTAAAAGATATTTTTACTATGCTTATATGCTAGGAATATATGGTAATCGATATGTTGACTAAAGTCTGTGAGGGTGCTATCGTTCAGCTTGCAGTATATTGGTGGTACCCTCTTGTTTCTAGATAGTGACACGAAAAAAGCTAAAAATCTTAAATGGCTATTGCTATGAGCAGCTCTACTAGGATGGAAATTAACTATGATAGACGTGTCGCTGAGTACGAATTGGACTTAAGACTTCTACAGTACTAGTGTTCAAGCACTAATTGTGCTCATTTCCACAATTATGGTTGCAGGACCTCACACTTGTGGTGTCCCCAACAAGGTGATTTGAGCTAGCGATTTCTTCTATCTTTTTGCTCTCACGACCAGTTAGAAGAGAGCATAAGAAAAAACATCTACATAGACTACTTCACGTCATTATCAAAATTGATTACATCCACTGTGAGAGCCCTTATAATGAGCTTGCCTAGCTAGGGTGCATACAAGCACCACTTTACTCTAGGCTAGATATAAAGGCCTAATTAGTGTTAAGTCTAATGAAATGAGGTAATTATGTATTTTTTTAGTGATATATAGGCGCTTAGTTTTTAACAATAAATTGTAGACATTCTAATTCAATGATACATGAGACCGAATGCCTTTGGACAGTGATAGCGCTAACAAGTCAGCAGTCCATGGTCAAACACGCTGAAGACTCATAGACATGGCACAATGATGTGGCAGTCTCTATCCTACTGGATAATGCAATCCACGCAAAAGATAGAAATCAAATAGCATGAAGAAAAGGCCCTCTGATTAAATGGTTAGGCTAGTCTCAATGGTGTTTCATGAGAGTTTCATGCACATTAAATATGCTGATGTGGCACTATATTAATGAAGAGAGAGATGATAAAGTTTCATGGGAGCAGAGAGAGTTTCATTCCCGTGAAACCCTTATGCACTGTTTTCAAAAAATTAATGCATTGGAAACTATGCCATGAAACCCCACTGAAACTAGCCTTAGGCTGGTAAATCCCCATTAAATGACTATTAATAGAGATGGACGTGCTAAAACCTATCTTTATTAACAGAGACCTCGGTCAATGTAAATATATAATACTCTTTCCTATTGTGGGAGACTTACTTATCTTAAATCATGTTTAGTTATCATCCCAGTTTGCCTCATTTCCATTATTAAATTTCCTAAGTGGGCGACTGACATTATCAACTTTTAAATTGCTCATTTCACAATCATATTTAGTTAGTATCCCAATTTACCTCTTTTCTATTATTAAATTTCATGAGTGCGTGACTGACATTATGAATTTTTGAATGGCTCATTTCCTGTTAAACAATAATGAGGACTAGGATAGGTACACATGGCCAATTGGCAACCGATTGCCCATAAAAAAGATTTAGCTCCCTAGGTATACATGATTTTAGAAGTTCACACCTATTAGTGTCCACACGGAATTATTAGTCAGGTACATAAAATTAAAGAAAGTGGTATTGTATTGAAATTGGAGGAAAAAATATATATGATAGGGTTAACTGAGTTCCTTAAAATGATGTTGGAATCTAAGGGCCGCCGACTTGTCGTCAAGTGGAGTGAGCATAGATTAGAAAGATTGTGCGAAGTAGATCACTTTATGTTAGAAATATTAACAATGAAAATATTAGGGCTAACTATTCGAAGAATATGTGTTTTAAGTCTGAAAATAGGCTGAGACACAGTGGTCCCCTTTAAAAAAATATAAGGGCTAACTATTCGTTTGTGCAGGATTGAAAACAGGTCTGCTTTTATTCCTGGGCCGGATCGAGTGAATCCTGGTGGTTCACTCAAACCTGGTCCGTTTTCGTTCTGGAGTCCGTTTTCATTTCGGGTCTAAAAGCGAAAACAAAGGTCTACAATGGCCTGTTTTTATTTTGGATCATTTTAGTTCCGATGCAAAATGAACACGCATTTTAGTATCCATTCGGATTGAAAACGTACCACATCAGTCCACCTGGATTGGTCACCGGAATGGACCAATTTGGCCAAAATGAACGAAGCCAAGTGATTGGTAGCCCGCACAGGATGGTGCAAAGGGCCATCCCGGCTCATTTACGTCACCATGCCGACGTTTGGATGCCCTACTCGTATCATTTCCCCGTATGGCCTCGTTCATTTTCGTCCCGGCTCACGACGTATCCTCGCCTCGAGCTTCGCTCTCTATCGCGGATGGCGCAGTGCAGCAGAAAGGTCCTTGTTTTGTTTTGGTACTTGAGTGACAACCTTAGGTGGACTAATGATGTGATTATGAGAATATACAGGAGATTAGTCCATAGAGTCATGTGACAAAGATGGTGAAGATTAAGATGAGGCTTGACTCGATGGACCAGGTGCATGTGTGAAGGGCAAGTCAAAACTTTGAAGCCATGGACCTAGGAGATGGTGAAGTGTTGATGGTAGATAACTCCTATTTTTAATCATCAATAAATAGCTAAAAAGGGCATAAGTGTAATATCACCATAGACTTAGGGGTTTAACTGATAAATTTTCATGAGTTTTGATGAATATCTATTTATGCAGGGGGTTATCAGAAAAGAGCCAAAGAAGGCCTGTTATGTTTACATAGAGACAAAGACAGAAGGCCCACATGTCATATTTACATAGGGACAAAGTAGGAGGGCCCACCGGTCATAGAGGCTGAGGTGCCGCTCCCTCCTACTAGCCAATAGGAGTCAGTCTCCTAGATTGATGACATGGCACTTCACGCGGATCAATGACGTGGCACTTCATGCGGATCGATGATGTGGCACTACACGCGGATTGATGATGTGGCGATTCCCAGGCCTATATATAGGAGGCACCCCCTAGGCCTGGCCACCATATCTCTTCTACAGAGCAAAAGCTAGGGTTTCAACTCTCCATCCAAGTAGAAGTAGAGGTCCTCTAGATGAATCTCTTCTAGTTCACTAGTTGTAGTTGTCTAGTTCATCTCTAGTTCATTTAGTTCTAGATCTAGTTCATCTAGTTCTAGATCTAGTTCATCGAGTTCTTTGTCTAGTTCATCAAGTTATAAAGGGAGAGAGGAGGAGAGAGCTGAGGAGGAGCCGGATCTGTCGGATCTTCCTCAACATTGTACTTTTGCAGCATCTGGTTCATCATTCAACAATCTCTAGGTTCTTCAATTATTATTTTTAAGTTCAGTTCTTTATTTAATTCTTACTTTATTGTATTTACTAGAACTCCGCTTGTATTTGAGTACTCTAGTTATTCATGATAATTAGAGTATTAAACGATAGCGTAGACGTGGTGTCTAGGCTATAGTTTACCTGAGTTTTCGCCCAATCCCACGGATAGTTGTGGTAGTCCTAGAGGTGATAGCTCTGTCAGGCCTTTGTATTCCACCACGTTCGGGTTGGTGTTTCGTAGAGCTTTTCGCGGCCTTCCCCCGACTACTTTCTTCCCAGTCTCTTTCGAGAGTCGGAAAGGTATTGTTTCTCCATAGTAAGTAAAGTGTAGTAAGCCTGATCTTGATCACCCAATCAACTTAGAAAACTCTAGAAAGGTTCCTATCTACCCACAAAAACATATATATCTTTCTTTTCTTATCTTTGTCTTTGGACGGCCTTGATTCTCTAGTACACTTCACGCATGGAAATCGATACTCTGGAATACTCCCAAGTGAAAGCTACATTAGTATCTGTGCGCTTGCAGATTTTTTCTGTGTGCGTTTAAAATACCCAACAAGCTTTCTGGCGCCGTTGCCGGGAAACGGTAGCTGTGCTAGTTTAGAACTAAGTTCGTCTGTGTATCCTTTCTTCTTTTACCACCTTTCTCACCTCACCACAAACATCAACCACCACCGACCATATGGATTCCACTCCTATTCATAAATTTTCTGCAACAAAGGGTGAGTTCTTAGAGCCACCACAATCATCAAAGTTAATCACATCTTCTAGCTTCGAACTCAAACCTGGCTTTATAGCCATGGTGCAGGCACAATCCTTCTCTAGGCTAAAAGAAAAAAAAATCCTTACACTCACCTTAGGGAATTTGAGCACTTGTGTTCTTGCCTCACCATTGCCGGCATGGCACAAGAGACCCTTAAATGGAAGTTGTTTCCATTTTCCCTTTTTGGGAGAGCGAAGCAATGGTATGTTCATACCATAGGAGGGGTAAATGGAAGTTGGAATGAACTTCGAGTCAAATTTGGTCTCCCTTTCTTCCCACCTAACCTAGTGAATGCCCTTCAAATAGAAATTCTTAAATTTGAACAGAAGGAGGAGACTCTAGGAGCAGCCTGGGCTAGGTTCACAAGTCTTAAAAACACTGGCCCAGACCTCTCTTTGCCTGATCACGTCCTTCTAAGTCATTTCTACCATGGTCTTAGCAAAGAAGTTGCTCTCCACCTTGACACATCTTTTGGAGGCTCATTCACATACATGTCCTTTAGTGAGGGGGAAGCTATCCTAGAGAAAATTCTTGAAAACACCCCCTACATTGACATTTATGATGAATTTCCTGAAGAAAAAACGAAGTCGAGCCAAGCCCTGACCAACAAGAGGAGATACATGCAATCGAAACCGAAATACAATCAAATCCTTCTAATGATTCAGTTGTCAAAGAATCTCCCACTACGGGAACACAAAATATGTTGGAAGACGTTGAACCCCATCCTTCCACAATCCTCTCAGAAATCGAGTTAGATCTTTTTGAAGATTTTGGTAATGCCTCGAACTTTCCAGTTCAAGTAAAGCCTCTAGATCATTCTACATTATTAAAGAATGACAATGTTCCACGCAATCCCTTCTTAATGGAACACATTAAAGGACTCTCGGCCATCATGGGTCGTGACTGGTTGGCAGAAACAGAGTTATCCACAGAGGTAGCCCGAATCAATGCCCCCTCAGATGTTCTAAGTTGCACCCTTATGAAGACAACCATAGAGGCTCAATATAGTCCTATCGTTGGGATGAACATTATTAGAAAGGCTCTGGCCGAAGAACTTTGCCCCAACGAGTCCTTGATCCCATCTCATAAGCTTTTAAGAACTCCATCTGGAGTTATTTTAGAAAATTATGGGGTCAAGAGGTCTATTCACTTGCGCATAAGAGGCTCTGAGTACCGTCTAGACTTTCACATCTATGACATCTCAGACATGTCCCTCTTGATTGGTGTAGCTTTAGGGACACTCTTTCGAGAGCGACCAAAACAAAGTCTTTCGAATTTAAAGTTGGGAAACTCTACTATCGATGTTTCACTGGCATGCTCACATAATGCGATAGTAGAATCCAAGCCCGAAGAAGACCCTATTGAGGAAGTCTTAATGGCATCTCTTGAAGACTTGGCCCAGCCTCGATACTGAACATATATTTCATTGAAGAAAAGGAAGAGCTAGCAGAACCTATTAAGCTAGACCCCTTAGAGGTGCCTCCATGACCCTCAATTGAGCTAAAACCTCTTTCTTTTGGCTTAAAATATGTCTTTTTAAATGACAATCTAGAAACTCCTGTTATCACAAGTGACAAGCTTTCCCAAGAAGAAAACCACAGGCTTGTCACTGTCATAGAAAGACATAGATCAGCCATAGGCTACTCACTCCATGACCTCAAGGGGATCAATCCCGTCCTCTGCACACATCGTATCCCTACGGATCCCGACATCTCACCATCAAGAGAGCATCAACGCAGGCTCAACAATGCTATGCGAGAGGTTGTTATGAAAGTGGTCCTTAAGCTTTTGCACGCTGGGATTATTTTATCTCATGCCGCATAGTGAGTGGGTTAGCCCTGTCCAAGTTGTGCCAAAGAAAGGAGGAATGACTGTTGTTAAGAATGAGAAGAATGAACTCATTCCTCAATGCATTGTCACTTGGTGGCGAATGTGCATAGACTATCGAAAACTTAACAAGGCTACAAAGAAATATCACTTCCCATTACCCTTCATCGATGAGATGTTGGAACAGCTTGCAAAGCACTCTGTCTTTTGTTTTCTTGATGGGTATTTTGGATATCACCAAATCCCAATCCACCCTGATGACCAAAGTAAGACTACTTTCACATGCCCGTATGGAACTTACGCATACCGACGAATGTCGTTTGGATTATATAATCCAGCTTCTTTCCAATGGTGCATGATGTCTATCTTATCTGACATGATCGAGAAAATCATAAAGGTGTGTATAGCACAACTTTTGATGATTGTTTAGAGAATCTAGACAAAGTCTTACAAAGATGCAAAGAAAAGCACTTAGTTCTGAACTGCGGAAAATGCCATTTTATGGTTCAGGAAGGAATAGTGCTAGGACATAAGATGTCCGAATGTGGGATAGAAGTGGACAGAGCAAAGATCGAAGTTATTGAACAACTTCCACCTCCTACAAATGTAAAAGGAATCCAAAACTTTCTAGGCCATGCAGGGTTCTATAGGCATTTTATCAAAAACTTTTCTCGAATCGCTAGACCCCTCACTAGACTTTTAGCTAAGGATGCACCTTTTATCTTTGACAATGAGTGCTATGAATCTTTCCAAACCCTCAAACAAGCACTCATTTCAGCTGATTGGACGCTACCTTTCGAGATGATGCTAGCGACTTTGCTTTTTGGGGCGTTCTCGGTCAAACAAAGGATAAAAAGCACGTGAGGGTTCGTCATTGATTATTAGGGCACGTATACAACAGACGCCGGAGTGCCGTGGATGCAAATTTGTAAAAAAACCACCTTCTCTGACGACATTAAATGAAGCAAGAGAGGGAAGCCGTCCTCTCATGAGGCGACAGCAACGGCGCGTGGTCCGATGCTAACACCACTGCAGAAACCCCGTTGTACGGGACGTCTTCTCCAGGGAACGCGCGAGGGGATCTAGCTGTGGCCAAACTTGGCGCTGCATGCAACCATGTGCGACTTCTCCACCGCTCCTTTCCTCCCCAAATCTGCAGCAAAAATGGGTGACTTCAAGATCTCTCCTGTCAAGATCTGCATGTTATTCTGACGAGATTTTTTTTACAACAATTCTGACGAGATATGAATTGTCATTCCCATTGTTAGACAGTAGATATACGGCCCATGGGCCTGCCCCTAGTGGCTCCCCTTGTGGCCTATATGTATACACTGACTATGTCTATTGATGGTTAATCCAAGTATTATACAACCCTAATACTCTCTCATGGTATCACGGATCGGTTCTCGATCTCGCTTCCGCTAGGAGCCGCCGCCGCAGCGCCTCTCGCCGGTGCACATCGCGCCGCCGCTGAGATTCCCTCGCCGGCTCCCCCTCTCCCTACCCTACCCCTCCCATGGCCGACGACGACGCGCTGACGGAGGAAGAGCGCGCGGCGCGCGCCGCCGCCGCCGCCGCCAAGGCTGCGGCCGATCGCGAGGCGGCCCTCGACGCGCTCGAAGCCAAGCACGCCGCGGTCCACGCCCGTGCCCTCGCCGTCGTCAACATCAAGGTGCTGATTCCCATCACCCTCGATCGCGTCACCAACAACTACGATCGGTGGCGCAAGGTCTTCCTCGTCGTCCTCGGCAAGTACGCGCTGACGGATCACGTCCTCTCCGATGAGGTCCACCCCACGCGATCCGCATGGGCACAGATGGACTGCACCGTGCTGTCGTGGATCTACGTCACCATCAACGCCGATCTACAGCAGCAGGTCATGCTCAAGGAGCCCTCCGCTCGCGTCGCCTGGAAAGCCCTCGACGATGAGTTCCTAGGGCGGCGTGAATCACGCGCCCTCCTCCTCCTCCCGCCGAGTTCCGCAACTTCAAGCGGCGCCCTCAACATCACCGACTACGCCGTCGGTTGGAGACGATGGCGAGCGCCCTCGCGAGTTCGGCGATCCCGTCGGCGATCGGACGCCGGTGATGACGCCGATCCGCGGCCTCAATGGCACCTTCCGCCATATGATGTCGCATCCGAAGCTCCGCGCCCCTTCCCCACCTTCAACGAGGCGCGGAACCTTCTCCTTCTCGAGGAGGTTGACCTCAAGGACGCGGCTGCCGACGATCCGCCTCCTCCTGCCGCCCTCTACACCTCCGGCGGCGGCGCCCCGCAGCAGCCCTCCGGTGGGCACCGGGGGCGGCGGCCGGGCGCGCCCCTTCCGGCGGCGGCAACGACGGCAACGCAATAACAACCGCCGTCGTGGCAAGAACAAGAACGGCAACGGCGGTGGCGGCAACGGCGGGCTCGGGCGGCCCTAGCGCGGTGCGGGCGGCGCGCGGTGCGGGCGGTTCCGCCCGGCGGCCCTCGGCCGGACCTCCACCACCGCCGAACCCCATCCCCAACCCGTGGGGTGGCACGGTTCGGTCCGGGCCGTACCCCTACGGCCCCGGCGGCGCCATCTATCGTCCGCAACGCCGCCGGCCGCCTTCCACGCGCGGCGCGGCCCGTCTACGCGCCGCGGCCGATGCCGCAGCGGGGCGCGCCGAGCGTCCCACCCGGCTTCGGCTATGGGAGTGTGCCTTCTTCACCCATGGCGCAGCGCCAGCGCGCGGCGCCGTGGACCCCCATGGCCAGCGGATCGTGGAATCAAGGCTCCCTCATCGACAACTTCAGCACCATGTCACTGAACGTGCCCCCTCCTTCAAACGAGTGGTACATCGACTCGGGCGCCGGTTCACACATGGCGAACAACGCTGGTATACTCACCTCCTCCTATCCCTCATCCTCTTATCCTTCATCAATTATTGTCGGTAACGGTGCGTCCCTCCCCGTTACTTCTGTCGGGTCCTCCTCTTTTGTCACACCGCGTCGGTCACTAGTTCTTTCTAATGTTCTTGTAGCTCCTGGCATTATTAAGAATCTAATTTCCGTTCGCCGTTTTACCATTGATAACAATTGTTCAATTGAGTTTGATCCGTTCGGTCTTTCTGTGAAGGATCTTCAAACACGGAGCGTGATCGCCAGATGTAACAGTTCGGGTGACCTCTACCCATTCTTTGTTGCACCTGCCACCAGCACCACTGCCCTCGCCGCCTCTACATCCACGTCCACCCTATGGCATCGCCGTCTAGGTCACCTAGGGTCTGATGCTTTGTCCAAGCTTATTAGTTCCAATGTCATCTCATGTAATAAGTGCACGACTGAACCTTTATGTCATGCTTGTCAATTAGGTCGTCATGTACGGCTTCCTTTTTAGCTTGTCATCCAAATCGTGCGTCCAAACCTTTTGATCTTATTCATTGTGATCTTTGGACATCTCCCGTTTTGAGTGCTTCGGGTTATAAATACTATCTTGTTATTTTAGATGATTGCACTCACTATGCTTGGACATTTCCTTTACGCCTCAAATCCGACACATTTGAGCCGCTGTCCCGATTTTTTGCCTTTGCACGCACTCGCTTGGCGCCTCCATCAAGGCTGTCCAAAGGTGCGACAACGGCCGCGAGTTTGACAACTCCTCGGCCCGCACGTTCCTCCTCACCCATGGCGCCACTCTCCGCATGTCGTGCCCCTACACATCCCAGCAAAACGGTCGTGCCGAGCGCGTTCTTCGAACGATCAATAATATTATTCGTTCTCTTCTTTTTCAGGCTAGCTTACCTCCCGTTTACTGGGCTGACGCTCTCCATACTTCCACATATCTTCTCAACCGTCACCCCACAAAAACCTTAGCTGGCCGCACACCTTACCTCGCGCTCTATGGCACTTCCCCGTCCTACGATCATCTCCGTGTGTTTGGGTGTGCTTGTTATCCTAACTTGTCTTCCATTGCTGAAAACAAGTTCTCACCTCGCTCCACTCTTTGTGTCTTTCTCGGGTATTCCGAGGATCATAAAGGTTATAGATGTCTTGATCTTCACTCAAATAGGATCATTGTGTCTAGACATGTCATCTTCGATGAGTCCTCCTTTCCATTCGCCAACATGTCTACATCTCCACTTGATCCTAACACCCTAACCTTTTTGAGCGATGAGGATACTGTCACTTTGCCCATCGGGCCTAGTGTCGCTGCTGTAGGTACCCCGACTGTCGCAGATGATGCTCCCGGCGCTGCTGCCCCTGCGGACACACCGTCCCAGGCTGCTGCCAGTAGCGCCCCGGGCACTCCCGGCGCCTCCGCCGGCGACCACGGCGGCACTCCCGGCGCTTCCGCCGGCGCCCACGCCACCCCGCCTAGCCCCCGGTGCTGCTGCCCCGGGGATCCGCCGCCCCTGTTGCTTGCCGCGCAGCGCCGGCGCTCCGTCCGGTACCGCTGCCCCCGCACCGCAGGTTGCCGCCCGGTGGTACCCGGCGCACCGCTTCCACGCGCCACTCGCCATCACACCGGTGGCCAACGAGCACGCATGCGCACTCGAGGAAGTCCGGTTTCGTGCAACCGGTTGATCGCCTCAACCTCGCTTGCCGCTGCTGCTCGTCTCCCGTACCGCAGTCCGTTCGGTCCGCACTTGTTGATCCGAACCGGCGTGCAGCCATGCAGTCCCGAGTTCGACGCTCTCAAGGCCAATGACACCTGGTCTTTAGTGCCTCGGCCTCCTGGCGTCAACATTGTCACTGGCAAGTGGGTTTTTCGGCACAAGTTCAAGGCGAGATGGCACACTCGATCACTATAAGGCTCGATGGGTTTTGCGCGGTTTTACTCGGCCCCGGCATTGATTATGATGAGACATTCAGCCCCGTTGTGAAGCCCGCTACGGTCCGTGTGGTTCTCGCCTGGCTCTCTCTCGCTCATGGCCTATGCACCACTCGATGTGAAGAATGCCTTCCTCCATGGTCACCTTACGGAGACGTGTACGCTCTCGGCCTTCGGGGTTTGTTGATTCGTCACGGCCGCACCATGTCCGTCGTCTCAACCGGTCACTCTATGGGCTGAAGCAAGCTCCTCGTGCTTGGCGCACTCGGTTTGCCACTTTTCTCACTTCGATTGGATTTGTTGAGTCGAAGTCGGATGCCTCTTTATTCACATATTATCGAGGCGGAAGTGGCTTATCTCCCGCTGTATGTTGATGACATTGTGCTCACGGCTTCGTCGTCGGTTTTCTTCGGGATTATTTCAGCTCTTCGCCAGAATTCTCTATGACTGATATGGGTCCACCGCATCACTTCTTGGGCATCTCGGTGGAGCGCCGAGGTGATTGCCTGTTCCTCTCCCAAATGCGTCGCATCTTTTGGATATTCGGGACGGGCGGGCATGCGTGATCGCAAGCCTTGCACCACTCCCGTGGAGACTCACCATAAATTGTCGGGCCGATGGAACACCCGTGACAGATGCTACGTACTACCGCAGATTGCCGGAGCCTTGCGGTACCTCACCTTTACTCGTCCGCATATTGCCTTTGCGGTGCGGCAGGTGTGCTTGTTCATGCATGACCCCGAGAACCACATCTTGCCGCTATGAAGCGCATTCTCGATACTTGCGGGGAAGTCGGATCTTGGCCTCCACCTCTCTCGCAAAGGCACCGACACTCTTACGATACTCGATGCCGATCGGGCGGATGTCCGACACTCGCCGCCGACTTCCGGGTTTGCTGTATTCCTTGGCGACAATCTCATTTCATGGTCTCGCAAGCGTCGTGCAACAAAGTGTCCCGTTCGAGTGCGGAGGCCGAGTACCGTGGTGTGGCAAATGGTGTCGCCGAGGCTTGTTGGCTGCGTCGCTTACTTGGTGAGCTTCGCTGTCCTCTCCGCAGCCACCATCGTCTATTGTGACAACGTCGTCTTGTTTATCTCTCCACCAATCCAAATCCCGACCACGTACCAAACATGTTGAGATTGATCTTCACTTTGTTCGTGAGCGAGTTGCCCTTGGAGAAGTTCGTGTGCTGCATGTCCCTACCTCTTCGCGGTATGCCGACATCTTCACCAAGGGACTTCCGACGTCGTGTTTACAGAGTTTAGGTCCAGCCTTAATGTTCGCGGTGCTCCCAGTTCCGACTGTGGGGGTGTGTTAGACAGTAGATATACGGCCCATGGGCCTGCCCCTAGTGGCTCCCCTTGTGGCCTATATGTATACACTGACTATGTCTATTGATGGTTAATCCAAGTATTATACAACCCTAGCTTTTGGGTTGAATTGGTCGGTGCATGCAACTTAATATGGTATCAAAGCCAGAGGTCTCGAGTTCGAATCCTGGGTAGCGCAATTAAAATAAATAATTGCTACTCGCTCCTATTCCACGTCTGAGGCTCGACCGTCGCTGAGATCTCTCGCCGGAGCCTCGACGTGAGGGGGAGTGTTGGAATATAAGTGAATTGCCCACCTCTCCCCATCAGCTTAAGCTTTTGGGTTGAATTGGTCGGTGCATGCAACTTAATACCCATATCACCTCTTGCCGTTTTCCTATAGAAAAATAAAAAAAATACACCTAGAATAAAATTATGCGTACTCCCTCCATCCCAGAATTATTGTTGTTCTGGGAACGGACGTAGATACCAAGGAGACGGGCAGAAGAGGGGCAGGACACCGGCAAAAGACACGAATACCCCTACTTTCTCTTCTTCGCCGTTCAGATCCAGATTAGCGAGCATCGCCTCCGCCCTACCGCGCCCGAGCGCCACCGCGTCCTGGCCGATCCATGGATCCGCCTCCACCTCATCTGATCCATGGATGTGCGCATGCGCGGCCCGGTGCTGCTCCTCCGTGCGCGGCCGCCGGCACTCCTCTGCGCGGGCGCCGCCCCACCCCGCCCTGCTCCTGGCCGCGCGCGCCGCCCGCGCCCGAGCATCGCCTCCGCCCAACCGCGCCCGAGCGCCACCGCGTCCTGGCCGAGTGCCACCTTGCTCCAGGTCGTGGCTATCCGGCTCTGCCGCATCTGCTTCGATGCCGACGAAGGAGAAGAGGAGCAGAGGTAGGGTGCTGGAGAAGAGGAGATGAGGAGGGCGAGAGCTGGCCTACTACGGTACTACCGGCGGAGAAGGGGAAGTGGCGTTGGTTGAGAAGGGGATCCGACGAGTGGTGGAGAAAGGACGAAGATGATGCCGAGAATAGGAGGGGATGCAGGCATGCAGAGGCGTGAGTGCGGTTGTCAGATGGGCCAGATGCCTAAAACGACATTCTTTGCGGGACAACAGGTGAGAGCTAGAACGACAATAATTCTAGGACGGAGGGAGTACCCTATATACAGCCAAACAATCCATCTCTTGATGCTATATTTGATTTATGGTGAAGACGAAGACGTCTATGTTATATTGAATTTATAAAATATATTAGATTACATTATATATCATGATATATGGCATACTTTGAAGGATTTGTTTTGTATCAATTAGCCACATAGTGGTATGTAGGAATCATATTTACATTTGATCATGGCTACATGCAAAGCATTAAATGATCTGTAGACAGCTGTCTTTGGGTTGTACGACAGCTGTCTTTAGATTGCATGGGTTGTACAAGCTGTCTATTCAGCCGTCTATGTTGTAAATTTCAAAAATATATAGACAGCAGCTGTCTTATGTGCCCCTGTTCGATGGCCGGAGCCGGAGCACGTACACGTGGGGTCACAATGATTTGCTTGCTGCGAGTTCACATCATCCGGCACAAGGGACCAGCCGTGTTGCACGCCTGCACCGCTAGGTCCTGCATGGCTGCCAGGTACGGATCACGGGGGCGGCGTCTCCACCGGCCTGGATAGTCTTCGTCCGCGTTCTGGACGTCCATCGTCGTCACAGGCTTTGCTTCGGCCTCGCCACGCTGCGACTGCTGCAGCATGTCGTCGGATATGAGGTGCGGCTAGGAAGCCGTGCTCTTGTGCGATCTCGAGTCAGAACCAGCGCCGCGCAGACGGCCGGCTCAGGCGTGCGTTGATGGAGGCTCAGCGAGGCCGACGAGGTTTGTGTGGATGGGAGCAACGACGCGCAAAAGGAGCCGTGAAGGGCCGGCGCGGACGACCGGGAACGACACGCCCAGGGGTGGGGAGCCGCAACAAGGGGAGCTCGTGCCGCCGGCTCTCCTACTCTCTACGCCGCGGCGCCAGCGGCCCAGTCCACGTCCTGAGATGGAATAGATAGAGTTGACACATGGGATCCACATATCAGCAAGCCTGTTAGCCATTGTCCAGACCCGTTTGGACTTTTTTTTGACACCCAAACCAAGTTTAGGGACCCAAATGACTATTTTGAGAGTTTAGGGATCGGGATGACACAACGACGCAAGTTTAAGGACCACTAGCGCACTTTATACTCTGTAATAAAGAACAATATTGCTATCCAATCTTATTGCGTAGGGTTTATATTCGAATTCAAATATCATTTTAATATTTGAATCCACATTCTATTCGCTTGAACTTTCATGGTGCAGTGTTTTTCTCTCACGGCAAAACAACATCATCTGACCATCAACCAAACAGGGCGCTAGTTAGACAAATATTTTAAGTTCAAATTCACAAACGAACAAATTAAGTACTCACCATAACCATGAATCCATACATTTAGAGTTAGTAATATTACCATAATACAACCATGTCATCCATAATACAACCATAATAGAGTCAAATGCACCATGTTTTGTGGTATAGGTAATTGATCTTGAAGACATACTGGCATTTGTAGCTTGTAGGATAAAAGAAGTGACAATGGATGCTGCTGGACGAAGGTTTGGAGGAGAGAAATTTTACCTAAAATATTATTAGGTATAGATAGATAAATTTTATCTAGTGGGCAATATGCTATCTAAAAAAATATGCACGGTTAAGAGTATAGGTCCAGTTTTACACAATCTTTTGTCCATTCATGTCTCGTTCAAAATTCATGCAAGTTTTTGTTTTTTTAAAAAAGAAGTATGTACGGTAGTAAGCAGCCCACTCAAGTACTCTATTACTCCTACTTTATTATCTATTGCTTGCTAGCGGACTCCGTCCAGCCGCCTATAAATGCAACATAAGCACAGCCATGAGAAATCACAACTCAAGACTCGTCCACAAACTTTACCATAGCCTATGGCTCCTCCAGAAACTCTGAGTTCTTCAGTGCTCGTGGTCACTGTCCTGTCCTTCATCTTTAGCTTCCTACTAGTTCCTGCCTTACCACTTGATAGAACACACACCAATAATGATCTCCAAACCCTCCTTTGTCTTAGGTCCAATCTTTCTGATCCTGCCGGGCTTCTAGCCTCATGGAAGAACGATTCTGTCAAATTTTGCACTTGGGCTGGTGTAAGCTGTGGGAAGAGGCACAAATCTCATGTTGTCGCACTGAACCTCGACTCGTTCAAGCTCAGTAGCCAAATACCTGCCTGTATTGCCAATCTCACTTTCCTTGAAAGAATCCACTTCCCAAATAACCACCTTATTGGTCCAATTCCTCATGAGCTTGGCCAACTACAACGGCTGCAGTACCTTAACTTCAGTTCGAACCATCTCAACGGTGTGATACCAGAAACACTGTCTTCATGTTCTCGTCTTCGGATTGTTGATCTTGGGGGAAATTCTCTCCAAGGCGAGATCTATCCGAACATAAGCCAAATCTTAAACCTTGAGAAGCTCATCTTGCAGCAGAACAGCCTCAGTGGAGTTATCCCTGAAGGGCTGGGAATGCTCCACAATCTCTCAGTTTTGCATCTGGCTGGGAATAATCTGACTGGAAACATCCCTCTTTCACTTGGATGCAAATCTCCTCTTACATATCTTGTTCTTGCAAATAATAGCTTGACTGGACCAATCCCATCTTGCATAGCTAATAGTTCATCGCTTCAACAGCTGGACTTAACACAAAATCATATCAGTGGAGAGATACCACACACTCTGCTAAATAGCAGATCGCTTAGAACAATAGGCCTTGGGTTGAACAGCTTAGTGGGATCAATACCTGCTGTCTCGCACAATGAGTCTCTACTGGAGATTCTCATTTTCACATGCAATGGTCTTTCAGGTGCCATACCCTCTTCACTAGGGAACCTATCTTCCCTTGTTAGGCTCTTGCTTGCATACAACAATCTTGAAGGTAGCATCCCCGCGAGCATAGGTAAAATACCAAACTTGAAAGCATTGGACCTGACTTACAACTTCTTGTCAGGAACTGTCCCAGCCTCCATTTACAACATGTCAGCTCTGACATACCTTGGCATTGGCATAAACACCTTGGTGGGGGAGATTCCACATGACATTGGGCACACCCTCCCAAGCATAAAGAAATTGATCTTTGAAGGGAACCAATTCCATGGTAAAATCCCTGCTTCGCTAGCGAATGCAACCAACCTTACGGTGATTGATCTTCAATACAATTCATTCTATGGAACTGTTCCTTTCTTGGGTTCGCTTCCCAACTTGGTGGAGCTAAGTCTAGGCACGAACCAGCTTGAAGCTGGAGATTGGTCTTTCCTATCCTCACTAGCCAATTGCACACGGCTGGTCACGTTAGATTTATCAGAAAACAAAATCCAAGGGACACTGCCAAATTCCATTGGCACCCTTCCAAAAAGCTTGCAATATCTGCTGTTGGCGGCAAATGATATTTCTGGGACAATACCCCCAGAGATAGGGTACCTCACAAACCTTGTTGTTCTTTACATGGGCAGCAATCGGTTCACCGGAAGCATCCCAGATGCAGTCGGAAATCTTTCGAGCTTATTTCGACTAAGCTTATCACAGAACAATCTGTCTGGAAGAATTCCACTCTCAGTCAGTAACCTGAGTCAACTGAATGAGCTCTATCTACAGGACAATGATTTCAGTGGTCCGATCCCAGGTGCTTTTGGCGACTGCAAAAATTTGAGGACGTTGAACATCTCTTGCAACAACCTTGATGGTGGCATACCAAAGCAGTTGTTGACTCTTTCATCCCTTTCTGATGCCTTGGATTTGTCCCACAACCAACTCTCCGGACAGATACCGCCTGAGATTGGTGACTTGATCAATCTCAGTCTGCTCAATGTTTCCAATAACCAGTTGTCTGGACAGCTTCCCTCCACTCTAGGACAGTGTGTCCACCTGGAGTCCCTCCACATGGAAGGGAACCTTCTTGAAGGAAAAATCCCAAATTCATTCGCCGAATTGAGAGGCATCATCGAGCTAGACCTGTCCAGAAATAACCTTTCTGGAGCAATACCCGAACTGTTTGAGTTCTTCGGCTCCTTGATCCTCCTCAATTTGTCGTTCAACAGCTTCCAAGGTCCAGTACCCACTGGTGGGATCTTTCGCAATAAAAGTGAGGTATACATTCAGGGGAACAAGAACTTATGTGGCAGCACCCCATTGCTAGCATTGCCACTTTGTGAAGCAAAGGTCTCTAGAAAAAACCATGGTTTTAAAATTCTGAAGGCGCTAGGTTTTAGTGCTCTTTCTTTGCTCTTGCTAGCATGCACAGTGGCCATCTTTTTGAAAAACAGGAAGAAAGTGAGACAAGCAGCTAATTCATCCTGCAGGGAACTGAAAAGGTTTTCGTATGCTGATTTAGCCAAAGCAACGAACAATTTCTCCTCAAACAACTTGATTGGTTCAGGAAATTCTGGATCAGTTTACAAAGGTAGATTTGAGTTTGAAGAACACACAGTTGCTATCAAGGTTTTTAAAGTTGATCAACTTGGCATGCCAAAGAGCTTCCTTGCTGAGTGTGAGGCACTGAGGAACACTCGTCATCGTAATCTTGTAAGGGTGATTACTGCATGCTCAACATTTGATCCTTCAGGACATCAGTTTAAAGCTCTTATCCTTGAATATATGCCTAATGGTAGCCTAGAGAGCTGGCTCTATCCTAATCGGAACAAGTACGGATTGGAAAGATCATTGAGTTTTGGCTCCAGAATAACAATAGCGATGGACATAGCTTCTTCTTTGGATTATCTGCACAACCATTGCATGCCTCCTGTAGTCCATTGTGATCTGAAGCCCAGCAATGTCCTTCTTGATGATGACATGGGTGCACATATTGCTGACTTCGGGTTAGCTAAATTTCTTCAAAGTTCCAGTCATTTATCTACAAGTTTACTGGGACCAAGAGGATCAACTGGGTACATTGCACCAGGTGAAAACCTTTTCCCTCAAAACTGGACATTTTAAATTTTTACGCTTCCACTATTTTTCATGTTCTTCTATGATTTCTTCCAATATTAAGAGATAAAATTATTTCATCACTTATATACATATTACAGAGTATGGCTTTGGGAGCAAACTCTCACCAGAAGGCGATGTCTATAGCTATGGAATTATCATCTTAGAATTGCTCACTGGAAAGCGTCCAACAGATGAGATGTTTACTGATGGTGTGAACCTTCACAGATTTGTGGAAAATGTGTTTCCTCAAAAGATTGGTGATGTTCTAGATCCTGCTATCATTCCATGTTTTGGAGAGGCTAATGTGGACAACGATTTGGACCACGGAAATAATGCAACAGCAGCCGTGGAAAGCCACTGCATCATGCCTCTTGTTAAACTTGGTCTCTCATGCTCCATGGAGACCCCGAAAGATCGACCAACAATGCAGGATGTCTACGCTGAAGTCACCACAGTCAAAGAAGCATTTACAGTGCTACATGGTTGAGTAAAAGGACTGCTAGCTGTTTCTGTTGCTCACATACTAGTGAACCATGATGGCCTCGGCTTAATTTCTTTTCAATGGGCTTTTACTTTAAGAGTAAAAAATCATTTTCCTGTGGGTCTCCTCCCATTTCCGCTAATATTTTGCGTTTGTTATGTATCAAGAACTACTAAGCATGTCATGAAATAAAGTTCTAATTGATGCAGGTTCCATGTTTTGATTTGTATTATGTACTTTGATACCCTATTGAGCATAACAATATACATATTAGTCAGAATCTAGGCTCAAGATTGATTGTCATTAGGCTGTCAGGTTTTTCTCTTTCTTTTTGGTTCATTAGGCTATGTATTTTTGTAGAGGCCAGAATGTGTTCTAGATTATTGTATCAACTCAATGTAATGATCTTATGCTAACAAAATCCTTCCTTTTTTTGGAAAAAAATATCTGACCTGTGGCAACAAATTATTTATTTGAGAGGTTAGTATATACTATATAGTATGCTTCTCTAATATAATAATGTTTCAAATAAAATATAAATGTTTCCTTGGTAAAAAAATGGGATGAGAATTGGGAGCTCTTTTTTGTACTAATGGGCGTGAACATTATTTATATAAAAATCTTGATCGTTTATACACCTTCCCAAAAAAATCTTGGGGTAGTCATTTCAAGTGAAGCAACAGTGAGGGTCTATCTTTGACCAGTGATGGATCCAGGAAAAAAAATACTTGGGGGTTGAGGGGGTGGCTGAAAATACAATAGTACTAGACCAATGTAAGATCATTACGCGTTCTAGACCAACACAATGGTTTGGTTTTTTACTTCTTTTTTATTCCCTTTTTTTGACGAATCAAACCTAACATCAGTGCTATTATACTTAGGATGAAGTGTTCTGCCAACAGTTAATCTCTCTACTGAAAATAAATTTCAATTAGCTATAAGTTGTTCTTGATTCTTTTGATGATAGTTTTGTGTTGTATAATCATCTTAAGTTTTAAAACTTCTTGTACAAAAGGGTCCATTTATCATCATATATCTAAGAAATAAAATAACAAAAGTTCAACATTTGCGGAGCACTGTCAAATTTTTCCATTTTGGATAACTATTTGACACAAGCTTACATACATATTAATGTAAGATACTTACAAGGCAGAACTCAAGAGATGGCAATGCAATTGCTACAGACTACACCTCCTTGTGTGTGAATCACATACTAGTAACCTTATTCTGCACGACACAGAGGATTGTGGGCTACTGTTAGAAACAGAATTCTGAAAAGTATCAACTGAGAGTGGAAAAATTACAAAATAATATGTATATAGCGTATCAGTGTCCAACTTGTTTAACTAGCAAATGAGCATTCCCACTTTGGTACATTGTCAAGCAATGTCTAGTGCCTACATTGTGCAAATTAGTTGAAATATAAATCTGAGACTCTAGTGAGTAAGAACAGGAAAATTACAGGGCAGGCATACAGAGTTCACGAATCAAGACCGTTGGGCACTTCGGCATGACGGCATCAGGTTTTGTTGCTGGCCTGCCGCTTGCCGCACAGGCGCACCGCAGTCCGCCAGTCCAGCTGCTGTAGTGCCATCCTCTTCCGCCGTCCACTCGACCATCCGCCGCGCAGCCGCAGAGCGCTGGCACCCCCTGGCTGGAATAGGTACTGGATGGATGGATTCGCCTTAATCCGTGCTTGCCTCGCCGATACAGTCGCAGCTCACCGCAATCGCTAGGCTTGAGCAGGTTGGCAGCCGCCGCAGGCCGCCGGTGCGCTTGCCGGCTTTGCGTGCGTTCTTGCGGAAGGGAAGGAAAAAGTCTACTTTTACTCCCTCAAGTATCACAAAAGTCTAACATTGCTCCCTCAACCGCAAAACCGTACATCTATCCTCCCTCAACTATCAAACGGTTTATTTTACCTCCCTAAGTTGTTTTGCTAGTGCTTTCGCTGACATGGCAACACGGACCCCACATGTGAGCAGAGAGAGAGCACTGGTCGACATGGCTGCCCTTCCTCACCCGAGCTCCTTCTCCGCATCTCCCAGTCGCGCTCGCGTCGCTAGCAGCGCGCGTACACGCAGCGCACAGCGCGTCCGCCATGGCCGCCGCGGAGCTCCCTCGCGGCCCCTTGTAGCTCCACCACCTTGACGGCCCTGGCTCCTCCACCCTCCCTTGCACCACCACTAGCTCGCAGCTGCCTCCCGCGTTCCCTGCAGTGGCCCCGTTCAACGCCACGGACCACCGCCGGCGAGCGGTGCAGCCTGGAGCCAACTGCGTGCGCGGCCACGCCGCCATGGCTCGCCTCAGGCCGAGCCGAGTAGCCCAGCGGGTGCGCACGAACCTAGGCATGCTTCCTCGGTAGTCGCCGTCGCCAGATACCTGCCGTCGTGACCGAAATCGGCGCTCCCGGCAGCCTCCTCTGCTCCCAATCCCGTCAGGGATCTCGCGCAGATTCGAAGGGAGGGAACGGCCTTGCTGCAAACTCGTGACTCATATAAATAGTGCTGAGATTGGCCGGATCGCTGCCATGAACGGCGGCACGTCGTCGTCGGGGCCCAGCTCTACAGCGAGCTTCCACTCAGACGCAGCTCGCCTCTCAGTCCGCCAGCGGCAGGGCCACGCATGACGCATCCCGTGCACATTCGTACGCCACCTGTTCGTTGAGGTAGACGACGAGGATCCACACCACACCATATCCATCCATGATCCATCCATGTCGTGATCCATGGAAGCCAGCAGGCATTGCGGACAAGGAGCAGCAGCCGGCGGTCACCAGCGCCGCTAGCAGCCAAGAGGTGAGGCTGCACATATGCGACACCGTCCCTGCTGGCCTGCTGCCAAGACCATCGTCACCATAGACGACGACGGGGATGGCGCGGGAACCGGCGGCGGCGAGGACACTGACGGCGAGGCGCTAACCAATGCCGCGGTGCTAGAGATCGGCGCTGGCGAAGCAGGCGTCCCTGGGGGCGTCGAGGAGGAAGACGGTCCGGCCACGGCTCCGACGGTCGCGAGCTGCGCGCGGGCATGAGCGTGAGCTCCGCCGTGAGCGAGCGGCGCGCGGGCTCTGCCGGCAACGGCTCCGCCCCGTCCGGTGAGCACTCCACCACCACCGCGCTGGTCCTCGCGGTTTCCTTCGCTTACGCGGTCGTTCTCGTGGTTTTGTCTAACCAGATGCGCTGTCTCCTCCTCCTGTGTGAGGCCCATGTTGCCAGATCACCCAAAACCACTAAAGGAGGTAAATTAAACGGTTTATAGAGTTGAGGGATGATATATATCCGGTTTTATAGATGAGGGAGTGAAATCAGACTTTTTTAATAGTTGAGGGATGGAAAGTAGACTTTTTCCGGAAGGGAACGGCCGAATCGGGGAGGGCCGCAAGGTGGACTGGGATGTGGGCCGGCAGCATGGGCCTTATTGGGCCGAAATAGACTGTAAGCACCTAAACGGCTTCTCGAGTGAACTGATCCACCAACCATCACGAAATTCGTAATTTGGGCCAGACTCAGGGTCCGAAGCAAGATCGAGCCCACGGTGGCCTAATAAGTTCCTAGAAAAGACAAATCACATCGTACAGGCCAACGTGTGACACATTGCTCGTCCGGGAAATATTCAAGTGAACGTAATGCTAATGGATATGAATATGCTCCAAAAATTTAAGAGTGTGTTTGGCACCGTAAATCATTTCTCGCTCGCTACCAAACGGGTCAGACAAAACCGTTCCACTTAAAAATTACTAAACTTGTTTCTCGTTGTTTATGTCTAGCAATGATAAACAATACCCGGTTGGTTTTCGCACATTCTGTTTGTTGCTCCCCTAATTACTAGCAATATAACTTTTACTTAACTTTTTTAAGTGGGACAAGTTAAAATAGGGTATCTAAGTTGTTATCTATCAAAAAAAAACTTTGATTTTTTAAGAATACTTTCATTTATATGATTTTTTAATGAAATTAGTTTTATGAATTAAAATCTGGTTACCAGTCAAACGTTCTCACAAAATAATTATTTTTATTATCTTAAACGATTCTTAATCGAATATGAATCTGAGACATTTCTACGAGAATCTAGATCTCCACCAAACACTCACCAGTTACTTTTAAAAATTCTTTGTTTGACACTTAGAGTGTGCAATAGTAACTTTTATCCACAGTCGCAATGCGATGCTGGTATCCTCTATTTATTACTCCCTCTTTTCCATTTTTATATCACATTAACTTTTTTCTATGTTAAACGTTACTATCCTTGATCATCTTTCTTTTTTTAAAAAATTCTTATAGTTTCATAATATATGAATTGTATGTTATGAAAGTATTTCTTATAATGAACCCAAAAACATGAATCTATGTGATGAACCTATATAATTTATTTTCTGATTGATTGTAAAAAATGCAAATGTTTGATTTAGGGCAAATATACGTAAACAAAAATCGAGGGAGTACTCCCTACGTTTGAAAATTGTAGTTGATTTGACTTTCATGATACATAGCTTTTTCAATGTATTTATACATAATGTAATCCGGTAACAAAATCTATGCCTTGAAAAGCTAGGGAGTACGTATTAGTTTAGAGAGGAAGAGATTAAGCGCATATTGATTGAAACACACCAACAAACATTTTGAACACATTGATTTCAAAGAAGAAAAGTAGAGGGGAGTATCCACCGAAGCACATTGATTTCAACACAGCAACAAACACAAACAGGTCTGACAGTCACTAGATGCAATAAGCCACAGCCAAATGTGTCGTTGTCGGGTGCATTTTCCACTATGATATGATTTTCGAGGTAAACAACACGAGTGTAGATCGCTGGTCGCATATGGGCGGTTCCGATCAGTCGAAGCGGCCGTCGGTGTCAACGAAACGCTTGATGATGCGCACGACCTCGGCGGAGGCGTCGGACCAGGAGTCGATGCTGCAGAAGCCGTGCTGCTGGCCGTCGAAATCGCGCATCTCGACGGGCTTCCCGGCCGCCCTGAGCTGCGCCGCGTAGTCCACGGCGCGGTCGTGGAGGATGTCGTTGCCGCCGACGACGACCAAGGTGTGGGCGCGAACTCGACGGCGTCCAGCGCGGGCGCGCCGGGGCCGAACGGGTTGGCCAAGGGGTGGTCGGCCGTGGCGCCCTCCGGCAGCGACAGGCGCCAGTAGCGGTCGTTGAGGGGCCGGTTGAGGAAGGCGTCGTTGGGGCACTCGGCCTCCGACCGCGTGCGCTCCACGCCGCCGAAGAAGGGCACGAGCTGGACGTACCCCCGGACAGTGACGGGGGCCAGCTTCTCCGCGCACGCCGCGGGCGACGAGCCGAAGCGCACGGCGAGGTGGTGCGCGATGGTGCCGCCGGCCGACTCGCCTGAGATGAACACCCGGCCGAGGTCCGCGGCCTCGGCGACCCACGGCCGAGCGCGCCGAGGTCGGAGGCCAGGCGGAGGCAGTAGTTCTGGACGTTGGGCCAGGTGCGGACCCGATGCAGAACCCGCCGCCGTGGTAGTAGAAGAACACCGGCAGTCTCTGGCCGCTGCCGGTGGCGCGCTCCCGGGGAAGGAACAGGCGGAGCATCAGCGCGTGGGCCTCGTCGAACGTTACGTCCTTCCACTCCACGGAGCCGTCGACACCGGCGGCGAGTACGCCGGCTGCGCGCGCCGCGCCACCGAGCCGTCGCTGTACACGAACAGCACGCCCCGGCACTCGTCCACGACGCGCGGCTCGGCCTTCTCGGACGCCATGGGTGGGTGGCTGCAGTGGAGTGGTGCGAGTGACAAGTGACAAGTGTGAGCTGCGTCGTGGGGTTGTGGGGGTGCGCACGTGGAGGCGCTTTTTGTCATTTTCGTTGCTTTCCGAGGAGAGTGGTTCACGCCGGACGATTGCCGGAAGCGACAAGAGAGGTGGTGGGTGCCGACTCGGCCGGCACCGGACGGGGTGCGTACGAAGCGTTGCTGTACCACCACCGCGAGGTGGCCAATGGAGCGCCCGTTGCGTGAACACGGGCTATCCGTATGCTGTTGCGTGCTGTGGTCACTGCGATGGATGGTGACAATTCGTTCCTATCTTCATGCATGTTCTCATTCTAGATGTACCATACAGTTGCAAATTGGTAAATCCTACATGCCTACTTTATGTTTCTACTATAGTAATTTACTCAACCGAGGCCACCGACTCCGGCCGCCTACGTGTGTTGGTCCTACCGGCAACTCGGCGGGAGCAACCATCGCGCACCATCTCCCCGTGTGCGTCGGCCGCCTGATGAAGTGGGAGACCCGGACCATTCGGCGGTCCAGGACGAAGTGACGTTATGTGGCTACATCCTTTTGTTGTCGTTGTTCTTGTTGGAATACAAGTGAATTGTTCATCTCTCTCCATCAATTTAAACTTTTGAGTTGAATTGTTTGATACAGGCAACTCAATATGGTACCAGCTCGTCTCGAGTTTTGAAAAAAAAACTGTGCGTGCATGTGCTGCGATAACTGGACGTGTTTGCCTGCTTTGTGTTTGCACGAGTGCAATTTGGCTTTGTATCGTCACTAGTAAATTGGCGCGCGCTTCCGCGCGCCCGTGGAAGATTGCATGATCAGAAATTGAAGGCACATTTGCACGACATAAACTACTATTGAATATTATGTAGCATGAAAACAGCAGATGATAGTGTAAGATTTTTTACAATTACAATATCGACTTTAGCCTAGTTAGTACATATGTATAGGTGGATTGGTCACTGGGCTGTCTAACCATTAGTTTGTACATGATATTAGCTATACAAAAGCTTCGGATAGAGAACGATCTTTGCAAGATATAACTGGTCAAACCAAATGGAATACGGTGCATTACAGTGTGTGTGCACTGCTAGTAAGACTATGTTGTATGCGAGTAGCAAACCATAAGCTACTGCGGAAGGAGGAAGTCCAAGTGCTATTTTGGTGTGCATAGTAGATCGATTCGATCCGCCATGGGGATTCAATTCCAGCGCTCGCCGTGTAGATTGGGTGTTTGGGTTTGGAGTCTTGTTGACATTCTGAATCTACAAAAGAAAGCTCTTTAACACAAATAAAATTGAATTGAGCAGCATAGGAATTGCAAAGCAACTGAAATGTAGTAGTAAAGAGGTCAAACAGGATTTCTGAGATGTTAAATGTACGAAGGGAATTCATATTTCATACGTGTAGGTCAACTAAGCGTACATCTATTATTTATAACTTGAAGAGAGGAACCAAATATCAATTCAAAACCTATATATGAGAGGAAACACTTATCTGCAATGGTACTCCAAGGTGGCCTTGTCCAGTCACTAATCTCATATTAGCCTGCATATGAAAGGAAGCAACGTTCAATCATTATCTGTACAATAGATTCAACATTCATAAACTGAACTATCCAAGGATGGGACATTCTCAAGGCGGTGATAAGATGCAATACAGTTAGTTGATTAATTAAGACATTAAGGTAATCATCTATGTTTGAGAGGCTGAGCCATAATTAGTTTGTGGATCGAGAGTCTGGTCTCTTTTTTCCTTATCAAAGATACCTACAATAAGTATGCAAGTGAGACCTAGATTGATGGCAACAAAGCTCTAAAAACAGAAGCAGCCAGTGCATAGTAGAAAGTGAAGATCTACAATTTAGAAGCTGATTTTAAAATCATTTGACTATTAGGTATGACCCCGTGATTGAAACAAAATCAGGCCAAATTTTCTGTTTGCTTTGCAATACAACTTAGCAGAAATGAATGTCTTTTAGGACTCCCTAAAGCAAGTCTACATTAATTAATGACAAGGTTCAACATTGCCACTAATGTATATGTAGCATATTTATTTAGGGAAGCCTATAAGCTACTCAAAGCCTGAAACACAACAGGAAAACAGTTATTCGCTCATGCCTTTTAGCCTTACTAATTTTGAATCATGCCTTTTAGCCTTATTCTAAAATGAATTTGCTTTTGTGCACAAACAAACAAAATGAAAATACCATGCACCATTGGTGGCGAGATAACATTGTTAGTAATAGTATGAAATGATAAGATTTGGACACCACATAGCAATTATCTCTCAAGAAACATGCTACCAAGAATATAAATGTTGTATTATAAAGATATTGAAGACTTAGTTTTTCTTAAACCTAACTCCGAAAACCCGTGGCACATTAAGGCGTGGCAACCTACCACAAAATATATCTTGCTCCAGCAAGCAAACTTTGCAAGAGGTGCAAAAGTTCTTGTCAGCATATAGCACAGGAATTAATACTGCAAGCCTGTCATTTAACCAATAAAGAGAAGCTCACCCAGGAAGAACTGGCACTTGGTGCTGAACTACTGATGAGGAACCCATTGCACCCTTGTTGTGTCGTCACCGCCAGGATCATGTCAGGCACTCGATTTGGCTGATGCACTGCTCCACAAACCCCATGAAGCTGAAAAGAGAACTGCATTATAGTTGCAGCTCCAGGCAAGGACAGGTAGAACTTAGAAAAAATGTGGATGCAGCAGTCATGTTAATATTTATTTTTTTGCTACCGCTGTACTGTTAGTGCTGAAAGTCCACTCATGCATAATGAAATTTTTAGAGATAGCCGCACCTACTTGTCTTCAAAGACACTTGAACTGTCACAAAACAATTAGACTGTGAGGACTATTACCAAACCGAAGGTATGAAAATGAGGTTTATAATTGGGCATGGTTATCTCTTATGGTAAAAACTAAGAAAACAAAGAAGCGGGACCACCGTAGATGCAAACGAGGTACTCCATGCTCCTTCCCTCAAGATAAGGCATAGTTATAAAATTAGCATGGGATATCAAAATCACATTCACCATGTTTCTTTTCTTCGCATGATTTTTTTAAAAATAATATGGACAACTATTATTGCTCTAAGAAAGATTTTGTTGGTCCCTTATGTAAGCCAACTTTCTTATGTTTGTACTAAAACCATAATCTACTATACTGAACACCCAGCCATGTCATGTTGATCCCCAAACCACACAACTGTTGTAACTGGTTTTCTTCAGGTGTGACCAATTGACAGTAGTAACCATGATTTCTCAAATTTTAAAACTGGTACCTAACCTCGGGTCAAGACAGTTTCAAATGGAAGGAATGCATCTTCATCTGTAGAAACCCGTGGAGCTACGTTCGACACAAAGACGTCTCCGCTGCCATTTGAAAGCACTAAATCACCAAGTAGAAACATTGTATCAGCAATACTACTTGGATATCTACAAAAGCATGAGGAGATGCATTAGCATTATAGACATCACTCAAATTCAACATGCTCTATAGATGCCTGGATTCAATGTCATGGATGCAGCACTGCAGCAGGAGACAATATATAAATCTCTCGAACATTCATAGTCTGAATCAACCAATTTGACTCTTTTATTGAAAAAATAAAATAAAATCAATACAGCAAGAAAAGGAATCAAAGCATATACTATCGGTGTAAAAAAAAAGCTAGCAATAGAAGGATCCCTTTGATGAATGGGACAACCATGGAGCACACAAGAAAATAAGCCGCATAGCAAGACTAATTAATAAATGGTACCATTGGCACCTGTACAATCGAAATTATCGCCTAGCCATACCAATCTGAAATCATGGAGAAGACTGCAGTGTACTAATGGCTGGAAAAATATGCACAGAGAGGTCAAGAAGGAATACGTGGCGACAAATATTACCTCATGTAGCCCTCTTTTTTACGTTGGTAGACAGCAGTAGTTAGGCTGCAATGACCTCATCATCATCTCCATTTTATGACATTAAAAGTCTAGCAATATATCGTAGTAAGCATAATGCAAAGAAAAATCAGAATTGGTATTTAACAAAATTCAAAGGGGCATAGGGGTTAGGGATAAAGCTGACCTTAAAGAGTAGAATCATCATTGTTATATGTATCAACAACACTGCGCATTGATAAAGAGAACATGTAGCTTCCAAGAAGAGGCATACATAGGAAATCAACATGAAAGGAGAGAAGGGTTGGATTTTGTTTAATATGGACAGCATCATGGAGTGTTTACTGTCATCGCACTTTAAAAAGCAGCATACATATTTTTCTTTTGTAAGCAAAATTAGCTGTTAAAAATCATAGCTACCATGTTTGGATAGCACATTTGCAGCTGTTTGAAAAATGGATCTGACCACCACATCACCTCATATAAGAACTGAAAGGTTAACATATTTAGCATGGGATTTAGTTTTGTGTGAGATAACTAACATTTTATTTCATTTCAAACGTTTTAAATTGCTCTTAGGTGCTGCCATGAAAGCTAATCATGTAAGCTAAACTCAGATCACTTATCACCAGTAAGCTAATCATGCATCATATAAGGCGAGTCTCAATGGGGATTTCATAGGCGTGTCATGCACATTAAATAGGGTGCCACATCAGCCAAAAGGGAATCTTTGCATGAAATGGAGAGGAGAGAGAAGGAAAACGTTTCATCCCGGTGAAACGCATGAGCGTTATTTCCAACCACTCGGAAACTGTGTGAAACTCGTGAAACTCCCATTAAGATGCATGAATTGTTTCATGGGCTAAAAATAGAGAAGTGAAATCGTAAAGAAGAGAGAGGGTGGGACCCATGCAACTAAAAATACCAAGTGAAACCGTGCAATGAAACGGTGCGTTGAGAGAGATACTTGTTTCATTTACAATTTCATATTTTTGGAAACTGTGAGATGAAACATCGCATTGAGACTAGCCTAATTAATCAAAGTAGCGGTGCGTTCTCATGATTGCAACCAAACTATTTTTTCTTCAAAAATGGAAGATATTGCTACATTCATTAACGGGTAACAAGCTAGCAACCGAAGGCATGATAACACATCAATTACCTTTGCGTTCTCATGATTGCAACCAAATTATTTTTTCTTTAACAACGCAAGATAGTGCTACATTCATTGCCAGGTAGCGAGCTAGTAACCAGAAGGCATGAGAACAGATCAATTACCTTTGCTAGTGCTGAGATGGAGTCGTGGGCGCACCTGTATCAGGTCCAGACTTTGGAGCTGCTTGGAGCTAGAAGAAAATTATTTAGTATCAGCATTGCCACATTCTTAAAATTTCGTAACTAAGAACAGGGAAGCTGTAAATTGCTTCAATCTCAAATGTCAGATGAAAACATATCAAGGAATACAGAACCGTAAGCCCAAATAAAATTAGATCAGATCCGAATACAAACTCACAAAGCATACTGGGAAGAGAAGGGGTGCAAACCTGTTCGCTAGCGTACGATGACCTCACGAGGCATCGGTCGGCGGTCTCAGCGCCATGGCACCGCAGCTCTCGGCAGAGGCGACGAGCGAATGATGTACAACGGCGACGGCGGCAACAACTTCTGCTATGACGGAGCAGGGGTCGGTCCCGAGGCCGCACTCGCAAACCAATCCGGAGGCCGCCAAGCCGCTGCACAGGAAGACGAAGCCATCGTTGTGGGACAGCTATGGTGGCGGGGCCAGCCCCGCACACGACCAAACCGGAAATGCGGGCGCTGCCGCCACGGCCGCCGCCATCGCCATACCCTAACCCTAACCTGCGAGGTCGACCTGTGGATGTCAGCTGCGAGGTTCTGCGTGGTGAGGAGACGTGGAGACGGGAAGAGAGTGAGAAGGGAGGGGCCGACCTGCGCCGCCGCCGTGCCGCGCTGCACGCCGCTGCCGTGTCGCGCTGCCAGCCGCCGCCGCCGCCTTGCCGGCACCGCCGCCGCGCCCCCGCGCCCCCTGGCCACCACTCCGGCGTGCTCCCTCGCCGGCTGGCCGCGCTGCCGCCGCGCCTGGCCTGGACGGCCGCACCGCCCGTGGGGCCGCCGTGCCGGGCCTGGCCTCCCGCGCCGACCGGCGGCGCCCGCCCCGCCCGCGCCCACCCGCGCCGCCCCTGCTGCTCGCTCGTTCTTTTTTACGGGGACTGGGTGAGGGGAAGTGAAGAGAAACCCTAACCGGAAGCTGGAATATATGTGTCTAGGTAAATTCTATAAGAAGCGGAAGCCGCGAGGTAGAAGCCGCGTAAAAGCCGAGAGAAGCGGATAGAAGCTGCTTCCAGTTTTCACCTCTGAAAACAGTTTCTCAATCCAGACCACACGATCGACAATCCAACGGCCCTCCTTTTCTTGATGACGTGCCTAGCCTCCCCCTCCGAGAACCCTTACGCAAACATATTGTTTTAATGTGTTTCTCAGTTCTTTTGAAGAAAACATCAAAATTAACCGTGGGAGAGGATGTTGATGGCTTGCTTTCTGTTTCTGGTCCGTCCTATGCAGCTCACGAGCGATTGGTTGGTTGCAGCACCTTTGGCCAGGCGCTCATGCACCTGAGGAACGGTCGGGTAAGTTGTACCCCCGTCTGACTGCGTTTTGCGAGGGTGGGTGGTCACGCCGGGATTAGTAGGACAGCCAGCACGCGCGAGTGGGAAGGCAGGAGGACGTGCGTCCTGAGTTAGCAGCTTAGACAGTACACTTGCATCCGGGAGTCGACGGCGTCCCGAGAAATTATAAGGCCCACTTCAAGCACTAAGTGGAGACATACTATGCAGTATCCAAATAAGAAACTAATGGCAAATAATAAAGAAACTAATGACAAATATTAATCAATATATTACTTATGTCACAAAGTATAACAACATATACAAAAAAAAGGAAAATTATCCCTATTGTACAACTATCACTTGAAGATATTCTTTTAGCATTCTTTGAAATGAAATCTTCAATGATACATTCATAATTAATCTTCTCCAGCATGCCGCCGTTTTATTTTTTTTTTCGCGATCGGGTTTGGCCTGTATTTCGAATGAACCGTTTTAAAAAAAGTTGAATGATCCAGCTGGTGGATACTTTAAGAGGTCGTGACCTAGGTGAGAACATAGAAAAAAAATATAAGAACACACATGGTGCATTTCACTCATTCCTAAACGTTTTTTTCCTAATAACAGGAATGTTTTTCTTGCTGAGAACTTTTCATTTGTTTCAAACGTTTTTTCTTGGCAGTCGTTAACCATTTCTATTTGTTTAACACAACATTTTGTTTCATAGGTACTCATAACATTTCCATGAAGCTAGAAAACTTTCAGAAACAAGATATTATTATTTGTAATATTTGAAGATACCTTCTTGCCTTCTCGTAAAACTGGGACACTTTTATTTAAATAAACTGAAAATGTTTACATAAGCTTTTGCAAGGGCCAAGTAATACATGGTGGACGTTCTATGGGTAGGAGAGATAAATCCAAACCGGGCCAAATGGTTCCTGGGGTGGAGTTGCATGCTCTTCCCCAGATGACACCTCTTTTCAGTCGCTTCGACATTGTCTAATACATTTTAAATACAACCGCCAAAACTTGGATGTGTATTGAAGGCTGGTGGACAACCTCCTTGCCATAAGAGAAAATAAGAGTGTTAGAAAGAACATAAGAATGGGACATAAGGAATGGGTCGGGACAATAATGCTCGTATATGCGCGTCAAGAAGGCCACACTCGTGGCCGATTTTCGACATCCCACGACAAAATGTGGCAGTGGTTTCGCAAAAAAAAAAAAAAAAAAAAAAAAAAAAAAACAAAATGTGGCAGTGGCATACAGATGGACAACAGAGAGGGTGAGAGACCAAAGAAAGAAATTTAAACACATTGATGTAGAAGTTTAATAATATTTATGATGCAAAAATAAATATCAATATAGATTAAACATGGAATTATTATTTGACTCCTCGGAAGCCATGATTCTCTATTTTTTTTACAAAGGGTGTAGATAATTATCAGTCAGATAGATAGACATATGAATTATATATTGTTCAATATAGATATTTATAGCTACTCCCTCCGGCTTAAAATAGTTGATGTTATAAGATTGTGCACCAATACCAATATCACAAACTAAAAGACCAAAGTGTCTAAAAAAGAGAGATATAGATGTATTGATAAAAAAATATGTTCAGAAAATATAAAGGTACGTTGGGAAGCGAGAATCTCTCTCTATATATATATACCAAATAATAATTTGACAAAATTTCCTTCTGCCGAGATTTTTGTTCGCTCCCTCGGTCATACGTCGGCGCCTTGGTACGTACATGCTGAGTCCGATTCTAACTAGAGTACACGTATAGAAAAGAAAATAAATAATATATAGGGTTCCAAATTCTCTAATAATAAATTTCCAAAATTTCTGGATTTTTTGTTTCTACCTAATAAATAATATATAAAGATTTTAACACCAAGTTGTTAACGTAATTTTTATTAAATCTTGAGCAGTTATTCTAATTCAGTCTAAAAAGTGCATTTTCACAATGCGACATGAGCTAGCATGTGAAAAGTCAAGAAAGATCTTCTGTCACAATCATCGGTGGACAAACCAATTGTTAATATGTCGGCAACTAATAACACCTCGTCGACTTTAATTAGCGATTACATTTTTTTATGGGTCCTTAATGGTCACGGAACTTGATATTTAGTTATAGCATCACATGATATAGCTTAAGAAGTTTGAACTTGATGATGATGGTATATTTGCCTACCACCTGTTGCAACGCACGGACAATTTTGCTAGTAATAAATAAAATACTTTGGTTAAAATTTGAATGTTTATAACGTAATAAGCCCAGCCGCCCCATCCAACGTGATCCAACCAAAGACGTGTTTTTTCATCAAGAATTAAAAAAGATGAAGTGCAGTAGTACCTTCGCAAGGCGGACGACGCGCTTCAGCAGCGCCCAAGGAGGCAGGGAGTAGCCCAGGTGGTAGATATACAAATTGTATTATACTATATAGATAAATAACTACGGAGTATTTACTACCTTCTCCGGTACCAACTAAGGGATTTTCTTAGATTTCCACGACAAGCACGCACACTCACCCTTATGAACACATGTACACAAATCCTACCCCTATATGAGCATCTATGAAGGACTCAGTAGTTGGCAGATCTGATTTTCGAAGTCACCACTACCGTCTCCTTGGTATTTTGGTTTTTCTTATATAGGTGTATAACAATAACGTATTAAAAAACATGAAACGACTTACAATTAGTGACAGGAAGCTACTCAAGCTATGTATATAATATACAGTAGTAATCTATGCCCTAATATTTAATTATCAAAATTTCAAATGTTTTGGTTTCTGCCGTAAATTACTGGCAATTTTCCGCGGGAATAAAAAATGAGGTGATCTATCGGGTTCGAACCCTGGCCACCAAGTTAAAAACCAAATTGGACCAAATAAAACGTGAGTAGATGTTTCAATTAACAATACCTTCTTCTATTTATCTGTGGGAGACTAGAGCCCAAGGGCATACACAACATAATAATTACAGAAAGAAGTGATCGAAGAATATAATAAATAAATATCACAATTCCTATGTAGCAGTCGCCTGGTTTCTTTAGTCCGTTCAGGCGACGCGCGTGCGTTCCGTGGTGCTAGAAAAGCTGGTGCAAGGCGCTGTTGCAGCATGCTGGCACGTAAGCATGCTCTTATGATTAATGTGCTGAGTAGTACTTCCTTGGTTGTTTATGATTTATCAATTGTCTTTGTGTTACAATATATGAAAATTTTGTCCTTGTCTACCTATAAAAAATAATTAATTGTTGATTGTCTTTGTGTTACAAAATATCAATTTATTGTCCTTGTCTAACTATAAAAATGTTGTAAATTGTTAATTGTCTTTGAGTACAAACATATTATCAGATTTTGTCGAATTTGTTGTTTGTCTAGTGGGCCTTTAGTTCTCATATTTAAAAATTGCAGATTAATCCTACGGAAATTGCAAAAAAACTAAACCTGCAATTTTAACATAGACCATGTGCAATAACCATCGCCTGGGAAGAAGCTAAAATCCAGGCACCTGGATTTTAGCAACTCCCAATAAATATTAGTTTTTTCTCCAGCGTATACACGACCTAGATGGTTAAAAGGCCACGGGCCAAAACAGGAAATCATGTTTCAATGCTACCACGGCAGTATATATATTTAAATGTGTCAATTTTTAATGACTATGGACACATTTAGCGTTATCTATGTATGCACATCAAGCCCAACAAAAACAATCATCTTAATGGTCATGGCCTTTTAAAGGTGTCAAAGTACATTGAACATGTATGCACATCGAGAGCCCATAAATAACTATCTTATTGATTTTTTACGATGCACAAGTGAGCAACTAGAAAAAAAGCACAAAATGAGCAACATATCTATTCACACCGTGCATTGTTCCACACTAATAAGGTGAATTAAATTGTATATTATCATTGGATAAATCTCTAAGCCTCTCATGCCCATACCAGTTACGACCATCGAGCAGTCATGTCTAACATT
Organism: Themeda triandra; assembly: GCA_018135685.1. Classification (NCBI taxonomy): domain Eukaryota; kingdom Viridiplantae; phylum Streptophyta; class Magnoliopsida; order Poales; family Poaceae; genus Themeda; species Themeda triandra. The sequence goes on along the minus strand of JAENPR010000144.1, from coordinate 152,751 downwards.
TACAATGGCCTACATGATATATTTTGATAGACATGTAAACCCTAGCGCACCCATCTAGGCGAGGTGAGCTTAGCTACCTCAGTACAACCAAACAAAATAACTTCAGTGTAGGCTTGCAGCCAGGAAGCATCACGTGAGCATGGATGTCAGCTAACATCTAGGCGTTGTTGTAATAAGTTCAACAGACACCCAACCATGCTCATCAACGGCTACGGCATGGTGCATAGCTAACCTATATACATGTAGGGATGTCACTTTTTAGAAGTAAATAAATAACTATCTGTTGCAAAGCATATACATATTTTGCTAGTAGTAACATATGTGCCGAATATAAGCTAATAATATAAGCCCAGCCACCCCATCAGCCCATCCCACGTGATCCAACCCGCAACGTGATTTTTTTTTTTTCAAGAAAAAGACGAAGTCGTAGTACCCATGACGCAACGTGGACGCTCAATCGGCCGATCCCACAGGCTTCGTCCGCTGACAAGTAGGAGTAGCACTAAGCTGAAGAAGGCAAGGACGACAAAAATCTGGTCGGAGCAAATTTTCCGTGGCATATTGTTGCTGATTTGTGTGCTCTGCAAGATGCAGCAGGTGACCAGCGGCCAAGCAAATTGGGCGCGCTAGCTCATCATATATAATGACAGCGCTCCAAGCATTCACACAGAACGAAGCTGAGTGGATGGGCACTGGCATATGCTGAGGAAGCAGCCCAGGGAGTAGCCGGGTAGCTATAGCATGTCGTGTTTTGTACTATCCTCATTCCAAATTATAAGTCATTTTTTTGTTGATATTCAAAGCACTAAAGCTTAACCAACACTACTACAGAATCGATTTTCCAAGACAAGGCCATTTTTTTTCCGAGGCGGACGTCCAAAATGCCCGCTGCGGTTAATCCCTCGATTTACCGCAGCGGGCACCTTTTATTTAACGCAACAAGAATTTTTGCCCGCTGCGGTAAATCGATTTACTGCAGCGGGCATCTTAAAATTTCCGTCATGGAAAATAGACATTTTCCATGGCGGGCGTGTTAAGATGCCCGCTGCGGTAAATCAATTTACCGCAGCGGGTGTCCTAAAAGGCCCGCCACGGCAAATTGCGGCCCAGGTCAAAGCCCATATGAGCCCATCTCCACTTGCGTATATAAAACGGTGCTAGGGTTTCAACCTTATCCTCTCAGCTCTCTCTCCAGCGCCACCAGTACTCTCTCTCCGTCTCGCTTGAGCCGATGGTGAGGAGCAGCACCGGCCAGCTCCTCCGTCGCCAGCCCCCTTCCCCAGACTCAGATCGACGAGTCCCCTTCCTCCTCCGTCACCTGGCCCCAGCGCTCCCCTCCTCCTTCGTGCCTGGCGCCGGCCTCCCCTCACCTAGCCGCGGTGGCGCAGGTCCTCCGTCATGCGGCGCGGCGGCGGCCCTCCGCTCGGCGGTGCTCGAGGCCCCCTCCTGGCCGGCGGCGCTACCCTCCCCTGGCCGCGGCGGCGCTAGGCGGCGCGCGGAGCGAGGGCGCGCGGCGCTAGGCGGCCCTAGGCGGTGCGCGGAGCGCCCGACGTGGCACAGGGCGGTGCAGCCCTGGATGGCAGCGAAGGAGCAAGGGTGGCGCGTGCGTCTCTCCACGGCGAGGAGGAGCAAGGGTGGCGACCTCCATGGCCTCCATCACGGCTGCTCCCTCAGATCCGGTATGCCTCTCACCTCCTCTTCTCTCCTCGCGCTCAGATCCCGGCTGCCTCTCACCTATCGTTCTCTCTCTCTCTCTCTCTCTCTCTCTCTCTCTCTCTCTCTCTCTCTCTCTCTCTCTCTCTCTCTCTCTCTCTCTCTCGGATACGCGGCGACGTCGATAGGGCCCGTCGGCGGGGCGACGGGGCCGGCGGATTCAGGGGCGTCAGCGTGGGCGGTCGGGCTCGGTGGGCTTCCGGGCTCGTATGGGCTTTTTCTATTTTTCTAAAATTCTTTACCGTGGCGGGCAACATAAATCGGCCGCCACGGTTAATGCTATTAACGGCAGCGGTCCTCCTTGCCCGCCATTGTTTGGGTATGATTTACCGTGGCCTTCCATCCGAGTCGGACCTGATTGCCCGGTGTGGAAAAGAAAAAGTGACCGCTGCGGAAAACATTTCTGTAGTAGTGCAAGTTGTAGATACAAAAATTATAAAAATTATAAAAATTATGTAAGTATAAATCATAAATCTAGGTCATATATATGAGAAACGAAGATTGCAACTAAGTACATCTTGAAATTGGACTCCATATTGATCATTGCTAGGAGTGAGTTGTTCTATCTTGTGTGAGCATGGGTCATGAGATTAGGTCATATACAAGACACGAAGATTATGAACATAATTTTGGAAGTAAAAAAAAACATGAAAAAAACTCTTTGTCTCGGCTCTAAATGTTAACTTAGAGAGCTTAGAGAGTGTGTTTAGAAAAGGTTACTAAAGACGCTCCTAGCTAAGCTGCTGAATGGACAGCCACAAGCCCCTGCCCGGCCTGCTACCCAGTCCCTATGCCCATGGTCAGTCGGTGCATGGGCCGGGGCCGTCCCTCTCCGACTCTCCCTGTGGATAGTGGCGACAGAGTCTTGTCCTCATAGTTGGCGCGTGCGAGTCCCGCACCATGCCATTTCCATCCTATCCGACATCAAGTAGTGTGTGTGTGTGTGTGTTTGTGTTTTAGGGGTATGTTTGGTTCAGGAGCGAAGTGGGTTGGGTCAGGTCCAACCCAATGTTGTGGGATCGAATGAACCCATTTATCAAGTTTGGTTTCAGGGTTGGAGCAGTTCCAGTTTTCTGTTTGGTTGGAGGGATGGAGAAGGATGAAATGCATGTCATTTTGACACCGTTAACAGTACAGTTACTGGGACTCACATGTCATCCTCTTTATTTCCTTTTTTATTTTTTCCCTTATCTTCTTCCTCCACTTCCCCCACCCGAGCTCACCCACATGGTCATGGATGCCACCTCCCTGCCCCGCCCTAGCGGCCACCGTGCAGGCCCCGGCGGCCATGGCGCCCCGCCCCGCCCCGGCGACTCGCATCCCGCACTGACGGCCATGGCCCCACCGCATGATTGGTCCAATCGAGGCCACCTTGCATCCCGCACCCGCCCGGCCTCTGCGCCATTTGACTAAAAATGTGACATTTGAAAATTTTAACTAAAAAGTTAAAATGTGACAACTTCAAAAATAATTTGCAGGATTTAAATAAATAATTTAACATAACAACTTGGATATAAAGTTTGCTTCCATCTAGCTTGATTTATAAAAAAGTTATGAATTTCACCATGTTGCACCTATTTTAGAGTCAACTTAGTTTCATTTGCCTCTCTGGGAATCAATTTCTAGAGCTGACTCCATATGGGTCTACTTCTAGTGAAGGGAATTGCTAGAGGTGGTTGTAAATTTCGGTTTCGTCTAAAATTCGAGTTTTAGATACGGGCCAGCTCGGAGACTATACAGCCATCTCTACTAAAAATACCTTCCTAGGATGAGAGCAACTCCAACTGTTTGGCAAACATCACTCGGTAAATCTCTAGTTTTGCCAAGTCTAAAACCCATTTGCCAAGTGAAAAAATAGCCCTTCTCCAACCGTTTGCTATTTTGGGCTTGACAAATTGAAAATTAGTGGTCCACATGTCTTAATTTTTTGTGGGGACGCATGCACTTTTTGCCAAGCTTGTCAATTTACCAAGTGCTTTTGCCAAGTTGTTGAAGGAGGTTTTTTATAGTTTTGCCAAAAATTCTAATTTGCCAAGTGGTTTTGCGAAACTGTTGGAGTTGCTCGTGTGTATTGTAAGCCTTACTTGCGAGTGCCTTTGCACTGCACCAAGCCACCAAGCTTAAATGGTGGACTTACGACCGGTAGTGGACACGATTAGGATGATGATGATTTCTCATATGGTGGGAGACTATCCTTTGTTAAATCATGTTCAGTCAGTGTCCAAGGTGGGCCTTTTTTTTCATATATGACCCATGATTTAAACCTAGGTCGATAGCCTCCATCCACAGGTTCTACCATCGTGCTATTGACGCGTTTGCGCCATAGACCATATACCATACCAACTCTATAATGCTCATTTTCCATGGATCATTAATGAGGAAGGTGCCCGTCTCTAGCCAAATGTCAATGTCTCTGAAAATCAATTAACAGAAGGTGCCCATCGTCTATGTCAGTGCATTTTATTAGGAAACCCCAAAAGAACCAAAAAAGTTATGTCCTTCCCGTGACTCAAATCAGTAAGGTACGACTCAACACTATCACCTGCTTACTACTCTTGTGAGTATGGTTCTATTTTTTAAACAAAATATTATGTAATCTTGTATTGAATTTTTTACTACTAGATGGACTTAAATAACTATAAAGCTTTAAATCTTATCAACCACTACAATATATGGGATGTATCTCGAGATTGTAAAAAAATTCAAAAACTTGAATGTCAAAACATGTGAACTTAAAATAAATATTTGAGACACTAAACAACTTCAGATAAAAAACTTATCAACCCAAAAACTATGTATCAGGTCTGCCACTAAAACTTTAGTATTAACTATTTAAGGTCATTTAGAAATTCCAAATTTTGAATGTCAAAATCTATGAACTTAAAATAACCCCTCCATATAGGATAAGTGATATATGTATACTTGTATAAAAGTATTTTTCAAGGAAAATCTATTTATATAATTTTCATATATTCCAAATTCAACAATTTAAAAGTTATTGATGATTTATATTACCAATATTTGACCCAAATCTTGTCCAAAACGACTTCTAAATCCTATACGGATACTTCAGACTCAAAATAACTTCAACAACAACAACAACAACAACAACAAAGCCTTTTTATCCCAAGCAAGTTGGGGTAGGCTAGAGATGAAACCCAGAAGAGACACGTTACAGGGCAACACAAAAGTCATGGTTCAGGCACGTTGATAGCTAGTCTCCAAGCGCTCCTATCCATAGCTAAATCCTTGGAGATATTCCAGTCCTTAAGGTCTCTCTTAACCGACTCGCCCCAAGTCAGTTTAGGTCGACCTCTACCGCTCTTTACATTATCGACCCATTTTAGAACCCCACTGCGCACTGGCGCCTCAGGAGGTCTCCGTTGGACATGTCCAAACCACCTCAACCGATGTTGGATCAGTTTCTCCTCAATTGGTGTAACCCCAACCCTATCCCGAATATCGTTGTTTCAGACTCTATCCCTCCTAGTGTGCCCACAAACCCAATGCAACATACGCATTTCCGCTACACTCAGTTGCTGGACATGTCGCCTTTTTGTGGGCCAACATTCTGCACCGTATAACATCGCCGGGCGAATCGCCGTCCTATAGAGCTTACCTTTTATCTTCTGGGGCACCCTTTTGTCAAAGAGGATGCCAGAAGCGCTTGATGCCATTTCAACCAACCGGCTGAGATCCTATATCTAACATCTTCATCAGTGTCTCCATCCTTTTGAAGCATTGATCCTAGATACCGAAAACTATCCTTCTTGGCCACCACTTGCCCATCGAGGATAACGTCTCCCTCCTCGTGTCTAGTCGTGCTGAAATCGCACCTCAAGTACTCGGTCTTGGTCCTACTAAGTTTGAAACCCTTCGACTCTAACGTGTGCCTCTATAGTTCTAACTTCCTATTAACCCCTGCTCTACTCTCATCAACTAGCACCACATCATCAGCAAACAACATACACCAAGGCACATCACCTTGTATGTCTCTTGTGACCTCATCCATCACCAAAGCAAATAGATAAGGGCTCAATGCGGACCCCTGATGTAGTCCTATCTTAATTGGAAAGTCACTGGTGTCGCCATCACATGTTCGAACACTAGTCACCGCATCCCTGTACATATCCTTAATAAGGGTAATGTACTTAGTTGGGACTTTGTGCTTTTCCAAGGCCCACCACATGACATTTCTCGGAACTTTGTCAAACAAAAATGATATAGATTGTATTGAGAACTACAACTTTGGTATAAACCTATCAACATTGAGGTTGCTTAAAAAATTTAAATTTTGAAAAACATAAACTTAAAATGATATCTTGGGCTCTAAATATTTTCAAATAAAAAAATAAACTACGAAGTTGTTGATCACGTTGGTGCTATAGTTTTGATATAAAAGTTTGTTTTCATTTGAATTCATACGGAAAAAAGAAAAAGTTATGAATACAATTTTGGATGTAATTATTTATAGAGACGGGCATCTTAAGATTTTCACTAATGAAAATCGATTTTTAAAGACGGACACTTGCAATGGTCGCCTCTCTTAATAGCAATTTTTAAAAATGGACATTTTAAAATGTCTGTCTCTTAAAATCGATTTATCGCCTAAGGCGACCATCTCTGTTGTCGACATTTTTCTGGAAGCCCCTAACTGTTTATGGAACCAGTCGTTAGATGTCCCCACCTCTATTAGTTAGAGAGGTTGTCTCTTAAGTATTTTGTGGTAGTGGTTACTTCATCTACACGAATAATCAAAAATCATATCCGGCAAACAGTTTTGAGTAATGAAAAATCATCAAACTATTTACAACAACATAGAGGGGTTACTAACAACTAATCCAAACCTACTCCACTACTCGTGTAGGCTTAAAGGGTTGCTCACGTTATTGTCTCTCTTCTAAGGTTTAAACACAGTGGATTCAGCACCTCAATCAATCATCACATGGGTGTCGATTTAGGTTAGCATGATCTCTCATTTTTCCTTTTCCCCTTCCATTTTCATTTGTTCCATCTTCCCCTACCACCTCATGCTATAGTCATGTATAGTGTACCCCATGGTCCACTTGCTTTGATGTCACAAAAAAAAGGTTCACTTGCTTTGGCTTAATGGTGTCTTCAGTAGCATTATAGGCACGCGCCCACTACCCTTGGCCATTCTGATCGCCCATGGTCCAACACCTCCTTCACTATCATTATATGTCCTAACCACAAATAAGTGTTGCTATTGTGTGAGGTCAATGTTGTGATAAAATTCTACGAGATAAACATTTTTTTGGTGTTTTTTTGTAAATCATTATCACAAGTCACCTCTATTAATTAAAAATTCGCGTATCCTACATATCGGATGCCTGAAATCCAAAACAAATTTCAGGCGACACGCACACCCATCCAAAACTAACAGGACAAGTCTGTGTGGGCCCTGCCACACCCCGCTCTCCTCCGGCCTCCCCCTGTTTCTTTTTCTTTTTTGTTTCCGTGTCGCATTCGCACAGAACCACAGCGCCACAGGGGCTGGAAGTTGGATTAGCAGCCGCGTTAGATCTTGATCCAGTGTTTGATATCATCGCCTGGAAAGTAATCTAAAATCCAGGCGTCTAGATTATAGCAACTCCCTTAAAAATTCCCATCTCATACCACCCTATTACCCAAATTCAGATAGTGATTCTTACTACGGTATTAATTTGGGTAATACCTCTCAGTACCTGAATTACCAAAGTTTCAGTGAATCCTGTTGAGAAACACACGGACTTTCTATCCTAGAAGGAAAGGAGAAGGAGGAATCCTAATCCTAGTCCGTTTGTATGTGGGCTCTTACCAAAACTCTTAGGCCTTGACCGGACTATATATACGTGGGAGATCTATGTTGTAATTACCAATATTCAGAGAAATAAAGAATAGACTCCCAACATCTTGTGTCTACTTGTTCTACTTTCATCTACCATGTTGATTGTGAGAGACGGAGAGGGGAAGGTCCGAACCGCTGGCAACATGTTTCTTAACACGTTATCAGCACGACAAGCTCTTCATCGACATCGCCGTTGAAGCCGCCGCCGGTCTTTGACGCCGACATCCCTGGTGCGACTACTTCGTCGACGTCGATATCCCCGATGGTGTTAGCGGAACGGATCTGCTACCTCTACCTGCTACTAATCTGCACGGCATCGACATGTACCATCGTCATCAAGCAGACAGGTCTACGACAATGCCAACGCCCTACGCGGTATGTATCTACTAACCACTGCCCTACGCGGCAAGTGAAGTAGATCAATTGGCATCCATAATAATCAAAGGTATGATTTGATTTAGGATAGTAGATCGGTTTTATGTCTGGCCGTGAAGTCAGTTTTAATTTCCAATCTACTTGCGTCGGCCTCTATCACCGACTTGTTTTATGTCGCCTGTATGCGGCCATGAAACATGCTGTTAGACCTATATGCACGTAGTATGAATACAAAGCCAAGAAGGCAATCGTAATATGATTTTTGAATCATGCGGCATATATAGCAGACTTAATGGAAACATACTGGACCTTTAATTTACAACGTACTGCTAATTAATTTAGCTACCAGCATGTGGCTTCCTTTACGCAAAATTAAAGCAAGGTGCCTGTACGCACATAGTGGATCGTTGCACGTATGCAACTATCTACGAACTTATTGCCCATGACGATCTTTGCTCGTACGCGAGGATTCGTCGTTGTTGTTAAGCATCCACTCAGTATCGGAGAAGTTTGTAGCCTTCCATGCTCATATTCCAAAACCTGGCTAGCAGCCACGACACCCTGTTACTCGTAGTTAGTCGAGGCTCGGGACACGTTATGAGTGTGCAACCCCCCGCACGTCTCTCCAGCAGCATTACACGGCGGCGCTCGTCCCATGGCTGCACGATGTCACTTCGCCACCAATACACAATGGATGGTCGCATCATATTGCATGGGTTCTTATGGGCTGAAAAAAAAGGGCCCTCCAAGTCACAGAAGACTATGGACCAAATCGACAGAAAACGAATTGCTAGGTTACGCGGAAGGAACTAGAAAAATAAGGGCCATATTATAATATGAACTTCAGATTCTTGTAGAATCTACGTATGGCCTTGTGTATATTCTAGAAGAATATGACTGTCCAGTAGTTATAAATTATGGTGCTTTACAAATAACCCTCCGGAAAGGGGAACTATGCTATGCTCTGAATATATGCTCTGAAAATTGCATTGTGAACAATAAATTAAATGATTCCTGCAGAATAACACGTGTTGGCAGCTCTAACAGTAAAAGCCCTCTATTGTTTTTTTTTTTAGTTGTACCATGTGTTGATATATTTCTTTATGCTCTTTTGAATGCATTTATTTATCACACATCATGAATCATATACCATGTACTTATAAGAATAAAAATTATTACACTAGAAACATGGTATAAGGTATATGGGCTCTCTAAATCCTGCAGACCTTAGACTTGTCATCTTTGAGCAGCTCATATTTATCTTTCCTAGCATAATGAATTTTTGGGATGAATGAATGTTTGGTACAGATTTTTAAATTTAGTATGTACCATAATCCCTAAAAATGCTAGGATGCTTCTAAGAATATTTTGAATAACCATCCACTACCTTTTGCACCTTATTACTACTTGTTTACACGCAGTAAACCTATATACACATGAATTTATTATAATGATATATGCAATACTTTAATGAAGAAAGAATATCCTGAACTTGCCTTGAATGGCATAATTATTTGTTACGGTTATATTAAATCCATGAAGGATATTTGACTACCATTGAAGTGTAGTAAACTCTAGAATGAGTATATGGCCAAGAGAAGTAACAAAAAGGCATTGTGGAACTCACTGCATGAGTAATATCTCAAATTATGATTATATTATATTGCACTAAAAGTTGAATTTTCAACCTTGTACGCCTATACTTTGAGGTATAATGCTGCTCTATAAACAATAGCTTGAAGCTTTGTGCTAAATGTCTAAGAAGACAAGATGGTAAATAAGATTTTATAAATGTATATTCTCGAAGAATTATCTCTTATGTATAGAATATCACAGAACAATGTAATACATGAAGTATTTAAATTTACCATTACTCAAATAGAAATTGAGTTGACTTTATAGACAACTTTATAAACCAGGATATCTTCAGTTGCAATAACTTTGAATATATGACTTGCATATATCATACTCCTAGAAGGAGATCGAGCAAGCATGAAGCTACTAAATGTCAAGCGCTTGAAGCTAAGACATATGAGAACTTTTAAAGATTTAAATCATGTGCTTATAGATTTGTTTCTTTTGAATTCATATCCGGAAGCATTAATAGTAGTGGCAATGGTGCATTAAGTTTTAATTCCCGTTGAATTAAGTGATTAATGGTTAATTTATTTGGCATGAAGGCTAAATATTTAATATTCTTAGTTCTAATTGTTGCACGAAGTAATATATGCTAATTTCTCATGGAATAAATTAGATTTATATGTTTTACATATAAATAATTGTCTATTGCCTATCTAAATAATTTTTGCATTGTTTTATCCACAAAGAAGCCTCAATTAACCACGAAGGTTATAGTTCTTTGTGCACCACTATGTAGGTAGAATGGAAATTGAATTTCCTAGAAGCACATAAACAATTGGACTATATTGGCATATGAATTGATCCTAGAAGGACAAATTTAGCCAAGAAATAGTATAATCCTAAAACTAAGTATTTAATATTTTTAGCCCGAGAACTAGAAGTTTTGTTCTACCCTATATATGTGAATTTCATGCCATAACCAATAAATACTAGAAGTATGATTGGATTCTATGGAGCATTAGAAGTGATTATTCATAGATGATGCAAGAAGCATATTACTACTTGAAGTAATTATGGCATGAGGGGGAGAAATTTTGGGTAAAGGCATAAGAAAATGTGGGTAATATATATTTAATAGGCATAGCCTTCCTAAATCTATCTTTTAAGTGCATGTATCAAGACTTGAAGTTTTTCCCGTGTCCCTTCCGGCCGAATTAACTTTCTCTACTCGCACTAATTGCAAGTAAGCTTGTAGCTTTGTATTTTATTGTTATCTACTACGTTGGACCGAATACCAACATTCCACATTATACACATGCACGTGTATTACTAATTTATTCTCTCATTGAGCTAAACTATCTACACTCTTGCATTAATATTAGCATAGAAGCTATAGTTGTAGCTAGTAGCTACGTTTGCACCCCCCATATCTAGCATAGAAGCTATAGTTGTAGCTAGTAGCTACGTTTGCACCCCCCATATCTAATGGTTCTTTTGGAACTAAGAAATATGTTGCTTTCAATGCATTGCATGCATAAGCAAAGATTGGTATATGGTCAGGTAGCCTAAGATCAAGGGGAGTAAGTTAATATGTTTGCTCAATGGAGACTAACCCAATTGATTGAATGAATAATTGTGGATATAAGATGGTGGATAACATATTTATGATGATTTAGGATTTATACAGAAAAGGCATCAAGGAAATTTTGCATTAATGGCAATTAGAAAATTCTAGAAGAAATTCCATGTGAATTGGATGTCGCCTATTTTTTTTTATATTTGAAGTATATGATTCATTTTTTTTGTATTAGTACTTGGATCAATTATTTTGGCTAAATAATAAAGAAGCTAGACAGTGAAATAGTTTATAAACTATGATATGTGCAAATCAGGGGGAGAATATCCCTGTATTTGTAGAGATGTTGAACATCCACAAATGCACTTTATGTATTCTAGCTCACTGCATATAATGTATAATAACCCCCGTGTTTAATTATGTGTGTGAATATTTCCCATAAAACTCTATTATAGCATATATGAATAGGGGATATCTATTGGAGTATGCTATTAAAGATCTAATATTGGCATTAGGGGGAGAGAAAGCTTATTTTGAATGCCAAATATTATTTCTACGAAGAAGGAAAATGATCTAGAGAAAATATTCCTTGAAGCTTGAAGCAGGAATACAACCACACACTAAGTCAACTAATAGTTTGACAAATGCTCTTGTGAAGCATGAAGCGGAGCATATGCCGATATTTTTAGAAATGAGGGGAGTAACTTGAAGTTATAAACCGAAAGCTTTGTTTACTAGTAGTAAACTAAATATTGTATACTATCAAGCTAAAATCTACGGGGACGCCTGTGGGTTCTATTTTAGCGTATACTTATTGAATAGAAATAAAATAAAACTCCTCCATTCTCATGAAGAGAACACCTCATGAAGAAGGTTAAGCACCTCATGAAGAGGATCATCTTGAAGATGAAATCCAACACACTAAGCACGCACATCTTTAGTGTTGGATATGCAGAACAACAAAGTATCTCTTGTTTGGGAAATGACAAAGAGACAGAATAATCTCATATTATGAGAATATTGGGAGAAAATAATAGTTGTCGACAACGCTACCTCTATAATTGTAAATGTTTCTCTTATGAGAACCCGGATCCGGAAACAAAGTCCATGGCAAAGTCGCTTGTAGCGATTATATCGGGTCAATAAAGAAATGCAATTGAGGTTGAATCTCCTACTAAGAAGAAATACATGTTCTCTATATCTCTCGGCAAATAAAATGAATGAATATGAAATATGCGGTTAATAAGTGGATTATGAAAATCCATATAATTCCTGAAGAATATAAATCGCAACATATGAAAATTAAATCTCATACAAGTATTATGAAGTCTAAAGTATAATATATTCATGAATGAATATTAAAAACTCTAGAAGAGTATATCCTAGAAGGAATAGTCATCGAATGACTTTATAGTGAATAACACTATCTCATTTGTGTATATCACTTAATAATCTCTCATGTAGTAGAATGAGAATATCCTTGAAGGAACTAATCCATGAAGAATTAACCAAATCAATTCTTGAAAGAAAACACCATTTATCCCCGAAGTGAATATAGACCCGAGAGAAAGAAAATGAGGAATTGTAAACACCATGAAGGTGTCATACAAACACTCGAAAGTGTAAAGCTAGCAATAAATATTGATATCCTCTAAATACCATAGAAGGTATAAGAATAATGGTGACTTTGGTATTTAAATTATCCCCTAAATGCCAAATGCAAAACTGGATTTATTATTTAGTGGTACTATCAGAATCTTGAAGATTTTAGTTTTAAAACCCACTAAGAAAGAATTAATAAAGTATTCAATCTTGTATAAGTTTGATGCACTATCTCGAAGATACTGAATATCAATTATTTACCCCTATAATCCTCCGAAAGGATCTATTATCTTGAAGGATAAATTATTTGTTTTGCACAACTAATAAGTGGTTATTTATGCATTAAGCAATATTGCTCTTTGTTATACCCATATAATTCATAGAAGAATTATGAGCCAACTTTTTTAAAAGTGCAGTTTGAACAATGAAGTTCAAAGAATGGCTTTATGAGGGGGAGCAATTTGATTCGATCTACCTTGAATGTAATTATCCACTAGAAGAATTCGAAAGATCAAGTAGATCATATTTGCCAAAACATTGAAGTTTATGCATAGATCATGAAGATCAATATCTATTAAATATCCCGAAGAATATATGACCAAAATGTTAAATGTTGTACTCTTTTTTTTCCTATGTGAGTTTTTACTCGAAGGTTTCTCACACAAGGTTTTTAATGAGACAACATGTGCAATTCAATTAACGAATGCGATGTACTCTTTTCTCCAAGAACCGTTTTTTCCCACTGGGTTTTCGGATGGAGTTTTTGATGAGGCATTTACATATCGTGGTAATCGCCCAAGGGGGAGTGTTGAGAAACACACGGACTTTCTATCCTAGAAGGAAAGGAGAAGGAGGAATCCTAATCCTAGTCCGTTTGTATGTGGGCTCTTACCAAAACTCTTAGGCCTTGACCGGACTATATATACGTGGGAGATCTATGTTGTAATTACCAATATTCAGAGAAATAAAGAATAGACTCCCAACATCTTGTGTCTACTTGTTCTACTTTCATCTACCATGTTGATTGTGAGAGACGGAGAGGGGAAGGTCCGAACCGCTGGCAACATGTTTCTTAACAAATCCCACTCGCCTCGCAAGCCATACGTGTTTCTGAGTGATCGACCCTAGCTCAAAAGGCCGACATCCTCTGCAGGCACATGATCTCACCGCCTTCCCTCTTCGGAACGAGATCCTCTGCATTTTGTTCTCTGCAGTCCTTCTCTGCAGTTGTAATCTGAACCATTGATATCAAATCAAACGGTGCATCTACAACTCTGAGAGCTTACACATTTGAACAGGCCAGCAGCGAGCAGCCGGCCCATCAGCCCAAGTAAAAAGCAGTCCGCATCAAATCAAATAATCAAGTAAAGTAAAACAAAAAGGAGAGATTTTTTTAAAGAATATGAACGAAACCAAGAATAAGAAACATATGTTCAAAAAAAAAAGAACAAGAAAGATATAGGATGTCTATCCAGAATCGATGAATTCAAATCAAACAGCATGCATATACCCAATTGGAAGATACAAAAATAGGAAGCAATACGCATCTAATAATCAGATAAAGTACAAAGAAAGAGAGATTTTTTATATTTAATCTACGATGAACGAAAAAGATACAGAAATAGGGGCCGATCCAGCAGACCCGCTCCATACATTAGGCTGTCTCCAATGAGCAACCCAAACCACTACCCATAGCCAAAAATGTCTAGTTCACATCAAGAAACGGCCTCCAACAGAGAACCGAAAGGAGCTCCGATTTTGGGATTGCAGGAGAGAGGGAACTCAAAATTGCGTCACTCTCTCTCCTCGCCCCAAACCTGCACTGGACGATTGTGGGCCCGCGACGGGGAGCCGCCTGTGCAGCCAGGCAAGACCGTGAAGGGGAGCTGCCGGCGCGACCATGGCGGGCCCACGACAGGGAGCACCGCTCGGAGGCAGCTCGCAAGAAGCTCCGTCGGGGAAGGTCACCTGGATCTCACTGGTACGCGCCGCCAAGGATCGCTTGCCGAGGAGGCGTGACCATGGCGTCCCGGTCCCCACCCGTGGAAGCAGAGGGTGCCGTTGACGCGGCGGCGCTCACGGGGGTACTGCGACGGCGACGACGCCGGCGAGCAGCGAGAGGAGGTCGGACCGTTCGTCGGGCCGCTGCGTGTGGGCGGGGGAGCACGCCGACATGGTGGGGACGAGGAAGCACGCCTACAGGAACATGGAGCTGGTGGACGCGAAGCAGCGGTGGAGCTGCTGGTTCATGGCGCCGCCCGCTCGATCTTCAGCTTGCCTAGGGTGGAAGAGAAGAGGTCCTCCCTCACCGCATCTTCAACGCCGCCATCTTGCCATGCGACGGACGCCCGCGCGACCGAATGGATGGATGCCTCCCGCTCGTCATGTGTGTCAGCCCAGGCCGGCGCGCTCGAACCGGCTCCTGCATGCCCACCACGGCCGAGGGGGAGCAGGGCGTGGCCGCCGGGGAGGAGCGGGTCCGTGCCAAGTTAAGCGGCGGCGAGCGGCGTGGCAATTTGCATGCTCTGCTATTTGGGGCCGCTGTTGGAGAAGGAGATTTTTAGGTAGGTGGGCCCTTCGCTGTAGGGGAGCTAAATCACAGATTGAGTCTTCATTTTAGGTTTCAATTGTTGGAGATAGTCTTAATGGATTGATGAAAAACAAGAATCTGGCCTTCGAAAAAACTTGCGTATAATCCATCCAAGCAGCGTCATGCACCTAATTTCTCAAGTCCATTGGCGAAAAGATGGAAACTTTGCCGGCGCTGGAGGAAAAGGAATGCAGCCGCGATCGCAGAGTTCGGGCGTCGTCGCCGCGATTGACCGGAACAAATAAAACGACGTTTAAAGGCGCAGGACCGCGGCCGCCTGCAATCTAGAGGGTGCGTAGCTACTGCTGCAATCCTTTATGTTTCTTATTCTTTTTTTTTTAACATATATTTCTTATTCTTTTTTTTTTGAAACTATATGTTTCTTATTCTTGGTTTCCTTCATATTCTTTAAAAAAATCTCTCCTTTTTGTTTTACTTTACTCGATTATTTGATTAGATGCGGACTGCTTTTTACTTGGGTTGATGGGCCGGCTGCTCGCTGCTGGCCTGTTCAAATTTGTAAGCCCTCAGAGTTGTAGATGCACCATTTGATTTGATATCAATGGTTCAGATCACAACTGCAGAGAAGGACTGCAGAGAACAAAATGCAGAGGATCTCGTTCACCCCTCTTCATGTCTCGCCTCTCATTGTTTCCCAAACCAAAAAAGCTAAGAGCATCTCCAGCAGACCCCCCCAATACCTCTCCCTATCCCCATAAAACTGTGATATTGGGGGAGATAATTGTCTTTTTTCCCTCCAACGGTTCTCCAATATCTCTTCTTTTTTGGTGGCCACCAAAAAACACCCCATCTCCCCTCAAATGAAGGGGGGAGTTGCATCTCCCCCAATAGCTGGGGCCCACCTCTAGCTGCCTCTCTCCTCCCTCTCGCACTCCATCTGCCACGTCGAGATCCCGACCAAGCCTGCGCGCGCCTCGACCTCTGTCTCCAGCCACTCGACCGGTCTCCATCTCCAGCTTGTGGGATCCGACCGCGCATGGGACCTCCATCGCCGGCCGCGCGGGACCTCATCGCCGGCTCATCTAGGAGTTGTCGGAGGTGCTAGCGCAGTTGGACCTCAACGGGTAGCCCGCCCCAGCCTCGATGGCGATCTTGCGCTAAGCAACACGGCTTCGACAGGGAGCCCGCGCTGGGCAACACGTATGGCGTCCACGATGAGCCCGTGCTTGAGGCTACATTGTCGTGCTCCACAGCGAGCACCTCCAGGGGTGTCTAGGGAAGAAGATGCCAGTTGGCGGACATGGCACCACAGCACGAGCCTCACTCTCTCCCTTGACGACATGGCAGACCGTCTCGGCCTCGTTGCTACCATCCGGGATGGCGCCAAGGCCGGTGAGGCTTGTCGATCTGGGCGCGAAGGAGGTGGACGAACACCATGGTCAGAGGAGGAGCACCATGGCTGGGGTGGCATGGACGGAGGGAGTCGGAGGAGCCACATGGACGGGGGCGTAGGTGACGGAGATGGAGTTCGGTGGTCGGTGCCACAGCCGGGAGCGGAAAGGTCGGAAATGAGATTTGGTGCGGCGATACGTGAAGAAGACATTGTGTGGGGAGAGAAAGAAAATAAAAATTATTTAGACAAGTGCGTCCCATGGCATTGGGTGTGAATATTGGGTTTCTGCTGCAGCATCTCCCCAATAAACCTAGAAAGTGATATTGGGCTACCCCAATACCATTTCATTGGGGGAGATATTTTGGGGAGCTGGCTCTACCGCCGCATAGGGTGACGTGTAGACTCGCGCATAGAGGTGGAGCCACGGAGGCATAGAGGAGTCACTAACAACTAACCCCAAACCTACTCCAGCTACTCATGTAGGCTTAAATGGTTGCTCTCACGTTGTTGTCTCTCTTCTATGGTTTAAACATAGTGGATTCAACACCTAAATCGAGCATCACATGGGGAATTAGACAGGCACTAAAAAAGGATACTCGTCGATTTAGGTTAGCATGCGATCTCTCATTTTTCCTTTTCCCCTTCCACTAAAAAAGGAGGAGGGAGGCTGGGAGCGGAAGAGTCAATCCACGGCAAATTGGTGTGGCTACATCTGAGTGCGGCTTAGCATCGTACTATACATATATCGTATTCAAATTGCAACCTACAGCAGAATAAAATCATACTCACCTCTGTAGTGATAATTTTTTGATTTGAAACTATTTAGAGTCCCAAAATTTCATTTTAAGATTCTAAAATTTAAAATTTAGAATTTTCAAACAACCGTAGATGTGATCTACACAAAAGTTGTAGTTCTCCATACGATCTATGATTCTGTAGTTACGATTTTTATTTAAAACAATTAAATTCCTAAATATCCATTTTATGTTCTAAGATTTTAAATTTTAGAATTTACAATTTAGAAATTTCAACTGAAATTGGACGCTGACTATATCAAAGTTGTAATTGTCAATGCAATTTGTACTTTGCAACTGACAAGTTTTTGGTTTAAAAACAAGTACTAGAGTTCTAAATATTTGCTTTGAAATTGTCATATTTTGATATTCGGTTTGAAATTTCCAAAATTGTCTTTGTGAAAATTATCGAGTTCAACAAGGCCTAAAACTTTGTAGTTGAACCTTTTTCATTTTAACGATTTAGGTGCTGAAATATTCAATAGGATTAATTATGAAATATTCATACAAAATATAGCATCCTATATACATATATATTCACAAATAAATGTGTGAGATGAATGTTATAGTCAAATGCTAGGAGATAAACATTTTTTTTGGTTTTTTGATTTTTTTTTAAAATCATTAAGGCCTCTGTTAATTAAAAATGTTCATCCATATCATGTCACCCTCGTCACCCAGTTTTGAGTTATATTCAACCTAAGTTTCTTGTATATGAAGAGCCTAATTCATGACTTACTACTTAGACGTCAATCCCAAGACACGCTAAGTCTGATAAAGGATCTTAGAGCTTCTCAAAACAGCAAAGCGTCTTGCCAGGCTTGAAATTTTCATTTGAAATCTATGAATGAAAAGTTACACTTAAGTTTCTCAAATTTTAGATTCAAATTCTTCAAACGGCCTCAGATAGGGAAATGATCAATACTAACGTTGCAGATCCCAAAAAGTTATAAAAGTTTGTCGTTAGCAATTTTTATTTTGAACTGGTTTAAAGTCTCAAATACTCATTTTAAAATCGGATGAAGATAAAATAAGATGGAAGAATGTCCTAGATTTACACAAACTTCTTATGAGTGGAGTGGTTAAGTGAGGGGCATGTGTCTGGCCAGGTGGGTCTCCCGAGACTAAAAATATATTTTGCTATTTTTAGCCTAAGTTTAATATTTCTAAAAGATGATTTGTAGGGATGGTTCATTTTTCAGCTGCCCCTAAAAAATATCCAATTGGCCATACAAATCGATTCATAGAGATGGCTGGCCAATCGAGCATCTTGGACCGCCTGTAGAAATCCTGGGTATCGTAGTGATGGTCTCAAAAATTTATTGAAATTACGCCCTATATCATGCACTCGTAGGTTTGGTGCTGCTTTCAGCCATCGTCGAGCACCAAGCCGGTTGCCATCACCCACCTCTCCTCTCCGTGACGCCGCGTCTTCCTTCTCCAACTCCCTACCCCGAGGACCTCGAGGCATGAGGCAGCGAGTCGAAGGAGCCCATATCTCTATGGAGAAGAAGATAGAAGAGAGCACTACTACAAAAAATCATAACCTCGAGAATGAAGTCCACATGTCATTATCTACTAGGATATATTTGAAGGGTGTGATTTACGGAGCAAACAATAAAAAGTAGTAGTACTAAGATAGGTGGCTATCCAAATAGGCCCTATTTAGGTAGTATATTATTGGAGATGCTCTAAGAGGAGATATTTAGAAGAAGAAGAAAAGCTATTGTGAATATTTCACGTTTTTCAATAACCAGGTGAAGACGTTTTTATATCCAGTGAAGGTAATGCCTTGTTTCATCAGAGAAGCTACAGTTAGAATTAGAATTGTTTTGGCTATAGCTAGAGCTCCACTGAACGGACCCATACAATGCAATCCAAACATAAGGTGCGTAACCTTACACTGCAATCCAGTAGCCTTTTGCTACTCCTACCCTTGCGCTTGCTTGTTCTACGGATACAAGTATCTGGCTGGCTGATTCCTTCCAGCCTCCTATAAATGCAACATAAGCACAACCATGAGAAATCACAACTCTAAGACTCGTCTAAACATTTTACCAAAGCCTACTGTATGGCTTCGCCACGAACTCTGAGTTCGTCAGTGCTCCTGCCCACTGTCATGTCCTTCATCTTTAGCTTCCTACTAGTTCCTGCCTTACCACTTGATAGAACACCACCACACAATAATGATCTCCAAACCCTCCTTTGTCTCCGATCCAATCTTTCTGATCCTGCCGGGCTTCTAGCCTCATGGAAGAACGATTCCCTCAAATTTTGCACCTGGGCTGGTGTTAGCTGCGGGGAGAGGCACAAATCTCATGTTGTTGCGCTTAACCTCGACTCGTTCAAGCTCAGTGGCCAAATACCTGCCTGTATTGCGAATCTCACTTTCCTTGAAAGAATCCACTTTCCAAATAACCACATTATTGGCCCAATTCCTCATGAGCTTGGCCAACTACAACGGCTTCAGTACCTTAACCTCAGTTCAAACTATCTCAATGGTATGATCCCAGAAACACTGTCTTCCTGTTCCCGTCTTCGGATCATTGATCTTGGGGGAAATTCTCTCCAAGGTGAGATCTATCCGAACATGAGCCAAATCTTAAACCTTGAGAAGCTCATCTTGCAGCAAAACAACCTCAGTGGAATTATCCCTGAAGGGCTGGGGATGCTCCATAATCTCTCAATTTTGCATCTGGCTGGGAATAATCTGATTGGGAACATTCCTCTTTCACTTGGATGCAAATCTCCTCTTACAGATCTTGTTCTTGCAAATAATAGCCTGACTGGACCAATCCCGTCTTGCATAGCTAATAGTTCATCGCTTCAACAGCTGGACTTAACACACAATCATATCAGTGGAGAGATACCACACACTCTGCTAAATAGCAGATCACTTAGAACAATAGGCCTTGGGTTGAACAGCTTAGTGGGATCAATACCTGCTGTCTTGCACAATGAGTCTCCATTGGAGATTCTCATTTTCTCATTCAATGGTCTATCAGGCGCCATACCTTCTTCACTAGGGAACCTATCTTCCCTTGTCAAGCTCTTGCTTGCATACAACAATCTTGAAGGCAGCATCCCAGCGAGCATAGGTAAAATACCAAACCTGAAAGCATTGGACCTGACTTACAACCTCTTGTCAGGAACTGTCCCAGCCTCCATTTACAATATGTCAGCTTTGACATACCTTGGCATTGCCGCGAACACCTTGGTAGGGGAGATTCCACATGACATTGGCCACACCCTCCCAAACATAAAGAAATTGATCTTTGAAGAGAACCGATTCCATGGTAAAATCCCTGCTTCGCTAGCGAATGCGACCAACCTTACGGTGATTGATCTACAATACAATTCATTCTATGGAACTGTCCCTTTCTTGGGCTCGCTTCCCAACTTGGTGGAGCTAAGTCTAGGCACGAACCAGCTTGAAGCTGGAGATTGGTCTTTCCTATCCTCACTAGGAAATTGCACACGGTTGGTCACATTAGATTTATCAGAAAACAGAATAGAAGGAACACTGCCAAATTCCATTGGTGGCCTTCCAAACAGCTTACAATTTTTGCTGTTGGCAGAAAATGATATATCCGGGACAATACCCCCCGAGATAGGGTACCTCACAAACCTTGTTGTTCTTCACATGGAGAGCAATCGGTTCACCGGAAGCATCCCAGATGAAGTCAGAAATCTTACGAGCTTATTTCAACTAAGCTTATCGCAGAACAAGCTTTTTGGACAAATTCCACACTCAGTCAGTAATCTGAGTCAACTAACTGAGCTCTATTTACAGGACAACGATTTCAGTGGTCCAATCCCAGGTGCTTTTGGCGACTGCAAAAATTTGAGAATGTTGAACATCTCTTGCAACAACCTTGATGGCAGCATACCAAAGCAGCTGCTAACTCTTTCATCCCTTTCTGATGGCTTGGATTTGTCCCACAACCAACTCTCCGGACAGATACCACCTGAGATTGGTGATTTGATCAATCTCAGTCTACTCAATGTTTCCAATAACCAGTTGTCTGGACAGATTCCATCCACTCTAGGACAGTGTGTCCACCTGGAGTCCCTCCACATGGAAGGGAATCTTCTGGAAGGAAAAATCCCAAATTCATTCATTGAATTGAGAGGCATCATCGAGCTAGACCTGTCCAGAAATAACCTTTCTGGAACAATACCTGAACTGTTTGAGTTCTTCGGCACATTGATCCTCCTCAATTTGTCGTTCAACAGCCTCCACGGTCCAGTACCCACTGGTGGGATCTTTCGCAATAAAAGTGCAGTATATATTCAGGGGAACAAGAATTTATGTGGGAGCACCCCATTGCTAGCAATGCCACTTTGTGATGCAAAGGCCTCCAGAAACAACTATGGTTTTAAAATTCTGAAATTGCTAGGATTTAGTGCTCTTTCTTTGCTCTTGCTAGCATGCGCAGTGGCCTACTATCAAAGTTCCCTTCTAGATGTCACTGCTAGTGATCCTAGGGCTAACAATGGTATCGGACGCCTAACTAGACAGTGGATCTAGAGGTGCAAGTGAGAAATCACAAAAGATCGACGGATTTGATCCGGACAGACCACCCTAACCCTAACCCTAGGTGGATCTGGGACTGGGCAAAGAAAAGTTGAACCCTAACCCTAACCCTAGAAGATAGATCGGGAAAGGAAAGGAACAGAAAAGGAAAGGGGCGGTCACAGGGGCATTCCTACCTGGAGGCCCGACCAAACCTTTCACCGTCGCCGGCCGCGCCCCGCGGCCGCGCGAGCGGAAGATCATGCCGAGCCAAGGGCTCGGGCGCGAAAGAGGCCGCCTCCCTGGGCCCCGCTGTCCCGCCGGCGCTTGGGCCATCACGGCCGCGCGCGGACATGGGCACCTCACTGACGTGAGGCAGAGCGCCGTCACAAGGCTACTCGACGGCGGCTCGCTCAGCTCTCGGGCGAGCGCAGCATGCCGGCGAGGAGCCCCGCGGTGGCGCTGTCGTCTTTCCCCTCACCGAGCCGGCCATGGCCGGCTTTCCCGCGGCGGCTGCTGCCTGCTGTTGTACGCGAGTGTGGCGCGTGGGGAGGGAAGAAAGGAAAGGGTGGCGCGGCTTGCAGGTGAGTGGGTTTCGCTGCCGGCGCAGGACCCTTGGCCGGACCGCCATGGGCGGCCGGGCCATCACCTTCACCGGCGGCTGCGGCTCGCTGGGTGGAGAAGAGAGGACGGGAGGGGCTGCGGCGCAGCTCAGAAAGTGTGGAGGAGAAGGAATGAGAGTTAGGGTTTCGGGTGAAGCAGCGCCGCTGGTTTTGATCCTCCGATGTGCGCACTCGGCCGTTGGATCTAGGGCGGCGCAGATGGACGGATGAGATCAGTCGGGCCAGATACAGCCCAGGCGGGAGTGAGCGCTGGGCCGAAATCGTGGCCCAGGCCCACGTTAGGGCCTGGCGCCCGATCGGCCGCTCCCGCCAGCGCCTACGGCCAGCTGGGCCGGGCCGCCAAGCAACAGTGGGCCGTTTTGCGCACAGGCTGAACAGAAATAAAAAAAAGGGCAGAGCGCTAGCGCTGGGCCGCCAGAGCGCGCAGCGCGAGAGTTGGCCATGGGCCGCGCAAGTCGTCTGGGCCAGAATGGGCGATTGCACAGTAAAAGCAAATTTTTTGTTTTTCTTTTTTCCAGGAACGGTTTTGAGTATTTTTTGCTCGGTTTGAATCTTTTTTATTCAAATTTCTGTCCATTTTTTGTCCAACGATAATTTTGGATCAGAGAACAAGAAAGTTATTTTATGTTTCTGGAAAATTGATTATGAAAAGTTAAAGTTTCCGCTGCGTATTTAAAATTGTTATCGTTTTCATTGTTAAATTCGAACCAACGGGATAGTTTAATATTTGAAAGTGGATAATTTTACAGTAATTATAATGTTGTTATTATTCTGACCAACGTTATTAATAGCAATATTATGATTTTGATTAATAGTTGTTGCCTACATTAATTCTATTTCTGCCCAACGGTGATTTAGAATTATTGCAAAGTAAATTTTATATTATGTTCTCACCTCATATGAATTGTAATTTCAGGTAGTTCCTCCCTGATGTCTGCCTTGAGAGAGATTCCACCATTGAGGGGAGACAACTATCTTAAGTGGAAGAGGAAGTTGACTTCACTTTCACTATAGCTGAAGTTGACTGGGTGCTCACTGAACCGTGTCCCACAAAGCCTGTGGAACCGGTGCGGGAGACCAGTGAAAGTAATGAAGCATGGGACAAAAGGGTGAAAGATTTTGGCCCTATAAAGATGGCTTAGACATAAAGCATACTCGATGGGTCGTGACAACAAGAAATGTTGTGTCATTGAGAATACAATTGACCCAGCTCTTACGGGTCAATTGAAAAGTGTGACACCGCTTGTTGCTTACTTTGAGAGGATCAAGAACCAGTTCACTTGGTTCCTCCAAAGTGTATGCTACCCATTTGTTCAAGCAATTGACAAATAAAAAGTACAAGGGAGGTAGCATACGTGACCATATTTTGAAAATGAGTCACTTGGCAAATAAGCTGAAAGGAATGGATCTGGAGATACAACCACAGCTTCTTATCCATTTTGTTTTTGCTTCCTTGCCTAAAGAGTATGAGAATTTTGTCATAAGCTACAACATGCAGCCTGAGAAATGGGACTTAGACAAGCTCATTGCTCAGTGTGTTGATGAGGAGCTCAGGATCAATGGCCAACAAGGTGGCCAAGCGAACCTGGTCAAAGGGAAGGGCAAAAGACCCTTCAATCCTGGCTCCCCAGCAAAGAGAGGTCCTATGCAATAGAAACCACAGTTTCAGCAACAGGGCAAGCCACATGAAGGTGAAAACTTGTGCTGGTACTGTGGCAAGGAGGGGCACAAGAAGACTGATTGCCCTGGATGGTTAAGGGATCTCATGAAGAAAAAGGGTGAGAACATTATTTCATTTGTAAATGAATCTCTGTATGCAAAGTTTTCAAAGTCAACATGGTTTATTGACTCTGGTGCAACTATTCATGTTGCAAATTCTTTACAGGGATTCACTTCAACAAGAATTACGTTAAAAAGAGAAGAGGCCATTAGCGTTACGAATGGCGTACGAGCTGCAAAGGAGGCAATTGGAGATGTAGCATTAGATTTACCTAATGGCTATAGTCTTATCTTGAGAGATGTTTTTTATGTTCCTACACTACAAAAGCAATTTAATAAGTGTAATAAAGTTGGATGATTCAGGTTTTATCTCGTAATTTTGGACATGGCAAATGTGTCATTTGGTTTAATGATATTTGTGTTGGTCTTGCCTTCAGACAAGACGAATTATATATGTTACCGCTATGTGAAAGTGTGAATTCCATATGTAATGTGAATGATAGCGTTTCCTCGTCTACAAATGAGAAAAGAAAGAGAAAGCGAACTACAAACGCAACGGCGAAATTATGGCACTGTCGTTTAGGCCATATTTCGAGGGGGAGAATAGAAAGACTAGTAAAGAATGAAATTCTTCCTCCTTTGGAGTTCGCTGAATTAAAGCAATGCATCGATTGCATAAAAGGAAAATATGTAAAATAAATTAAAAAGAATGCCAAACGAAGCACAGGAATATTAGAGATCATTCACACTGACATTTGTGGTCCCTTTCCTGTAAAGAGTGTGGATGGCTATGATTCATTCATTACATTCACTGACGATTACTCCCGGTTTGGCTATATTTATCCAATTAAAGGAAGAGATGAAGCATTGGATAAATTTAAAATATTTAAGGCTGAAGTGGAAAATCAGCATAGTTTAAAGATGAAGCTAATCCGGTCCGACCGTGGGGGGAGTACTATGGTCGGCATACCCCATATGGTCAAGTTCCTGGACCTTTCGCAAGGTTCTTACAGGAAAATGGTATAGTTGCCCAAGTATTCCATGCCGGGTGAACCTCAAAGAAAATGGAGTAGCCGAAAGGCGTAACCGTACCCTAATGGATATGGTGCGCAGTATGATGAGTTACTCTAATTTACCATTGAGTTTATGGATAGAGGCATTAAAAACCTCCATTCACATTCTCAATAGAGTGCCAAGTAAATCGGTGCCCAAAACACCGTATGAATTATGGACAGGAAGGGTACCTTCACTAGATCACTTGCGTGTATGGGGATGTCCTGCTGAGGCTATAGTGTTTAACCCAAATATTGGGAAACTTGATCCCAAAACAGTGAGTTGCCATTTTATTGGCTATCCTGAAAGGTCAAAAGATTATCGTTTCTACTGTCCCGATAGACTCACAAAGTTTGTCGAAACGAGACACGCTATTTTTCTAGAGGATGAAATGATGAGGGGGAGTATGGCTGCTCGAAAAATTGATCTTGAAGAGAAGCGGGTGTGTGCACCCAATCCTGTGATTCAGGAGCCATATTTTGAGCTACCTATTGTTCCTGCACCAATAGTGCAAGACACTGTGAAGCAAGAACCTGTCGTTGTTCCTCCTGTGGTAACAACAGAGGAAAATGAGGAACCTGTTCATCAGGAACCCATTGAAAATGTTGCCACAAATGAGGGGGAGCAATCTCAGCCTCCAACAGTAGATGTGCCAAATGTAGAGGCCCCTAGAAGGTCTCAAAGAGAAAGAAGGCCAGCTATCTCTAGTGATATATATGAATTAAATAATATCACTGAAGAGTATCAAATGGAGGGTGATCCCACCTCATTTGAACAAGCCATGAGAAGCGATCATTCATCCAAGTGGTTTGAAGCCATGGAAGATGAAATGAGATCGATGAGTGCCAACGATGTTTGGGACTTGGAAGAAATTCCCAAAGGAGCCAAAACAAAAGAGGGCCGTAAATGGGTCTACAAAATAAAATATGACTCCCAAGGGAACATAGAGAGATTTAAAGCGCGACTTGTGGCTAAAGGTTTCACACAAAGGGAGGGAATCGACTACACCGAGACCTTTTCTCCGTCTAATGCAAAGATTCTCTCGTAATAATAATGGCATTGGTGGCACACTATGATTTAGAGTTGCATCGATGGATGTGAAGACGGCATTCCTAAATGGGATTTGGAGGAAAATGTCTACATGGCACAACCGAAAGGTTTTGTCGTGGAAGGCAAAGAAAAGATGGGATGTCGCCTAAAGAAATCCATTTATGGATTAAAGCAAGCTTCAAGGCAATGGAACTTAAAGTTTGATAAAACTATAAAGAACTTTGAGTTTAAAGCAAATGTCGAGGACAATTGTGTCTATACAAAGTTTAAGAATGGGAAATACATTTTCCTAGTCCTGTACGTAGACGATATTTTACTTGCAAGTAATGATATGAGTCTACTATAGGAAACAAAGAGATTTTTGTCCTCAAAGTTTGAGATGAAAGATCTTGGTGAAGCAAAGATCTTGGTGAAGCTTCTTATGTTTTGGGCATAGAAATTCACTGAGATAGAAGAAAGGGGGTATTAGGATTGTCTCAAAAGGCATACATTGAAAGAGTCTTGGAGAAATTCCAGATGCATAAATGTAGTCCTTCACCTGCACCTATAGTCAAGGGCGATAAGTATGGGGATTTTCAGTGTCCCAAGAATGAGTATGAGCTCAACCAAATGAAAAGTGTGCCATATGCTTCAGTGTTGGACACTTACGGTATGCTCAAGTATGCACACGCCCGACTTGGCTTATGTAACTGGGTTGCTTGGCGATTCCAAAGTAATCCAGTGCTTTGAACACTGGAAATTGGTAAAGAAAGTTTTGCGATATTTACAAGGTACAAAAGACCTCGATGCTAACGTACGAAGATCGACTCCCTAAAGATCTTAGGATACTCGATTCGATTATGTGAGAGATGACGAAAAGTCCACATTTGGATATGTGTTCACTCTGTTGAGGAGCTATATCATGGAAAAGCTCAAAACAAACAGTTACTACAAACTCCACTATTTATGCCGAGTTTGTAGCATGCTATGAGGCATCAGGGCAGGTGAATTGGCTAAAGAAATTCATACCCGGTTTAAAAGTGGTCGATGACTCTATACTGTGATAATAATCCAGCTATAGAGTATGCTCACAACAATAGGTCAAGTGGTGCTGCCAAACACATTGACATAAAGTACTATGTTGTGAAAGAGAAAATTCAGGATCGTGTTATAAATCTTGAGCACATAAGCACCGAAAAGATGCTCGCGGATCCGCTTACAAAAGGCTTACCACCCAAAGTGTTCGTTGAACACGTAGCCGGCATGGGTTTAAGGAGAAGCCTATGATTCCCGGATAATAATAAGGGCCCAAAGATAAAGTATTTATTTATTTCAAACCGAGATGTGTATTGTGGTTGTGAAATCCAACAAAATAGACCGTGACGATGAAATATGTTCTATGCACAAATCTGAGATGGAATAAGTAAAATGAAAAGGTTAAAGTGAAAAGAGTAAAGTTAAAGATAAAGTTAAAGATGAGATCAAGGGGGAGAATGTTAGGATGATCTCAATCCCGAGTTGGGCCCAACGGCCCAACTCGGGCCCCTTGTGAACCTTGCGCCCTGATCAGGGGTGCCCAGCCCATCTTTGGCTAGAGGGCCCCTGTCACACTGCGCTATATAAAGAGGTGGGCGCCGGCGGCTCTCAGTACGAGGTTCACCGTGAGCCGCCACACCCACCGACAACCCTAATCCGATCTCAGGGGCGCAGCCAGTGATGGGAAGTTCCTCCGCCGCCGCCACAGCACTGCACCGTCGTCCACTCCTTCATCGACCGACGCCCCTCCCCTCTTCCTCGACACGATGGCCGAGGGAAGCAGCGCCGCCGCCGGATCCTCCTCCTCTGCTCCCGTCAAGCCCTCTGGTAAAACCTCTCCCACTCTTTCCCCTCTCTCGTTCTCACTGCCTACTGTCAAAGTTCCCTTCCAGATGTCACTGCTAGTGATCCTAGAATGTTGTAAGTTTAGACACTTTTTGATTTAACTTAATTCCAGAATATATCATGACAATAACTACATAAATGATGACTATGAACCACATATTCAAATAGTAAGAACAAACTTACTGATCTCTCACGGAGAAGCCAACAGTTGACGAAGACGTCTTCACGATCACCGTTTCTTAAGAACTCAATGAAGATGTTGTCGAAGTCCTTGCCGAAGTCGATGAAGAAGCCAAATGAGCAAATAAGCGTTAAACGCTTCCCAAAAACCTTATTCGCCCTCTCCCGTGCAGGATCTCAAGGACGAGGGTTTCGGAGACCTGCTCTCCCTAACAACAATGCACGTCGTCGCAGGGATGAGGCAAACTACTTGTGGCAACTCAGAACTAGAGAACCGACAAACACTTGTGTTCTCACTATTGATTGTATGACATTACTTGTGTCATCCCAATGACCCATGCAAGTCTATTTATAGACTTACGAACCATCATATGAGAAGGATCTAGAGTGCAACTCATACTTATCTAGACAACTCATACTCATCTAGACATTAGCTAAGATTCATGTATTTACAACTCATTATCAAGTTCAGTTTTACTTTCTCCTTATCAAGCATGTAGATGTTTCTACTAACATCATGAGTTATCTACATCTTTCATGGCTCATGTGATTAGCAAATCCAAATTGATTCTCTCTTCATGAGATTAGTAGAATCCAAATTGACTTTCTCACATGCTTTGGGCCTTTGAGATCTTTATGAACTCCAACAATCCCCCACCAGATCTTAAGGGCCCAACTAGAGATTTGCCTGTTCCTAGAACTGTTTGATATACTAGTCTTTCGGTGGAGACCGTTAAGTTGAACATCCACCTAGAGCCTCAAGCTATGCTTATCCACAACTTGAACAATGGACTATGCCTTGAATT
Organism: Themeda triandra; assembly: GCA_018135685.1. Lineage (NCBI taxonomy): Eukaryota > Viridiplantae > Streptophyta > Magnoliopsida > Poales > Poaceae > Themeda > Themeda triandra. The sequence goes on along the minus strand of JAENPR010000144.1, from coordinate 123,511 downwards.
GCAAGTTTTCATGGACAAGTTTCACCGGAGATCAAACCAAGTACTATGTTGCCTCGTAGGTTGCCCCTTGGGTGGAGCATATGAGTCGTACTCCATGGTCTTTCATGAGCTTATTAGAGGATACCCATACCTCACGGATCGACCAACAGTCAAGCTCATATAGGTGTGTTCTTTCAAGGATACTCGCCGGACAAGTACCTCGCCACTTAAGACTCACGAGAATACATTAAGGCAATTACCAACCTGCCTAGCAGTTATGAGAGTTTTACATCTTCTCGGAGAGGGTAGTAAAAGTTTAAACTCTCCTCAAGTTCCCCACAGCTTGTTTTTCCCAGACACTACTTCACGGGATCTCCGATCACATAAGCTGGGTTACCACTATGGTAACTTTGCACGGGTCTCATACCCAACTCCCTCGATGCATTTTCCATCACATTCCGTGATAGCCCCTTTGTAAAGGGATCTGCCAGATTTTTAGCTGTTTGGATATAATCCAAGGTTATCACTCTGAGTTTCTCAATTTTCTCGACGACTTCGCCTTCTCTTTACATGTCTTGAGGACTTCATATTATCCTTTGGACTGTTCACCTTGACAATTACTGTCTGGTTGTCACAGTTCATGATAATAGCCGGAATCGGTTTCTCAACCACCGGTAGGTCCATCAAGAGCTCACGTAGCCATTCTGCCTCAGCAGTAGCTGTGTCTAATGCTGTGAGTTCTGCCTCCATGGTTGACCTCATCAAAATGGTCTGTTTACAAGACCTCCATGATATTGCAGCGCCACCAAGGGTGAAGACATACCCACTCGTGGCCTTTATCTCATCAGCATCAGAAATCCAATTTGCATCACTATAACCCTCCAGTACTAGTGGGTATCCAGTATAGTGAAGTCCATAACTCATACTACCTCGCAGATAGCGCATTACTCGATCAAGTGCATGCCAGTGATCATTTCCCGGATTAGATGTAAACCGGCTCAATTTGCTTACGCGAATGAGATGTCGCCTCGTAGCACTTGCTAAGTACATCAATGATCCAATGATCTGGGAATAACGTAATTGATCTTTGGCAATACTCTTATTCTTACGAAGTGTCATACTGGGATCATAAGGTGTTGGAGAAGGTTTACTTTCCATATAGCCGAAACGGCTCAAGACCTTCTCCACATAATGGGATTGCAAGAGGGTAATCCCATTCTCCCCTTTAATTATTTTTATGTTTAAGATTACATCAGCCTCTCCCAGATCTTTCATATCGAAATTCTTTGATAACAAAGACTTGACTTTATTGATCACATCAATGTTTGTGCCAAAGATCAATATGTCATCCACATATAAACACAATATAACTCCCTCACCCCCACCATAGCGATAGTATACACATCTATCGGCCTCATTAATGGCAAAGCCTGCAGTAGTTAAAGTTCTGTCGAATTTCTCATGCCATTGCTTAGGAGCTTGTTTCAGGCCATACAAAGATTTCAACAACCTACACACCTTGTTCTCTTGACCTTTTACTACAAAACCTTCTGGCTGTTCCATATAGATTTCCTCATCCAACTCCCCATTAAGAAAAGCTGTCTTAACGTCCATCTGATGAACGAGAAGACCATTTGAGGCAGCCAAGGAAAGTAGTACTCGAATTATAGTCAATCTAGCAACAGGTGAGTAAGTATCAAAGAAATCTTCGCCTTCTTTTTTGGGTGTAGCCCTTGGCCACAAGACGAGCCCTGTACTTTTCAATCGTACCATCAGGCCTAAGTTTCTTCTTGAACACCCACTTACAACCCACAGGCTTGCAACCATAGGGTCGATCTGTTACTTCCCAAGTCCTGTTGGTGAGAATGGAATCCATCTCACTATGAACAGCCTCTTTCCAATAATCTACATCTGGAGATGCATATGCCTCGGAAATTGACTTGGGAGTATCGTCCACAAGGTATACAATGAAGTCATCACCAAAGGATTTTAACATCCTTTGTCTCATGCTCCTCCTTGGAGCCTCACTGTCATCCTCCTCAGGACTTCGCTCAAGTGGTTGTTCATCATACTCAATAGGTGGGGTAGGTTTAGGAGGTATCTCATAAAAAAATCTAGAAGTGTTATGCATATTTTTCATAGGAAATAAATTCTCAAAAATGTGGCATCTCTAGACTCTATAATTGTGTCCACAAGCATGTCTGGTACTTCAGATTTAACCACTAAGAATCTATAGGCAGTACTCCTCTGAGCATATCCTAGAAAGACACAATCAACCGTCTTAGGTCCAAGCTTGCGCTTTTTAGCAATTGGTACATTGACTTTCGCCAAGCATCCCCAAGTGCGTAAGTAAGAAAGTGATGGTTTTCTCCCAACCCACTCCTCATAAGGGGTTTTATCCTTATTCTTGTTTGGAACTCTATTCAGGACATGACTTGTAGTCAACAAGGCCTCCCCCACCATGCCTTGGATAACCCAGCAGTGTCTAACATGGTATTTACCAAGTCAGTCAAAGTTCGGTTCTTTCTTTCGGCAACGCCGTTTGATTCCGGTGAATAGGGAGGCGTCCTCTCATGAATAATTCCATGTCCCTCACAAAATAAGTCAAATTGATTAGAGAAATACTCTCCACCACGATCCGATCTAATTCGTTTGATTTTTCTTTCTAGTTGGTTCTCAACCTCTCGCCTTATAGACTTTAAATTGATCTAGAGCCTCATCTTTAGATCGTAATAGATACACATAACAAAATCTAGATGCATCATCAATTAAAGTCATGAAATATCTTTTTCCACCCTTCGTTAACACACCATTCATCTCACAAAGATCGAATGAATGAGTTCTAATGGTGCCAAGTGTCTTTCCTCAACCGCCTTATGAGGCTTCCGAGGTTGCTTAGATTGCACACAACTATGGCACTTCGAACCTTTGATGATGGAAAAATTTGGAATTAACTCCATACTAGAAAGCCGACTCATAGAACCAAAATTTAAGTGACATAATCTCGAGTGCCAAAGACTAGCATCATCATTTATATTGCCACAAATATGGTTTACGACTTGTTGCTACAATCATCAAGGGAAAACGGAACAAGCCCCCACACTCATAACCTTTACCAATAAACAGACCATATTTAGACAGGACTACATTATTGGACTCTAATACCACTTTAAACCCCTCTCTACATAGAAGGGAGCCGCTAACAAGATTCTTGTTGATAGATGGTACATGATGTACGTTCTTTAGTTGCACAATCTTTCTAGAAGTAAACTTCAAATTAATCGTGCCTACACCTCGAACAGAAGCATGCGACCCATTTCCCATCAACACGGAAGATTCTTGGGCGACCTGATAAGAAGTGAACAAGGACTTATCAGCACATACATGAACATTAGCACCCGTGTCAAACCACCAATCGGTAGAAAGACACACTGAAAGAACAATGGGTAAGTTGCCATACCCAGATGTTCCATCTCCAGTGTCGCTAATGGTCACGACATTTACTGACTTCTTTTGTTCCTGACTAGCCTTTCTTCCTTTGCGGTTTGGGCAATCCTTTGCCCAAAGTGACCGATCTCACCGCACACAAAGCAAGGCTTGTCCCCAATGCTCTTCTTCTTCTTCTTAAAAGTGGTGGTTTTGAAAGGCTTTGTTTTCCCTTTGTTCTTGCCATGAGGGGACTTCGCACCAAGTTGGCGCTAGGGTCGACCCTCGTCTCCTCTAGGGTACTTATCCTTTGCCCGAGCTTTCTCCTCAACATCAAGAGACGCGATTAAGCTCTCAACGATATATCTCTTGCCTCTTGTGTTTCAAGGCGGGGCAAAGTTGCTCCGGAAGGAGGCAACTTGGCAATAATACCACCAGCCACAAATTTGTCAGGCAAAGTACACTTGAGGAGCTCAAGTTCCCTCACGATGCACTGTATTTCATGAGCCTGCTCAACTACAGATTTATTCTCAACCATCTTGTAGTCATGATAGGTCTCCATAATATACAATGCACCGCCTGGGTCAGTTGCACCGAACTTAGCATTTAGTGCATCCCACAACTCCTTTGCGTCTCGTTATGTGCATATACACATCAACCGTAGACGATCGGCAAGAACGCTTAGAACGCATCCTACAAAGAGCGTGTTGGCATCCTTGAACTCTTTCTCCTTATCTCGGAGTTAGGGTTCCTTCGGGCTTGCCTTCCGCAACCCAAGAGACATTCATAGCAAGTTGGCCACAGGGTGACCTTTGCTTGCCACCTTTTAAAGTGCACACCGGTGAATTTCTCTGGCCTCAGCGCATCGGCAAATCCAGCCATCGTTAAACCAAAGTGCCTATAATAAGGTTTTTGGAATGTTGGAAGTTTAGACACTTTTTGATTTAACTTAATTCCAGAATATATCATGACAATAACTACATAAATGATGACTATGAACCACATGTTCAAATAGTAAGAACAAACTTACTGGTCTCTCTCGGAGAAGCCAACAGTTGACGAAGACGTCTTCACGATCACCGTTTCTTAAGAACTCAATGAAGATGTTGTCGAAGTCCTTGCCGAAGTCGATGAAGAAGCCAAATGAGCAGTCGCGTTAAACGCTTCCCAAAAACCTTATTCGCCCTCTCCCGTGCAGGATCTCAAGGACGAGGGTTTCAGAGACCTGCTCTCCCTAACAACGATGCATGTCGTCGTAGGGATGAGGCAAACTATTTGTGGCAACTCAGAACTAGAGAACCGGCAAACACTTGTGTTCTCACTATTGATTGTATGACATTACTTGTGTCATCCCAATGACCCATGCAAGTCTATTTATAGACTTACGAACCGTCATATGAGAAGGATCTAGAGTGCAACTCATACTTATCTAGACAACTCATACTCAACTAGACATTAGCTAAGATTCATGTATTTACAACTCATTATCAAGTTCAATTTTACTTTCTCCTTATCAAGCATGTAGATGTTTCTACTAACATCATGAGTTATCTACATCTTTCATGGCTCATGTGATTAGCAAATCCAAATTGATTCCATACTCATGAGATTAGTCAAATCCAAATTGACTTTCTCTTCATGAGATTAGTAGAATCCAAATTGACTTTCTCACATGCTTTGGGCCTTTGAGATCTTTATGAACTCCAACAATTTAGTTGCTATCAAGGTTTTTAGAGTCAATCAACTTGGCATGCCAAAGAGCTTCCTTGCTGAGTGTGAGGCACTGAGGAACACTCGTCATCGCAATCTTGTTAGGGTGATTACTGCATGCTCAACATTTGATCCATCAGGACATCAGTTCAAAGCTCTTATTCTTGAATATATGCCTAATGGTAGCCTAGAGAGCTGGCTCTATCCTGATCGGAACAAGTATGGATTGGAAAGATCATTAAGTTTTGGCTCCAGAATAACAATAGTGGTGGACATAGCTTCTGCTTTGGATTATCTGCATAACCATTGCATGCCTCCTGTTGTCCACTGTGATCTGAAGCCCAACAATGTCCTTCTTGATGATGACATGGGTGCACATCTTGCTGACTTCGGGTTAGCTAAATTTCTTCAAAGTTCTAGTCATTCATGCCATCAAAGTTCTACAAGCTCACTGGGACCAAGAGGATCAATTGGGTACATTGCACCAGGCGAAAATTTTTTTCCCTCAAAACTGGACATTGTAAACATCACAATAGTTTTTTCTGTTTTAGTTATTCATGTTTTACGTTTCCACTATATTACAACTTTATTTTACGTTTTCTCCAATATTAAGAGATAAAATTGTTTGATCACATACACACATTACAGAGTATGGCTTCGGCAACAAAATCTCAACAGAAGGCGATGTCTATAGCTATGGAATTATCATCTTAGAATTGCTCACCGGAAAGTGTCCAACAGATGAGATGTTTACTGATGGTGTGAACCTGCACAGATTTGTGGAAAATGCATTTCCTCAAAAGATTGGTGATGTTCTAGATCCTTGTATCTTTCCATGTTTTGGAGAGGGTGATGTGGACAACAATTTGAACGGAAATAATGCAACAGCTGCCGTGGAAAGCCACTGCATCATGCCTCTTGTTAAACTCGGTCTCTCATGCTGTATGGAGACCCCGAAAGATCGACCAACAATGCAGGATGTCTACGCTAAAGTCATCACAATCAAAGAAGCATTTGCAGTGCTACATGGCTGAGTAAAAGGGCTGTTGTTTTTGTTGTTCACATATAAGTAGAGCATGATGGCCTTTGCCTAATTTATTTTAAATGGCCATTTACTGTAAGAATAATTTACCCGTGGGTCATCTCCCATTTTCGCTAGTGTTTTGTGTCTGTTATGTATCAGAACTAGTGAACATGTCATGAAACAATGTACGCCTTACCATGAACTACGGTTAGCTTCATTACCTTGTCTAATTGATGCAAGTTCCACGTTGGTAGTTCCATGTCAGTAGTGTACTACATGCTTTGACACCCTACTGAGCATAACAATATACATATTAGTCAGAATCTAGGCTCAAGATTGATTGCCATTAGGCTGTCAGACTTTTCTCTTCTTTTTTTGGTTTAGGTTGTGTGCATTTTGTAGAGCCCAGAATGGGTTCCAAATTATTGTGTCAACTCAATGTAATCATCTTGAGTTAATAAAATCCTTCTTTATGGAAAAACATATGACTTGCGGTGCCAAATTATTTATTTGCCAGCGATTAGAAGAAAAGCATGCTCAGGATAACAATAGATCAACCGAGGAGGGGTGATGAATCCACAACCGAGGCACCTGGCATGCCGTGGATCCGCTCCTGCCTCCTTGGATAGTGAACAACAATAGATCATGCCTGGCTGAAGCGAAGCCAATGTTGCCACTATAGTTGAGTATAAATAGAGATGGCCCAAGACAGATGGAGTGTTGCAGATATGAAGACAGGTGAAGAAATCTTTGTCACTGATTACTCCAACCACCAACAGTTTCTAAGAAGTTGTAGCACCATTACATGGATGGGAAGATGAGTGGACACTTGAAGAAGTTAGCATAGGCCTGCAGTTGTGGTTCTTATTGGGTTCCTGTGAGTGTGACTGGCTGGTTTGATTCTTCCTCTTGTTCAGTGTGATGCAGTGACATGCGGTGTTATACTGGAGGTGAATAAGTGGATTTGACCGAGCTTGATGACTCAGTGAGGCTACTGGGTGGCATGGCTTCACAAGATTGCAAAGAAACATGATAGTGGGGTTGCTTTATAAGAGATATATAGATAGATGTTATGAAGAACATTATTTATTTTTAAAACTCAATCGTTTATAAAACTTCCAAAAAATCTCTGTGAAGCAAAGGTGACCATCAATCTTTGGGGTTGGTCATCGTTGTTCATTCATTCCCCTGTTTTGGTAAATCGAACCGAGTATCAATTCTACTATACTTAGGATGAAGAGTTATGCTAACAGTTAATCTCTCTTCTGAAAATAAAAATATATACAGGTTAATGTAAGATACTTACAAGGCAGAACTGAAGAGATGACCATGCAATTGCTACAGCCCACGCCTCCTTTGTGTGGGAATGACATATTAACAACCTTAATCTGCAAGACTTACAGAGTTGACGAATCAATGCTGTTGCCTGTTGGGCACTTGGTCATGACGGATTGATGGCACTAGGTGTTGCCTGTTGTTGCTGGCCTGCCGCTTGCCGCACAGGCGCACCGCGCACACCACACTCCGCCAGTCCAGCTGCTGTGTAGTGCCATCCGCATCCGCAACCAGCCGCCGCGCGGCTGCAGCGTGCTGCCACTCCCCTGGCTGGAATCGATACTGTATGGATGGATTCGCCTTAATCCGTGCTTGCCTCACTCACCGATACAGTCACCGCTCGCCGCAATTGCAAGGGTGGGGCGGGTTCGCCGCCGCTCGGGTTGACGGCCGCCGGTGCGCTCGCCGGCTGCGTTCTTGCGGAAGGGGACGGACGTATCTGGGAGGGCCGCATGTGAACTGGGATGTGGGCAGGCGCCTGGGCCTTCTTGGACCGAAATAGATTGTGCATGCACCTGAGCTCTTGTCTAATTGGGCTAGACTCAGGGTCCGAAGCAAGATCGAGCCCACGGTGGCCTAATAAGTTTTCCTCCTACAAACGGCAATTCGTCACATTGTATGGGCCAAGGATTTTTTTTTCTATTTTTAATCTTTTTTTAATCAACATTCTAAAAATATACCACATGAAAAAGTATTTGCATGCCATATCCCTTTTGGTTGTGGGCAGGCGCCTGGGCCTTCTTGGACCGAAATAGATTGTGCATGCACCTGAGCTCTTGTCTAATTGGGCTAGACTCAGGGTCCGAAGCAAGATCGAGCCCACGGTGGCCTAATAAGTTTTCCTCCTACAAACGGCAATTCGTCACATTGTATGGGCCAAGGATTTTTTTTCTATTTTTAATCTTTTTTAATCAACATTCTAAAAATATACCACATGAAAAAGTATTTGCATGCCATATCCCTTTTGGTCGCAACTGTGTCGCGCCACATGCAACAGGGTCGCCACCTTGGCGGACAGCGTTGACCGGGGCCTACCCTGTCACGCCACATGCGACAGGATCGCCACCTTGGCGGACAACGTTGACCGAGGCCTACCGTGTCGCGCCACATGTAACGGCGCGACAAGCCTATCGCGCCAATGAACGTGGCGTAACGGGATCATACAAATTACTGTAATACTATATATGGACCATCTAAATATAGGGCGCATGGCCGAGCAACTATTTGAACGCCCTCATCACACACTGACACATCACATAGGCCTCCTTTTCACTTGATGTGCTCCATTTTTCCAACGCGTGACAATGCTGCTTCTCAAAAAAAAAAAAAAAGTGTGACACATTGCTCGTACGGGAAATGTTTAAGTGAGCGTGATGTCAGAGCATCTCTAAGAGTTTGCCAAATTTTAGTTGGTAAATTTTGGGATTTGCCAACTCCTAAAATCATATGTCAAGTGAAAAAAAAAGACCATCTCCAATAGTTTGTAGAATTGCCAAAACCAAAAACAGAGGACCCAGAACATATTTTTTTTCCCGTGATCCAATTTGTTCCGTGCAAGGACTTCCTCGCGCGCGCAAAGGCCACTACCGCCACGCTGCAACCTTGGTCGATCATTTTCAGCAGAGAATGTGCACACAGGCAGCAGCAGCAACACGAGGGACCATCAGAGCTAGCATGATTATCACAAATAGGGCAGCAACAAGCAGTGACAGAACCAGCTAATTGATCATCACAAACTGAATTGAAAACTTGCACGGTTATTGCAAATTAGCAATTAAAATAACAAGAAATCGTATCATGTAAAGTATACTTTACCTTTGCCTATGCATGTAGTGTGCGGCTCTAATTGAAAACTTGCATGGTTATTGCAAACTAGCAATTAAAATAAAAAGAATGATTTCAACAACATTTCCTAGGAAACTAAGGACCACTTCAACCGATTGGATGGACTAACAACAGTATGACTCGAACCCTAACCTAAATCAAGGACCGACTGCGACACCAACTGGTGCGCCACCCAGATCCAACAACATCATCGACCATTACCACATGCTCAGCTAACAAATCGACCAACAGGAGGAACAGTGAACAAAAGGAAGACAAAATGGGGGAAAACAGAAGGGATTGAGCACTCATACCACCCGCAGGGGAGGCCTTACCAGTGAGGGCGGGCGAACGGGGCTCGCCGCCGGCGGAGAACCACGGGAGGAGGGGGGCGGCGGAGGAGGAGGGAAGCTCTGGTGGGGGGCGGCTCGAGAGAGCAGTGGCGGCGCCCGGCAAAGGCGAGAGAGCGGTGAACAGTGATGGGAGAAACCCTAGCGGGCGGTGAGGCTCGGGTTTTATATGGTGGCCAACCTAAGACAGCCGGCCCCACGCCCTTGCGCCCCGGTTGGGCTGGCGCAATGCAGCATCGCCTGGAACGGCCGAATCAGGCTTCCTACCCGATGCAGCCTAAGTCAGTACGGTTGCACAAACTTATGCAACACGAGTGGGCTATGCAACCAACCAAACAACTGAAAAAGGCCCAAAAGGCAGCCTTGCTGCGGTTATGCACCCAACCAAACACACCCTTAGTGTATCTGGGTCGTTGTGGGCTTCTGGCCAATGCTTAAGCCGCTGTGGTTTCCTTTTTCTCTTCTTAATAAATAATGATGATGATGAACTGATACATGCGGTGCACGTTTGCAACTGCCATAAAAATACCTCAACTGCGGCATGGTTTAAAGTGTTTAGGGGAATAAAAATGAATCGAAGTTCTATGGCACAGTCGTGGCATGCCGTGACTTTGGGCACGAACCAAACACTTGTGCAAAGTGCAGCGTCGAATGTGTGGCAAAGTGCGGCGTGATGTGGGCATAAACCAAATGCACCCTAAGAGCCAAGCTCTTCTCCCTCCTCTCTTCTCTCCTCCACGTAAACAAAAATGCTTACTAGCTTGGCTTATAGCCTATTATTGCACTTGCTCTTAGAATGAACATAAAGAATGAGTGGGTATAAGAGAAAGAAAGTCAAGTGTTTGACTATAAGCCGAACTAGGATGTCCGCAATGATTATCTATTTGGTTAGCTATTATGATGTGGACAGGGAAAAAGTAAGAGAAAGAGCAGTCACTAGATGAACATATACCCTGTTTCACATAGTTCAAGAATTTGAGAGAGGAGCATGTGGGCCCAATAAAACAAGAATGTATAAAATAATGTTTACTTTGTCTTTCACCTCCACGTCAGTTATTTACGCAACTAGCACCATTATGAATGCCCTAAAAGGGAAGTAATAACACAATAGTTGTCTCTAACCTTTAAAAAGTTTATCTCCTCACAGGACTTGCTACTTGGGGCCACTACAACATAGGCTCCAATGCCCTCTACACAATACATGCTCTCCTCCACATAAGCATTTGCTTGACTATAAACAAGCCAATTATTATACTTTTTCTAATGTTCACACACAAGAGGAACACCACACTGGTAGCTGATTTCGGACAACTACACACAGAACAAATAGATTTGGGTGTTGTGCCTAGCCCCTGTGCATTTTGGCCTCAACTTCTATTATCTACCACTGCTTATCCCCAACTGGGATGTAAATAGGTGTTCAAGAAATAGCTTAGATCTGACGATGATACTATTGAGAAGTATAAGCCGAGGCTTGTGGCCAAGGGTTTATACCTAGGAAGAAGGTGAATATCATTTCAATACTTATTCACTAGTTGCGTTTGATGACTACATGAGCGCCACTTTCTTGGCTGCCTCATATGGTCTTCTCATTCATCAAATAGACGCTAAGTCAATTTTCTTGAACGGAGAGCTTGCAAAAGGATATATGGATCGAGCTGATGGATTCGTAGCAAAATGGTGAAGAGGAAAAAGTGTGTAAATTATTAAAATCGCTGTATGTTCTAAGGACCTAAGTAGTGGCATGAAATGTTCGATAGAATTTTGACATCAGCCGGTTGTGTGATGAATGAAACTGATATATGTGTTTATTATATCAGTATGGTGACAGAGAATGTGTGATCTTTTGCTTATATGTGGATGATATAATAATTTTGCAAATAATCTTAATGTGATTAAGGAAGTGAAATAATTTTTATTAAGTAATTTTAAGATAAAATATTTGGAGAGGCTGATGTTATTCTTAATATAAACCTACTTAGAGAAAGAAATGATGGGGTAATACTTGTGCGATCCTATTATGTGAAATAGGTGCTGACTTGTTTTTATTTATTATGCGAACCTATTTAGAGAAAGCTAACAAACTTCGGAGTAATAGCATTGAACTTTGTCCATATGTCTAAGAATTTGACAAATCAGTGTACAAAGGTATTGTCACGATAGAAGGTGCACTGGGGTTTCCTCTCCCTACTGTCTAAGGCATGCCTTGTTACAACGTGCTTTCTAATCATGATTAGTAATAGTACAACGAGCACAAATCTGATGTCACAAGTATGCTTTTAATCTTTTTCTGGATTAAACCAATACTAAAATTGCCTCAATATTTAATATTTACTTGCTTGCAGTAATATTATCGGCGTCCGGTTGGCTAAAAAGAACACTTGTACTGGTTGTACATCAATTCTCTGCATACGAGATTATTTGGCTCTGCTTATGGGAATTCACAACTCTTATAAAGCAAAACCTCATTAATAATTTCTCTTGATATACAATGCGTCTACCTCAACAGTCCACTATAATTTGCAAACAAAGTTCACTAACACAAGCAATTACGATATACATGGCTTTTTTTATTTGAGACAAACTAACTAGTTTGCTGTGTACGACAGTTGTCAAGGGGAAGAAGATTATTATGATATATTTTTTTTTGAAACGAATCAGGCAGGAGAGCTGCCGATTATATTAAAAAGAGGAAGAGTCCAAATTGGGCACAATGGTACAACAAAGAAAACACAACCACGCCGAAACAATGATCTCAACAAAGAAAAACAACAAGAAACTCCCTGGTCGGTCGGACTGGGACATCGACACGAACCGCACACACCCGCCTGTCGGATTGGGACATCGACAGCTCGACAACGGCCTACACTACAACACAACACTACTTCCTATAACAAATGCAGCAGAGTCGAAGCCATACCGCGGCACCACCAAACATCCGCACTTCTATAGTCGCCGATACCTCAGGAGTGACCCTGCATCGATAGTGAAACGAAGGAGGCAAACACCACCTCACCAAGAAGGCCACCGCCATGCAGGACCCTTCGCCTCAGTGGCGCTGCAACATCACACACCACCCGACGGAGTGAAAACAGCGAATCCAGGCCTCTTCAGGCTGCTGCGCAGTCGCCACCACGCCAACAAAACCCGCGGAGGCCTCACCACATCCGCCGTTGGACTCCACTCTCATCGCCTCGAAGAGGAATACTGCGCACGGGGGCCTCGCCACGCCCGTCACATGACTCAACGCCCCGGATCCGTTTCTTAAGTTACCGTCAGGGCGGTGAGCAATGTTGCGCCGCTCCCAAGAACTCTATCAAACCGCCAGGTCGCCACCGTGGACCGACCTCGCCTTGTTGCTTCGCCCTCGCACCTAGCAACCGCCATTAAAGCAGCAAGCCAAGGAAGTTGCCTGCGCCGTCTTCCGACATTGTACCGCACCGGATGGCTCCAGCCAAGCTGAGCAATCCGCTGTGGTCCACCGCAAGCCTAGTCGTCGCATGGTGCCGTTGCCACAAGCGCCGTCCTCAGACGCAGTCCCACGCCGCACTGACCGTTGCTAGGCTGAAAGGTCCCTTGTTTGGTTTTGATAATTGAGTGACAACTTAGGTGGACTAACATGTGCTTATGGTTGAGATACACAGGGTTAGTGCACAAGTTCATGTGTGTGAGCAACATATGCCATGGAGGGCTTAATGTTGAATTGCTCACACATGTGATAATGAAGGAGCTTTATTGCATATGTGACATGACATGGAGTCATGTGACCAATGGTGAAGATTGAGATGAGGCTTGGCTCGAGACCGGAGGGCGTGTGAAGGACAAGTCGAGGCAGTGGAGCGATGGATCTAGTGAGGGTGAAACTCGGGCAAGACTTGGTTCCGATGAACCATGAGGCGGTGAAGAGCAAGTGAGATCAAGATCGATGGACCGTGAAGGTTGCATGACGATATGAAGTGGATCATATCAACTTGAGATCGTGTCGGTGCATGTGTTGCATTGACACGTCGGTGGAAGACGGTGAAAATGGAAATATGCAAGGCAAAGGTATGCTATAGGGCATTTCATTTCACCGGTCATGAGGAGTGTAGAGAAGTTGATGACCGTATTTAGGATTGATAGCCGTACTATCAAGAGGGGCAAACTTGTTTGCATCCCGGTCATCTAGTGCCACTTGAGCGATCTAACATTGCGATATGCTAGGATCGAGTGGCGTTGTGAGAACAAGTAAAAATCCTTTGAAAATGATTGTAAAAATGCTAACACACATGCACATGGTGATGTACACTTGGTGGTGTTAGCACATTTGCAAAGGAGTTGAGAAAAGAGAAGAAGTTGGAGAAGGTTCGGTGAACTCCGGTGTTGGAAAAGAGAGTTGGTGGTTCTTGGATTGGAAAACTGCTTTGATCCTTAGTGTTTTGGATCAAGAGGATATGATGGTTGTTTAGTCCTCTGAGTAAGCTTTCCAACGAGCCCAAGATCATCGAAAACGGAGTTCGGAGCTAAGAGATATGCCCGGTTGAGTGAGAGGTGGTCTGCTGTCCTGGAGAGCGCCGGACACTGGCGTAGAACGCGTCTGGCGCACTCAAAATGGGCGTCCAGCGATGGGTTGCGAGAACACACTCACTGGACAGCGTCCGGCGAGCGTAGGACGCGTCCGGCGCTCACAAAATGAGCGTTCGGCGCTGTCCGAAACCCCTCTAACAGCTAGTTTTGAACCTCAACTTGGTGGCGTACGCGTAGGACGCGTCCGGCGGTGCCCGGGAGACGCGTCCGGCGCAGTGGAGGTTTCAAATGCGTGGCAACGGTCGGCTGGCTCGGGGCGTAACTCAACGGCGCCGGATGTGTCCGGCGGTGCCCGGGAGACGCGTCCGGCGCAGTTGACTGAGAGGCTCGCGGTGAGCAACGGCTAGTTTAGCCCTTGGGGCTATATATACTTGCCATGGCCGGCCTTGGCCGAGTGCTGAGCACACTAGGGCCTTAGTGGCTTGTGTTGTGGTGCTTGGGAGCCATCTAACTCATCCATGTTTGAGAGTGTTCATCCGATTAAGTTAGAGAGCGATTCTAGTGCGTTGCTTTGAAAGATAGCATCGAGTGGCACTAGGTGATCGTGTTGCAAGCCGGTGTGCTTGTTACTCTTGGAGGTCACCACCTCCTAGATGGCTTGGTGGCAAGAGACTCCGTTGAAGCACCCGTGGAGATTGTGCAGTGCTCCGGAGGAGGATTTGTGAGGGGTTCTTGAGCCTTCCCCGCGTGCGCGCGAATTGGCTACTCTAGTTGAGCGTGGCTTGGAGAATCTCGGTCTTGTGATGATTGGAGTTGGGGCTCCCCGGAGGGGTTTTGACAGTGAGCCAAATTGAGCGGCCATCTCGTCACCAAGTCGGTGCATCGCCACAACTGGATGTAGCTTGGTTGCGACCAAGTGAACCAGGGGAAAAATCGTGTGTCGATTTGTGATTGCTGAGGCTTCGACCTCCTTGTTCTTGTGTGTGAAGCTTCGACCTCCCTTGAGCTTGTTTGCAGGTGGTTGGTCTCTACGCCCAGTGATTCGCCACCGCCGCGACTTCGTGTGTTCACTCTTCACGGTGGTTTGCATCCCCTCTAGCTCAAGCTTGTATTTACATTTGTTACATTTTTACTTAGCTTGAGTAGTGGCTCTTGTGCTCTTTTGCTTGTGTAGCTAGTTGAGCACTTTCTTGCTTGTGCAGCTAGAAGTAGAGTAAGTGTTTTGCTTAGCTTGTGTAGTTAAGTAAATTACACTCTTGGGTTCGGCTTGTGTAGCCTTGTCCTTGAGCATCTAGTGAGTTTAGGTTTGACTTTGTGCTCTTGCTCATTAGAATTGTGTAGGTGCTCCCCGGTGTGGCAAAGTACTAGTTGCTTAGATTTGTATGACCTTGCAAGCTAGAATTGTTTGAGTGAGCACTAGCTAGTTAGCACCTTGCATCTTGTTTAGGATCTTTTACAAGGTGCTACTAGAGTTTTAGTTAGTAGGGTGTAGTCTTGGCTAGACCGAAAGTTTCGGTTAGCCGGTGCGTAAGTTTTTTAGTAAGGACTATTCACCCCCCTCTAGTCCATCTCAACCCTACGCAGGCAAGGCCAGGCGCCGCGATCCACTGCAAGCAGCCAACCGGCAATCATGTGACAACCCTGGACCGCCACCAAGATAGCGCTCGCCTCCACATGCGCTCGGCCACCCCCATCCAGCTTGCCCCGCAGCGGTATTGCCGATACCGTCAGAAGCCGCCGTGGACAATGGACCGGCAAACCGAGCAGGGTCTCTAGAGACGACGCCTCCAAGGAGGGCACGACGCCAAAAGGCGCCGCCGTCGCTCGTCCAGCAAATGGACAGGGTTTTCACCCAGTGGACCCCGTGCAACAGAGTTGTAGCTCGAAAATGACACCCCCAACGGGGAGAACGACGTCCACGGACGCCGCCGTCATCTTAGCATAGCATATTATTCACTAACATTATTTATAATAGTTAATCTTTTTTAAGAATTATATAAATACTGGTAGTCCCCGAAGCAATGCACGAGGGGTGTTCTCCTGGTACAATAGAACACGAGTTCCACAGGCGTCGGTTTACAGATATAGTTACCAAACAGCTATATATTATGACTCGTTTGTAAAAAAAATGTTTTCAGGGCTAATGCCAGTCTCAGTGCAGGTTTTACCAGGGTGTCATACACATTTATTAGGTTGCCATATCAGCAGAAATATCCTTTTTGCATGAAACGAGGAGGAGAGAGAAGAAATAAGTTTCACCATAGTGAAACGCTACGAGCATTGGCCCTGTTTGGATCCAAGTGCTAGTGCTAGTTTGTGCTAGTTTAAGCCAAACTAGCACAAAAGCATCCAAACACAAGTGCTACTGCTAATTTTTTGGAACTAGCACACCCAAAAAAACTAGCCCTCTAAAGAGGTGTTTATTTGTCTTTAGTTTTGACGCCCACCTCCTCCATACTTTTAAGTGACTAGAAAATATTATAACTCACAAACCAAAATACCAAATTAAATTCTGATTACACCATTAAATTTATTTTAATAAATCCTTCAAAACAAGATCTCACATGAATATGTTTAGATAAAGTGACAAGTGGGCCCACAGTGATTAGAGAGAGACAAATGATTATAAAAGTATATTTATTGTCAAACTAGCCCTTAGATCCAAACACCTCTTTAGCTAGAGCTAGTTTGGGCTAGTTTTAAACTAACTCTATCATCTAGCCTCTAGCAGTGCTAGTTTAATCCAAACAGGGCCATTGTTTTCTAGGCCGTGAAACCGGATGAAATCCCCACTGAGGCGTTTCATCCCTTGAAATACCCAATCGCGAGTCGAGGCCACCGCGCGCCATCCCCTAGGCATTAAAAAAATTTGTGAAATCGTGCCATGAAACTATGCATTGTGAGAGAGAGCTCTATTTCATTCTAAAGGCACCCCCTATGCGGTTTAGACACCGCCTCAGCGATTCACGGCACAGCTCGGCACCCCCTATGCGGTTTAGACACCGCCTCAGCGATTCACGGCACAGCTGACAGCCCAGCGACGTAAGGAGGGTCACGTACTTACGCGTCTCGCGTCTCGTGAGCATTTTGCCACCAGTCGCCCACTCGCGTCCCTTGCGGCTCCCGTCGCCAGATCGCAGATAGCATTTCTTCCTTCGCTGCTTCGGCCATGGGAGACCAGCCGATCAGGCGATTATCTACCTAAGCCCGAGCGCAGAGGACTGAGAGTAGCAGGGCGGAGGCAGCAGCCGCAATCAGCCGATCAGGCAGAGTGCAAAGAACAACCGAGCAAGTGTGCATATGCAACTTGTGCAATGAAAGTAAGAATAATTTATTGATGCGATTTCTATTTTTAAATCCTTGCAAATTTTTAACCCCTAAAAGACAATTGATTCATTTTTCAAGAAGGTAGATAGAGATGGTGATGGACATGTGATCGCGATACAATTTACCCTGACCCCCCATTTTTAATTTTATTTTGGCGGGTGCGGGTTGGCATATGGTGGACAGAGCTGGACGAGGATGGAATCCCCTCCGTAATCATCCCCTGCAATGAACGAAAAAAAAGTCACAACACAGATATAAAAAGAAAAGAACTGATGCATGGTGAGAAAACGTAAGGATAGGGTCACTTATTGGACTTGTTTGGATTGCGAATTTTTGCAATTCGAACACCGTAGCACTTTCGTTTTTATTTAGTAATTATTGTCCAATCATAGATTAACTAAACTCAAAAGATTTGTCTCATGATTTACAATCAAACTATATATTTTTTATCTATATTTACTGCTCCATGCATGTGTTCAAAAATTGATGTGACAGAGAGAGTGTGTGTAAAAACTTAAAATTTTGCATGTATCTAAATAAGCCCATAGTGAAAAACAATCATAGGATGCTGCTATGATTTACATGACAAACAGATCTGTCATTGAATTCCCCTGAAAAACGCAAGATAGGGAGAGAGAGAGAGTACTTCATAGTTCATACATACCAATGTTACGGGTCCGCGGGCAGATTGGGCGCCATGCGGATCCGTAGGCCGACAAGCTGCTGCTCATTAGTAGCGATAAACTGAGAAAGGCAATAAGGAGAAAAATCGAGCAAGTGCTAGCGTTTGGCGACATCGTTGCTGTTTTCTACGGTATATGGTGTCGAAACTTAATTACTAGCTAGCGTTTTAAGCAAATGTGGAGGGGCATGGCATTTGCGGACGAAGCTTAGCTTCCAGCTGGCGTGGTGGTCAGCGTCAGCCTGCCGTGTTTTGAACGACGTCACAAACGAAACGAAACGAAACGACGACGTAAGGGCCACGGCAAGGCAGTTTTGTTTTTCTTCACTCTATGGGCTAAGTGCTAGCTCCTAGCACATCCATCATTAGATTTACTACATTAAAAATGTGCGTTCAACGATATAGCGCGCAGGGATTTTACTACATATCTAACTTTCTCCCATATCTAACTTTCTGCACGGTTGTCCGTGTCAAGGACTCACCGTGAATATATTTTAAAGTAGTAATAAATCCAGGAGGTCCACGTCATCTAATGGCTTTGAAATTTTGAAACATAAGAGCATGGTTAATAATAGAGCTAAATGCTTAGCTATAAGTCAAATAATAAGAATCAAGCTATATATATGTATAATAGTTGTCTCCTACTTATCTATAATAAAAAAAAAAATTGTTATTATGTGATACCATGCCTTACTCGATCTCTTCTTCTTACTCCTCCTCACGTACACTTTTGTTTGGATTTATGCCCAACTTGATGCTATAATACGATCTAAGCTCTCTTCTCTCTTCCCACATCAATAAAAAAACTGACTAGCTTGACTATAAACCTATTATTTATACATGTTCAAACGGCGACAAATAGCAGTGATCGGTCAAAGTCTCAAAGCCTTCTCTTCTCAATCAATTGCATTTCGTATTCATTGTTACTATTTCGTTCCACTATTTTCTTTGTTCTCTTGTGTTTGGCTAATTCTCTAAAGTGGACATCGCATGGATAATGACTTCCGCGTTTTGCTACGGTCTCGGTCAAAAAAAAAAAAGTCACAACTTCTCTAGGCCTTGTTTGGCAGGACTACACCAGCGGCTTCAGAAGCTATTTAGAACTATTTTATGTCAGATGGGATAAAATGAAACAGCTTCACTGATGAAGCCTCTAAAAACGTGCTCTCACAGAGCTTTGAGGTGAGAAGGAGCAAAAAAAATAATGGTTTCTCATGGCTTCACCTCATCCTACATGGCGTTGTGAGAGCATATTTCAAAGAAATCTATATGTGAAGCTGTTTTGCCAAATAATTTACCAAAACGGCTTCAACTCCACCGATAGAGCTATTCATAGGACCGAAGCCCCCCAAAACGACTTCACTAGTGAAGTGAAGCCATACCAAACGCTAACAGTTTTATGAGCTTTGAAGTTGTTTTATCCCAAACGGGGTGTTTTAAAACGGCTTCATATGTGTAACTTCTTAAAATTACTCTCACAAAGGATCTGTCTTGCATGAAACTAAAGATATATAGCATAGCTTATCCCAGACTCAACATTCTCTAGTGGGCTCTGGATTATGTGAGCATGTTTAGAAAACTCTATTTCTAGAGCTATTTTATCAAACGATTCACTAAAACAGCATTAGTTTCACCGGTAAAGCTGTTTTTAGAGTTAAATCACTTTGATTAAAAGCAACTACGAGTACTCCATTGCATTTCAGTTTTCATCAAAATCTTATCGAAGTCTTATCAACTGGAAGTCATTGCCTTAGGATAAGACTTTGATTAAAAGCAACTACTCCATTGCTTTTGAACCTATCAACTGGAATGTGGCCCAATATGTATTTAATGAAAGTCATTTTTAATAACATCTCTGTTCCCAGTAATTTAAAAGAACTTGTACGTACTTAACGTTTGATCTGACTCGATTAATAAGGGCGCTCACAATGGAAACTCTACCGTAGAGTCTAAGTCTATTTATTATCATTTATGGAACTTTGCCTATGTGAGAGCATATTTATTAAAAAAAGAAGGAGAAAAATCAAGACTACAAGTCCTATTTAGATCTATGATATCTTCGAGATAATAACTTATACTCAGTATGGTAGAGTCTACGTTATGAGTGACCTTATATATGGTATACTCCCACCATCCTAAAGTAGATATCGCTTTTGACTTCAGATATCATGTTTGATTTTTGTCTTATTTGTTTCCCAAAATAAATGTCATTATAAAATTATCTTTAATAATAAAATAAGTCATAACAAATGAATAACATTTATATAAAACTTTTGAATGCCTAAAAGTAAAGAAAGTCATGTAGTTTGGAAGATTTTGGATCGCGGGCTATTTATATATTTGCCCCTAAAAATTAAAGAACAGCCAGCCAACTTCATCAGTGTTGGACGCCGCCGCTCGCCAGCAATGGCTGTCGCTCAATCTGTCCTCCACCAGCGATGGCAGTAGTTGCTCGATCTTGGATGCTCTTTGTCCTCTCCACTATCAAACTTCTGATCGAAATGCCACTGGTCCTGTTCGTTCCAATACATAGTGACGGCGACATCATAAATAACTTTTATATCTCAACTTTTCCCTAGTTTTATGTATTTGTAGAATTTTAATAGGATACTCACTGCTGTCTCCTCTAACCATTATATATTAAAAAACAACTGGTCCTGTTCGTTCCAATACATAGTGACGGCGCTTCTTGAAAAACAACTGCCGGCAATTATATATTAAAAAAATATCGATATTTGTAATATATATAATTAGTATCATCAGAAAGATCTTTGAATCTATTTTTTTAATAAATTTATTTAGAGATACAAATGTTGTACACATTTTTTTTAAATCGAGTCAAACTTCACGTATATCAACAGCGACGATCAATTTCGATCAGAGGGATTATGCCAATATGCCAAATTTGCCGTGGCGTGTTCGCTGGGTCGCTTGTCAACATGAAAGGCGAGTCACAGCGTGCAGCACCATTTTTCCGATTTGGACTTTGGAGCCACTAAGAGCGATGGTGAGTGCTTTGGTGCAGCTGCTACAGATGCCCTAATGAGATAGTGTCCAAGTCAAATGCACGTCAGAGTCGGATGAGCTGAAGTGCATATCACTGACTATAAAGACCTCAAGTGAGCATTGGAATCTCGGATGAGATGAAGGGCATACCACTGACTTGTGGAGGGGCATGGCATTTGCGGACGAAGCTTAGCTTCCAGCTGGCGTGGTGGTCAGCGTCAGCCTGCCGTGTTTTGAACGACGTCACAAACGAAACGAAACGAAACGAAACGACGACGTAAGGGCCACGGCAAGGCAGTTTTGTTTTTCTTCACTCTCACTACCGGAATCAAGTTTTTTGCCGATGGCCGGCAGCCATCGGCAAAGCCACTTTTGCCATCGGCAAAAGGTTTGCCGATGGTGGCTTTGCCGATGGCAATCTGACGTGGCCATCGGCAAACCCCCATCGGCAAAGATTTCATCGGCAAAGCTGGGTTTGCCGATGGCCACTGACATTGCCATCGGAATAGCTTTGCCGATGGCCACGCTTGCCATCGGAAAAGCGGCCACGTCAGCCGACGCGCCGTCAGGCTGACGGTGGCTTTGCCGATGGCTGACGTGGCCCCGGCCATCGGCAAAGATTTTTTTATTTTTTTTTTGAAATTTTTTTGCCAATGGCCTTGGCCATCGGCAATAAAATTTCAAAAAAAAAATAAAAATGGGTTTGCCGATGGCCTTGGCCATCGGCAAAGTAATGGCAAGTTTGTCGATGGCCAGAGCCATCGGCAAACCTGGGGATTTCCTGAAGCATAATCCCAGGTTTGCCGATAGCTAGCCATCGGCAAACCTGGAAAATTTTTTTCTTTCCATTTACATTACGTTTTAGCACATGCATCGCATCTATATCAATTAACCCACATATATAGCATATAATCCACATATATAGCAACGAAATACGGTTTTAAGCATCGATACATGTCCAAACATATCCGGGTCACAAGCAAAAGAGTCATATATGTCACAAGTCATCCATACATGTCTCACAAGCTACAAGGCTAAACCTAGCTAGTGGCGCCGTCCCCTTGGGTCCCCGAGCCCCCAAAGAGCATCCTCCCACGCAGCCAACTCGGCTGCCCCGGGGCCGCGGCGTACGCCGGTGGCCGACGTGCTTGCGGAGGGGAGCACGGCGAGGGACGGAGTGCCCGGGTGCGGAGGGAAGGAGGCAGGCCCGGAGTGCGGGTGCTGCGGCCACGAGTACCCCTGCGGCGGTGGAGGACCCCGGTGCGTCTGCGTGGGGAAGCTGCGGTACGGTGGCGTGGGGAAGCTGCGGTGCTTGTGGAGAAGCTCCTGGTGGGCTTGGAGTCGGGTTCGAACCCGCCGACGGTGCCTGCACAAAGAACCAGTGCTGTAATTAGTACAACTCCCCTGCAAAATTTCGGCAGCACCTCCCCTGCACGGGGAGGTTCCAAAACCTGCAAAAAACATGGCACGAAGGCCAAACATGGGCACGAAGGCCAAACATGGCACGAAGGCCAAACATGGGCACGAAGGTCAACTGATGCGACAAGCTAAAGCGAGAGGCAATGTACTCACCCGACCAAGTCCAGGAAGAGGCAGTGCACCAGGCAGTGGAACTACCGGTGGTGGAGCGTAGATCGAGGGGAGGCTCCTCCATTCCCGGGATCTGGGCCGCGAAGTGCCTGCCCAACTGACGCTGGTAGTGCGCCGTCAGTGCCGCCACCTGCTCCTGAACCCGCGCCGACATCCTCGCCTCAATCCTCGCCTCAATGGCCGCCTCCCGCTCCTCCTCCCTGGCCTTCATCTCCTCGATCGTGCCCTGCAATATTACACCAGCACGATTGATGTTATTTGAAGGCAGGCTACATCATGAAGGCAGGCTACATCATGAAACTCCACTTACCTGAAGACTGCTGATCACCTGCGCGCGGCTCTGCTGCCGAGGCGCTATGGGGATCTGCGATCCGCCCCCACTTTCCCGGTCTCTCCTGCGGATCTCGGTCAGCGTCTCAACAGAGGACGGGTCGATGGCGCTGTTGGCCAAGTAGTACCGGCCGTGCTGCTTCCCTCCTCCAACCCTCTGCAGGAGGTCAGTGTCCAGGGGCTCGGTGGCGGGGTCGTAGGTGTCGCCATGTTTCGCTCGAGCTGCGGCGGTGTACTTGGTGAGCCTCTCGTAGACCGTCGGGCTGGTGTACTTCTCTGGCCCGTGCGACGAGCTATACACGGTGGTGGGCGCTTTCGCTTTGCCGATGTGAGCAAGCGCGAACCCCGTGAACTCGTTGATTTGCTCACCACCATGCGACGACGACGCGAGGAAAACACAAACATGGTTACAAGTAGTGACAATTGAGCGCTATAACAAATGCATCAACGAAGGATACATACCCATCTGTCCATGTACTCTGGCAGGATCAGGCTCCCTTGGTGGTGTGGGACCCCTGACCGGTCGAGCTCCGCCTTGCCTTTCAAATGACGTCTCAGGCGCTCCGCGTACGCCGCAGGCGTACGCCACCCTCTGACAATTGCCTCCCAGCAGTCCTCGTACTTGCTGCACCAGCCCGAAGGCATCTGCATAACATCCAAGTTTTTGATATTACAGATAATGAATGGAATGTGTCATGTAAGAAATCATAACGGATGTTTCCTGCCTAATTACCCGCAAGTACTGCTCCTCGGTGAGGTCGGTCTCCTCCTGACAAGACAACTCCCGGGCCCCCATCTTACTTATCTTCTGCTTCTTGATGTTGGCGTAGTAGCTGATGACGGCCTGGGTACGCGCCTCGTAGAACATGTCCCCGAGCCGGTCAGCGCACACCACGTCCTGCTGCTGCGACGCCCGCACGTCGTCCACCCCCTCGTCCAACTTGAAGTACAACTACACACAGGCATCAAACATCATTTCATTGTTTGAAAGAAGTCCAACGAATAATGTTGTATTGAGATATGTGATGCGATGCAAAGACTCACCCAGAACTCATCCTTGATCTTCTGAGCAACGACTCTTCCCTCGTCGTCCTTGATAAGGTAGAAGTCCCGCCAATCCTTCGGCACGATGGTCTCACCCTTGGGGGTGACGACCAAACCAGGGAAGTGCTTCTTAATCAGCAGGATCTGGATGCTAGTTGGACAGCGTGAGCACTCCTTTTTTGTCACCTTTTTCCAGCCCCTGCACGAGTCATTAACAGCAATTGTTAGTACGCATTTTGAATTTGAAAATGTCATATGAACAAGTGTAGAAATCAACAATGGTTACTTACTTGCCCGCGGGCCGGATCACCGGGTGCTCGTCAGCGGCTGGAGGGTCAGGGAGCCTGGTGGGGCCGTGCTGGAAGGGCTTACGAGGAGCTGTGGAACTCGAGCCGCCCGCAGACTCCTCGTCGCCACCCTAGACCTCGTCGTCGCCACCCTCGCCGTCCTCGTCGTCTCCACCGCCGCCGCCGCCACCGTCACCGGTCGTCGTCCTCGTCGTCGCCTCCTCCTGTGAGGCCGTCGGGAACAGCCTCCTCGACGGCGTGCGGTGTCGTCCGCTGGGGGGCCTCCGACCCCGACTGGTGGACAGCTCCACCTCAAGCTCCTCGTCCTCGTCCTCGTCCTCGCGGTGGTCGGCCGCCACGTGCTCCTCGTCCTCGAGGTAGTCGTCCTCGCGGTGGTCGGCCGCCACGTGCTCCTCCTCCTCGGGCCGCCGTGTCCGGTACCTCGACCGGACGTTCCGTTGTGGCCGCTTTCCGCCCGGCATTTTGTCGAGTGCCCGCAATGACAAAGATTAGAAGAGTTAGTATTAATGACAAATACTTGTAAAGAAACATAAATGCAAAGCAAAATTAAGAACTGCAAGGTAATATTAATAACAATATAGTATTACATGAATTAGAAATTATCTCCGCGAAAGGCAATATTGCCGGCGGCGCTCGTCCTCATCATCAGTAGTGTCATCATCACTATCAATATTGTCGAGCTCTCTTTCATCCTCATCATGATCAACATCCTCCTCAACAACTACATCGCGTCGCCACTGCCATTCCTCAAGGATTCGTAAGTCCTCAGCATCGTGTACCTCATCACCCTCGTCCTCATCGATGTCGTTGTTTACTTCCATACCCATCAGCGAAGCAATGTCTATCTCCAACCTACCTTCTAGCCCCTCAGGTTGATAGAACTCATCATTCCTTGGGTCAAAGTTGTAATCATCATCGTTTGGGACCACCGCTTTACCGTGTGGCGATACCATGTGCACAAGGCTCCAACCCGCAAGGCGCACGTCATTTTGGTTTGCCCATGGGAGGTAATAAACTTGCGTGGCGTCTTGGTTAGCCACAATATAGACATCGTCTCCTCCATATTTGGAATCCTCTCGGATTTCGACTAGCCCAATTGATGTGTCCTTTTTCGTGACCCCAGGATCGAACCAATGGCATTTGAATACCACGGCTTACAACCTAGGTCTTTGCCAAAGTCAAGCTCCAATATCTCATCGACTATGCCGTAATAGTCCTTCCCATCCGTACCGGGCGTACGAACTCCGCTGCACGTGGTTTTTAGGTTGCCCCGTTTCTCTTCGTACTTTCTCGTGCGAAAGCGATAGCCATTCACGTCATAAACATTGAATGACCTGACACTATGGTCAAAGCATTTGCCCACACATCTCAATGCAGGACTCATTTCCGCATCAAAATTAGCCTGCAAGGTTAGGACAGGTAGATAGTTACATTACTCGCTCATAGGAGCAAAGCGAAATCTCAAAGTCAGAAAGAGGTTACTTGGATGGTACCTTGCTACTGAACCAATTGACGAAATCGGGCTTATTATGTCTGAGAAGATGGTCTTTTTCATCCTCGGTAGGAGCTGTACTGCCCCTCCAGTGTTCAATGATAAATTCCCTGGAGAAACAATAGACAAGGGGGGTGAATAGGTGGAGGATAGTGGCGGCATATTTAACAAGCTAGCTCATCGAGAACTTAATCTTGATAATCTCGGGTTTCTTCAAGGTTCAGCAACAAGTATATCATGATAGTGTGCCACTCATCATGCATCAAGTACACGTTGGTCCCCGCGCCGCTCTCCCGAGATCCCCTTTGAAAAGGCCGAGGGTGCATGAATTCTCGTCGATGTTGTAACGAGGGGTTGGATCTCCCGGTCTTTGAAGTTTTTCGGTATAGTACGCCCGTGTGAATGTCGACGCCTCCTCCATAATGAATGCCTCTGCAACGGAAGCCTCAATTTTGGCTTTATTTTTACACTTCTTCCGAAGTAGCTTTAGACACCTCTCGATTGGATAGCACCACCGGTGTTGCACGGGCCCCCAACCGTGCCTCCCTTGGTAGGTGCAAAATGAGATGCTTGCATGGAGAGGAAGAAGCCTGGTGGAAATATCATCTCCAACTTGCGAGCAACTTTGGTACTTGTTCCTCCGAGTTCAACACAAACTTCCCGAGACAACTCCTTGGCACAAAGGCGGCGGAAGAAAAAGCTCAACTCTGCCGGGACGCGCCACACCGGCTCGGGGAGGTATCCCCGGTCATCGCGGGAAGGATACACTCAATCCGGATGTGGAAGTCATGACTCTTCATCCCTACGACTTTGCCGGTCTGCAAGTTCACCGCCCTCGGATTCGCCGCGTACCCATCGGGAAACTTAGCTTCTTCATCCACTCCAGTGCTTCCTTCCTATGTGGCCTCTTCAGGACGTAATCGGCCGGGCCCTTCTTCCATCTCTTGCCTGGCGCAGGGGCCTTCATCACTAGATGTGGTCTATCACAAATTGTTTCAATGTCTAGTCTAGCCTTAACGTTGTCCTTTGACTTCTTGCCAATCTCCATGAGTGTTGCCCAGAGTGCCTCGGCGACATTCTTTTCTGTGTGCATTACATCGATGTTGTGTGGAAGAAGAAGATCCTTGTAGCAGGGGAGCCTAGTCAAGCCCGAGATATGAGTCCACATGTGCCTGGTACCATATCCTTTGAAACCACCATTCACGTCATCAATTTCGAGAGCCTCTATCTGTGCAAGGATGTCAGCTGGGCTCTTTTGCTTAGGGATGGGGCCGATGACTTGAACACCTTTCGTGAAGTGCTTTTTATCTTGTCTCAGTGGATGGTCCTCCTTTAGGAATTGATGATGTTTGTCGAAAGAAGAATACCTGCCACCCTTGGCCAGCCAGGTGAACATCACATCTGCCTTGCATGTTGGGCAAGGGAACTTCCCGTGAACACACCACGCGCCGAATAAGCCGTACGCCGAAGTCATGCATTGAGTACGGTACCACACATGCATCGTGAAGTTCGTCTTTGTTGCTCGGTCATACGTCGCACCCCCTCTTCCCATGCTTTTTGCAATTCATCCCACACCGGCATGAACACACCCATGTTGTTGCCGGGTGTCCGGTATTATCGGCGTCAAGAACACGTTCTTGGGTTCGAACATGACGCCGGGGGGGGAAGATTCGGGGGATCACGAACACGGGCCAACAAGTGTACGGGGCCGCACTCATCCCAAACGGGTTGAACCCATCTGTTGCCGGTGCTACGCATACATTCCGAGCCTCCTTGGCCTTTTCGGGATTCATGACATCGAAGTGCTTCCATGCCTCGCCATCCGCTGGGTGCTTTGCATCTTGTCACCGTATCTTTTGCCATTTTTGTGCCACGTCATTTGTTTCGCGACTCCGGTGTCATGTACTGCCGCTACAGCCTCGGTAGTACGGAAGGTGCCTAACCACCATCAAGGGGATCTTAGATTTTCTTACCGCCATCACTTGCCTTCTACCTCCACGTATCTAGAGGCTTTGCACTTCAGATAGTGTGTTGCTGTCTCTTCGTCTCCCCGGAGCAGGACACACCCGTTCTTACAAGCTTGGATTGGGTCATACAGCATCTTGAGTGCTCGAAGGAGCCTCTGTGACTCGTACGTGCTCTTCGGCAACACATGAAGCGCCGGAAGCAGCCGGCCAACCGTCGCCAACACGAGATCAAAACCTTCTCGACTGATGCCCAGTGACGCCTTCAAGCCTATTAGGCGTGAAATGGCATCCAGTTTAGAAATGTTGGTGTTCACATGAAGGGGCTGCTGTGCCGCCTCCATCATGGTGTAGTACGCCTTTCTTTGTGTCCTCGGATCTTGTTCCTCCACCTCCGTTCCTTCACGGCGCCAACGTACGCCGCATGTCTGCCATTCCGGCATCGCATCAAACCCCGTGAGGTCCGGTATCACCACCGCCTCCCTAAGCCGTTTGTGTTCCCCATGGAGAGTCCATCGGGTGTAGTTTGGAACGTATCCATACTTCCAAATATCTTGCCACATCGGCCGCTTCTCTTTCCTTGTCTCGTTCTTACACTTGGCACGGGGACAAAACACCCGAATCGACCCTTTAGCGAGATGGGCCAAATGCTTGCTCTAGGAATTCATTGGTCCCCTTTATCCATTCCTCTGTCTTGTCTTTGAACCCCGTGTACATCCACTCACGGTCAGCCATCCTCTGTCATGCGCCAACGTAAGCGAGTAACAGAAACAAGAGCTGCATCTACAAGGCGTTCCTACCATCTAATAGGTGAAGGATAGGTCCTAATCCTACCCGAGGATGCGTAGATGAGGTTAGCTTCCATGCTCCGCTCCCGTCCGAGACGGAATTTCGGTAGCACCTCCCCGCTGTTCTCCCGATACACGTCCCGACTGGGAGAGTGTCTATCCGGAGAACAACGGGGAGGGGCTGCCGAAACTCCGACTCGGACGGGGGCGGAACATGGAAGCTAACCCATCTACGCATCCTCGGGCTGTCCAAAAAACGTGGACAATCCGAAAGAGAAACCGTCGCAGATATGCACTGATCCGCATACCAACGACCGCGAATCTCTTTCGGACGGGAGACGCCTAACTCGGTTACGCAATGTACTTACAACAACTATAAGACACAGAGGTGGTTTATACTTAGGGTGGCGGCACAGAGGCGGGTAGCGGGCCGGAGGAGAGTCGACGCGGTGCAGGAAGGCCCGCAACGCCCAAGAAGAAGATCGCCGTCACCGAGTAGCTCCCACAGGTCCTCCTCCTACAAAAAGAGGAAAAAAGATTAGAAGCCACTAAAAATTTCGGCAGCACCTCCCCTACACGGGGAGGTGCCAAAACCTGCAAAAAAACATGGCACGAAGGCCAACAACCACCACGGCACGAAGGCCGATAACCACCACGGCACGAAGGCCGATGAACACAGTGGCACGAAGGCCGATATCACAACGGCACGAAGGCCGACAAGAAGAGAAGGGTTCATATACCTTGCTCTCGTGGCCGAACCGACGACGGTGGAGGTGGAGGTGTCGGCGGGACGTACACGATCAAGCTCCCCTACGACACGTCCTGCTCTGCAAAACAATAAAGACATCAATATTAGTGGACGAAATGCGTTGACGACGTGGACGGAAGGTTTCGTCAACACTAAGAGCTACTTAACTACTTAGTAACTACTACTACCAAACACTACTAACTAACACTACTAACTACTACTAACCACTACTAACTATCACTACTAACTACTACAAATAACCACTACTAACAATACTAATTACTAGTACTAACCACTACTAACTACCACTAACTACTACTACTAAGATTCAAACAAGCATGAATGTAACAGCTCACTCATTCGCCACCCAAAAACATTAGGCATAAGTAGCAGCCAAATATTAAAGACATCTCAGGTACGTGCATTGCACAGAGCTTAACTAGAAACAGTGCTGTTTAGTTGTTACAGTACAACTGAAGATCTCATAAACTCATAGTGAGCAATCAGTGTTGAACTAACTAATCGTGACCAATCAGTTCATCTAGCTTGGACTATACGCAAGCAGCAGGCATGAATTTGCAAAGCAGAAGACTAGATACGCGCGCGGATAGATAGGATTTGAGGAGAGTCGATCGAGGAAGACGCATACCAAATCCAGCGCCAACTGATGCTAGCAGTGGGGAGCAACGGAGAGGGAGACGTTCGTTCCCCAACTCCAACGCGGGCGAGTCTGGATTGAGGCGGCCCCAGGGGGGAGGACAGGGTGCTCCTGCTCCTGGCGGTGCCAAGTGGAGCGCCGGCGGCGAGATTGGAATTGGGGCTGTGGCTGAGCAGTGAGCGGAGGAGGCCGGGGGGAGCTCGGGGCGCCTGCTGACCGGCGGCTGCAGTGGCGGCGGTGGTCAGGGCGGCGGTGGGCAAGGCGGCGGCAGTGGGCGAACGGCGGTGGGCAATTGGCGGGGGTGGGCAACGCGGCGGTGGAGGTCGCGCGGCGGCAAGCTGGGAGGTCGCGCGGCGGCGAGCTCGGGCCGCACCGGCGACCGGTGAGGTGGCGGCCCGGCAACTGGAGGCTGCGGCGGGGAGTGGGGAACGGGGAGGGCGCCGGGAGTGGGGCGACACCGGGAGCCGAGGGCGCCGGGAGCTCTCGCCGGAGTTGAGGATTCGCGGCGGAGCGCGGATTCGGAGCGGCGGCGGATCGGGGAGTGGAGCGGCGGAGAAGATGGGGTGTGTCGATCTAGGGTTGGATGGAGTGGGCTGGGCTTATTCAGATTTTTTATTTTTTTTAAACACACTCTGCCGATGGCCACCTGGGCCCGGCCATCGGCAAAGCCAGCCCACGTGGCGGCCAGACAGTGGGCCCGCGCACCGGCTTTGCCGATGGCCAGCTGGACCCGGCCATCGGCAAACCTATTTTGCCGACGGCCTACCCAGGCCGTCGGCAAAATTTGCTTTTTTTTTTGGATTTTTGCTTCCAATTTTTTCTGGTAACTTCCTACCTCAAATACAACCACCTCCAAATCTTGGGACATTTTTGAACTTTTTAGCTATATTTCATGAATTATTTCTGTTACTTTAGATTTTCCCAGCGACTCCAAATTCGAACTGCAGGTACATGAAATAATGGGACTTTTTGATCCGAAAGATGATATTCATGATTCCCCAAGTATGTTCAGGCCGTATCCAGCACCTCGCATGAAATTACGACCATTTTGCCATCGTAACGTGGGGAGTGACGTGCACGGAAAGTGTTTTTAAATTATATAAAATCCAAACGAAGTCCGAAATTGACGAAATTTGACAAGTTGTCTCGCCATCGCATGGGGAGCCTCTGATAAAAATTTCAAAAATTTCCGAGCAAGTTGTCACGTCGGATGACTAAAACCTAGACATCTCCACATGTCATCACTTGTGATCACATGTGAAGTTGTCTGGGTTTTGGCGATCCGACGTCACAACTTGCTCGAAACTTTTTCAAATTTTTACCACAGACTCCACATGCCATGGCCACACAACTCGTCAAGTTTTGTCAATTTCCGACTTCGTTTGGATTTTATATAATTCAAAAACACTTTTCGTGCACGTCACTCCCCACGCTACGACGGCAAAATAGTCGTAATTTCATGCGAGGTGCTGGATACGGCCTCAACATACTCCAAGCATCATGAATACCATGTTTCGGATCAAAAAGTTCCATTATTTCATGTACCTGCAGTTCAAAACTGGAGTTGCCGGAAAATTGCAAAGAAACAGAAATAATTCACGAAATATAGCAAAAAAACTCAAAATGGTCCCAATTTTTGCAGGTGGGTTGTATTTGAGGTAGGAAGGCTCAAAAAAAAAACTGGAAGCAAAAATCAAAAAAAAAAAATACAAACTTTGCCGACGGCCTGGGAAGGCCGTCGGCAAAAAGAGGTTGCCGATGGCCGGCCATCGGCAAACCGCGTGGGCCCGGTGGCTTCCGAGGGTGCCACGTGGCCGTATTTTGCCGATGGCCGGACGGCTCGGCCATCGGCAAAGGGCACGGCGTCGGCCGGCCCCCGACGGCGTCGTCCCTGGGCCTATTTTGCCGATGGCCGGGCTTTGCCGATGGCCCGGCCATCGGCATAAATGGGCCTTTGCCGATGGCGGTAGTTTGCCGATGGCCTGGCCACCGGCAAATTACAGGTTTGCCCATGGCCATAGTTTGCCGATGGCTGGGCCGTCGGCAAACTTGTTTTTGCCGATGGCCGCACTTTGCCATCGGCAAACTTACTTGTTTGCCGATGGCGGACCACTTTGCCATCGGCAAAGCTCGCCGCCATCGGCAAACAAGCCGATTCCGGTAGTGTCTATGGGCTAAGTGCTAGCTCCTAGCACATCCATCATTAGATTTACTACATTAAAAATGTGCGTTCAACGATATAGCGCGCAGGGATTTTACTACATATCTAACTTTCTCCCATATCTAACTTTCTGCACGGTTGTCCGTGTCAAGGACTCACCGTGAATATATTTTAAAGTAGTAATAAATCCAGGAGGTCCACGTCATCTAATGGCTTTGAAATTTTGAAACATAAGAGCATGGTTAATAATAGAGCTAAATGCTTAGCTATAAGTCAAATAATAAGAATCAAGCTATATATATGTATAATAGTTGTCTCCTACTTATCTATAATAAAAAAAGTTTTTTTTGTTATTATGTGATACCATGCCTTACTCGATCTCTTCTTCTTACTCCTCCTCACGTACACTTTTGTTTGGATTTATGCCCAACTTGATGCTATAATACGATCTAAGCTCTCTTCTCTCTTCCCACATCAATAAAAAACTTGACTAGCTTGACTATAAACCTATTATTTATACATGTTCAAACGGCGACAAATAGCAGTGATCGGTCAAAGTCTCAAAGGCTTCTCTTCCCAATCAATTGCATTTCGTATTCATTGTTACTATTTCGTTCCACTATTTTCTTTGTTCTCTTGTGTTCGGCTAATTCTCTAAAGTGGACATCGCATGGATAATGACTTCGCGTTTTGCTACGGTCTCGGTCAAAAAAAAAAAAAAAAAAAAGTCACAACTTCTCTAGGCCTTGTTTGGCAGGACTACACCAGCGGCTTCAGAAGCTATTTAGAACTATTTTATGTCAGATGGGATAAAATGAAACAGCTTCACTGATGAAGCCTCTAAAAACGTGCTCTCACAGAGCTTTGAGGTGAGAAGGAACAAAAAAAAATAATGGTTTCTCATGGCTTCACCTCATCCTACATGGTGTTGTGAGAGCATATTTCAAAGAAATCTATATGTGAAGCTGTTTTGCCAAATAATTTACCAAAACGGCTTCAACTCCACCGATAGAGCTATTCATAGGACCGAAGCCCCCCAAAACGACTTCACTAGTGAAGTGAAGCCATACCAAACGCTAACAGTTTTATGAGCTTTGAAGTTGTTTTATCCCAAACGGGGTGTTTTAAAACGGCTTCATATGTGTAACTTCTTAAAATTACTCTCACAAAGGATCTGTCTTGCATGAAACTAAAGATATATAGCATAGCTTATCCCAGACTCAACATTCTCTAGTGGGCTCTGGATTATGTGAGCATGTTTAGAAAACTCTATTTCTAGAGCTATTTTACCAAACGATTCACTAAAATAGCATTAGTTTCACCGGTAAAGCTGTTTTTAGAGTTAAATCACTTTGATTAAAAGCAACTACGAGTACTCCATTGCATTTCAGTTTTCATCAAAATCTTATCGAAGTCTTATCAACTGGAAGTCATTGCCTTAGGATAAGACTTTGATTAAAAGCAACTACTCCATTGCTTTTGAACCTATCAACTGGAATGTGGCCCAATATGTATTTAATGAAAGTCATTTTTAATAACATCTCTGTTCCCAGTAATTTAAAAGAACTTGTACGTACTTAACGTTTGATCTGACTCGATTAATAAGGGCGCTCACAATGGAAACTGAGTCTAAGTCTATTTATTATCATTTATGGAACTTTGCCTATGTGAGAGCATATTTATTAAAAAAAAAGGAGAAAAATCAAGACTACAAGTCCTATTTAGATCTATGATATCTTTGAGATAATAACTTATACTCAGTATGGTAGAGTCTACGTTATGAGTGACCTTATATATGGTATACTCCCACCATCCTAAAGTAGATATCGCTTTTGACTTCAGATATCATGTTTGATTTTTGTCTTATTTGTTTCCCAAAATAAATGTCATTATAAAATTATCTTTAATAATAAAATAAGTCATAACAAATGAATAACATTTATATAAAACTTTTGAATGCCTAAAAGTAAAGAAAGTCGTGTAGTTTGGAAGATTTTGGATCGCGGGCTATTTATATATTTGCCCCTAAAAATTAAAGAACAGCCAGCCAACTTCATCAGTGTTGGACGCCGCCGCTCGCCAGCAATGGCTGTCGCTCAATCTGTCATCCACCAGCGATGGCAGTAGTTGCTCGATCTTGGATGCTCTTTGTCCTCTCCACTATCAAACTTCTGATCGAAATGCCACTGGTCCTGTTCGTTCCAATACATAGTGACGGCGACACCATAAATATCTTTTATATCTCAACTTTTCCCTAGTTTTATGTATTTGTAGAATTTTAATAGGATACTCACTGCTGTCTCCTCTAACCATCTATAGACCATTTTAGTAAGTATATGTTCATAGCTATCAGGATGTGGTCTTTGATTATTTATTTTCTATAAAGAGTTTGGCTTATGTCACATTAGTGCCAGCAGTTGAGCATGGTGCTCGGCTGCGCGGCCGAGTCAGCACAAAAAGAGATGCACTACTTAATCCTTCCGTTCAAAAATGTTTGTTGCTTGCGCTTCTTGAAAAACAACTGCCGGCAATTATATATTAAAAAATATCGATATTTGTAATATATATAATTAGTATCATCGAAAGATCTTTGAATCTATTTTTTTAATAAATTTATTTAGAGATACAAATGTTGTACACATTTTTTTTAAATCGAGTCAAACTTCACGTATATCAACAGCGACGATCAATTTCGATCAGAGGGATTATGCCAATATGCCAAATTTGCCGTGGCGTGTTCGCTGGGTCGCTTGTCAACATGAAAGGCGAGTCACAGCGTGCAGCACCATTTTTCCGATTTGGACT
Organism: Themeda triandra; assembly: GCA_018135685.1. Lineage (NCBI taxonomy): Eukaryota > Viridiplantae > Streptophyta > Magnoliopsida > Poales > Poaceae > Themeda > Themeda triandra. The sequence continues at coordinate 88,454 of JAENPR010000144.1, read as the reverse complement.
TTGGAGCCACTAAGAGCGATGGTGAGTGCTTTGGTGCAGCTGCTACAGATGCCCTAATGAGATAGTGTCCAAGTCAAATGCACGTCAGAGTCGGATGAGCTGAAGTGCATATCACTGACTAGTTAAAGACCTCAAGTGAGCATTGGAATCTCGGATGAGATGAAGGGCATACCACTGACTTGTTTTTTTTATAAAAGGACCCACTGAGCGAAAGACTCCCCAGACAACGATGAGCGAAAGACTCCCCAGACAACCATAGAAACCGAACTTAGGGTCTGTGTGGTACAACTCAGCTTCATTAGTAAAAATATAAAATACACCCTCCGTTACAAATTACAAGTTTCTTTGACTTTCTTTTTTTACATACATTGAGCTATATACATCTATATATAATATATGTTTAGATATATAGCAAATTCTATATAACAAAAAAGTCAAAACGCCTTATAATTTAGATAAGGAGTAGTGTTTTTGGCTTTTGACCGCATAAAGCAGCTTCACCAGTGAAGCTAAAGCTATATTCGAAAACCATTTGATAGAACTTCTCAGGAAAGATGGTAGGGACCAGGGGAGAGAGAGAGAGAGAGAGAGAGAGAGAGAGAGAGAGAGAGAGCGCTAGGAGAAGCTAGTATTTCAGCTTCATCTAGCTGCACTTGAAAAATTGTGCCTGTGGAGGAAGCTATAAAAACAGCTTTTAGAGAGAAGTTGTTTCATCACGATCTATTTGGCAGGAGAAGATGAAAAACAACTTGGCGTAGTTAGGACAAAAGTCATACAAAAAAAAAGTCCCACATCTTGTAACAGCTTCCGTGTGACACGCGAAGTTCGTTACATCAGGAATTGAAACAAACAACCCTCGTAGCATGTGTTACTCCTATTGTCTACCACTTATTCTACAAAGTCTCTGGCAAAACTCCTTCAATCCTTTTTTTCTCGCGATCGGGACTTCACCCGTTTTTCATTAAGAGGGGAAAACGAAAGTTCAGTACAAAACACGCTCAGTAGCCTGTTCTCAGCAAGGCGCCTCGAACCGACACTGAGTAACACCAAGAACAACCTATTCTACTGGATCCTCTAAAGAAAAGATTACATATGGAAACCGTTTTGCGACCACAACGCCACAAGCGCCCGCAGCGGTCCGAAACCCGCGTCGGCCCAAGCCACTGCTTCCGCTCCACATGCCTGTGAGACCTGCACCGCCGACTTGGTTGTTCTCTGGAACACCCGATCGTTCCTCTCTTTCCAAACATTCCAGGAAATTAGCAACAGCAGGGAGTCGAACACCGGGCGCGCCATGCTAGGGAGCTTCTTACGCTGCCTGATCCACCATACGCCGAGCTCTTCTTCAACTACCGGCCCAAGCTGAACTAGCTGCAGCGGACTGAGAAGGCGAAAGTAGACCTCTTTGGTGAAGGAACAACCAAGGAAGAGGTGGGCACAAGTTTCAGCCGCCTGATCACACAGGGCACAGGCCGAGCTTGTCTACAGGTTATGCCTTGCGCGACGAACAGAAGTCCAAAGGCGGTGACGTAGTGCAAGCCAGAAGAAGAATTTAACCTTTGGAGGCGCCTTTGCTTTCCACAATTCCTTCGCCCCGAGCAGCCTGGTGGAGCCGGCGAAGAATGCACGATACGTCGCCGAAGCCGAGTAGGTGCCATCCGCACTCCACTTCCAGTTGAACTTGTCCGGCTGCGACTCATGGAGCTCGACCGACTGGATGAGAATCCAAACGCTGAGGAAGTCACGTAGTACTGCCGCTGTTGCCGCGCCACGCAGGTCTGCTGCCCAACGATTTCCATCCAAAGCGTCCCTCACCGTTCTCTTCTTCCCGGTTCTGGAGATCACAGCAAAGAGGGCTGGCGCAAAGATGGACAGCCTGCCAACGGGCGCCCAGCTGTCCAGCCAGAACAAGGCGCGACTGCCATCGCCCAAGGAAACCGAGAGACTTGCGTTGCACATGTTGACGACATTCTTCTCGGGGCGCGACGGTAGACGTGCCCAAGAGCAGGACTGATCGGTGCGCGCTAACCATTCCCAACGCAACCGGAGCGCATAACCAAAGAGGCGCAAGTCGACTAGGCCCAGACCGCCCAGATCCTTGGGTCTTTGGACCACCGGCCAGGCGACTTTGCAATTCCCGCCCAAACAAGACTCGGTGCCCGTCCAGAGGAACGCGCGACGCCTCTTGTCAATCTGCTTGATGGCCTAGGGCGACAGACAACAGGCAATGCTGAGATGGACCGGTATAGCTGAGAGCGTGGCTGTGGTTAGCGTCAAGCGACCAGCATTGTTGAGCAGCCCCGCTTTCCATGTTGGGATTCTAGCAGCAATCGCATCGACCAGAGGCTGCTCATCGACGTGTCGAAGCCTGCGCAGGGAGAGCGGGATGCCCAGATACTTGCAAGGGAAGGCAGCGACCGAGCAAGGGAACGCCTGCAGGACGTGTTCTACAACTTCATCATCGCAAAGGATGGGAGTGAGGACACACTTCTCTGTGTTTGTGATTAACCCCGAGGCACCCGCAAACAAGTGTAGAATCTGTCCCAGGCAAGCAAAGTCCTCCGACCGGGGAGCGAGGAGCACAACCATGTCATCGGCATACAGGGATGCACGATGGGTGATCAGGTTCCCAGGAAGCGGCGACAAAACACTCCTTTGATCAGCCTGACGGATCAAGGAGTTTAGAACCTCAATGACCACGACAAAGAGCATGGGGGAGATGGGATCCCCCTGCCGCAAACCTCGCGCATGGGCGATCCTCCTTCCTGGCCTGCCATTGACGAGCACACGTGTGCTAGCTGTGGATAAAAGGATGGAGATCCACTCTGTCCAACGACGAGGGAAGCCGACATGCTGAAGGATCTCGAGTAGGAAGGGCCATGCGACAGAATCAAATGCCTTGGCAATGTCTATCTTGAGCAGCATGGAAGGAAACTTCTTACTGTGGAGCCATCTGCAGGCCAACTGGACAGCCCTGAAATTATCATGAATCACCCGGCCCTTGATGAAGGCGCTCTGATTGTTGGCAACAATCTCATGCAGCCGTGGTGCTAGCCTCCTTGCCAGGCACTTCGCAAAAATTTTGCTGAAGCTATGCATCAGGGAGATTGGCCGATAGTCCTTCAGACCGGTAGGGGCCTGATTCTTGCGCAGGAGGATCATGAGGGCGTCGTTCAGCAGGTAGAAACTCCTTCAATCCTCCTATAAATGCAACATAACCACAACCATAAGAAGTCACAATTCACAACACAACTCGTCAGCACATTTAGTATCCGGTGTATGGCTCCTCCAGGAACCCTGAGTTCGTCAGTGCTCCTGGCCACTGTCCTGTCCGTCATATTTAGCTTCCCAAATCCTTCCTTACCACTTGATACAATACCACCCAATAATGATCTCCATGCTCTGCTTTGTCTCAAGCTCCATCTTTCTGATCCTGCGGGGTTTCTAACCTCATGGAACAATGATTCCAACAAAATTTGCACCTGGGCAGGTGTTAGTTGCAGCAAGAGCCATCGTGTTGTCGTGCTCAACCTTGACTCTTTCGAGCTCCATGGCCAAATACCTGCTTGTATTGCCAATCTCACTTCCTTGAAAAAATCCACTTCCCAAATAACCATCTTACTGGCCCAATTCCTCATGAGCTAGGCCAGCTAAAATGGCTGCAGCACCTTAACCTCAGCTCAAACTATCTCAGTGATGTGATCCCAGACACACTGCCTTCCTGTTCTCGCCTTCAGGTCATCGATCTTGGCAGAAACTCTCTCCAAGGTGAGATTTATCCGAACCTGAGCCAATGTTTAAATCTTGAGAAGCTCATCTTGCAGCAAAACGGCCTCACTGGAGTTATCCCTGAAGAGCTGGGTATGCTCAACAATCTCTTAGTTTTGCATCTGGCTGGAAATAATCTGACAGGAAACATTCCTCTTTCACTTGGATGCAAAACTCCTCTTAGAGATCTTGTTCTTGCAAACAATAGCCTCACTGGACCAATCCCGTTTTGCATAGCTAATAGTTCATCACTTCAACACCTGGACTTAACACACAATCATATCAGTGGAGAGATACCACATACTCTGCTAAATAGCAGATCGCTTAGAATAATAGGCCTTGGGGTGAACAACTTAGTGGGATCAATACCTGCTGTCTTGCACAATGAGTCTCCATTGGAGATTCTCATTTTCACAATCAATGGTCTTTCAGGTGCCATACCTTCTTCACTAGGGAACCTATCTTCCCTTGTCAGTCTCTTGCTTGCATACAACAATCTTGAAGGTAGCATCCCGGCGAGCATAGGTAAAATAAAAAACTTGAAAGAACTAGACCTGACTTACAACTTCTTGTCAGGAACTGTCCCAGCCTCCATTTACAATATGCCAGCTCTGACATACCTTGGCATTGGCATAAACACCTTGGTGGGGGAGATTCCACATGACATTGGGTACACCCTCCCAAGCATAAAGAAATTGATCTTTGAAGGGAACCAATTCCATGGTAAAATCCCTGCTTCGCTAGCGAATGCAACCAACCTTGCGGTGCTTGATCTACAATACAATTCATTCTATGGAACTGTTCCTTTCTTGGGTTCTCTTCCCAACTTGGTGGAGCTAAGTCTAGGCACGAACCAGCTTGAAGCTGGAGATTGGTCTTTCCTATCCTCACTAGCCAATTGCACACGGCTGGTCACATTAGACTTATCAGAAAACAGAATCCAAGGGACACTGCCAAATTCCATTGGCGCCCTTCAAAAAAGCTTGCAATATCTGCTGTTGGCAGCAAATGATATTTCTGGGACAATACCCCAAGAGATAGGGTACCTCACAAACCTTGTCGTTCTTGACATGGGGAGCAATCGGTTCACCGGAAGCATCCCAGATGCAGTCGGAAATCTTTCGAGCATATTTCGACTAAGCTTATCACAGAACAAGCTGTCTGGAAGAATTCCACTCTCAGTCAGTAACCTGAGTCAACTGAATGAGCTCTATTTACAGGAAAATGATTTCAGTGGTCCGATCCCAGGTGCTTTTGGCGACTGCAAAAGATTGAGAATGTTGAACATCTCTTGCAACAACCTTGATGGTGGCATACCAAAGCAGCTGCTGACTCTTTCATCCCTTTCTGATGGCTTGGATTTGTCCCACAACCAACTCTCCGGACAGATACCACCTGAGATTGGTGACTTGATCAATCTCAGTCTGCTCAACGTTTCCAATAACCAGTTGACTGGACAGATTCCCTCCACTCTAGGACAGTGTGTCCACCTGGAGTCCCTCCACATGGAAAGGAACCTTCTGGAAGGAAAAATCCCAAATTCATTCGCCGAATTGAGAGGCATCATCGAGCTAGACCTGTCCAGGAATAACCTTTCTGGAGCAATACCTAAACTATTTGAGTTCTTTGGCTCCTTGATCCTCCTCAATTTGTCATTCAATAGCCTCCAAGGTCCAGTACCCACTGGTGGGATCTTTAGCAATAAAAGTGAGGTATACATTCAGGGGAACAAGAACTTATGTGGGAGCACCCCATTGCTAGCAGTGCCACTTTGTGATGCAATGGCTTCCAGAAAAAAACATGGTTTTAAAATCCTGAAGGTGCTAGGATTTAGTGCTCTTTCTTTGCTCCTGCTAGCATGCGCAGTGGCCATCTTTTTGAAGAGGAAGAAAATCAGACAGGCAGAATATTCATCCTGCAGGGAATTGAAAAGGTTTTCATATGCTGACTTAGCCAAAGCAACGAATAATTTCTCCTCATACAACTTGATTGGTTCAGGAAGATCTGGATCAGTTTACAAAGGTAAATTTGATTTTGAACAACATACAGTTGCTATCAAGGTTTTTGAAGTCAATCAACTTGGCGTGCCAAAGAGCTTCCTTGCTGAGTGTGAGGCACTGAGGAACACTCGTCATCGTAATCTTGTAAGGGTGATTACTGCATGCTCAACATTTGATCCATCAGGACATCAGTTCAAAGCTCTTATTCTCGAATATATGCCTAATGGTAGCCTAGAGAGCTGGCTCTATCCTGATCGGAACAAGTATGGATTGGAAAGATCATTAAGTTTTGGCACCAGAATAACAATAGTGATGGACATAGCTTCTGCTTTGGATTATCTGCATAACCATTGCATGCCTCCTGTAGTCCATTGTGATCTGAAGCCCAGCAATATCCTTCTTGATGATGACATGGGTGCACATCTTGCTGGCTTCGGGTTAGCAAAATTTCTTCAAAGTTCCAGCCACTCATGCCATCAAAGTTCTACAAGCTTACTGGGACCAAGAGGATCAATTGGGTACATTGCACCAGGTGAAAACTTTTTCCCCCAAAACTGGACATTGTAAATATCACAGACGTTTTTTTTTTTCTGTTTTTAATCATTCATGTTTTACGTTACCACTATATTACAGCATGACTATATGTTTTCTCAAATATTAAGCAATAAAATTGTTTGATCACATACACACATATTACAGAGTATGGCTTCGGCAACAAACTCTCAACAGAAGGCGATGTCTATAGCTATGGAATTATCATCTTAGAATTGCTCACCGGGAAGCGCCCAACAGATGAGATGTTTACTGATGGTCTGAACCTTCACAAATTTGTGCAAAATGTGTTTCCTCAAAAGATTGGTGATGTTCTAGATCCTTGTATCGTTCCATGTTTTAGAGAGGGTAAATGCAACAGCTGCTGTGGAAAGCCACTGCATCTTGCCTCTTGTTAAACTCGGTCTCTCATGCTCTATGGAGACTCCGAATGATCGACCAACAATGCAGGATGTCTACAGTGAAGTCATCACAATCAAAGAAACATTTGCAGTGCTACATGGCTGAGTAAAACAGCTGGACTTTTTGTTGGCCTTTGCCTAATTTCTTTTGAATGGGCTTTTAATTTACGAATAATTTGCCCATTGACATCTCCCATTTTCGCTAGTGTTTTGTGTTTGTTATGTATCAGAACTAGTGAACATGTCATGAAACAAAGTTCGCCTTACTAGGAACTATGATTAGCTTCATTACTTGTCTAATTGATGCAGATTTGATGTCGGTAGTGTACTACATACTTTGATACCCTATTGAGCATAATAATATACATATTAGTCAGGAAGTCACAATCTAGGCTCAAGATCGATTGTCATTAGCCTGTCAGGCTTCTCTCTCTCTTTTTTTCGGTTTAGATTGTGTGCTTTTTGCAGTAGCCAGAATGGGTTCTAGATTATTGTATCAACCCGATGTAATCATCTTGAGTTAATAAAATCCTTCTTTATGGAAAAACGTCACTTGCGGTGCCAAAATTATTTATTTGCCATCGATTAGCAGAAAAGTGTGCTTAGGAGGACAATAGATCAACCAAGGAGGGGTGACAAATCCGCAGCAACTTGGCATGGAGGGGATTCACTCCTGCCTCCTTGAATAGCGAACAACTATACATCACCTGGCTGCAGCCAATGTTGCACTATAGTTGAGTATACATACACATAAAGATGACCCAAGAGAGATGAACGGGAGAGGAAGTGTTGCAGATGTGAAGGGAGGCAAATAAATCCTTGTCATTCATTACTCGGACCATCAAAAGTTTTGAAGTTGTACTGTTAGCACCATTAGACGGATGGGAAAATGACTGGACACATCAAGCGGTTAGCAGAGGCCTGCAGTCGTGGTTTTTGTTCGCTCCTGTGAGTGTGATTATTGTTCGGTTTGTTTCTTCTGCTTGTTCGTTGCTTCTCCGATGCAGTGACATGCGGTTTTATACTGGAGACGATTGAGTGGAAGTGGACTGAGCTTAATGATTTCTCGATCGTTTATACAACTTCCCAAAAAAATTCTGGGGGTCGTTATTTCAAGTGAAGCAACGGTGAGGATCTATCTTTGACCAACGGCAGATCTAGGAAAATACTTAGGGGGGTGTTCAACGCACTACAGTACTACTACACCAACATAAGTCCATTATGCCTCGTACTAGAGTACTAGATCAACACAATAGTTTGGTGTCACTAACATCACTTATTTCTCATTCCCTGATTTTTATGAATCAAACCTAACATCAGTTCTACTATACATAGGATGGAAGTATTTTGTGAACAGTTAATCTCTCTTCTGAAAATAAATTACAATGTGCTATAAGTTGTTATTGATTCATGACGATAGTTTTGTGTCAAACAATCATCTTAAGTTTTGAAACTTATTGTACTAAAGGGTCCATTTCATCATGTATCTAAGAAATAAAACAACAAAGCTTCAACATTTGCAGAGCGAGCACTGTAAAGATCTTCCATTTTGGATAACTATTTAGCACAAGCTTATAGATACATAATAACATAACCTACTTACAAGGTAGAACTCAAGAGATGACCATGCAATTGCTACAGCCTACGCCTCCTTGTGTGGGTAACAACCGATTGTGCGCTATTGTTAAAAACAGAACTCTGTGAAGCATCACTTGAGAGTGGAAACATTACAAAATAATATGTATAAAGTAATATTAGTGCCGAATTTGTTTAACTAGCAAATGAGCATTCCCACTTTGCATAGTATATGGCACATTGTCAAACAACATCTAGTGCCTACATTGTGCAAAGTAGTTGAAATATAAGTCTTGACACTCTCTCTCTAGTGAGTAAGAAGTAAGAACAGAAAAATTACAGTGCAGGCATACAGACCTACACTACACTTACAGAGTTGACGAATCAAGACTGTTGGGCACTTCGGCACGACGGCATTGGTATTGCCTATTGTTGCTGGCCTGCCGCCTGCCGCACAGGCGCACCCGCGCGCACCTTCCGCCGTCCCCGCGACCCGCCGCCGCCCGGCCGCAGAGCGCTGGCATCCCTATTGGATGGGTGGATTCGCCTTAATCCGTGCTTGCCTCACTCACCGATACAGTCACCGCTCGCCGCAATTGCAAGGGTTGGGCGGGTTCGCCGCTCGGGTTGACGGCCGCCGGTGCGCTTGCCGGCTGCGTTCTTGTGGAAGGGGACGGACGTATCTGGGAGGGCCGCATGTGGACTGGGATGTGGGCAGGCGCTTGGGCCTTCTTGGGCCGAAATAGACTGTGTCTAATTGGGGCAGACTCAGGGTCCGAAGCAAGATCGAGCCCACTGTGGCCCAATAAGTTTTTCTCTTACAAACGACACTTCGTCACATTGTATGGGCCAACGTGTGACACATTGCTGCTTCTCAAAAAAAAAAAAGTGTGACACATTGCACGTACGGGTAATGTTTAAGTGAACGTGATGTTAATGGATGAATATGCTCCAAATTTTGAGGGTGCCTTTGGCACCGCACCGTAAATCATTTCTCGCTCACTGCCAAACAGGTTAGAGAAAAACAGTAAAATTGTTTCTCATTTTTTTTATGTCTAGCAAGAATAAAAAGTACCAGTTGGTTTTCATACTAGCAACTATAATTTTTTTTTACTTATAACTCTTTTAAGTGGGACAAGTTAAAATAGGGTATCTATGTTGTTCTTTATCCACAAAAACTCTTGAATTTTTAAGAATATTTTCATTATATGATTTTTTAATAAAAATAGATTTAGGAACTAAATCTAACCTACAAGTTAAACGATCTCACAAACTAATTATTTTTATTGTCTGAAACGTTTCTTAACTGAATCTAAAACGAACATGAATCTAGATCTCCACCAGACACACACTAGTCACTTTTTAAAATTCTGATTTTGACACTAGAGCGTGCAACAGTAACTTTTATCCACAATATGCATTGCATTGCGATGCTGTTATCCCCAATTTATTACTTCATATAATTTTCTTTGTGATTGATGGCCAAAAAAAAAAACAAATATAAGGCATAGATTTTGTTACCGATTTACGCCTATATGAGTAGCATTTTCGAAGAAAAGTAGAGGGAAGTATCAAAGAAATACATTGATTTCAACAAATCAACAAAACACTAAAAGTCACTAGATGCAACAAGCCACAGCCAACACTAACATGTGCCGTTGTTGCGTTCATTTTCCGCCATGAGATGATATTCGAGGTAGGTAGCCACCACGAGAGTCTAGATCGCTTGTCGATGGCCAGTTCCGTTCAGTCGAAGCGGCCGTCGGTGTCGACGAAGCGCTTGATGATGCGCATGACCTCGGCGGAGGCGTCGGACCAGGAGTCGATGCTGCAGAAGCCGTGCTGCTGTCCTTCGAAATCGCGCACCTCGACGGGCTTCCCCGCGGCCTTCAGCCGCGCGGCGTAGTCCACAGCGCGGTCGTGGAGGATGTCGTTGCCGCCGACGATGACCAAGGTGGGCGCGAACTCGACGGCGTCCAGCGGCGGCGCGCCGGGGCCGAACGGGTTGGCCAGGGGGTGGTCCGCCGTGGCGCCCTCCGGCAGCGACTGGCGCCAGTAGCGGTCGTTGAGGGGCCGGTTGAGGAACGCGCCGTCGGGGCACTCGGCCTCCGACCGCGTGCGCTCCACGCCGCCGAAGAAGGGCACGAGCTGGACGTACCCCCAGACGGCGACGGGGGCCAGCTCGTCGCGCGCCGCCGGCAACGAGCCGAAGCGCACGGCGAGGTGGTGCGCGATGCTGCCGCCGGCCGACTCGCCCGAGATGAACACCCGGCCGAGGTCGGCGGACTCGGTGACCCACGGGTCTCCGTTGGCGCCACCCTCCTTTGCCTGCGCGGCCAGCCACAGGACCGCCGCCGCGGCGTCGTCGAGCGCCGCGGGGAGGCGGTGCTCGGGCGCGAGGCGGTAGTCCGGCGCCACGACGAGCGCGCCGAGTTCGGAGGCCAGGCGGAGGCAGTAGTTCTGGACGTTGGGCCATGTGCAGGACCCGATGCAGAACCCGCCACCGTGGTAGTAGAAGAACACCGGCAGCCTCCGCCCGCCGCCGGCGGCGCGCTCCCGGGGAAGGAACAGGCGGAGCATCAGAGCGTGGGCCTCGTCGAACGTTACGTCCTTCCACTCCACGGAGCCGTCGTCCCGCACCGGCGGCGCGTACGCCGGCTGCGCGCGCCGCGCCACCGAGCCGTCGCTGTACACGAACAGCACGCCCCGGCACTCGTCCACGACCCGCGGCTCGGCCTTCTCGGACGCCATGGGTGCCTCGAGTGGAGTGGCGCGAGTGACAAGTGTGAGCTGCGCCGTTAGGTTGTGGGGTGCACAAGTGGAGGCGGTTGTTGTCATTTCGTCGGTTTGCGGGGAGAGTGGTTCGCGCCGGACGATCGCCGGAAGCGACAAGAGGTAAGGACGCGGCGTGGCCGTCTGGTGAGATATGGTGGGTGCCGACTCGGCCGGCACCGGACGGGGTGCGTACAAAGCGTTGCTGTCCCACCATCGCAGGGTGGCCAATGGAGCGTCCGTTGCGTGAACACGGCACGGGTATGCTGTGTTAGATTATAAGGCAATTTCCATGTCAATTTAATTCCATAAATTAACAAAATGATGATGACATTTATATAATTGTAAATAAAGATCATAGCATCAATCATGTTCAAAAGAACATGAACCATGTGATTAATAATCATGCAAAGCATATCATAATCAAAGAAATATAAACATGACATATATTGCATAGCATCAAGATTAAACATGTATATCATGGCTGAAAACAGATTGCATAAGAAACATCTCAACAGCTACTTTGGAACATGCGAGAACAACCGACGAAACATTTTAACGGGACTATTGGAACAGATAGATAAAACATATAACGAGACGGCAAGAAGAGAGACAATATAAGGGCCGACACGATGTTCGGATCTAGTGAAACATAGCGACAACACATACCGAAGCATCGCATAACAACTATCGAAACATGCATGATCGAAACGTGAAAACTAAAGAGGAGATGAACAGTTCATACCCCTTCGCTCCGTGGTCCGTCCATCTTCTAACGCCATGATGAAGACTTGCGAGCCGATCTCTTCTCCGGAATGTAGAGGAAGAAGACGAACTCGCCGATCTCTCTTCTCCGGGATGTAGAGGAAGAAGACGAACTCTTCCCAACGCGAAGAGCAGCAACAATGGAGGTTGGGCGGTCGCGAAGACGCTCCCCAAAAACCTAATTGCCGACCCCCGTGCAAGGTCTCAATTGGCGAGGCTCCGGAGGCACCTGCCCTCTCGCTTCACCGTGCGCGCGGATCAACGAGATGGGAACTCTCTCGTTGCGAGGATTGCGGTTCGGTTCCGTGTTCTATCTTTTGGAGGAAGAGGGCGGCGCCCTTATGTAGCCGGCCAGGAAGAGGAAGAGGGAGAGGTTGTGCAGGAGCTGAAGGGTTAGACGGAAGGCGAAGAGTTTAACTGAGTTGAAACTCCCGTATGTGAGTGCTAAAAAGTTAACACGTCACGTCACGTCACGTCACGTCCGTCCGTCCGTCCGCTCGCCGCCCGCCGCTTTGCTGCTGCCACGCCTCGCCACGCCCGCGCCCACCGGCCGGCCCGCCGGGCGGCGGCGCGCGCGCGTGTGGCACATCTTGGTCCTTTTCCTTGCTTCTCAAATTAAGTGGAATAATTCTCACAATATAAGTCAAGTCAAGGACCGTTGGTCTTCCAATCCGGTACAATTAATATTCTCCTCAATTACACACCATAGAGTTTATTTGATTTATTAAATCTAAAATGGGCCTAGCCCATAATAAATCCAACAATCCCCACCAAACTCTAGGGTTTGTAAAAGTAAAACATCGTAACCACGCTCTTTGATATACCGGTGTTTCGGTGGAGACCGTTAAGTTGAACATCCACCTAGAGCAAGAGTTTCACCCATTCACAACGAACAATGGACTATGCCTTGAATTGACAGTTTTGTGCGAGATGAGATTCACTCAAGTCCTTTATCGATACTTGGGCAGCTAAAGACATTCCCATTGTTTGAAGCATATAAGTCACACTTCGTGCCTTTCATGAGTATTTAGGGATTACCCAAGTCCCATAGACCGTGACCAAGCGATCGACTCATATAGGTGTACTCCTCAAAAGATGTTCTGTAGGACAACATCTCACCTCAATAGGCTCTTGGAATACATTAAGGTAAATATACCATCCTGCCTTACAGATAGGAAAGATGTGCATTAGAAATGAGTCAAGAAGGGATCTTTCCTCTCAATCTACTACTAGCTTGTTTCACCACTCCAATTCACGGGATCTCCGATCACAAGGAGCAGGTTACCACTAAAGTAGACCTCATGTGGGTCTCATACCCATTTCTCTCGATGCACTTTCTATCACATTGCGTGATGCACCCTTAGTAAACCGATCTCGCATTATTCGACGTATGGACATAATCCAACGTTATAACTCCGGAGTTTTTTAGCTTTCGACGATTTTTTAATCTCCTCTTTACATGCCTTGTGGACTTCATGTTACTCCTTGAACTGTTTACCTTTGTAATAACAAGTCTGGTTATCACAGTTCATGGAAATAGCCGGTATTGGTTTCTCAACTACCGGTAAATCCATTAGGAGATCACGTAACCACTCGGCCTCGGCCCAGCGGTGTCTAATCTTTGCGAGTTCCGCTTCCATTGTAGACTTTGTTAAGATAGTCTCGCTTGCAAGACTTCCGGAAACACGCCACCTCCAAGCAAGAACACATATCCGCTTGTGGCATGAAGCTCATCGGCATCGAGATCCAGTTGGCATCACAATAGCCTTCTAGCACTCGGGGAACCCGGTATAATGAATACCATAAGTCATAGTACCTTTCGGGTAGCGCAACACTCTCTCTAGAGCACGCCAATGATCATCTCCTGGGTTTGAAACAAACCGACTCGGCTTGCACACAAGATAAGAGATGTCGGGCCTAGTTGCACTTGCCAAGTACATCAAAGAGCCAATGATCGGGAGTATGTTAATTGATCCCTTGCAATTCTTCTATTCTTTCTCGAATCATGCTAGGGTCATAAGGTGTGGGAGCGGGATCACGATCCACAAACCAAAGCGACTCAACACCTTTTCCACATAGTGAGATTGTAACAAAGTTACCCCACCATCACCTTCTCTCGATAAGCTTGATGTTTAGAATGACATCAGCTTCTCCCAAATCCTTCATATCAAAATTGCTTGATCGAAGATTCTTCACATCCTCAATGACCTTGAGGTTTGATCCAAAGATAAATATGTCATCAACATAAAGGCATAGCATGATAGCCTCACCCCCACCATGTTTATAATACACACACGAATCCGCCTCATTCACAAAGAAATCCAAATCCGGTAGTGAGAGTATTATCAAACTTTTCATGCCACCGCTTAGGAGCTTGTTTCGAGCCATACAAAGATTTTAACAAGATACACACCTTGTTCTCTTGACCATCCGCAATGAAACCATCCGGTGATCCATATAGATCTCCTCATCCAACTCTCCATTTAGGAAAGCTGTCTTTACATCCATCGATGAATGATAAGACCATGTGAGGCTGCCACGGCTATCAAAGTACGAATTGTAGTCAATCGAGCCACGGTGAATAAGTGTCAAAGAAATCTTCCCCTTCTTTCTCGGGTATATCCTTTGGCCACAAGCCTTGCCTTGTACCTCTCAATGGTACCATCGGGCCTAAGCTTTTTCTTGAAAATCCACTTGCACCCTATAGGTTGACACCATAAGGACGGTCCACGACCTCCCATGTTCCATTACCCATAATAGATTCCATCTCACTCCTTCTTGCTTCCTTCCATAAGTCGCATCGGGAGAAGAATAGGCCTCTTGTATGGTGGATGGCGTGTCTTCCACAAGGTATACTATAAAATCATCACCAAAAGTTTTAGCAACTCTTTGCCTCTTACTCTTGCGTGTGACTATAGTTTCATCCTCCTCGGGATGTGCAAAGGAGATTCCTCGGCATGATCTATGGGAATAGATAGTTCTTGCTCATTTGAAACTATATTCTCATGATTTGTTTCACTAGGTGTAGACCTCTTTGGAAACTCATTCTCAAAAAATGTAGCGTCTCTTGACTCCATGATAGTATCAACATACATATCAGGCACATCAGATTTTATAATTAAGAACCTATAACCAACACTATGGAAGGCATAGCCCAGGAATATACAATCAACAGTTTTAGGCCCTAGCTTACGCTTCTTGTTTATTGGCACATTCACTTTAGCCAAACACCCCCAAGTGCGCAAGTAAGAGAGGTTTAATCTTTTCTTCTCCCATTCCTCGAATGGTGTAATCTCTTTGTTCTTTGTAGGAACTCGTTCGGGACATGACACGCGGTCAAAATTGCCTCACCCCACCATTCCTTGGATAATCCCGCCGTACTCAACATGGCATTTACCAAATCGGTTAGAGTGCGGTTTTTCCTTTCGGCAATCCCATTGGATTGTGGTGAGAATGGAGGTGTCTTCTCATGAACAATTCCATGTTCCACGCGAACTCATCGAAAACATTAGAGAAATATTCACCTCCTCTATCGGACCTTAAACGTTTTATTTTCCTCTCAAGTTGGTTTTCAACTTCGGCTTTATAGGACTTAAAATAATTCAGCGCTTCATCTTTTGTTTTTAAGAGGTACACATAGCAAAATCTGGTGGAATCATCTATAAAGGTGAGGAAATATCTTTTGCCGCCTTTAGTCAAAATTCCATTCATCTCACAAAGATCGAATGAACAAGTTCTAGAGGTGCCGGATTCCTCGCCTCAACGGCCTTGTGGGGCTTGCGGGGTTGTTTTGATTCAACACAAACATGGCACTTAGACTTTTTGACTAGGTTAAATTTAGGAATTAAATTGAGGTTTGCTAGCCGCATAAGACAACTATAACTTGCATGACAAAAGCGTGAATGCCACAAATTGGATTCATCGAAAAAATCAACCGAGTTTACCAACTTATTACAAACATCATGCAAGGATAGGCGGAACAAACCTCCGCAATCATAACCTTTTCCAACAAAAGTACCATGTTTAGAAACAACACATTTATTCGCCTCAAGAACAACTTTGTAGCCATCTTTACAAAGCATAGACGCGCTAACAAGGTTCTTCTTTATTGAGGGCACATGCTTTTGCACGCTCTTCAATGGCACCGTCTTTCCCGAAGTAAACTTGAACGATCGTACCAACATCAAGAACATGAGCACGCGACCCATTTCCCATCAACAAGGCGCCGACCTCCCGACTGGTAAAAAGAGAACAAAGAAATATCAGCACACACATGTATATTTGCACCACTATCCATCCACCACTCTGGTGAATTACAGACTGAAAGAACAAATGGTAAAGAATTACCATACCCCACTGTTCCATCTGCAGCCTCTGTAGTGACAACATTTGCTGATTTCTTCTCTGGATTGAACTTGCGATCTGGGCAATCTCTAGCCCAACGCTGTTCACTCCCACAAACAAAGCAACCCACCTTGCTTTTGTTGGTGTTGTTCTTCTATTTAAACTGTGCCGTCTGAACAGGCTTTGGAGAATTCTCTTGCTTGTTTTGTTTCTTCTTCTTGAACTTGTTGAATTTCTTCTGCACCATATTTGCAGAAGCGGTCTCATCACCTTTCCCTTTGTCCTTTGCCCTTGCCCTCTCCTCAACATCAAGAGTGCCAATGAGCTCTTCAACATTGAACTCCTGCCCACGCCACGCCCACGCCCACGGCCCGGCCCGGCCGGCCGGCGGCGGCGGCGGCGCGCGCGCGCGCGTGGCACATCTTGGTCCTTTTCCTTGCTTCTCAAATTAAGTAGAATAATTCTCACAATATAAGTCAAGTCAAGGACCGTTGGTCTTCCAATCCGGTACAATTAATATTCTCCTCAATTACACACCATAGAGTTTATTTGATTTATTAAATCTAAAATGGGCCTAGCCCATAATAAATCCAACATGCTGTTGCGTGAACACGCGAGGTGTCACTGCGATGGATGGCGACGATTCGTTCCTATCTTCATCGTCAATTCCAAATGTAGCATAAATTCCTAGTACTAGCTCCAAACTAGTACGCAGTCTCATGCTGCTACTTCGGTCGCGTGCTCGTCACCGGCGACTCACCGGGAGCAACTGTCGCGCACCATATCGCCATGTGCGCCGGCGTGGCGGCCGACGCGGATGAAGCGGACCATTCATCGGTCCAGGACGAGGTAACGATCCGTGGCTGCGTCCATTTCCTGCCGTTCTTCGGCGGCGTCGAGCACACGCCGTCGGAGCACATGGCACATTTGCATTTCATTCATTTCTAAAAGGTTATTTCCTATACCAAGAATGTTTTCCTTTTTTTTTTCGAATTAGGGGATTCCCCATTTCCATTAAGAGAAACGAAAATACAAGCATTCGGGATAGTTCAGAAAAGAGCAACGAAACGGCCTAGACAATGGCCAAACCAACAAACTACATCAGGTTTAACACAAACTCCCAAAGAGCAAATTACAGAGCAAAAGGCCAAATAACTGAACATTTCTCCACGCTGTGCTTGTCGGGAACACGTTTTCCATCAAAGATGGGGGCTTCAGTGCTGCAGACCATCACTTGCAGGCTCCTCACCGTCTTCATTGCCCACTGGCATGATCCTGAGGCGCTGTTGCATCGGTGCATCCTTCGACAGCAGCTGGACAGCAATGTTGTACAAAGCTTCAACACCATTGTTCATGGCCTCCTTCTCTTCGTCCTTCAAAAGACCTGCCCAATTTTTCATTAAAGCGCACGCATGACTGATAATTGACAGGGGATTTTGAAGTTTTTTCCCTTCAAAGCAAATGTTATTACGCATCTTCCAAATTGCCCAGCATACCGCTCCAATTCCAATGGCATGGAACTGTTTGAACTTATTAAGCCATTTCTGGCACCAAAACCAACATTGTTCAAAAGAAGTAGGAATATCATTAGCTCCAAATGCAGTGGCAACAGTAGCCCAAATGCACTTGGCAATCGAACAAGTGAACAACAAGTGATTCACATTTTCATCATAAGAACAGAAATAGCAGGTAGGGGATCCTTTCCAGTTCCTTTTTGTCATGTTATCCTTAGTTAAGATAGCATTATTGGCTACAAGCCAAAGAAAAATTTTGATTTTTGCTGGGATTTTGCCTTTCCAGATATAGGCAAATGAGAATCCATTGTCAGATCTAGTCAATGCATTATATGTAGATTGAACAGTAAACTTCTTTTTCTCACCAAACTTCCACTTGATCACATCCTGCTCATCCCCTAGTTGGATGTCAGAAACAAGGGACAACAGATTGTCCCATTGTAGCTGTAGTTCAGGTGTTAACAATCTAGAAAAGGTGATCTGATTTTCCTCTTTGATCAATTGGGAAAGAGTTATCTCTTTCTGTTCACACAACTTAAACAAATCAGGGTGCATACAAGATATAGGTTCATCAAAAGCCCAAATATCCAACCAGAATCTGGTATTACAACCATTTCTAACTTGAATCATTCTCCCTTGCAAATAAATGTTTTTAACCTTAAGGAGGTCAGACCAAACCGGTGAGTCATTTTGTCTATGTTTGTCTGTAGTAACAGAGTCTCTTTTCAGATATTTGAACTTAATAATTCTCTGCCATAGCCCATTTTCTTTTTCTAACTTCCACCACCATTTACAAAGTAAACTCAAGTTCATCAGATTTATATCTTTGATCCCTAGCCCACCCTTTTTTACTCTTACAAGCTTTAGTCCACCTCACCAGGTGATACTTTCTTTTGGTGTGGCCACCCTGCCAGAAAAATTTCCTTCTTGTTTTATCCATTTCTTTGATAATGGTTTTTGGCAATCTGTACATTGACATGTGATATATGGGAGTGTTGTTAAGACTAGAAGTAATGAGAGTAGCTCTACCAGCAATTGACATGGAAGATCCTTTCCAAATGTCAAGCTTTTTGGCATTTTTGTCCAACAAAGGCACCCAATCAATAACATGGAGCCTACAGGGGCTCATAGGGACTCCCAAATACTTGATAGGAAAATGACTGGTCTGACAATTGAAGATTTCTGCATAGCTTAAGGACACATTTTCATGATCATTGATCACCACTATTTCACTCTTGTTAAAGTTAATTTTTAGCCCAGATAACATTTCATATAAGTACAGCAACAATTTTAGGTTCCTGGCTTTTTCATAATCATGTTTGATGCACATGATCGTATCATCAGCATATTGGAGTATAGCCACCCCCCAGGAACTATGTGATCAATAAGACCTGTTACTAACCCACTCCTTTGAGCTTTGATAACCATCCTTGTCAAGCAATCTGCTACAAAGTTGAAAAGTATAGGGGATAAGGGGTCACCCTGCCTCACACCCTTGTAACTTTTAATATACTTCCCTATCTTATTATTCAGTTTCACACTAACCGTCCCACCAGTCACCACTTGTTTTATCCAGCCACACCACTTGTCACAAAAACCTCTAGCTTCCAAGCATGAAAATAACAGCTGCCAATTTACTTTATCGTAAGCCTTCTCGAAATCCAACTTTAACACTATCCCACGCTCTTTTTTATTCTTCGTTTCATGTAATATTTCATGGAGAATCATCACTCCTGACATTATATTTCTACCCTTCATGAAAGATTCTGGGCATAGTGAATCAACCTATCAGCATATGGTTCAATCCTTAGAGTTAGTGTCTTTGTAACTAACTTGTACAGGCAGTTCAACAAACAAATAGGCCTATACTGTTGTATCTTAATGGCATCAGTGGATTTAGGAAGAAGTGTAATAATGCCATAGTTTATCCTACTGATGTCCACCCTCCCATGGTAGAAGTCATCAAACAGGTCCATGATGTCCTTTTTAATAATCTTCCAGCAAGTCTGAAAGAATTCAATGGGAATGGCATCTGGACCTGGAGCTTTGTTCTTTTCCATTTGGGTCAGAGCCTCCAAAATCTCTGTTTCAGAGAAAGGTCGACAAAGGTGATCATTATTTGTTTCAGATAGATGATCAGCCCCTTCCCAAATGTCTCTGTCCAGTTGTACATTGTGGCAAGATGCAGGACCAAAAAGTTCACTATAGTAGTCAGTTGCATGGTTAAGCAAATTCTCATCCCCTTCAATCACCACATCCCCATCATTTATACTAAGGATAGCATTTTTTTCTTTTTCTCCCACTAGCAACCCTGTGGAAATATTTAGTATTCAAGTCACCTTGTAACAGCCATGACTCATGGGATCTATTTATCCAGTATAATTCTTCTTGTTCCAGCAACTTGAGATTTTCACTTAAAATCCAGGTTTTCCTTATCCACTGCTCAGAGGTTAGTGTATTATTTTCTTCTAGAAGTTCAAGCTGCATCAGCTCTTCCTGCAATTCTTTCCTCTTCCTTCTCATATCACTAGCAATATTCAGGCCCCATCCCTTAAAGTATTGTTTAAACAACTTAAACTTCTGTTGAATCTTATCTAGGGGTGTTCTAGCTCTGCAAGGTTTATTCCATATCATTTCCACCTTAGTGAGAAACTCAGGATTCTTTAACCAACTCATCTCAAATCTAAATTGGATCGTTTTACTTGGGATTTTAACATCAGTCAGCAATAACAAGGGGTTATGGTCAGAAATATCTCTAGTGAGCTTTTTAACTAGAGTTAAAGGAAAAATATCCTCCCATTCTTTAGTCACCAGAATCCTATCAAGTTTTTCCAAGACAGGGAATTCCTGATTATTGGACCAAGTGTATAACCCTCCAGTCATAATCAGCTCTCTTAGCTCATGAGTATGTATAAGAGTATTAAACAGATCAGTATATCTGTGAACCCTAGAATTACTATTTCTTTCTTTAGCAAATCTAATAATGTTAAAATCTCCACCTACAAGTAAAGGTTCTTTACTTGCAGAGCAGAATTGAGATAACTCAGATAAGAAGGCCATTTTATTTTCCTCTTGTGCTGCTCCATACACAATCAGCAAGTTCCATTTAGTTCTATTATGTTTATCCCAGAGATTCAGTTGCAGCATATATTCTCCTCTTTTAAATGAGCCCACATCATAATATTCCAATTTAGTTCCAACCAAAATTCCCCCAGATTTACCCCTAGATGGATTCCACATCCAAAGGTAATCCTGATTTGGATCAAATTTCCTAATCAAGGAATCTTCAATATCTTCCAACATTGTCTCTTGGATCCCAAGAAATGTAAATCATACTGGAATATGAGATTATTTAAGAGAGTAGCAACCCCAGTTTTTCTGAGGCCCCTACAGTTCCACACTAAACCTTGTATTGTCATTAACACTTTGTTTTTGTTTTCTTTGAATCCACAGGGTTAGGTTTCCTACCCCTCCCTCTCTGGGGAACTAGATTTTCCATGCTCTTAGTTTGTTTACTATTACTAGTAGAGATTCTCAGATTCTTTTTCATCTCTCTAGCTTTCTTTCTAGACATGACAAGAGTGAAATCATCAGTATCTGAACATTCCTCCCAAGCCCACTCAATTTGTAAGGGTGATTTAGCAGAATCATCACAATCAAGATTAGAAGAAGATTTAGCCTGTTCACAAGTGTGTTGTTTAACATATAAATCATGCTTAGCAGTTTCTAGTTCTTTAAGCAAATCAAAAGTGCCAAAATCAGATCTATCAACTTTAACACCCATGCCAGAAGAAATTTCAGCAATCTCATCAACTTGTAAAATAGAGAACATATTAGAGCTAGAGTTGTTACCTTCTAAGTTCCTTTTTTAGCCATCCTTTCATTCTTCTCTTGAATAGTGAGAGTGACCTCCTTCATGAGCCTTTCACTCCTCCTCATTGGTTGGAGGTTGATTTTCTGCTTTCTGACAGCATTAGATGTCCCCCTTTCCTCCACATTGATAGTTTGTTTCTCATTATCAATCTGCTCCTTCCCAGCAATCACATTTTCATTACAAATCATTTCTTCATCCATACCATCTTGGCTAGCTATGTTGAACACATCTCCATCAGTGACCATGTCAGATTGTGACATTTGCTGCATTGCACCAGCAGCATAATCATTGGCTTCCATTATTGCAGCTTGAGAATTTTCAGTCACATCACCTTCACCAGTGTCCATGGTTGGCTGTAAGATTTGGTCCATTGAGTCAATGACACCCCATTAGCCTCCAGCATACCTGTTTTACCTTGGACATCATTGTCCATAATTTGACTCTCCTGAGTTTGCACAATACTGTCATCATGAGTGAATGTTTCAGGAGACCCATTCACTACAGCTATTTCATCATTCTTCTCAACCCCCATTCCATTCATAGTAGCACTCAAATATGACTTGGTAAGAGGTGGCATTATTGGAGGACCTTTAGGAATTATAGCCGCCCCTTCAAAAAAAAGGAATTATAGCAGCCCAGACTTGGCTATTAACATCACCCATCTTGGAGGTTTGCCCCACCTTTCCAGTATCAATCAACTCCTGATCAGATTCACTGTCAGTTTCCCAATCTTCCACACCTTCTGGTATAAACACCTTGCCAGCTTCATCACTTGCAGTAGGATTGATGAGCACTTTCTGTGCATCTTTCATCAGCTTCTCCCCTTCAATCACTGAATATCTCATTTTTGGTGGTGCAGATGCAGCCACTTGCTTTGTAGGATTCTTCATTTCCTGAGAAGTAGCGTTCCTAGCATTTGCATCAGTATGATTAGTTTGACCTGAGTTGCCCTCAACTTTGGATTTCTGGGAGGGATGTTGATCACCATCAACTCTGATAGAAGAGTTCACTTTGTTAGGTTTCTCAGGCTCTTCCACCTCCCTCTCAAAACCAAAGATATATCCGATATTTCCCAGAAAAGCTTCTGCTCTTTTAGGGACTTTAGTGACATCTCTACAGGCAATTTTAACTCTGACAAAGTCCAATCTAAATCTAGATTTCTCATCAATTTCACTAGCCTTGCCAACCAAACCAGCCACCTTAGCAATAGTGAGTAGAGATCTCTGATCATCAGGTATATTTGTAACCCTGAACCACCCTTGTTGTAATTCACCATCTCTACCTTTGGAGGAAAACCAAGGATCTATCTGTATTGTAGCCTCCCCTCCCTTCAGCTGCATAGTTCTAATGTGACTCCACTCCTGCACCATACCAGCTGTTGGGAATCTCACCACAAAGGTAGAATCAGTGGTTGGCCTGGCAGACCATCTCCACATAACTGTTCCCAGCAGATTACCAAAAAATAATTCAATATCCTTTGCTGTTGCCACTCCCTTAATCACTGTGATAATAGCTGAGCTAGCCCTTTCCTTAGTAATCTTTGAATCCAGAATCTCATCAATGTAGAAGAAGCTTTGACCTTCAGATTGAGCTGCACATAGCTCAGGACCATAGTTCCATGGGACACATGCCATACAATCATAAGTGCTGTGAGTGTTGATATTGCAAATTTCACAATACCACCTCCTACAGTCAGCTGATATATGGTTCTTCAACCCACATATCTCACAGCCCTTCTTCTCATTTATCCGAATTCTCCCACCATCCTTGTTAGCTTCTTTGTTTGGTTCAGCAGAGCTGGTACCCACAGAGATGGAAGCACGATGATCATGAGGCAGGTTGTTTTTCCCTTCAGCACCTTCCCCATCTGCTTCACCAACCTGTTTCCCTTTGGATGTTCCACCTGATTCCCCAACACTAGTTGGCTGTTCAATCCCTTTTCCTGAACCTTCTGTCTTGCGCCAAACAAAGGATCGGGCATGTGATTCCTGGTCAATCTTGTTCTCAGCACGAGGTCCAGCCGAACTATTGGTGTTTTCCTTTCGTCCAGCAGAACCAATCTGAGGATTTGGCACCGGGTGACCCCCTTGGTTTCCATTGAGATTACCTCCTCGATCACTCTGTACATTACTAGGCCCTCCATGGTTTGTTCACAAATCCTCCACGATCTCCATGCCCTCCATTGTAATCACCACGACCAGTGAAAGCACCGCCTCGCCCATCTCTCCCCCCATTAAATCCACCACGATCAATTCGACCACTATCATGTCCAGCATAATAGCCCCCATTGTCACTTTGAAAGCTCCGGTTTGGTTTTGGTAATTAATGACACTCAACGTTGCTAATGCTATGCTCTAAGTGTGGTTAGACACATAGCAACGTGATGGTGGATGTTGGAGCATGGTGATCACGGTGACGAACATGGTGGACATGTGAGGTGATCAAGCTCCGACGGAGGCCCATGGAGATCAAGGCGAAGGTATACTTGATAGGGCTTTCCGGTTTGGTGGTCGAGACACTTAGCGAGTGTGACCACATTTAGGATCGATAACCGACTATCAAGAGGGGTTTCCTCCGTTCATTCGCGGTCCTAAGTGCCTCTAGGTTTAACTCGGCATGATGCATGAGAGGCTAACTAGAGTGCTAACACTTGTCGACGTGATCATGTGATGATACGCTAACTCCGGTGCTTGAGTTGTGATCTACTCTGTGGAGTTGGCACCTAAGACAAGTGGTTTGGACCTTGGATCGACGACGGCGCGACATCGAAGATCAAACAACAAGTGGAGGAGTTCTCTGGGCGCCAGATGCAGGCGCCGGACGCCGGGCCAGGTGGGCCGGACGTGTCCGGCGTGTTGTAGACGGCCTCGGGCGGCTGGCTGGCCGTGGCTGAGTGCCGGACACTGTGGAGGCGCGTCCGGCGGGCGCCAGACTCACACCAAAATGTTCTGGGGTGAGTGCGCGCGTGCGTGCCAGGGCCGCCGGACGCGTCCGGCATGAGGCGGTGGACTCGGGCAGCGGACGCGCCACGTCATCTCAGTTTGAAGCCAACGGTCGACTGGTGCAGCGCGGGAGGAGGCGCCGGATGCGTCTGGCGGCCTCGACCAGACGCGTCCGACGCGTTGTTTTCTGGCGGCCCGAAGGGGCAACGGCTATTTTTGGAGTGTGCTCTATAAATAGCCCCTTGGCCTGCCATGGGAGGTTCTCTTGGCCATTTTCACATACTTGTGCATCCTTTGAGCTAGAGAGACACTCCCCCACTCATCTCTTTGATTCCTTTGCTAATCTTGAGAGAGATTTGAGCGAGAACAAGTGTTTTTCATTGAGAGTTGCATCTAGAGGCACTTGTTCATCGAGTGAGCTGCGGATTCTTGTTACTCTTTGGTGATTCCCATCACTGTAGACGGTTTGGAGCAGCGGGTGGTGGTTGAGCTCGACTTGGTGATTGTTCGAGGCCACACCGGGTTCTTGTGAGGGGTTCTTGATCCTTCCCCGTGGGAGTTCGCGAAAGGATACTCTAGTGGATTGCTCGTGGCTTGTGGATCCTTGTCTTGTGTGGAGATTGCGGCTCCCCATTGGGGTCTTTGGCACCGAGCCAATTGAGCGGTCAACTCACCTAGCAAGTGTATCGCCACAACGAGGACTAGCTTGCCGGGAAGCAAGTGAACCTCGGTAAAAATCATTGTGTCGATTTGTGATTGCCGAGGCTTCGACCTCCTTGTGCTTGTGTTTGAGCTCTCTAGGTGATTGGCTACTACATCGGTGATTGGCCATCTTCTACTCTTCGCGGCGGTATAAACTTCCATCACCTCCTTACTTCCCGCAAAGTAGAATTACTTGTTGTGGTCGGTCGGGAACCACTCTTTGAGTAGTTTAAATCCCGTGGGTAGAACTACTTGTTGTGGTCGGTCGGGAACCACTCATTGTGTAGAGTAAATCCCGTGGGTAGAATTGCTTGGTTGGTTTTGGTGAACTGACATTGTGTAGTTTGATCACCGTGGTTGTTGTGCATTTGAATTGAGTAGCCTTGCTTTGTTTAGGACGGCTTGCATAGAGTAGTCGAAGCTTTAGCTTTGCCCATTTGCCGTCTTGCTATCTAATTTGGTGTCTAGTTTTATTGCTAGAAATTTTATTAGGCTATTCAGCCCCCTCTAGTCATTGTGACCTTTCACGTGGTATCAGAGCTGGGCACCGTTTGTTTGAGTTAGATTAACATCCTACGGTGAAGCAATGGCATTGGTTATGCATATCAACAACACCAAGAAGGCACCATCATTTCGAGGTGATGACTATGCCAAGTGGAAGCTCAAGATGAAGAGTCATCTCAAGTCAATCAACCTTGAGGTGTGGAAAGTGGTGGAGACATAGTTTGAGCTTATTGAGGGTGTGGTGCCAACACCGGCCGAAGAGAAGAAGCAACAAGCAAATGACATTGTCGTGAGTGCTTTCCATGAGGCGCTTGATGATAAAGCTTTTGAGCTCATCAAGAACCTTGAGGTGGCTCATGACATTTGGAAGAAGCTAGAAGAAGCTTATGAGGGCACCAAAAGTGTCAAGACCGCAAGAGCCTACATGTTGCAAGAGAAGTTTGCAAGCTTCTCAATGAAGGAGGATGAGAGTGTGCCGGAGATGTTCCATAGGCTCCAAGTCATTGTCAATGAGCTCAAGGGACTTGGAGAAGAAATCAAGGATTCTTAATTCTCCACTAAGTTCATGAGGTGTCTTCCCAAGAGATTTGACATGTTGAAGACCGTCATGGTGAAGACAACCATGAAGGAGAAGCCAACACCCAACCAAGTCCTTCAAGAGATCATGGCCGATGATGAGTTTAGAAAAGATCATGAGAAGGAAGAGTTGGTGAAGAAGAAGAAGAAGGAGAATGAGAAGAAGGATGATGACAAGAAGAGTGTGGCATTCAAGGCCACATCATCCAAGAGCAAGGGCAAGAAGAAGAAGGAAGAGTCTTCAAGTGAAGATGAGCCATGCTCTAGCTCAAGTGATCAAGAAGAAGAAATGAATGAGCAAATGGCACTTCTTATGAAGAAGATGGGGAAGCTCATGAAGAAGGGATACCGGTCAAAGGGTAAGAGAAGCTCATCCAAGTCTAGTGACCGTCCCATGAAGTGCTTCTGGTGCAATGGCAAGGATCATCTCATTGCCAAGTGTCCCTATGCAAGTGATGATGAAGATGCCATGAGAAAGGAGAGGAAGAAGCAAGAGAAGAAGAAGGAGGAGAAAGACTCCTCCCATCACAAGAAGAAGGGTGAATCTCATGTGGCAACTTGGGAGAGTGATTCATCTTCCTCAAGTGATGATGATGATGATTCCAAGAAGAAGAAGAAGAAGAAGGGGCACGCAAGCATTGCCATTGAAGAGAAGCTTTCTCTTTTTGGTGCTCCATCATCTTGCTTCGTGGCCAAGGCCACTAAGGTAAAACCTCCACCCGATAGTGATGATGAGAGTGATGATGATGATGAGACCACAAAAGAAGAACTCTTTGTCATGCTTGAGGATTGCAAGGGTGCTTTCAATGACTCTAGAAAGGAATGTAGGGGCTTGTGCAAGGATAAACAAAACCTTGAGCAAGAACTTATGGAGTTGAGGGCTTCTTATGAGAGTCTAAAGGTAGACCATGAGAAGCTAGAGATTGCTCACTCCAAGCTTGAAAAAGCTCATTCTTCTCTAGTTGAGAAGCAAGAGAAAGTGCAATCACAAGTGGTGAACATAGAAAAGAAAAGTGTGTCTACATCATGTGATTCACTTGATGATTCAATTGTTGTTGCATCACTTGGCCCTTCATGCTCTTATGCCTCTACTTCATCTAGTAGTGTTGGTCATGCATGTGATTCTACACTAGTAGTTGAGAATGAGTCTCTTAAGAAGGAAGTCATGGAGCTCAATCACTCCTTGGCTAAGGCTTATGGTGGTGAGGACCGCTTGCTTATGTGCTTGGGTAGCCAAAGAGCTTCTCTCTACAAAGAGCGATTGGGCTATACCCCAAGAAAGGCAAGGCCGCTTTTGCTCCTCACAAGACTTGTTTTGTGAAGAACAATGGTAGCTATTGCAAGAGTTGCAAGCAAGTGGGTCATTTAGAGCATGCATGCAAGAACAAGAACACTAGTGCCTCCTCTTACATGTTGAATGCTTCCTACATGCTTGTTAAGAGTGAGTGTGGTGTGAGTGCTAGATTCATTGGTACACCATGGATGAGCTCAAAGAAGAAAGCTATTTGGGTGCCAAAGACTCTAGTGACTAACCTTCAAGGACCCAAGCAAAAGTGGGTACCTAAAGCTTGATGTCTTCTTGTAGGTCAATTACAAAGCCGGAGGGAGGCATTGGGTGCTTTATAGTGGTGCATCAAATCATATGACCGGTGAAGATAGTATGTTCAAGTCACTTGACAAGAATGACAATGGTGGATTCAGCTCCATCATATTTGGTGACAATAGCAAGGGTGATGTCATGGGGCTAGGAAAGGTTGCAATTTCCAATGACAGGGATCTCTCCAATGTGTTGCTAGTTGATACTTTGAACTTCAATCTTTTGTCAGTGGCATAATTATGTGGTTGTTGGCATTTCTTAGCGCAACCACCAGAAGTATGGCAGCAACGCTAGAGATGCCAGGAGGGGTAATTCTATATCTATTGGATATTCTGCAAGCGCACGAATCTACCGTAGCATTTCACCAAGGAGTATTCCAAGGTTGTCGATTTATATTTCTCCCAAGGGAAAGTCAGTAGCTAGGAGTCAATAGGTAAAGGAGATCCGGATGTCTATCATCTAGTTTCACTAGTGCTAGTGGGATGAACTAAGTGGATAGGAAGGATGGATCAAGGAGTTGGTAAGAGAGTCTAAGGGGTAACTAATGGAATAGCAAACTAGGTGAGAGGACAACGAGTGAGTGTAAGATTCATAATG
The DNA here is from genome assembly GCA_018135685.1 of Themeda triandra. Classification (NCBI taxonomy): domain Eukaryota; kingdom Viridiplantae; phylum Streptophyta; class Magnoliopsida; order Poales; family Poaceae; genus Themeda; species Themeda triandra. Next base: position 59,971 of record JAENPR010000144.1, on the reverse strand, counting down.
GGTCTTGGCTTACTTCCATGAATTAGTCCTAGCGTTTAGATCCTGACCCAGCTATCCTAAGTATTCATGAGAACTAACTCTAACTTTCTGCTGCGGCCGACGGACGAGACAGGATGCTAAAATAATGCACCCTGAAGCGACCCCCAAAGTAGGCCTACAATCTAACCTAACAACACGCTCAGGAGAACTCCAAGGTCCCAATGGAAGGCTGTCACACTACACTTGTGGGCGTTCCTGGGTGCAGCCAGACGTTCACACCGGCAGATCTAGTCTAGACACCGCGCCTACACTATCTCTACTACTCTAAACCTAGACTAGGGCCTAGAGCACTTCACACAAGAGCCTGACATACGCCCGCTCAGGAGAGAGCAATGTGCCAGCAGAAAGAATGTATACTTACGATAACTAAGGCAGAAAGTAAATACTAGTACTACTAAGAGGAAAGTAAAGAAAGAATAATATATATATTAAAGACTAAGAATCTTACTAGAACAAGAGGAAGACATACCAGACTCTCCAGAAGACGACCCCGGAGACCCCGAGCTCCGCTCGACTCACTCTAACTCACACACTACTACTATTACTATAGTGGACTACATAGCTTTATATGGCTCTCAAGAGGCTTCTCCTTGATGTCTTACAAATGAGGGAGTGAGGGGGTATTTATAGTGGGAGATGGAGTAGGGGCTACTCCACCGCCATGTCATCGATCCGCGTGAAGTGGCTTCTCCACCTTCGGATCCAACCGACCTCAAACCGCCTTGAATCAACGTCCAGGATGTGCAGGGAACGTCGGTGGAGTGAACCGACCTCAAGTGGGCCCACAACCCAGTCGGCCGACCGGGGGTTCACCCGGTGATGACACGTGGCACCTTCTAGAAGCGGCAGTAGGTCGGTGGAGCAAGTCGACGGGTGGGACCCACCAAAGCCTGGTCGGCCGACCGGGGCTTGGGCGAGGGGCCCAAGGGTGACTCACCACCGACTTCCCGATGTCTCGGGTGTTCGCGTTGTCCGAGATGGTCCCAAACCATGGTCGGTCGACCTGCCTTTGGTGGGATCAAAGGGCCATCTTTTGCAGGTAGTTTCACCATGCAATTCTAAGCACAATGGTGGTATTGGACCCAAAAATGTTTGGTCGGCCGACCTGACCTTTGTGCTCATCTTTTGCACACTATCTCCAGAGGATATGACATTGATGAATGTGGAGTTGGTTTGGTCATTGACCATCTTGGTTGGTTGCTCTACCTTCATTTGTAGCTCCCGAACACCGAAAAGTGCTGTTTGCACCCGCACCCAAATAATGACACGTACATCTAGAACCAAGTCAATTGTACCTATGTCACTACTCATTTGCATGGTGTTATTTCCGGACTCGACCATTGTTGACGGCTTTTCATGGGGTAAAAACAGGGTATAATTGCCGTCAACAAGATCCCCCAAGCTTAACCTTTGCTCGTCCCGTGCAAACAATAAGACTTAGCATCAGTGGATCATGTATTATCACTAAGTTAACATCTCAATAATACTAAGTGCACAATAAAGAACTTCTCTTTGAATGGAAAAATTAGCAATACTAACACACCCATATTACTCTAGCACTCATGGGGCTTATGGCATTAACTTAGTCTTGGGATGTTGGAAGACAGAATAGCTTTGACTAGAGCATCTACTTTTCTCATTCTTTTAGCAAGTTTCATGCCAGAGGTTTTTGATAAGTTTTTCAAAAGAAAACTTAATGTTCCTCAAATAGTTTCTCTCAAGTCACTCAAGTGGTGTATGAATCCTCACTAAGGCACATCATGTGTTTGCCTTTCAAAGACATCCTATCTCTAATAAGGCTTTATGTGGAGCTTAAGTAGGTATGTCAAGGAATAGCGTACTTGCAAGGCATATGTTGTCTTAGTTAAGAAAAATTAAAATCTTGGACCACAGCAGAGTCTTATCATACCCTTAGATCAAGATGTAAGATGATATGAATATAATGGATGAATGTAATGAAATGGTAAGGTAATGAGGAAAGGATGGATGTATGGTGGATGAGGTTGCTCCTTTATTTTATGCTATCTTTCTCTCTACTTCTATTGAGACAAGGCTAGCTCTCTCTCTTTTTTTTCTCTCTTTTTTTCTCCTTTTCTTTTCTTTCTCTCTTTTTTTTGAATCTCAATAGATGCCTAGCCTTTATGGGATGTGTCTCACCTACAAATGATAACTGAGAGAGAATCTCTAACTGTAGAGCATGGAGCAACCCATAGGATAAAATGGTGACGGTGCGTACTTCCAGTGTAGAAGCAGCACAATGATGGTGGTATGGATGATGATGCGTGCTCCCAGTGTAGGAGTAGCATAATTATGATGGTGAGATGCGTACTCCCAGGGTAGGAGTAGCATGAATAGTGGTAGTAAGATGCGTACTCCCGGGTAGGAGCAAGATAAATGATGGTAGTAAGATGCGTACTCCCGGGGTAGGAGCAAAGATAGTTGCGTACTTCCGGATTAGAAGCAAAGATATTTGGTGATGTGTGGATCTTGATCTTAGGGCCACGACAAACCTCTAACAAAGGTTCTACAAGTCTTAACCAAACTCAATGCAAGCAAGTAGCTTATGTAGAAGGCTTATGGATATATCAAGGTATAAATATGGCCGTGGTAGGAAATTCAACACCATTGAGGAACAATTAAGTTTTTCATTCATTTTTAAAATAAACTCTCTGGCAATCATGCGTGCTTAGAACAATAGTATAGAGCTCTTGTCTCAACTATATCATATCTCACAACAACTTAGACATTGTTTTAGCACTTGAAACCCACTAAGTGATCAAGTTCATGATGGTTAAGAGTGCCAAGTAATCCATACTTAGAGAAGTGCTAAGTTGTAAACAAGCATTAGAGAAACATTAACTAGCAATTTAGCAATCATTTCCATAGGAAGAAGAGCACTCATGAAGCATGATATAGATAAGCCTTTTTATTATAATCAAACTTTTATTTTATTTATAAAGCAATAAAGTAAATAAAGGAAAATGAAAGATAGAAGACATACCTTGGATAAACGTACCTTAGTGGGGGAGAGGATCTCCCCCAAGCTTTTGCTCATCTTGCATAGTTGTAGAGGTTGGGCGTTCTATTGAGCCAAGCTTACTGTTGTCGATGAGGTCGTCCATGTCCATCTTTTGATGGCGCCTCTCTCCACCCCCATGGGTAAGGAGTGCGCACTCTTGGAGTGTGATATGGACAAGTCTTCATATGGACGTTGAATGTCCATGGACTTTACCTCATCATCTCTTCTACACTTTCACCTACAGGGTCTGCTTGTTCCTGCAACACTTTGGCTTCTTGCCTGCGCGGTCCAAGAGGGCCAGACATGAGGCTGCTCTTGGACTCTCTTACTCTCAGTGGAGGTGCACAAGGCATTTATTGGAGGGAACAACTTCTTCTCTTAGCTGCAAAAGGTGAGACAACACAAGGACACGCTAGGAAAACAAAGATTAGCATTAGCATTAGTCCTCCCAAGTGATAGTGGTCCTTGTGGGGCATAGTCACTCCCACAGCAGGGTGTGGTAGTGACACACGCCACACTTGCTCGTTGAACAAGTCAAACTTCTATTGCTACAGGAAGAAGGGCTCGCAAGTGTTCACGGGGGCAAAAGAGTACCTCCTGGGTCGACTGACTCAGGATGCTCCTCCCCTTGCTCTGTGCCAAAGTGGGAAGTGAGTGGAGGTCACACTATGTTGGGTGCACTCCCAAAACATCTCTCTTTTTCTCTCTTTAGGAGCATGCTCGTGGCATCCCCCATCTTAGAGAGAGAAGAGAAGGCAATGTGAGCTCAAGATGATTCTAAGTGTGGATTTGGGCTCACATTGCAAGGTTGTTCACAGGGGGAGAAAGGCAAATGGTGAAGTCTCAAAGCTAAGGTAGGCTGATCTCCCCTAAGCATAACTAAATGTTCTATTGGACTATAAGCAGGGAATCCTAATGAATCCATCTCTAAATTGGCACAAGGTGGGGGTCGGCCGACCCCCAAGCTTGTCCTCTCAACACTCTCAACCTTTTGCCATGGAATTCTAGGAGAGTGAAGGCTAGTTGTGGATCAGATATAGTGATATTTCAGTGATTCCCTAATCTAGTGCTTGGTGAACGATAGAAGGTGATTGGCAAAAGTGGGGACATGGCTCGAGTGATTCCCATGAACCATGGGAACACTCAAGCATGTCTCGCTGACCACTTTGCAGATATGAGCTGGTGGTTTGGTCCCAAGGTGAAGAGGAGTATCTATGCTAAGAGTGATGGACCAAGGGACCATTTCTTTCAATGTTTGGCTAGCACAGTGTGTATAGGATTCTTTTGTGAGGTGAGCAGAAGACAACAGGATGCCCATGGGGTTCATGCATGGGTCGGTCGACCCACACTTGGAGACCCCTTGAGTATCCAAGTGTTGTCCCTAAATCTACACATCTAGCTAAAGTGAAAGGAGCATAAGCAGGCTCAATGGTGGGATCGGCTGACCCCTACCTTTGGCGGTCTACCAGCTCAAAATCTTAGTGCCAGTTGCTCTCAAGGTTATGCTTGGCTTAGTGGCTTAATCACTCTTGCTCAGCTAAATGGGATGGTGAGTTTCTTCTTCTTCTTAGCTAAAGCAAGGGATGAGAGTGAAGGAGTTTAGTTCCTAAGATGTAAGCTGACAGTTTCCCATCTTCATGTTCTTGTAGCACTCATCCTATAGCTATATGATCACACATACCAGAAGCTGGAAGGAGGTGGGCCTCCCCCAAGCTCTGGTGACACTCTCAAGCGACAAACCAACTAAGTGCACTGAAAGTTCTTTGCTTAAAGCTGCAGAGTTTGCCAAGCTAGCTTCATCTAGATGTTTATGCAGCTATACATGTCATGATTTTAAGATTTAAGCTTGAGCAAGTCATGAACATGGCATGGCAAAGCAGGGGGCAAAGTTGGCAGATGGGTGGCACCAAGGCTGGGTCGGCCGACCTAGCCATGGGCCCCACCTGGTCCCCAAGTTGCTCAGCAGGTTAAGCAAAAGGTTGTCTCTATATTATTTTTTTTCTTTTTTATATGCATTTGGAAAGGGAAATGTTTTTGGGTTTTTGGTTATGGCTACTACTACACTAAGCTTGAGAAGGCTTGGAACACTAAAGAGAAAAGAGAAGGCCAAGTGAGCTCGAGATGATTCTACTGGTTATGCTGTGGTATTGAGCTCAACTTGGGGTGCTAGTCATAGGGGTGAAAGGGCAAGGCAAGGCCTCCCAAAGGGCAGGTTGGCCGACCTGGCCCTGGCCCCTATGAAGCATTCTCTCCCTCTGACAAGGAATCTATCCTAGTGTTTGCAAAAGGTCACTAGTATTGGACCATAAACCTGGTCGGTCGACCAAGGTTTGTGTCCCCAACCACTTTAGTCTACGTCAGGTTGTCTGGCAAGGGTGGTGGTGGTCATGGTCTAAGGTTGCTAAGGTTGCTTCGGATTCCTATGTCTAGTGTTCAGTGAAAGAGAAAAGGAGAAAGCAGAAGTGAAGACAAGCATTAAAGTGATTCCCATGAACCATGGGAACACTTAAGTATGCATTGCCACTCCCTATGCTGGCTTTGGCTGGTGGCATGCTTCCTAAAGCATTCAAGATGCTCGAAGTGGCATCCTAAGCTAAAGTCATGAGCAATAAACCATCTCTCCTCGAATTCTGGCTAGTGTGGTGGGCATAGGATCCTTGGTTGTCATCATTGGGAGACAGCAGGGTGCCTGGTGACACCAAGTCCAGGTCGGTCGACCTGGGCTTTGGAGCATCAAGGCATCCTATGCTGCTCCTTGGATTCCTGCTTCTAGCCAGAGTGAAGAGAGAGGTGGTGGACCCCACATGACAAGTCGATCGACCTGGCCATGGTGGCCCCACCAGCCCAGCTTTCCTCTAATCACTCTTCTCAAGTTTTATTACCTATGTCTAACTTATTTTGTCGAAATAAAATATGCCATTCTAAAAGTAAACATGCAATTGAAAGGGAAATGCAAAATGGAAATGCAGAAAGTAAACATGAGATAACTACTGACATACCTTATCAGCGAGGGCTCCATGTTTTAGGTCCATAGAGCAGGACCTCTCCATTGACGATTGAGCTTGAATGTGCATCATTCCATCCTGGAGATGGATGGGGATGATTGCACTTTGCCAAACCTTCGAGATCTCCATTCTCTTCTTGATCAAGGTTTCATTCAATGTTCACCGTATTTGTGAATCTATCTCAACAACTTACCCTTTTGGATTTGAACTTCCTACAGGGGTTAGTCTAGGCATACAACCAAAGTCTACACTAGTAATTTTTTGGTTCAATTAATCAAACTTGACTCCATGTCTTATTTAATTAAAGTAGGCAAAATAACCTAAGCACCACGCTTAATTTAAAGAGCCTATGGAAGTACCCCAGAAGCACAACCAAACCAAATCATACTATAGTAGAAAAATGGAAGTAAAGACAATGATGCACAAAGATTCACAAAAGGATTAAACGACATCCTTGGATCAAGTCATCACTCACAATCTATGATTGGATTATGAGTGATGGAGCCGTTCCGTCACTAATGATGACAAGGGTTTCTCTTGACGGCGACTTCTTCTCTCGTGGTTTAAAACTACCGCTTCGCCTTTCCCGGTAAGAATGGAAAAGGTGAAGACATGGCTTTTGTGGAGGTATTCTAATGATAGAAGTCCTACACACCTACAGGAAGTATTGGAGATGGGCATTGGCGTTCCCGTGTGGTTTCCCACAAACGGGTTGGCTTGCACCATAATGATGAGCACAGACTCAAAAGTTGCATCCCCCAAGCTAAGCTGCGAACCCGTAGTGACATAGTCAGCTAACGGCGCAGAATAGTCAGGGATGATCTTTTGGGTCATGGCTTCTTTGATAACTAGCGCAGAGCCTCCTTCCTTGAACGGGTTTAGGTTCGAATGAACCCCGGAGGTAGAACTTGACAATGTCTAGTTCACCTCAACAACCGTTCATGCACCGTCTTGCTTCGAGAAGCAAGACAGGTGAGAGGTAACACCCTAACACTAATTGCTAACTAGACGGTCATCGACCCTAGATTCGATCCTATTAAAACTCCTAGGCCGACGCTTTCCCCGAACGGCGCCGAAATGCTTGTTGGCATTTCTTAGCGCAACCACCGAAGTATGGCGCAACGCTAGAGATGCCGGGAGGGGTAATTCTATATCTATTGGATATTCCGCAGCGCACGTAATCTACCGCTGTAGCATTTCACCAAGGAGTATTCCAAGGTTGTCGATTTATATTTCTCCCAAGGGAAAGCCGTAGCTAGGAGTCAATAGGTAAAGGAGATCCAGATGTCTATCATCCGGTTTCACTAGTGCTAGTGGGATGAACTAAGTGGATAGGAAGGATGGATCAAGGAGTTGGTAAGAGAGTCTAAGGGGTAACTAATGGAATAGCAAAATAGGTGAGAGGACAACGAGTGAGTGTAAGATTCCTAATGGGTCTTGGCTTACTTCCATGAATTAGTCCTAGCGTTTAGATCCTAACCCAGCTATCCTAAGTATTCGTGAGAACTAACTCTAACTTTCTGCTGCGGCCGACGGACGAGACAGGATGCTAAAATAACGCACCCCGAAGCGACCCCCAAAGTAGGCCTACAATCTAACCTAACAACACGCTCGGGAGAACTCCAAGGTCCCAACGGAAGGCCGTCACACTACACTTGTGGGCGTTCTGGGTGCAAACGACGTTCACACCGGCGAGATCTAGTCTAGACACTGCGCCTACACTATCTCTACTACTCTAAACCTAGACTAGGGCCTAGAGCACTTCACTCAAGAGCCTGACATACGCCCGCTCAGGAGAGAGCAATGTGCCAGCAGAAAGAATGTATACTTACGATAACTAAGGCAGAAAGTAAATACTAGTACTACTAAGAGGAAAGTAAAGCAAGAATAATATATATATTAAAGACTAAGAATCTTACTAGAACAAGAGGAAGACATACCAGACTCTCCAGAAGACGACCCCGGAGACCCCAAGCTCCGCTCGACTCACTCTAACTCACACACTACTACTATTACTATAGTGGACTACATAGCTTTATATGGCTCTCAAGAGGCTTCTCCTTGATGTCTTACAAATGAGGGAGTGAGGGGGTATTTATAGTGGGAGATGGAGTAGGGGCTACTCCACCGCCACGTCATCGATCCGCGTGAAGTGGCTTCTCCACCTTCGGATCCAACCGACCTCAAACCGCCTTGAATCAACGTCCAGGATGTGCAGGGAACGTCGGTGGAGTGAACCGACCTCAAGTGGGCCCACAACCCAGGTCGGCCGACCAGGGGTTCACCCAGCTGATGACACGTGGCACCTTCTAGAAGCAAGAGGTCGGTGGAGCAAGTCGACGACAGGGACCCACCAAAGCCTGGTCGGCCGACCAGGGCTTGGGCAGGGGGGCCCAAGGGTGACTCACCACTGACTTCCTGATGTCTCTGGTGTTCTGGCAGTGTCCGAGATGGTCCCAAACCATGGTCGGTCGACCTGCCTTTGGTGGGATCAAAGGGCCATCTTTTGCAGGTAGTTTCACCATGCAATTCTAAGCACAATGGTGGTATTGGACCCACAAATGTTTGGTCGGCCGACCTGACCTTTGTGCTCATCTTTTGCACACTGTCTCCAGAGGATATGACATTGATGAATGTGGAGTTGGTTTGGTCATTGACCATCTTGGTTGGTTGCTCTACCTTCATTTGTAGCTCCCGAACACTGAAAAGTGCCTGTTTGCACCTGCACCCAAATAATGACACGTACATCTAGAACCAAGTCAATTGTACCTATGTCACTACTCATTTGCATGGTGTTATTTCCGGACTCGACCATTGTTGACGGCTTTTCATGGGGTAAAAACAGGGTATAATTGCCATCAACAGTGATCTTGGCTACAAGTGCATATTTGATGATAAGCAAGTAGAGGTGGTGAGCAAGGATCAAGCAAATATCATCTTCAAGGGGTTTAGGCATGGAAGCTTGTACTTGGTTGATTTCAATGCTAGTGAAGCTCAACTTTCATCATGTTTGATTGGCAAGTCAAGCAAGGGGTGGCTATGGCATAGGCGCCTAGGTCATGTTGGCATGAAGCAATTGAACAAGTTGGTGAAGCATGATCTAGTGAGAGGCTTGAACGGTGTCACATTTGAGAAGGATAGACCTTGTAGTGCATGTCAAGCCGGCAAGCAACATGGGAACTTACATCCCAAGAAGAATGAGATGTCAACTTCAAGTGCATTTGAGTTGTTGCACATGGACTTGTTTGGCCCAACCCACTACACATCAATTGGGGGCAACAAGTATGGCTTTGTGATTGTGGATGACTACACTAGATACACTTGGGTGTTCTTTCTCTATGACAAGAGTGAAGTCTATGATCTATTCAAGTCTTTTGTCAAGAGGGTGCAAAATGAGTTTGACACTACCATCAAGAAGATTAGAAGTGACAATGGGAGTGAATTCAAGAACACAAGAGTTGAAGAGTTGTGTGATGAGCTTGGAATTGTGCATCAATTCTCACCAACCTACATTCCCCAATCCAATGGTGTAGTTGAGAGGAAGAATAGGACCTTGATTGAGATGGCAAGAACTATGCTACTGTGAGTGAAAAGTTTTGGAGTGATGCTATCAACACGACGTGCTACTATAGCAACCGCCTCTATTGCCATGGGAAGTTAGAGAAGGCTCCATATGAGATTTTGAATGGAAGGAAGCCCAACATTGCTTACTTCTGGGTCTTTGGTTGCAAGTGCTACATTCTCAAGAAGGGACAAAGACTTGGCAAGTTTGACAAGAGATGTGATGAGGGATTTCTTCTTGGATACTCTACTTCTAGCAAGGCTTATAGAGTGTGGAACTTGGCTAGTGGGATAGTTGAAAAGGTTCATGATGTTGAATGTGATGAAACCCAAGGTTCTCAAAATGGAGATCAAAATCAAGATGATGTGGGTGGAGATCAATTGAGCAATGCAATGAGACACATGGACATTGGTGACATTAGGCCGAGGCAAGTGGATGATGGTGATGAGGTGCAAGTGCCAACTCAAGTTGTGATAGAAGATTCCAATGAGGCAAGCACATATGGTACTCAACATCAAGATCAAGATCAAGGTCAAGCAAGCAATGCAAATGAGCTAGTTCTTCAACCTTCAAACATTGCAAGAGATCATCCTCTAGATCGTATCATTGGTGACTTTCAAAGAGGTGTACAAACAAGATCAAGATTGGCTAGCATATGTGAGCACTACTCCTTTGTGTCATTCATTGAGCCAACTAAGATTGATGAAGCTTTGAAGGATCCGGATTGGATAAATGCCATGCATGAGGAATTGAACAACTTCACTAGAAATGATGTGTGGGAGCTTGTTGAGAGGCCAAAGAAGCACAATGTGATTGAAACCAAGTGGGTCTTCAAAAACAAGCAAGATCAAGATGGATTGGTTGTGAGGAACAAAGCAAGACTAGTGGCTCAAGGTTACACTCAAGTTGAGGGTCTTGACTTTGGAGAAACATATGCACCGGTGGCAAGATTGGAGGCAATTAGAATATTATTAGCCTATGCTTGTGCTCATAACATCAAGCTCTATCAAATGGATGTGAAGAGTGCATTTCTCAATGGCTTCATCAATGAGGAAGTGTATGTTGCACAACCTCCCGGTTTTGAGGATGACAAGAAGCCCAACCATGTCTACAAGCTCAAGAAGGCATTGTATGGATTGAAGCAAGCTCCAAGGGCATGGCATGAAAGATTGAGAGATTTTCTCATCTCCAAAGGCTTCAAGATGGGCAAGGTGGACACCACTCTCTTCACCAAGAAGATAGAAGATGACTTGTTTGTGTTGCAAATCTATGTAGATGACATCATCTTTGGATCAACATATCAATTCTTTTATGAAGAGTTTGCTAAAATGATGGCTAGTGAGTTTGAAATGTCAATGCTTGGAGAGTTGAGCTACTTCCTTGGTCTTCAAATCAAGCAAATGAAGAATGACACCTTTGTGAGTCAAGGCAAGTACATCAAGGACATGATCAAGAAGTTTGGATTGCAAGATGCTAAGGCTATTAGCACACCAATGGGAACCAATGGTGGCTTAGATATTGATGATAGTGGCAAGATGATTGAGCAAAAGCTATATAGATCAATGATTGGAAGCTTGCTATATGTGACCGCTTCAAGGCCGGATGTCATGTTTAGTGTGTGCATGTGTGCAAGATTTCAAGCTTCTCCAAGAGAGAGTCACTTGACGGCAACCAAGAGGGTGTTGAGATATTTGAAGGGTACCCAAGATGTTGGTCTATGGTATCCCAAGGGGTCAAGCTTTGAGTTGATTGGATACTCCGACTCCGACTATGCCGGTTGCAAGATTGATAGAAAGAGCACAAGTGGAACATGCCAAGTGCTAGGAAGATCTCTAGTGTCATGGTCTTCAAAGAAGCAAAATAGTGTGGCACTTTCCACCGCCGAAGCCAAATATATTAGTGCGGGGAATTGTTGTGCACAATTGCTATGGATGAAAGCCACCTTGAAGGACTATGGAATCAAGTTCAAGCATGTGCCTTTGTTTTGTGACAATGAAAGTGCAATCAAGATGACAAACAATCCGGTTCAACATTAAAGAATCAAGCACATTAATGTGAGGCATCACTTCATTAGAGATCATCAACAAAAGGGAGATGTGAGCATTGAAAGCATTGGCACCGAAGATCAACTAGCCGACATTTTCACCAAGCCTCTTGATGAGAAAAGATTTTGCAAGTTGAGGAATGAGTTGAACATACTTAGCTTCTCCAACATGGATTGATGCACCCCATATATGACATGCCTCTCCTCCAACATAGCAAGGTAAAGTTGGTTATTGCATCTCATGCATCCTTTGCTAGTTGTGTAAACACGTATACATGTGCATCTTGCTAGGATCATTCATTGCAAATCAAATGAATTTGAAGGATGTATGGCACCACTATTGTTTCTATGCTTGATTTGATCTAGTGGTGGCATATGACTTGTTTGTGAGCTTGTGAACCTAGTGTTGAATCTTTAGCACTTGCTCATGATGTGTATCTCAACATGGTCAAGATAATCCTTATTTTTATGAGGTGTGAAGAAGCTTGCCCTTGGTTCAAACCGAGATACATTTTCTAGGCATGTGATTTAGATTTGGCCATAGTTGATTGACTTATTTTTCTCATCTTATGCACCCTTGTTGGTGATTGTTGACAAAGGGGGAGAAATAAGTCACAAAGAGCAATGGAAGGGGATCAATTTTTATGATATGACCCAACCATGAGCACACAAATAGGGGGAGCAAGCTCATAGACTATTTGTTGCATATTGTGTGTGCATACATGATGATATGGAGCATTGCAAGCTAAATTCAATATTCATGCTTGTTTGGTGTATTGCTAGTATAGAACTTGATTGATGAAATGAAATACTAGCATGCATAGGTGGTTTCTAGACATAGAGTTTCTCTTGTTCAAAGTACCTTGCTTTTAATGTGATCTCATGAGGTATTTTGAGTTTTGATGGATGTCTAGATTCCCATGGTGCTAAGGAAGGTTTATTATCGCACTCCGATTAGTATCACGCTTCAAAGGTCAATTGTATAAACCTTAGTACCATTTTGGTTGTGGTAACTCTCACACAAGTTTCATCTATGCATGTGTGTTTGAAAATCGACCAAACATTTGATGCACACATATAGGTGGAACTACCACTACCAAAACCAGAATTGAAATGCTTGTCCAATCCAAGATTCTTGATCAAAATGTCTTGGGCAAGCAATTCAATTTCATATTGAATTCAATTTCCATATCTTTGTGAGCTTTGTGAAGGGTTGTCATCAATTACCAAAAAGGGGGAGATTGAAAGCTCCGGTTTGGTTTTGGTAATTAATGATACTCAACGTTGCTAATGCTTTGCTCTAAGTGTGGTTAGACTCATAGCAACGTGATGGTGGATGTTGGAGCATGGTGATCACGGTGATGAACATGGTGGACATGTGAGGTGATCAAGCTCCGACGGAGGCCCATGGAGATCAAGGCGAATGTATACTTGATAGGGCTTTCCAGTTTGGTGGTCGAGACACTTAGCGAGTGTGACCACATTTAGGATCGATAACCGACTATCAAGAGGGGTTTCCTCGGTTCATTCGTGGTCCTAAGTGCCTCTAGGTTTAACTCGGCATGATGCATGAGAGGCTAACTAGAGTGCTAACACTTGTTGACGTGATCATGTGATGATACGCAAACTCCGGTGCTTGAGTTGTGATCTACTCTGTGGAGTTGGCACCTAAGACAAGTGGTTTGGACCTTGGATCGACGACGGCGCGACATCGAAGATCAAACAATAAATGGAGGAGTTCTCTGGGCGCCAGACGCAGGCGCCGGACGCCGGGCCAGGTGGGCCGGACGCGTCTGGCGCGTTGTGGATGGCCTCGGGCGGCTGGCTGGCCGTGGCTGAGCGCCGGACGCTATGGAGGCGCGTCCGGCGGGCGCCGGACTCACACCAGAATGTTCTGGGGTGAGTGCGCGCGCGCGTGCCAGGGCCGCCAGACGCGTCCGGCGTGAGGCGGCGGACTCGGGCGGCGGACGCGCCACGTCATCTCAGTTTGAAGCCAACGGTCGGCTGGCGCGGCGCGGGAGGAGGCGCCGGACGCGTCCGGCGGCCTCGACCAGACGCGTCCGACGCGTTGTTTTCTGGCGGCCCGAAGGGGCAACGGCTATTTTCAGAGTGTGCTCTATAAATAGCCCCTTGGCCGGCCATGGGAGGTTCTCTTGGCCATTTTCACATACTTGTGCATCCTTTGAGCTAGAGAGACACTCCCCCACTCATCTCTTTGATTCCTTTGCTAACCTTGAGAGAGATTTGAGTGAGAACAAGTGTTTTGCATTGAGAGTTGCATCTAGAGGCACTTGTTCATCGAGTGAGCTGCGGATTCATGTTACTCTTCGGTGATTCCCGTCACCGTAGACGGTTTGGAGCAGCGGGTGGTGGTTGAGCTCGACTTGGTGATTGTTCGAGGCCACACCGGGTTCTTGTGAGGGGTTCTTGATCCTTCCCCGCGGGAGTTCGCGAAAGGATACTCTAGTGGATTGCTCGTGGCTTGTGGATCCTTGTCTTGTGTGGAGATTGTGGCTCCCCATTGGGGTCTTTGGCACCGAGCCAATTGAGCCGGCAACTCACCTAGCAAGTGTATCGCCACAACGAGGCCTAGCTTGCCGGGAAGCAAGTGAACCTCGGTAAAAATCATTGTGTTGATTTGTGATTGCCGAGGCTTCGACCTCCTTGTGCTTGTGCTTGAGCTCTCTAGGTGATTGGCTACTACATCGGTGATTGGCCATCTTCTACTCTTCGCGGCGGTATAAACTTCCATCACCTCCTTACTTCCCGCAAAGTAGAATTGCTTGTTGTGGTCGGTCGGGAACCACTCTTTGAGTAGTTTAAATCCCGTGGGTAGAACTACTTGTTGTGGTCGGTCGGGAACCACTCATTGTGTAGAGTAAATCCCGTGGGTAGAATTGCTTGGTTGGTTTCGGTGAACCGACATTGTGTAGTTTGATCACCGTGGTTGTTGTGCATTTGAATTGAGTAGCCTTGCTTTGTTTAGGACGGCTTGCATAGAGTAGTCGAAGCTTTAGCTTTGCCCATTTGCCGCCTTGCTATCTAATTTGGTGTCTAGTTTTATTGCTAGAAATTTTATTAGGCTATTCACCCCCCCTCTAGCCATTGTGACCTTTCACACTTCTCCCCCCATCAAAACCACTGGAATTGCCCCTCCCCGATCCAAAATCTCCGCGGCCACCATTGTATCCCCCAAGATTACCTCTAGACACGCCGAAACCGCCACGCTCGCCACGCCCACCTCCCTGGAAGCCTTGGCCTCCACGGTCGCCCCTCCACGGTCCTCTCCTTCCATATCCACACGGCTGCATGGCGACGACTACTGTGGACGCTGATTCGCGTCGCACAGCGTCGACGAAGGATCTGGTGGTTGATTTCGTCCAGATATGCCCGATGAGTTTGGCTAGGTTGGGGAAGAAACTAGGGTCAGATTCAGATCGAGAATCACCGCTCCCGGTATCCAAAGTACAGCGAGTCTGGTGACCCCACCTCAATGTCTCACCCACCTCGTTCTCACCCGGCTTGTCTTCAACAGGATGTTGGACACGTGTCGCATCGGACGGTCCAGAGCCGAGCACCCCGGGGATGATCTGAATTTTGGGCTTTGGGCGAAACCACTGTTCGGATTGCTTCCCTCGCCCAGTCCCGCCATTGTTGCGGTTGGAATGCAGCTCAGATGTGGCGCCCCGATTCGGGGAGGAAGACGACTTCCGATTCAGCCTCGATTCCCAATTAAGCTCAATTGGTGCATGTTTCAGTTTCACCGTCGATTGAGTCACTGATTCAAAGGGGAATTCCTCTCTATGAACAAATTTCTCCGATGAATTTGCATCAATCACCATCGAAAACGAAAATGCCGTAGCAGAACAAACATTATTTCGATCAAATGAGATCGCTCGCCAGATATTGTGTTGCTGTTTCTGCAACTCATCTCCACCCTGAATCCCAATGCTTGTTTCATCTCTGTTCGGCATCGAACTGACTACAACTGCCGAAGAATGTTTTCCTTGCTGAGAACTTTTCCTTTTCAAACGTTTTTGCTTGGCAGTCACAACCATTTCTATTTATTTAACACAACATTTTTTCATATGTACTCATATCATTTTCATGAAGCTAGAAAACCTTCAAAAACAATATATTATTGTTTGTAATATTTGGACGACATAGCTTCTTGCCTTCTCGTAAAACTGGAACACTTTTATTTAAACAAATTTAAAACGTTTACATAAGCTTTTGCGAGGGCCGACTGCCTTCTATGGGTAGGAGAGACAAATCCAAACCAGACCAAATGGTTCCTGAGGTGGAGTTGCGCGTGCTTCTCCGGACGACACCTCTTTCCTGTTGCTTTGAGTACTCATTAGCGCCCCGGCGGCGGCTTGTATATACAGGCGGGGGAATTTGCATGTGGATTGTAGATTGGTGGACATCCTTCTGGCCAAACCAAAGACAAATGAAACAAGTGTTAGAAAGATCATAAGAATGGGTAGGGACAATGCTCGTTGATGGGCGTCTCACTCTCAAGAAGGCCACACACTCGTGACCGATTTCGGATAGCTACCCGACAGGACAAATAGATTTTAGGCGTTGCGCCTAGCCCCCGTGGCAGTGGCATACTCGACAACAAGCTACTCTGGGCCTATATGCCCTACTCCATTCATATTTTAGAGTCATGACAGTGTGAGTAATCTTCTGATCGAGTGGCTATATCCATCGGGTACACTAGCGCACACCCTTCGGCCCATCAACAAATAGTACTATTATTTGAGTTCTTTTACAATGATTGTAATTGTTAAGAAACATGTTGCCAGCGGTTAGGACCTTCCCCTCTACGTCTCTCACGATCAACATGGTATATGAAAGTAGAACAAGTAGACACAAGATGTAGGGAGACTATTCTTTATTTCTCTGAATATTGGTAATTACAACATAGAGCTCCCACGTATATATAATCCTGTCAAGACCTAAGAGTTTCGGTAAGAGCCCACATATAAACGGACTAGGATTAGGATTCTTCCTTCTCCTTTTCTTCTAGGATAGAGTCCTTATGTTTTACAACACTCCTCCTTGGGCGATTACCACGATATGCACATGCCTCATTAAAAACTCCATCCGAAAACCCAATGGGAAAAAACGGTTCTTCGAGAAAAGAGTACATCACATTTGTTAATTGAATTGCACATGTTCTCTCATTAAAAATCTTGTGTGACAAACCTTCAAGTAAAAACTCACATAGGAAAAAAGAGTACAACATTTTAACCTTCTTGGTCATATGTTCTTCAGGATATTTCATAGATATTGATCTTCATGATCTATGCATAAACTTCAATGTTTTGGCAAATATGATCTACTTGATCTTTGAATTTTCATAACCTTCAAGGTAAATCGAATCAAATTGCTCCCCCTCATAAAGCCATCCTTTGAACTTCATTGTTCAAAATGCACTTTTAAAAGTTGGCTCATAATTCTTCTATGAATTATATGGGTATAACAAAGAGCAATATTGCTTAATGCATAAATAACCACTTATTAGTTGTGCAAAACAAATAATTTATCCTTCAGGGTAATAGATCCTTTCAGAGGATTATAGGGGTAAATAAATTAATATTCAATATCTTATAGATAGTGTATCAAACTTATACAAGCTTGAATAATTTATAATTCTTTTTTAGTGGATTTTAAATTGTATGTCTACAAATCTTCAAGATTTTGACTTACCACTAAATAATAAATCCAGCCTTGATTTGGTATGTAGGGGATAATTCAAATGCCAAAGTCACCATTATTCTTATACCTTCTATGGTATTTAGAGGATATCAATATTTTTATTGCTAGCTTTACACTTTCTGAGTGTTTGTATGACACCTTCGTGGTGTTTAGAATTCCTCATTTTCTTTCTCTCGGGTCTATATTCACTTCAGAGATAAATGGTGTTTTTTCAAGAACTGACTGGTTAATCCTTCATGGATTAGTTCCTTCAAGGATGTTCTCATCCTACTACATGAGAGATTATTAAGTGATAAACACAAATGAGATAGTGTTATTCACTATAAAGTCATTTGATGACTATTCTTTCTAGGATATACTCTTCCAGAGTCTTTAATATTCATTTATGAATATATATTGTACCTTAGACTTGATAATACTTGTATGAGATTTAATTTTCATATGTTGCGATTTATATTCTTCAGGAATTATATGGATTTTCATAATCCACAAACTAACTGCATATTCCATATTCATTCAATTTTATTTGCCAGAGATATAGCAGAACATTTATTTCTTCGATCTTAGTAGGAGATTCAACCTCAACTGCATTTCTTCATTTGACCCGATATAATCGCTACAAGCGATTTTGCCATGGACTTTGTTTCCGGATCCGGGTTCTCATAAGAGAAACATTTGCAATTATAGAGGTAGCATTGTCGACAACTATTATTTTCTCCCAATATTCTCATAATATGAGATTATTCTGTCTTTGTCATTTCTCAAAATCAAGAGATACTTTATTATTCTGCATATTCAACACTAATGATGTGCGCACTTAGTGTGTTGGATTCCATCTTCACGATGATCCTCTTCATGAGGTGCTCAACCTTATTCATGAGGTGTTCCCTTCATGAGAATGGAGGAGTTTTATTTTATTTCTATTCAATAAGTATACATTAAAACTATAATCCATAGGTGTCCCCATAGATTGTAGCTTGATAGTATACAATAATTAGTTTACTACTAGTAAACAAAACTTCTGGTTTATAATTTCAAGTTACTCCTCTCATTTCAATATCTGGCATATGCTCCGCTTCATGCTTCACAAGAGCATTAGTCAAACTAATAGTTGACTTAGTGTGTGATAATATTCCTGCTTCAAGTTTTAAGGAATATTTTCTCTAGATCATTTTCCTTCTATAGAAATAATATTTGGCATTCAAAATAGGCTTTCTCTCCCCCTAATGCCAATATTAGATCTTTAATAGCATACTTCAAAATAATCCCCTATGATGGGCTTACAATAATTCATATTCATGTATCTCCAACTACAAGCGGAGACCCATTCATGTATGCTATGATGAAATTTATGGGAAATATTCACACACATATTTAAACATGGGGGTTATTCTATATTATATGCAGTGAGCTAGAATACACATAGTGTAGGAATGTTCAACATTCCTTCAAACTCAGGGATGTTCTCCCCCTGATGTGCACATATCATAGTTTATAAAACTATTTCATTGTCTAGCTTCTTTATTATTTAGCCAAAATAATTGATCCATGTACTCATACATTAAAAAAACTATATTTCAAATATATAAAATACACAACGTCCAATTCACATGGAATTTCTTCTAGAATTTTCTAATTGCCATTAATGCAAAATTCCCTTGATGCCTTTTCTTCATAAATTCCAAATCATCATAAATATGTTATCCATCATCATCCATAATTATTCATTCAATCAATTGAGTTAGTCTTCATTGAGCAAACATATTAACTTACTCCCCCTGATCTTAGGCTACATGGTCATAGATCAATCTTTTGCTTATGCATGCAATGCATTGAAAGCAACATATTTCTTAGTTCAACGGAAACCATATAGACATAGCATGCTAGCTAGCCAATTTCATTATGAGGGAAGTGCAGAGGTAGCTACTAGCTACAACTATAGCTTCTATGCTAATATTCATGCAAGAGTAGAGATAATTTAGCTCAATAAGAGAATAAAATAGTAATACACTTGCATGTGTATAATGTGAAATGTTGGTATTCGGTCCAACATAGTACATAACAATAAAAATGCAAAGCTACAAGCTTACTTGCAATTAGTGCAATAGAGAAAATTAACTCGGCCGGAAGGGACGCGGGCAAAACTTCAAGTCTTGATACATGCACTTAAAGATACATTTAGGAAGGCTATGCCTATTAAATATATATTACCCACATTTTCTTATGCCTTTACCCAAAATTTCTCCCCCTCATGCCATAATTACTTCAAGTAGTTATATGCTTCTTGCATCATCTATGAATAAACACTTCTAATGCTCCATAGAATCCAATCATACTTCTAGTATTCATTGGTTATGACATGAAATTCACATATATAGGGTAGAACAAAACTTCTAGTTCTTGGGCTGTTTTAAGATTATACTATTTCTTCGCTAAATTTGTTCTTCTAGGAGCAATTCATACGCAAGTATAGTCCAATTGTTCATGTGCTTCTAGGAAATTCAGTTTCCATTCTACCTATATGGTAGTGGTGCACAAAGAACTAACCTTCATGGTTAATTGAGGCTTTGTGGATAAAATAATGCAAAACTTATTAGATAGGCAATATAGGCAATTGTTTATATGTGAAACATATAAATCTAATTTATTCCATGAGAAATTATCACATGTTACTTCATGTAACAATTGCAACTAAGAATATTAAATATTTCATATTAGTCTTCAAGCTAATAAATTAACCATTAATCACTTAATCCAACGGGAATTAAAACTTAATGCACCACTGCCACTACTATTAATACTTCAGGATATGAATTTAAGATACAACAAATCTATAAGCACATGATTTAAGTCTTTTAAAAGTTCTCATATGTCTTAGCTTCAAGCGCTTGACATTTAGTAGCTTCATGCTTGCTCGATCTCCTTCTAGGAGTATGATATATGCAAGTCACATATTCAAAGTTATTATAATTGATAATATCCTGGTTTATAAAGCTGTCTAAAAATTCAACTCAATTTCTATGTTGAGTAATGGTAAATTTAAATACTTCATGTATTATATTGCTCTGTGATATTCTATACACAAGAGACATTTTTTCGAGAATATGCATTGATAAAATCTTATTTACCATCTTGTCTTCTAGACATTCATTATGAAGCTTCAAGCTATTATTTATAGAGCAGCATTATACCTTAATCTATAGGTATGCAAGCATGAAAATTCAAATTTCAATGCAATATGATATTTTGTAATCATAATTTGGGATTTTACTCATTCGGTGAGTACCACAATTCATTTGTTACTTCTCTCGGCCGCATACTCGTTCTGGAGAGTAATTATCACTACACTTCAATGGTAGTCAAATATCCTTCATGGATTTAATAATGACCGTAACAAATAATTATGCCATTCGGGGCAAATCCAGGATATTTCTTTCTTCATGAAAGTATGCATATATCATTATAAAAAAACCATGTGAATATATGTTTACTAAGTGTAAACAAGTAGTAAGGTGCAAAAACACAGTGGATGGTTACAAATATTCTTAGAAGCATCCTAACATTTTTTTAGGATTATGGTACATAATAAATTTAAAATTTTGTACCAAACATTCATTCATCCCAAAAAATCATTATGCTAGGAAAGATAAATATGAGCTGCTCAAAGATGACAAGTCTAAGGTCTGCAGGATTTAGAGAGCCCATATACCTTATGCCATTGTTTTGGTGTGATCATATGAGGTTCTATGCTTGCAAATACATGGCATACAATTCATAACACTGGTTGCACTAACAATTTTTAAAATTAAAATCAAATCTAGGCAAAACAATGTATACAAGTTCTTATACATGCAGGTATAAGCAATAAATATGTATAAACAGAAGATCTAGGATTCACATAAGAAAACGGCAAAACTGGATTTGTGGAGATGTTATTTGTGAAAAACATACTCCCACATTGTATCTACCAGAAACATATATGCTATTCTGCGGGAATTCTTGATTGATGCTTCAATTCTCCTGGAATCAAGAGCATGTTCAGAAGATTTCAGATCTATTATCTTGGCCTTTTTTCTTAATTGTCTAGATTTTCTTTTTCAGGCGGCAATTTGTTTTCTCTAGTCCCAGTTTGTTAAGAACTTCCGGTCTATCCTTCTCAAGTCCGATTCGGCCGGACGTGCTCGTCTAAGGTAGCATTGCGAGCTGTGGATAGATGCGCCATACAAGTCATAACTATACGCAAAAGATGGGCACATGCAGACGACATCCATGCATATGAAGCTACGAGCAACATTCTATATAGAGAAGCCATGGATGTCACACAGTGGCATGCAAGCCACATAACCGTTTGGAACCTTAATAAGCCTGATCGATCGTGCACCATGCATAGTTACGAGCTAACTAGCGCGGTCAAGGATCCATGTTCCACCGCGGCGCGTTCAAGTAGCATCGATGCCGGACATGGTGGCTTGATACAACCGGTGTTACGTGTGCACTTGTCAGTCCATGGACGGCGTGCGTGGTGAACCACCATGTCAGCTACGACTTCAGGTCAGGGCTGATCCATACATACGTGACTACAGGGCAAGCGTATATATATATTGGTGATCATGGATTTATTCCTCAACACCGTGCACATCATCATGAAGATGTGGCATCTGATGGTTACGTCATCACTTGTATAATGAACTCAATCAATCGTATGTGCAGCATACTGCATATATTATTTTTAAATTTAACCCTAGATACAATCTGTAAAGTATGTACTGCATGTACAAACTTACGTGTACTACATGTACGATATTCAGACAGAAACAAAAGCCTAATTCGATGGCTAGGATAAACGTGATCTGCGAGATGCACTTCATACCTCGTGGAGGATGCCAATTTGATCTACGTCACATGCCGCGTAGGGCAGTGATTAGTAGATACATACCGCGTAGGGCGTTTGGCATTGTCGTAGGCCTGTCTGCTCGGTGGCGACGATGCATGTCGATGCAGTGCAGATCGATTGCAAGTAGAGGAAGCAGATCCGTTCCGCTAACAACGTGGGGGATGTCGACGTCGTCGAAGTAGTCGCGGCAGGGACGTCGGCATGGACATCGACGTTGAGGTCGGCGGCTTCATCGGTAATGTCGACGCAGAGCTTGTCGTGCTGATAACGTGTTAAGAAACATGTTGCCAGTGGTTAGCACCTTCCCCTCTCCGTCTCTCACGATCAACATGGTATATGAAAGTAGAACAAGTAGACACAAGATGTAGGAGACTATTCTTTATTTCTCTCGAATATTGGTAATTACAACATGTAGCTCCCACGTATATATAATCCCGTCAAGGCCTAAGAGTTTCGGTAAGAGCCCACATATAAACGGACTAGGATTAGGATTCTTCCTTCTCCTTTCCTTCTAGGATAGAGTCCTTATGTTTTACAACAGTAATTGCCTCCCATTGCCTTCACAAAATATTATTTTT
The DNA here is from genome assembly GCA_018135685.1 of Themeda triandra. Lineage (NCBI taxonomy): Eukaryota > Viridiplantae > Streptophyta > Magnoliopsida > Poales > Poaceae > Themeda > Themeda triandra. The sequence goes on along the minus strand of JAENPR010000144.1, from coordinate 37,106 downwards.
GATTCCAAAGGTATTGTAGTCTTTTCCAAAACTGAACCTCGCCGCACACCCGATCCAGCAGGCCGGGGCAGCAGCGATGCTGCATCGTCTAGGGCCAAGGAGTGGCAGCACGTAGGCCCAGGCGGGGCCCAGCTATTCCAGTACGCCAGGAACAGGCCAGCCCAATCAGGTGGAGCGAGGCACAGGCGAGCCCAAGCTCGATGCACCCACACGCGCCCCCGATGCACGAGCATTTGGCCAGGGAACGCGCACTGAAGCTCTTCTGACTCTAGTGGTTGGTTCACAGGTAGTAATAGTCCCACCTCGCTAGTCAGACACAACTGATGCTGCACTCCCTCTATAAAATATACCGTGTCCCAAAAGCATGAGAATACAAAAAAAAAAAAAAAAATCTTGCAATAGCACCAAGTGCTTTCGTGGGCTGACAACAGAGGCTAAAGGCCTGGACGTGTATACTTCACAATAAAAAACGGGACAAGTGTGATAGGAACTGTGGCTATAGTGGGAATTAATAAGCTAATCAAATTCACTTCTCTCTACTTCCACAAACCGGCAAGTATTATTATACAAGAATTTGTTTACATTTGAAGCCAATATAGCTAGACTTGGTTCCTATCATGTTGGGTCTACTAGTTCATCACTCCGGTGACACATGAGTTCTGTTAGTTCACATTGTATCATGTTAGGTCTACTAGTGACATACGAGATCTATCATTTCACTCTATGTCATGTTGGGTCTATTAGTGCAAGAGTGGCGACTTGGTTCCTATCGTGTTGGGTCTATTAGTGTAAGAGTGGCGACTTGGTTCCTATCGTGTTGGGTCTATTAGTGCAAGAGTGGCGACTTGGTTCCTATCATATTGGGTCTATTAGTGCAAAAGTGGCGACTTGGTTCCTATCATGTTGGGTCTATTAGTGCAAGAACTGCAACACATGTTCAGCCACCTATGCCTTCATCTACACAAGTTGACCCACATACGTCAACATCTCCACATTTTCCGGTATTGCATCTTCACAACTGAAGCTATCACTAGATCATGTTATCACTAGTTCACGCCTGATGTTAAGATCAATACTTTTGAATCTAACAAAACACCACCACTCGCAGGAACCGTCAACCAACCATTTCCAGGGATCATGGGATAAAATAAAAGTTAAACCACCCAGACCAAGGCATGATGCGACGGAAGTGGCCATGGAGCATCAAGTTGCGAATCACCCAGAAATGTGAAGGAAGACATCTGGTACGTAGTCGATCTGCAAAAGAAGCTGGACGCCACGTCTGAGATGGTCCAAGATCTGAAAAAGCAGGTTGATGTCTGCGAGCTCGAAGCCAAGGTTCAAGCGAAGAAAAGGGATATGGAGGACCTCAAAGATACGTTGGCCGCCTCGTCCGTGAAGATCCAAGATCTCACAGATCAAGTCTTGGCCAAAATGGCCGAGATTTTTAAGGCTTTTTTTTATTTTGCCAAGAACTCTTGTTAAGTTAAATTCTTGTTAAAGGTCTTGGAAGCAATGGATAGTTCAAGTAACATTTGTCTTTGAGTTCACTAAACTCTTGTTAAGTTCTTCTTAATACAATGATGTGAATTTCTTGTGTATTTGAGATAAGATGATGAATGCGACCAAAATTGTATATCTCATTGAGTACACAACAAGCCAAGCCTGAAGGTATCAGCATGTATGCCTTTGTTCAACATATTCTGATTCTTAGGATAAGCTAACATATTGCACAAAGATATAACACGGATGCATGAATCGCGAAGGACACGTTCTGCCTGTTCCAGCCCAACGCCGGTCGGGCGCGTCGACGGCAGGTCGAAGATCACGGTCACGGGTTACACCATGCCACTAAAAGCGCCGGGAAACAGAGCCTCAACGCTTTCTGCAGTGCGCCGCGCACCATGTTTAGCGCTGGGCTCTCGTATTGGAGAGTGGGTGGAGCAGGAGCAGGAGCATGGTCGTCGTCGTCGTCAGGCCCCAGCGCTTTCTGCAGTGCGCCGCGCACCACCTGCTGATCCTTGAGGTGCATCTCCATCTGCAGAATCTGCATGTGATGTGCGTGCCCCATCGTGTCAGTCCGAGTGAGAAACAGAGCCACAAACCATCTTTCAAAACAGAGGGAAAAAACAGAGCATGTAGCAACTTCAGGTTCAATTCAGTTAAGTTCATATTATCTGCAACATTGTGATATTCAGATTCAGGCACAATTTTGACTAGGATTGGAGCTTTCCTTTTTGGATTGACAGTTTGACACAACAAAAGGGAAGTAGAAACAAGACAGTTTCAACTTTCAAGCAGGCAGTCCAGCACTAATGTAGAAAAAAATAAAGATCAGTGAAGAACAGCAAGCAACGGGAGATTTCAGGTCCTTGCCTCTTTCTTCAGAGAGTTGTGTCTCGCTCCTGGGCTGCTGAATTTCCTTCTTGGTTTCGCATTTTTGCTGCTGAAGGTTGGAGTTTCTGCATTGCTGGGACGACAAAACAAGCAGGGGAAACCACAGATTTTTCAGAAAACCGATGCCGCCTGTATGAATTCACATGTGCAGAAAAACCAAGAACTCACCTGCAGCTTAGTCTGAACGGATGCTTTCTGCGAAGAACGCGGTGTACCCTTGGCATCTCTGTCGTCCAAATCACTGCAACCACGCAAGAATTTCCTCGTGAACTCATTGCGAGAAGATTAACGGAAACGAAGAAATCTGCAGACCCCGGACCACCAAGGAAGTACTACGAGCAGCTGGTGGGCGCCGCCAGGGGCCGTGTGTGGTCGCCGCGCCTGGACACCATCAAGGAGCGCAAGGGCAGGAGGGATCTCGCCCTCGCGACGGCGGCAGTCAGCCCGGCCAGCAGGCTCTCGCCGGTGCCCGTGGACGGTAGAGGGCGGCGGCGGCGAGGACGAGATCGAGGACGACGACGGGGCGGACGGGGAAGACGCCTCGGCATGGACGAACCCTAGAAGACGTCTTGGCGGCGGCGGCGAGGACGAGATCGAGGACGACGACGGGGCGGGCGGGGAAGACACCGCGGCATGGACGAACCCTAGAAGACGTCTTTTCTTGTTTAAAAAAAAGCAAAATATCAACTATAGCAATTGAATCATAATTCCTAACTATAGTACTGAAAATATAACTTTTGCAATTATGAAGGTACCATTTTACCCTTGATTAAAAAATAAACTACAAAAACACAATTACCCCTCCTTTATTTGGAATCGCCTCCCACTCAGTTTCGGAGGCGATGGGAGGCAATTTAGCACCTATGGCTCACCGGTCATAGACACGTCAATCGCCTCCCATTGCCTCTCCTCCATTGCCTCTCATCGCCTTTAGCCTTTCTGACCGTTGGATCGGTCGTTGTAAGCCGTCGAAATTCTCCACAATCATTGTAAAAAACTCCTATTATTTATGATGGGAAATAAGGAAGATCAAACTTGGAATTATTACTTGATTCGTCAGAAACAATGATTCCATATTTTTAACAAAGGGTGTAGATATATCAATTATATTGTTCAATATAGATATATATAACTACTCCCTTTATCTTAAAATAGTTAATGTTACTTGATCGTGCACAGAAACCAATATCATAACTAAGGTGGTGTTTGGGACCGCTTCACTCTATGTTTTTTTTAATTATTTTTGGCCAAACGATTTTAGCTCTATGCACTCTGCTCGAGAAAAAAAAGGTGAAATTATGAGAGCACCAAAAGAGGTCCACAACACTAGGGTTTTTGTGAAGCTGCTCTACGATGGAATTTGTGTAGTAGTTTCAAGCGCCCACTAAAAAACCAGTGTGTCCTACAAGAAAGAAGAGAGAGATAGAGATACATATTCATAAAAAAGTATGTGTTATGGAAACAGAAAAGGTATGTTGGAAAGCGAGAATGATAAATACTTTGGGTTAAAATTTGAATGTTATAACGTCTGGACTACTCCCTCTGTCCCAAATTGCTTGTCGTTCTAGCAGCTGGTGGTACTACCAAGGAAGCCAACAAATGACAATGCTACCCCTACTGCCTCTGCCAAAAGGCTGCTGGTGCCAAGGTGATAGAGAGCGGAGACTGGGTGCCGGTACATGGACCACAAGCTGCTACGCCTGACAGAAGCTAGCTGCTACGCATGGAGTGATGGAAAGAGAGCTAAAACGTCTTGCTTTTTTACACAAATTTTAAATGCTAGAACGCCTTCAATTATAGGACGGAGGGAGTATTTTGGAACAGAGGGCTGGCTATAAAACAATATTCGGCAGCCAGATCTACACTGTACGTGGCCGACGAATAGGCCAATAATAAACCCAGCGACCCCCTCGAACGTGAAACCGACAACGTGATTTCAAGAAAAAGACGAAGCAATACCTGCGCAATTTTTTGGACGCCCTTCCCCAGCGAGAACAAGGACAAGTCGCACCAAGCTGAAGAAGGCAAGGATGACAAAAATCCGGCAAGAGCAAATGCCCCGTGGCATTGGCATTGTTGCTGTTTTGCGCGCTCCGCAAGACGCAGCAGCGGGCAAGCAGGAAACTCCGGCAAGCAAAGGGCGCGCTCATGCTCCTCATATATAATGACAGAGCTCCAAGCATCCACATACAAGCTCAGTGGATGGGCATCCACATAGACGCAGCAGTAGGCAGTTAGCATGCCGTGCTTTGTACGAGTCACTTAACGACCACGGGCAATGGGCGATGATGTCATTATCCTTCCATCACACATTCACGCCAGGACGTCACAAACAAGACTGTTTTTGTTTTGTTAGCGCCGGGGCAAAATGGTCTTTTTATCCACCACTCGACACCGTTATGTGCTTAGATCTAACAGAAGGCCAAATAAGCAACAAAGTTTCATTTTTAAGGCTAAATACACAACTTTGAAAAAAGGGCCAAATAAGTAATCAAAATTTTTTTAGGGCCAAATAAACAATTCTCCCCACAAACTAACCCGAGTCCGCATTATTAGCCGAGGTTAGGAGGTGTTAGGTTTGGGTTACTAAATTTTAGGAGCTACTAAATAGTTTAGTCCATTTGAACACTAGAGGACTATGTTTAGTAGAGGTGTTTGTTCAAAAGCTACTAAATGGGTGTCTGTGCTTGTGCTACCACCTCGGCCCGTTGGGCGGCATGGACACGACCCACAAATATTGAGAAGGCCCGATGATGACCCGCTATGAACAGCCTGCTAAAGCCTCTAGGCCCATCACACTCAAACCCTAACTTCCACTCGGACTCTCAACCGATCAATGCTCTCCCTCCCCCCCCGACGCACCACACCTATCACGAGTCGCAACCTGCAAGGCACACGACTTCCCCTTGCGTCGGCCACCCTTCCCCAGTGCCGAACCACCGGCGACCGCCTCCTCATCACCTCTGGCACCATGATCTCGCCTTCTCCTCACCCCGCACCAATGGCCTATGGCCACCTGCTCCTCCATGACCCCCGTGCGGCCGTCGATTTGAGCATGATGGCCTCCGAGCGGTGGTAGCCTTGTTGGCGGTCTTTAACTCCGATTTTTACCCGGCAATTATATATCATTTTGGGAGAAATAAATATTTTATTGCACATATATCTTTACTATTGACCTAGTTCCACTTGTACTTGGAGAAAATATTATTTTGCAGATTATACACCAAGTACAAGAATTTCTGGAATAAAAAGACGCTTTTCGGAAGGCGTAAATGGAGCTTGAGGACAAAGCAGCCCACCTGGGGTCGACATGGGCCAGAAGCACCAGCATGGACGCGACCCAGGAGGCGGCCCAGGCACATCGGCCAAAGGCGGTCAGGGGGAGGCGCCACCCAGGCGCGGGCGCGCCTGGGGCACGCGCGCCCCCCTGCTGCCAGGTGGGCCCGGCCAAGGCGGTTGGCCTCCTGCCATCTGAGGAAGGACGGTTCGCCTGGTGCTTTTACCTCTCTACCCCCGAACCACCTTCAGAAGGCTATAAATGAAGAGGAGAGGCCCCCCATCAACACACACCATTTGGAGCCATCTCACTACCTCACACTTGTTCTTTAGTTTTAGCATTAGTCCTTTGGAGCTAGACAAAGCTACTTGGAGAGCTTGTCTCCAGGAAGAAAAGCTACACTCTTAGTATATATCTATGGAGCATTCTTCCTTAGCCAAGTTCTCACTATATTTATATAGTCTTGCATATGAACTAGAGTATAGTTTAGTACACGATATATTCGATGATCAAGAACTAGACCATAGTTCTTGTGAGAATAGTTCATCATGTTCTACATTGTTCTTCATCATTCATATGTCTTACTTGTTTAGATTAGATTGTAGAAGAGGAATAGCGGTTTAATGTGCCTTCGGGCTTGCCTATGTCCTAACTCGTCCATCCGTAGGGTGGGAGTCCTGGGGGGATGTAGGTAGCTCTCCTTAGTATGCGGACGTGGTGTCCGGATGCAAGGAAACCTTCGGATATGACGGCATGCCACGGTTGAGGTGGTAGGCGATAGGTGGTGACAGCCCTGTCCGTCCCTTGTAATCCCCACGTTCACATGTTGTGTAGGAGTTCGTAAATGCCACCATCGACTGGCAGACCAGTTGCCGCTGTCTCCCCATATTCCTAGTCTATAGTCGACTCTTGACTTGTATAACATGTGATATTAGTTGTTCTAGCATTGACTATATAGGACCTGCCTGCTCCGCGTAGATTATTTTTATTCTTTATTTTACCTTTATTCCTTTGAGATTGCTCTGAGTGTGTGTCCACTATCCAAACTACCATTTGCTTACCCCTGTATAGCACATTGGTCGGTTTCTCCTCATGCTAGATATTATATTCATACCCATGCTAGTTACTTAACGACCCATGCCTTCCTTTGGGAAATTATAAATAACGGTACCCTGAAAACTTTCGGGTGAAATGCTGCAACGATAGATCCGTGCGCTTGCGGATATTATTCTAATAGGATGTGATCTATCTCTTGGCGACTCTCGCATAGTTGCTAGAACCTGTTTCTAGTAAGTGTGTCGAGAAATGCCGACGTGTGTTTCTGGCTCTGTTATCAGAATTAGGCTCTAAGTCTATTTTTGGTAATCGCGCTAAGAAATGCCAACAAGCCTCCTCCACGACGTCACGAATCCGAAGTCCTGGCCGCTACCCATTACTCCTCCATGACATCGTAGATTCCAGCGGCTGCGGCATCCTCCACGGTGGCCTCTCTCCTTCCTGGGCGTCGGGCCAACCCAGTGCCCTAATGGGCCCGTGTCTTATTAGGCTAGCATGGCCCGAACACTACACCACAACCCTTAATCAGCGACCGACTTGAAGTTCCTGTAAGGGGTGTATAGCTATGGACGATCCGTAGCTAAAAGTTATAGCGACGGACCCGTGCAGTTGCTATTGAAGCCATAGTTATATGTATACATCGACGGACTTCATCTTTAGCTACGGACCGTCCATCGCCCCAGAATTTAGCAACAAATGGTTTTTTAGCAGTTTTAGCAACGGACAGTTCATCGCAGTAATAACTTTTAGCAACTGTCAGTCCATCAAGATCAATTAAATACTTAAAAAAATAATCCACATACATTTAAAACTGGCCCACATTCAGAACCAATACAATACCAAATGACATACACAAATGGGCACATTACTCATACTCTGATACATCCATATCAAATGAGTACATATATAATAATGTGCCATCAAGCCAACATACAAGCATGCATAGAGTAGCTGAATTCATAATCTAGCTAAGTTATCATCAACACCAAAAGTGGTCCAACATTAACTAAAAGTGATCCAACATTATGACAATCAGGTTCGAGTCCACAAACTAAAACTACCAGATTGTAGTCCACAAGCATTCAAAGATAGCATCTAATTTGCCATAAGATAACATCTAGTCCAAAAGCATTCAAGTTTACTCCCAACACCCTTCCACCCTTCCTGCCACGCTAGCACCACCTAGTGTCCCTGAGATGATCTTGCAACACCTTGAGAAGATCTCTGAGAAGAACTAGCAATCCCCTTCTAAGATCTTGGTTGTTGACTACAAACCTTCAGCTGTCACAAGTATCATAGTTAGAAACTATATATATATGCTGGAAGGCAAAAATGCAATAAGAACACAATGGCAACCCCCTTCATTCACAATGTTTGTTTAGAAAGTAGCAACCCAAGCCAACTGAGCGGTACCACAAATCAGCATGGTTCTCATATATTTCAAATGCAAATCACTTGAACCTTATGTTGAAAATCTATTTACATTTGCTACATCTATGGTTCTATTATGTGGACTGTTGACAAAACCATCCACTACTCATGCTGTTTTCCAACACAAATTTTCAAGGTCAGAATGTGTAACATCCTGGATGTTAACCATGCATTAGCTCTGCACATCATGAGCATGATCACATCATTAGCATCTAATCACTGTCTTGACATGATTGCTTGATGCTTGTTGCACTTTGTTTGACTTAGGGTTTAACTGTGATTATCGAGCTAAACTAGAAGTGGTAGCTAGGTTGCTTATCTCGAGTCGGACCTTTAGTAAAGATCGTAGAGGAGAATATTTCGAGAAAACTTTATATTCTGACTTTTTCATGAAAATACCTAGAAGGTGCTCGAAACAGGTGGAGAGGTCGCTAGGGTCAGTGACGTCGGGTGATTGGCATGCCGCGTTCTCCGAATTCCGCAAAACAACTTGAGTTGGTCCAATTAGGAAAAACATAGTTAACCCGTTGAGGCACAACATGCCAAAAAATGGGGAGCAATTCAGTCAAGTTTGCCCACCCAATTGCAAGAAAACCCGAGCCTAGGTCGACCGTCAATAATGTGTTGACATTGCCATGTTGATGCTTAATTATCTCCTAATCCATATCTCAAATGACCAAAGCGCCCTAATAGAAAACGAAGGGTGACGAATGGGCTTCAAACTTCCTTTTGGGCCCATGTCGAAATTCAGTCCGTAAACAGCCCAAATCGGCCTCCCACCAAACCCACTCGGGCGCACGCCACCTGTTCGGCAGAATGCCGACGTGGGCACTCGCATGCTCGCCACCGCCGTGGCCACGTGCCCACCGTCGCTCGACTCTGCCGCCATGCGTCCTCACCCCTCTGCCGGCTCGGCGTGCCGCCAGGGGTGACGCTGACGCCTCCCATTCACTCGCTCTCTCCCTCACTCTCTCCTCTCCCCTCTTCCTTCTGCTCTGAGCAGGCGGAACCGCGAGGCCGCCATGGCTGCCACCGTGGGAGCTCGCCGCTCGCTGCCCCATTGCCTCGCCTAGGCTCGCGCTATTGAGCGCCACCCTCACCGCACGCCGGCGCGACCCTTCTCTTCCTCTTCGTCCGCAAGCTTCAGCGCCGCCGCTGTCTTCGCTCCGCGGGAGCTTCGCCACCGCCGCCGTCGCAATTGCCTACGCATGCGCCTCCGCTCCGTCATCCAGCCATGCCGTCGCTTTCGCCTCATCATCCTCTACCCTCGCCGCTGCATAGAAGCCCGCGGCGATGACCAACTCGGTCCAATCGGGCGAAACTCGCCGCCGGCCATGGCCGCCAAGCCGCCGTGCTCGGGCTCGCGCAGCGTGCCTCCTCGATGCCAATTGGGGACGCCAACGCCGTCGCCTCGTTCTCCTGCGTGCGGCGCGCGTGCAGGATTCGAGCCGAAGCCACCAGGCGCCGCCGCCGCCGGTGCGCCGCCGGCAGTGCTGCCTGCCACCGTGGCCAGGCCGCCACGGGCCGGTCCCGCCCGCACTGGGGACACTGTTGGGTGCGCAGCGCCCCCGAGGTGCTCCGCCGCTCCTTGGTGGTCGCCGGGGAGCTTCCCTGCCGCCGGCAACCGGTGAACCGGCCGCATCCCCTATGTCTCCCCGCGCCAAGGGCTCTGCCTGCAAAAGCGCCAGAGACAGGCAACCTCAGATCTACCCCTGTGCTATTCTGGATAAGTTCAGGGGCCTTTCTGTAAAGCGTCTATCCTATTCTGATTAAAGAAAAAGGATTTACAGAAAATGGTGAAAAGATTTACTTGATATAATGGTCCAAATCGAGTGATTCAACTTGCAGTATTTTTCTTATTGGATGATATATGCATAGAAAATATGATATGCCTTGTTTGCTGTACTTTTGTATTGGGTTTAGATTTAATTATAGAAATGCTCTTAATCTTAGGAAATACATAGTAAATCATAAGGTGCTCTGAAAAATGTGGTTCTTATTTTGTTAGTCTTGTATTGTTGTGCTCTATCCAGGATAAATATATCATGCATGCTTCCTGTGTAGATTTATAGAGTTGCAGTTCCAGTGAGATTTAGGAGCTATTCTTGAGATAATTCATAAATGCCTTGTATAGGTTTGATCTGAGGTTGATACTTTTTGTAGGCTCCTTATATGCCATAATGTAGCTCTATGTATGATTGGATTCATGATAGGAGTAAGTTGATAGTACAAAGTATTTTTAGGTCCATCGATTGGTGCTGCCATGTCATTTTTGGTGTAGGCTAGTAGGAGCATCCAAATGGGGTGAAATTTGGATGATGATTTGGCAATGCCATTTGTTATCTACTGTAATTTTTGTAGAATTTTAGGATGTGTGTAGCTATGGGTTGCTGTTCAACCCATAGTTGGTTAAATTGGGGTTGCTTGTTTGAGGTCATGCTTAACTCAATTATAAATTGGTTTTCTGGGAAACTAGTCTTTATATGATTGGTTTGTGATTAGTATATCAATCTACTGTTAAAATTTGGTGGTCATTGGACGAATAGTCTAGGAGTTGTGGCTGTTGCAAATTGGTTGTCAGAAGTGTTTAACTGCTGTTTTACCAGGACCCAGTCCTTATGTTCTCTGTTGTAGGCCTAGTTAACTTGTGAATTAGGCTCTGATGTCTTAAGATAATTTATGGGAAATTTAATAAGATTTCCAGATTGCCCTCTTTTATATTCATTGGGTTTATAAATCTCCAGTTATGATTTAATTGCTAGACTGCCAACTGTAGGTCTATAATTGACAATGAAGCTCGATCGTGCGATGTTGTGTGTAGGGTTTGATAATGATGAATTGTAGTGATTGGTATATGTATGACTGATTGTTAAGGAGTGTGTCATGATAAATGAATTAGGATGATTGTGCTTAGGTTTAAGTCTTTGGCTTTACTGGCTTGTTTGCTAGTGATAGGTGTAGAAGATTAAATAAGCTATTTATACATGAGCATCTATCATCCATGATCATGCATACACCTCGACAATCACATATTCATACATATGCATATGCATCATTCCAGGATCACGTGTAGAACATTCCTCGTGAAGTCAAGAATCCAGAAGGACAAGCCGCGAACGGGGTTCCGCACGAGAAGTGATCGAGAACCCGAAACCTGACGTGGAGTAGCCGAGTACCCGGAGCTACCACCCTGATCTTCAGAGGAAGGAAAGCCCCGGAGCATCCCTCCTACGGTTTGCAAAATGTTTTACCTTGCGTCCTTTTATTCTTTATGATGCATTAAGTTATAGGCGTTGATTGGAGCCGTATTTGCATCAGGACTACCTTGCCACCAGAAATATCCTAATTTACGTACAGGATCGACTACATGCTTAGGCCTGCTCTATTAATCGGTAGAAGCTGGATGATCGATCATCATCTGCGAGTATAGGTGGTTACTACCCCCTTCGGATTGAGATTAGTGAGATGTTGGATATGAACATAACCATGTGGCCATTCTAAATCACCTCTAAAGAAATATGGCTTTGTACATCCTCGGATCATGTTGAACAATGCCTCACAGATAGCTGGATAGGGCCTGAGTGCCCGACCGCGAAGCCTAGAATCTACTTGGGCCGGGTTTTAACTGCTAGGTATCCATGATGGCGATGGGGGAGGGGAAAACAAGGGCCCGGAGAGTGAGTCCTTAAGATGGGGCGGTGTCATTTGATGGGCACACTTACCTGTTGGCAGTCGGGAGTTTCCTTGGTCATGGTGGTGTGAAGTTGATCCCGCGTCTCTACCCGAGTAGATCAAGGTGACTAAGGCTACTTTCGCGAAGTATGCCTGGTTTGTGTGAGGAATACCCCGCCAGCTGGTTTGCAATCGATTATAATTGCCATCATTCATGGATAGTGAATTCTTGACCGAGATAGCGGCATGGTCGCCAATAATATCTCTTGTGCGAGTTGGTTATGTTCACTCATGTTGGTTTAATGATTACTCAATCAATGCGGATACTTAATGTTGATTGCTTCTACCTTAAAAATATGAGTAGTGTAGGTGCTAATGTAGTAATGGCAGGATCCAACTTAATTGGATAAGCTAGAGAGTCCTTTATCACTAAATGATTATTAATAAGCTCATCTTTTGGCAAACAAAGGAGTCGGCTAATCCACTATAAAGCCTGACATCCACCAAAGAGTCTTTATTTTCTTTTAGTCGGGTAAGTCTTGCTGAGTACAAAGTTTCAGGGTGCAATTTCCAATGTTGTTTGTTGTAGGTTTGAAGAATACTGCTGTGGCGACACGGTGGACTTATATCCCACTACGGGAGGAATAGACTTTGGGCAAGTCAACTCTTATATCTCATCTACATGCTTTTGACGGAGTCGACCCTGAGCTGGCACTATATTTTAATACATAGGTGTGAGTGTATTTACAAAGAATATCCTCTTCCGCTATTTATTTGAAAATCCTGAGTTGTAAAATATATTATTTGCAACCTATGGTGTAATTATAATTTTTGTAAAAAGTAACTTAAGTGGATGGGAACTGCTGAACTTTGCGATTCGGGTGTGACGTTGAGAAAGTTCGAGATCTTTTGGGATTTCACGGACTACCGGGCTGATATGATTGCAACATACTAATTAAGCTGCCACGGTGGCTAGATTGGTGCGTGGTAATTATATTAGTTGGTCGGTTCCTTTACAGAATGCTATAGAGTGAAGAGCATGACTAAAGTAACTAACTCTAGTGCAAGGCTGCCACAAAAATGCTAGATAAGTATAGAGTGATTAGATCAGCCCATAAGTCATGTGAGAAGGAAAATCTAGATGTGTAAACTTTCTAGTATCAATCATTTTATCTTTCTTTTCTTATTTAGTTGAGACCATCAAATTACTTCCATTATCAAGAACTACAGAAAGGAAGCATATATCTTGCTTTGGTGACTTGTCTATCTGTTTGCTTTGGTGACTTGCCTCATAATTGTCAAATTCTAGCCCAAATCCATTCATCTCATATCTTTACTCACCCCATATCAAAAAAGAGAAGAGAATCAAGTGAACATTACCCGATTAAATGGCCAGGCAAGCGGCATGTTTAGAGCATCCCCTATAGTATTGATTTCAGCATAAGGGTGTGCCACTAGTGCTTCGCGTCGGAGGACGACACCCACAATAACTTCACAAAATTTTGTTCCAAGAGCTACACCATCTACCTTATTGTTTGGATTAACTGAAACACATGTTGCCTTAGCCACTTTTTCATTACTGGATATGGCAAATAAGATGACCTCATTTTCAGCCTGAATTAGATGACGAACTTATGAGAAATAGATAAATGCTAGGTTCAACAGCTATTAAATCACGAGTATAAAATTTGAATGAGAGGTTGAGAAGCCACAACTTGCTGATTGGCTTCATTATTAGGTTCCTCGTCATAGTTGTCTTCCTCTACATACTCATCTTCTTCACTTGAACATGTTGATTGGCCTCACCAACTTCCTCATGTCTTGGGCTCTACATCAAGCATAGGAAGATCAGACTAGTATATGCTGAAAATTTAGATTTGTATACTAGAACCCTATGAAAAGGCATTTTCAAGTAACTTACCATTTGTTGTCTTGAGTTAGAAACCATGATGTGAGATTGTTTCGACATTTGCAGACTCTTGTGCCTTCCTTTTCTCCTCCCTCTGTTTCATTTCCAATATACGCTGTCGCAGTAATAGATTTTCAGTTTCAGCTTGTTGACATCCCAAAACTTGTATAGCGACGGACTGTCTAGCGCAAAAGTAAAAAAACAATTATAGCGACCCACCGTCCATCGCCGTATTTGGTTTTAGCAACCGACCGTCCATCTTTAACCTCTAGCAACTGCAGTCAGTTGCTGATTAATGACTTTTAACAACTGCAGTCTCTTGCTGATTAAGGGTTGTGGTGTAGTCGAAAGGCAGCCCACGTGCCGTGAGGCACGGTGGACTGTTGTGGCACGAGCCGATAGCCAGCGGTCCTTACAGGGCCATGCCCTACTAGGCTGAACCTACCATGGGCCCCATGCCCTACCGGGCCGGACTTAGCACGGGCCCATTGCACATATTTAAATAGAACCAAATACGTATAAAAATTGGATTCTGTATTATTGCTAGAAGACGCGAGTCATAGGTACAAGTTCAAGCGCGTCGGTTGACCGCAAAGTCGGCGTCCCGTCGCGCGGAAGTGGTTTTTCTAGCCCTTGTCGTTGCCGGCCGCATTGGCGCACGTCGCCACCGAGGTCCGCACGGCACAGGGGTCCACGGGCTTTGACGTGCTGCGTGGCATGCACTACGTCCATGCTCACCAAGTTGGTGCCAAAGGATGTTGGGTTCAACTGGTTACCCCAGTTAGCTTACCACTCTGGCGGCACCCCTCAGGTCCTGAGTTTGAATCCCCATGGGAGCGAATTTCAGGCTGAGGGTAATAAAAATCTCCTCGCTGGCGTAGCCAGGGTTCGAGGGTTTTTCCACGATCAGGAAGCATCGCTTCTGCTTAATGAAAAACGGTTGGGGGTGTCACCCCCTCCGGTCGCCTTTTTTTCTCTCACCAAGTTGGTGCGGCTGCGGCACATCGGCAAGGGCTGCTCCGTCACCTACAGCGCCTACGCCATGGGCCGGCTCGAGGACATATGGAGATGAAGTCCACCGTTGCTAGCGTGCTGGAAGAGCTCGTGGTGGACATCAGCAAGGATGTCGCCGTCGGACATATGAGAAGGGAGGTGGCTGGAAGTGCGGAATCACTACTACAGCGCGCTTAACGGAGGCGGGCCAAAAACGTTTTCCGCAGCGGGCAAGGGCGCCCGCTGCGGACGAAAGGCCACGGTTAATCGTGCCTTTTCCGCAGCGGGCCACGGTTAATCGTGCCTTTTCCGCAGCGGGCTCCCGTGCCCGCTGCGGTTAAACCTATTAACCGCAGCGGGCATCTTAACGCGCCCGTTGCGGTTAATCAGTATTAACCACAGCGGGCGCCTTATGATGCCCGCTGCGTATGTGGTATATTAACCGCAGCGGGCTCCTTATGTTGCCCGCTGCGGTTAATATTTTTTGATTAAAAAAAATTAAATACCAAAACAGAATCAGGTTTGTAATTCAAATATTTTCCCAGATTTCACATTTGACAAACAGAATTCATATATAATATATATATATATATATATATATATATATATATATATATATATATATATATATATATATATATATATATATATATATATATATATATATATATATATATATATATATGGGGGAAATATCCAGCTACAACGGATGATAGCTACCGCCCGGGGTGTGGTAGCTACCCGCCTACGAAAAAGTCCAAGCATTGTCTGTCTCACATCTGCCTTGTCAGCCTTCTTCTTATTTGGGAAAACGCTGGACCACGATGCTGGACCACGGTGTGTCATTGGTTTGCTCCGGGACGAAATACATACATGCACACCGGCCAAAAGGATCGCAGTTTTTTCTTTTTTTTTGACGAGTTACGGATCGCAGCCTTTGGCATGCATGTGCTGTCACAGGTAGCTGGCAGCTAGTCTTGTGCTAAGCGGTCAAGAGCTTTTAAAGTATTTGGTTTAGCTAATCCCCATGCATAAGTGGCCCCGCATGTATGCATATGCATGTGCCTATATGATAATCCCGTCAATTAGCAATTGAAGAAACAATATGAGCCGGCAATTTTGGTGCTCCCATTTCTATTTCCATTTTTCTCTCACATTTATTCATGTGTGACGCTACACTACTGCTGATTACATATATTTTTTTTATTTTTTGAGAAACAATATGAGCTGGCATCTGGCAATATTGGTTTTAACTTCTGTTCATCAAGTCAAATCTTGGCCGAGTTTTATTTATTCTAACTAATGCTTTGACTAGTCGATAATGTTTGGATGATAATAAAGTTATAATTTTGAAAATATTTGTAAAGAAAAGCCATGTAGGGTTCGTTTGTTGTTGTTTTTTTTTTTTGCAACAACAGCCTAAGCGTACGGCGAGCGTGGCACAGCAGCCTAAGCGTACGGTGGAGCGCCCATCTCTGACCGAGAGGGGCAACAGCCGAGGTTTGGCCGTCTCCAGCGAGTGGCGCGCACGGCCGAGCACGTGGCCCGGGCGTTCTCGTCTCCGACGACACAAGCACGGCGGCTGCTTTCGCCGGTGAGCACGGTCGTGATGGCGTGCGCGGCGGTCGCTGTTCTGGCGACCGTGGTCACGATGGCGTGCAGCGGCAGCTCAGCTGTCCCAGCGAGCACGGTCACGGTGGCACGGACCTGCCAGTCCCCGACAAGCGCTGGCATGGCGGCGGCGGTCGTCCCCGGCGACGGTGCAAAAGAACTCCAGCCGGTAGCATGTGGACATGTGGTGCCAGTAGCAAGACGATGGTCCGTGGTCCCCTAGTGAACGCTTCGCCAAAAAGTGAGCTGAGCAAGTGCGTGAATGGATAGGAGTGCATGCTCTGCTCGTGTTCTTTCTTTTTAACTTTTGGATAATCAATCTTGGAGTCCTAATATCTATTTAATCATATATCAGATTTCTAAACTGTTTTTGTGATAATATTTCTTATAATTTTATCTACAAAATAAGATCCTACATGACCATATTGAGAGAGGAAAAAACAATTCATATTCAATTAGTAGTAGCGTCACACATGATTAAACGTGAGACAAAAATGAAAATAGAAAATGTGAGCACCAAAATTGCCAGCTCATATAAAAAACAATTTATATTCAATTAGTAGTAGGGTCACACATGAATATACGTGAGAGAGAAATGGAAATAGAAAATGAGAGCACTCCTCTGTGCTCGCATGCAAATGCACTCCAATTGATTAAGGAACACCCAGTGGTCCCCTCATGCAGCCGTGCCTGTTGGAATCATGCAGGCCGGTTGGTCCCCATGTGTAGGAACGGGACCTGTAAAAAGCTCAGAGGCTGCTGCCATGGTACTATTATGCCGGTTCAAGAAATTGAGCATAGCCGCTCGATTCAGTTTCGTGGTCACGTGTCAAGGATCCGGTTCTGATGGTAGCTACCACCCTCCCGTGGGTAGCTACCACCGGTGGTAGAAAATTAACACTATATATATATATATATATATGACCGTGGGTAGCGGCGCACCCATCCGATGCCGTTGGATGCGATACAGTTTAGACAGCCGTTCAGAGGACTAGTAGTGTATTAGGAGGTAATCTCTCTGCGCAACCCTGCCACTCGTCTGCAGAAATGCTGCAAACGACGTCTCGGACCAGAAACACTGTGCCCCATCCTTATCGCGTGGCAGGGAGCTACTAGAGAGAGAAACGGGAGAATGCAAGATAGAGGGGCAGCAGTGGGAGCCGCAGCAGCCAGCAGGCCAGTATCTCGAAGCCGCGAGCCCGCCTCGAGCTCCGCCGCCGGGAGCACCGCGCTTTTTCAACCCACCGCAACAGCGGCTCCTTCTCCCTCTCCCGCCGGGGTTGGGGAGCACGAGCGCGAGATCCATGGAGGTGGCCGTGGCGGCCCATCCCCTCGACACTCAACCGCGGCGGCCCCTTTTCATCACCAGGCACCTCCCACAACCCCGGCGGCGCGTTCCAATAGCGCGCGGGCGCGTGGACGGCGTGGGCATTTTCCCTTCTCGGTTCCTACGGCGTCCGACTAGGGGCTCCCCTGCCGCAGCCGGACCGGGACCGCCACCGCGGGGGCGTGGGCGCGCTTGGGCCACCGCCTGTGCTGTGCGCAGGGGAAGGGTGGTGGCGGCGCTCGCAGCCCCGGCACACTCGTCGGCGACCTGCTTACTCACCGGTGGCGGACCCGCAACTGGGAGCAAGACCTGCCGCGAGCCTTTGGTTCCGAGCTCCGACCCGGCGAGCACCGCACTTCCTGAAGCCACGAACCGCCGATCTCGGTTGCTCCAGATCTGCCCGCGGGTGGCCGAGGTCGCCACTGCGCGCCGCTGCTTGTGCGGTGCCGCCACCTAGGTTGGTCCCGCTCACCCCCGCGCCGTCGCCGCAGGTGCCGATCTCGTTCCCGTGTGCCGCACGGTCCACTGCCTCCGCCGTGTGCCCCTGTTCCCGCGGCTCTCGGTTGGGTCGCCAGTCCCGCGTGCACCCCCTTCTTCATTGGAGGGCCAGGGACGGAGAACGTGCGGCTTCCTACCGCGCCACCGTTGCCGCAGAGTGTCCTGTGCCCTGTCCGCCGCTGGCGTGGCCACGCGTGGAGCAGGAACACCTCCGGTATCGGGCGGCGCGGCACGAGGTGGTTCGGTGAAGCAGGAGTTGCGTCCTCCCGTCCACAGTCGATGCCTCGCTTATGAGTCTCCGCGAGCGAAGACTCGGCGGACGCCCGACGCCCGGCCGGCGGCCGCGCGTCTCGGTGCCTCCGTCGTTTGGCCAGGTACCCTGCCGTTGCCTCAATCGCTGCTTGTCCAGGTGATGTGCATCGCAGCTCTCCAGGCACTAATCAATGCTCGTCCAGGTGCATAAAGTGCCGTGCACCTCTCCCCTTCACGGCCACCGCCAGCACAGCACCACCTCCCTGCCGAGTGCCAATCTTTGGTGCCAACTGCTGCGAAGACCTGCTGGGCACCTGGTTCTCCTCCGGCCTCCATTCTCTTCCTCTTGTCTTGCATTTGGGTCTTGATTGACTTCTTGATGTCGTGTTGAGGCAATGCTCCCCTGTCTTTCTGTATTCCCTGAACTCGCTTCGGTTTTCATCTAGGGTCGGACCTGTCCAAGATGGATTCGCCATTGCTAACCAGCTCCATTGCTGGTTGCTAATTCACAGATGGTTTGCCGCTGCAAACCGGCCTATTGCTCCAGCTGATGTCGAGGTGTACTGCGCAAAGGCCATTCCTTGTTATTGTGCCATTCCATGTGGTTTTGCCAAGGCCTTTTTTTGTTGCCATTTTTTAATGCTTATTGGGCTAAATGTTTTGCTGTTATCTACATCCTTGTAATTTTTGTGTCTCTGTGAACATGAGCTATTTTCTTAAAATTATTTGCAGTGAGGACTCTTATTAGGACGGTATCTGAAGATGCTAGCCTTTTTTCAGTTCCTTGATGGATGGGTTATTTGAAGTAAAGAATTTGGGACTTGTTACTAGGCATTAAGAACAATTTGCTTGCTGTCACTTGAATCACGGAAGGGGATTATAGCGAATTTGTTTTCTTGGATCTAGTGAATTGAATATATCATCTAATCACTCTTTTATTTGGTTCTTTTTTCCCCTGCAGATCAACTAATATGATTATATATCCATGATGAATTAAATATTGGAATGAGAGGTAATATTGATCAACCATTCTGTTTCGTATGCCTTTATGAGGAGGGGGTCGCCCACATGCCATCTGAACTTCCATGCATGCATGATGCTTTGGATGCAAAATGCTTTGGCAGCACCAGCCGCCTTGCAGATTTTTGCCTTTGTTCTCCACTGCAGGTTTGATGCTTTCTGTATTTTCAACCTGAGCTGGAGGAATCTTTGATGGTTGCCTGATGAGTGTCTCATAGTGCTAGAGATCTAGATCATGAGATCGGTGAGCATGGAAGGAAATGAGGGAAACAACAGTTGACTTGCTAGCTTCACCCACAGTTGCCGCCTTGTTGCCTGGTTGTTTGTCATGCTGGCTGGACGAATGCACCTCTGCCTGCGATGTGTGCCCCCTCCTCTGCCGAGTGCCAAAACTGCTGCGCAAACCAGGTGAGCACCTGTGGTTCCCTCCATGTTCCATTCTCTTCCTAGAAGAGGCTCTGCAGCCCCTTTGAGACCGTGAACTGGAGCACAGCTCGGCTCCACTCTTGATGCACAGCTTCTTGATGCATCGCTTCCTCACAGGACGCGTTGGGATTTTTCTTTCATGACTCCAGGCACAGCTTTCTTCTGTCTCTTTTTTGGATCATTCTGGTTCCTTGTAAGTTGTAATAGGACGGTGTCTAAGGGGTTAACTTTTAAGTAAACACTTCTTCTAGTTATTTCAATTCTAAATATGGTTTCTGAGCAGCAGGTCTCTATGAAAGATACTGATGAGCAGATGGTATCTGAAGGGGTTAACTCAATCATACTATTATCTGTCTTAGTCTCTATAAAAGATACTGATGAGCAGCAGGTCAAAGATTCCTTTCTTTCTTATGTAGCCATGTTGCAATGCATCCTGATATGCAAGCATTCAGAATTTGTGTAGTCCAACTTGGATTTTATAGATTTTGGTATGAGTTGCATTACCGTGTATATAGTACTGCCCCTTTTCTGGAATTTCACTTACCTTAGGGAAGTAGAGTAGCTCAGAAGATCATTGAGCACTTGTTCAAGGTCTCATAAATGAGTCTTGTTGTATATGAGTTCTGTCTGAAATTGCTTGTCTGGCCTTTCTTCTACAAACTGAAACTGATAATGCTTATCACAACTACAAGTTAAAGACACTATAACAAAGATAAATGCATCATCGTGACTCAGATAAATGCATCCTCGTGACTCTGCCTGCAAGGGTGTTCAACACTTAGAGTTTTACTCCATCTTTTTATTTATGTTGGAGTGTACTATCTGCACGTAGGATTTATGTTGCTCCTTTTCTGGATTTTCAGTTATGTTAGGAAAGTAGAGTAGCTTTAGAAGATCATCGTGCACTTGTTCAAGGTCCCATAAATGAGTTTTGTCGTATATGAGTTCAGTATGAAATAGCTTGTCTGGCCTTTTTCTACAAACTGAAACTAATAATGCTATTATAATGATTAATTAGCTTATTTTGTCTGGAACCGAACGAAGATGATGGAGATTGCTTTATGTTCCTTGTCTTCATTCACTTCAAATTCTGTTTTTGTTTTCTTAATAATGCCAATAGTATCGTGAACTAATAAATTGGTCTTAAAATGGTCCATGTGGCATTGCTATCTGGTCAGTTATAAGCTTCATAAGCTTGTCAGTTCCACACACCTTCACTGTTTGACAAGTAAACCTTACATAGATGTATCCTTTGTCCATGTTTTTTTCCGTGCTCCTGTTTTGATGCTTATTCTTTGTCCAACCCGATGTTTGCAATTTTTAGTTTTTGTTTGCTGAGAAACCAGGAGGCAAATGGATGAGCCGTTCCTACATGTAGAGCTGGCCAAATTTTCACATTGCTGTAGAGCCATGCATCTGACTTGTATGCACTTATGTGCAGTAGAAGCACGTGCCCCTCACATGCCCCTGACGCTGCCACAAGATACAAAATTAAACTAGTCACATGCCTCCATGTGCAGCAGAAGCACGCCCCTGACGGTGCCACAAATACAAAATTAAACCAGTCACATGCTTCCTGCGCAGCAGCACACATTTGCAATTACTCATGTAGCTCGACACATTTACAAATAATTTCGTTTCCCGCGTACTCCTAGCTTAACGCAGTTACAAATAATTTCGTTTCCCGCGCAGCAACACACGTGTCCCATGCCATCCATCTGCTATATATATAGGACACCTCGGCACCAACAACCTATTCGATTCTACAAAACAAAGATATGCACCAGTAGGGGTATTGAGGCATACTACTTCAACTTGTCTTGGCTGCGCCTTTGCCTTACAACAAGATGGAGCACCCTGCACTTGGTGACACAACGGTAACTCTTGTAACCCTGATTGTGTTGGTAAAACGAGTTCAATGATTTTACCAACTCTCTATCCCGTTTTTTCTTTGAAGGGAAAAGAGTTTATGGAGAGGCCCATAACAGCCGAGCTCAATGTCATTACATCTCAAGGGACATCAATGTTATGTGATGTTCCATTACGACTTACTGATTTGTGCCCAGGACTGTACTACTTCATCACACCATCGGGGGATAGGATCGATATTGTGGTGTACGAGACACAGGAGCAAGAGAGCATGTACACGAGAGCCATGTTCACTCAGTGGCTTGAGCTTGGGTACACTGGCATAGCGGCTAATGTCATTCGTCTAGACATTTGATAGGTGAGGTTGTCCCTCTTGCCTTCTTCGTTTTTTTCCTCATTTTTGAAATAAACTGAAATCAATTTCTAGCCTATGCTCCAAAGCAAACAACATAGTAGATGCATCAAACCTCCATGTAAAAACTATTTTGAGCTCCATGCATTCTTTTCTCACTCCACGGCAGACCGTCAGCCACTACTGGAAATCGCATATTTGCCGTGTGTAAAATTATTTGCCGTGTGCCAAAAGTCGGGCACACGGTAAACCCCAATTTGCCGTGTGC
This sequence comes from Themeda triandra, assembly GCA_018135685.1. Lineage (NCBI taxonomy): Eukaryota > Viridiplantae > Streptophyta > Magnoliopsida > Poales > Poaceae > Themeda > Themeda triandra. The sequence continues at coordinate 14,748 of JAENPR010000144.1, read as the reverse complement.
CACACACGGCAAATAGTAACTCTCGGTAAATAAACCATTTACCGTGTGCCAGACACACGGCAAATTCCTCCACACGGCAAATACTCTATTTGCCGTGTGCCGGGTACACGGCAAATCTTGACACACGGCAAATTAGCCGGAGCCATGATAGCGTCTCACACCGTTAAATGTTGCCGTGTCTGGACACACGGCAAATTTTGGCACACGGCAAATAATTTGTAATTTTTTTTTACCAGCATTTGCCGTGTGCCACTAAACTACCACACACGGCAAATACACAATTTGCCGTGTGCCTGACAAGACACACGGCAAATATTTTTCTTTTTTTTTATTTTTTGTTCCCATTTTTTTTTTGTAAGCTTAACAAATCATTATACACTATATATCCAAATTTTGGCAAATTTTGACTTTTTTTGTTATATTTACTTCATTAATTCTGTTTACTTGAATTTTTTTGCATAATCTAAATTTGAACTACGTGGTGCATGAAATAATAGAATTCGGTGATTGAAAAAATGATATTCTTGTTGTTTAGGGTATCTTGACACTGTATCTAAAAACTCCCACCGACTTTAGAGCATCTTTGTTCACGGTACATGACGAGTCACCTCGGGAGAAAGTGTATTTAAATTATATAAAATCCAAACGAACTCGAAAAACACGAAACTTGTCGGGGTGTCATGTCATCACGTGTAGAGGGTGTGATAAAAAACTTTCAATGTTTGGAGCAAGTAGTGACGTCGGATACCTAAAACCTAGACATCTGAGTATGTGATCGCATGTGATGACATCTTGGGATGTCTTGGTTTTAGGTATCCGACGTCACTACTTGCTCGAAACATTGAAAATTTTTTATCACAGCCTCCACATGTAATCACATGACACCCTGACAAGTTTCGTGTTTTTCGACTTTGTTTGGATTTTATATAATTTAAATACACTTTTCCCCGAGTTCACTCGTCGTGTACCGTGAACAAAGATGCTCCAAAATCCGTGGCGGTTCGTAGATACGGCGTCAAGATACCCTAAACAACAAGAATATCATTTTTTGAATCACTCAATTCTATTGTTTCATGCACTGTAGTTCAAATTTGGATTATGTGAAAAAATTCAAGTAAACTATATTAATGAAGTAAATATAGCAAAAAAAGTCAAAATTTGCTAAAATTTGGATATGTAATTTAGAATGATTTATTAAGACTTTAAAAAAAATGGTAACAAAGAAACAAAAGTATTTAAAAAACATTTACCGTGTGCCGTAGTTTGCCGTGTGCCGTGTTTATGTGGCACACGGTAAATACTAAAAGAAAAAAAATGGCCCATCCGGCCCATCTAACTAGAAACCCTACCCGACCCCAGGCGCCCGCCAGCCGCTTCACTCCGCGCCGTCACCCGCACACCCGCACGCTCGCATCGGCCGCCGCTCCACTCCCTCGCGCCGCCCGCTCCGCGTAGGCCGCCCGCTCCGCTCGCGGCCGCCGCTCGCCGCCCGCCCAGCGCCGTGCCAAAAGAGCTCGGCCGCCGCTCGCCCAGGAGGGGCCACGCCGCTCCGCCCGCCGCTCGCCCGCTCGGCCGCCTCCTGCGCCGCGCGCCGCCGCCGCTCAACCACCGCCAAGTGCCGCGCCCGCCGCTCGCCGTGCGCGCCCCGTCGGCGAAGTGAAGACGGAGTAGGAGGTGGAGATGCGAGAAGGCCATGTTCGACGCCGTGAAGATGGGGCGGTAGAAGGTGAAACCCGTGAAACCATGCTTTCTTGTACCAAATAAGTTTGTAGAATTTGTGATAGCTTGAGACTTTAGTGTAGTCGACATTGTGCATTTGTACCAAGTACACTTGTAGCTTCATTTTTTTTACTGGAATTGCGGTTAATTGCTGTTGATTGGCACTAAAAAGGAGGGGCAGAGAAGTAGAAGAAGAGGAAAAGGAGAGAAGGGGAAGAAGGAGAGGAGGAGAAAGGGAAGAAGGGAAGAGGAGGAGAGGAGAACTCCGACGCCACTCGACCTCGGCGGACCGCTGCCTTGACGCCTTTCGACTCCACCGCAAGCCAAGGTATAACTTTCGTTGTAGGCCTTCGTGACGTTGTGGACATGTCTCGGGCCTTTGTGTCGTATGAGGGCCTTCGCCTTGGATGTGGATAAGAGGGCCTTTCTCGGATGTGTGATTGTCGGCCTTCGTGCCATTTCTTTGCGGTGTTTTGGAAATCTTCCCGTACGGGGAGGTTACGCCAAATTTTTCATCTTATAGTGATATGTTTCTTCTTTTGCGAGCCGGACTGTTGAGGTGAATCGGAGCACCTAGGCGACCCTAGGTATGGATAACTTCTCTTTGCGTATCTTTGTCATAGCCTTTGCACGTAACCCGAGTTAGGCGTCTCCCGTCCGAAAAGATACGGATGGAGGTATGTAGGTCTTTGCATATCTTCGACCGTATCTGTTTCGGATTGTCCACGTTTTTTGGACAGCTTTGTCGATGCGCGGATGAGTTAGTTTCCATGGTGCGCTCTGTGCGAGACGAGTTTCGGCATCACCCCTGTTGTTCTCCGGATACACACTCTCCCTTGCGGGACGTGTATCGGGAGAACAACGAAAGGATCTTGCCGAAATTGTCTCGGATAGGAGCGAATCATGGAAACTAACTTAACCGCGCATCCCGGTGGGATTATGACCTATCCTCACCTATTAGGCTGTAGGAACACCATGTAGATGCAATTGATGGTCACATTACTCGCTGATATATATGTTAAATGATGGAGGACCGTTAGTGGATGTACACGGGCCGGAGACACATGAGAGATTTCGATGGCTCTTGGTTCGTCAAAATGGAAGCTTTCTTGAAACATGCATTTGGCGAGAGTGCTCAAGGACAGTCTCGGCTTCCTTGTCCCTGCACTAAATGTGACAACATAACAATTAGAGACATGGACACCATGGGTAGACATATTGTGAAAAATGGATTTACGCCGGGCTATGAGCGGTGGATCCACCATGGTGAAGCCCATCGTATGAGAGAGGAGGTGGTGAGACCTCGACTTGAGGCTTTTGATGATGGTGCCGGTGTTGCAGACATGCTAGAGGACACTCATCAAGCTTTGTTTGCCGAAGGACGTGAGAAGGAGGAGATGGAGGGGCTGCCGCAAAGGCCTTCGACGCAATGTTGAACTCGGCACAAAGACCCCTTCATGGGCATACCAAGCTTTCTCAGCTGGATGCCGTTGGACGTGTAATGGGGTTGAAGGCCGAGCTAAACCTGAGTCGAGAAGGCTTCAATAAGATGTGTGCCGTGTGGCGGACATGCTACCGAGAACACATTATGCCAAAGAACTTCTATGAGTCAAAGAAGCTCCTTAATGGACTTAAGATGCCGTATGAGAAGATACATGCCTGTCCGAAGGGTTGCGTTCTATTTTGGAAAGATCACAAGGATGCAAAGTACTGTCCGAAGTGTAAGTCCTCCAGTACACGGAGGTAGACTCAGTGATGGCAAGAAGAGGCGGCTTACGATCCCGGCGAGTGTCCTACGTCACCTTCCATTCACCAAGGCTCCAACGCCTATTCATGATCGAGGAATCCGCGAAACAGATGACATGGCACAAAAATGGCAAACGGTACGATCCCCGGAAAGATGGTACATCCATCCGATCTTGAAGCATGGCGGTACTTCAATAGCCGGCATCTGAAAAAGCGAGAGGACGCTCGTAATGTACGTGTCGCACGGCAGCAGATGGGTTCAATCCTTATGGAATGAGTACGCCCCATACACATGTTGGCCCGTTTTTGTCATCCCCTCCAATCTCCCCCTGCATCTCCTTTGAACGGCATAATGTATTCTTGTCGTTGATCATTCCTGGACACCGGGGAGTAACATGGGTGTGTTCATGGAGCCCGTGATAGATGAATTGATTGATGCTTGGGACAAAGGGGTATGGACATACGGCCAGAGCTATGAAGGAGAGCTTCAAGATGCATGTGTGGTACCAATACTCCATGCACGACTTCGTAGCTTACGGAACATTCTCGGTGTGTTCGGGGAAGTTTCCATGCCCACTATGCAAGGAAGCTTTGAGGTTCATATGGTTGAAAAAGGGTGGCAAGTATTCATCGTTCGACAAACATCGTCAATTCCTCCCGCTTGGCCAACCTTTGAGAGAAGACGTCAAGAGCTTTACAAAAGGTGTCAAAGTGACGGACCCTCCACCGCGGCTGAGGACTGGTGCTGAGGTTCATGCTCAGATAGATGCCCTCGTGCCTAAGGAAGGAGGTGGTTTTGTGGGATATGGTGAGCGCATATGTGGACTCATAAGTCGGCTTGACGAGGCTCCCTATTTCAATGACCTCCTCTTTGCCCCATAACATTGATGTAATGCACACTGAAAAGAATATCGCCGAGGCACTATGGGGAACACTCATGGACACTGACAAGTCTAAGGACAACCCTAAGGCCAGAGTGGATCTCGCAGAGTTGTGTGATAGACCAAAACTAGAGATAAAGCCTCCTCAACCAGGAAAGCGGTGGAAAAGGCCTAAGGCCGATTTTGTCCTGACAACCGATCAAAGGAGGGGAAGTACTTAGATGGATCATGGATTTAAAGTACCACGATGGGTATGCGCGAATATAAGCGGGGAGTGAACCTTCTCACTTTGCGAGTCAATGGGATGAAGAGCCATGACTACCACATATGGATTGAGCGGCTTCTTCCGTCGATGGTTCGAGGCTACGTCCCCGAGCATATCCGGGTAGTCTTTGTGCGAGTTGAGCTATTTTTTCGCCGGCTTTGTGCCAAGGAGCTATCTCGACCGTCGTTAAAGAATTGGAAGATATGGCACCTTTGTTGGTCCGCAAGCCGGAGATGATCTTTCCACCGGCTTCTTCTTGCCGATCAAAGATCTAATTGTGCACCTCCCGACCGAGGCACGTTTGGGGTCCCGTGCGGGCCCGTTGGTGCTATCCAATCGAGAGATGTATAAAGACTCTTCGAAAAAAATGTACAAATAAAGCCGGGAATGAGGCTTCCATTGCGAGGCAAGCATTCACGAGGAGGTCTCAAACTTCACAACGGCTTACTACAAGCCGAGCCTTCCTTGCAAGCGTAATCCACTCCTCGTTACAATCTTTGATGAAAATGGAACGACCCTCGGCCTTTTCAAAGGCCAACTCGCGGCTCAGCGGATCGAAAAATAGGAATTTGGATCATGAAGAGTGGCGCAATATCACGCTATATGTGTTAAAAAACCTTGAAGAGGTGCAACCGTTCATTAAGTAAGTTCTCAATGAACTTGTGTCAATACAATGTCACTATTCTCAGATCCAACCCCATTAACTCTCTTTTGCACGGACCAATTTATTCGTCAATGGCATCAATCAAGGGATCCTACCCTCATCGGGAGGACACCCTTTCACGTGGTGCGGGACCGGGAGTCCCGATTTCATATCTTGGTTCAAACAAAAGGTACACTCCAATTTAGCTTGTACTTAGTTCCATATTCCAAGGATATAGAACCTCTTCCATTAACATGCCCTTGAATCATGCAGGCCCAGATCGATAAGTCCATGAGTGCCGAGTTGAGACAGGTTGCAAACGGCTTTGACCCCCGGGTGAGGTCATTCACGGTTATGACGTGAACGGATATCGATTTCACACGGCAAAACACGAGCACAATCGGCCAAGGCGCGGACAACTAACGAATGAAGTTTTACACCCTAAGACCGATGGAAGGAAATTTTATGGTAGAATTGAGGAGATCTATGAACTCCCATTTGATGGCCCCATACCTGCGAAACTGTCATATTCAAATGCCACTTGGTTTGATCCTCGAAAAATAAGACGGACCCCTCGTCTTGGCCTAGTTGAGATTCGACACGATTCCGTGTATAAAGGAAAAGATGTCTATGTTGTGGCTCAACGGGCCGTGCAAGTGTATCATACGCCATACGCGTGCCAAGACAAACCCCATCTTAAGGGTTGGTCTATTGTGCACCATGTATCTCCGCACGGTAAACTACCCCCAAACGATGAAGATTACATAAACTTGGACACGAACACATATGATGGTTTGTTCTATCAAGAAGATGGGCAACAAGGGACGTTTGAGGTAGTCCTACCCGATGTGGAAGTAGGCAATGAAACGGTCAATGACGAGGACGCCGGAGATGTGGTGCTTTGAACCCTAAGGACATCCAAATGCTTGAGCGATTCCATTCGGCAAAGGCAATGAAGACAACGTAGAACCTTCGATAGTTTTGTCCATTTGGACAATTTTGATAGTGATGATGAGACATATGATCCCAATGTTGAAGATTATTCCTAATTCATGTAATACTATGTTTTTCGTATCTATGTTTTGTTTATTCATATTGAGCTAACTATAATATATGTACTGACACGTCTTGTTCATTCTATGTAATTTGCGGTGATCGAACAAAGATGTCGGCCCGCCGTGCAACTCGTTGTACGCAAGACCACGCCTCCCACTCGAAATGAGGGGGCGTTGTCGAGCCACCGTTAGCGCAGCGAATTGCGGAGAGCGAAGCGGCGTCGCGGGAGGAGTCCGTCGCCTTCTACCCGAGCTTGTGAGCGGGTGGACGAGGAGGGTGAGCGGAGTGGACGAGAAGGGTCGGCACGTGGACGAGGAGGGTCGGTACATGGACGAGGAGGACGATCAACGGACGGCCGACGCCCTAGCACCTCGCGTCCTCACATGCGAGGTCCCGCCAAGCTCCTGCCATTCCGGACCCTCTCCAACGCCCAGTGGTTCGGCCTTGTGGAAAAACGTAAGTAGCTATAGATGTGATCACATGTACTTCATTTGATACATTAAAAATGAGAAGTGAAACTAATTTTTTTCTTAATCATATGCAGTACCTTCATAATTATGTCGGGTGCTCTTACCCCCCCGACGTGAGCCCGCTAGCATCCCGGTGTTTTGTGCGGGAAGTACTACCCCGGCCTTGTGACCCATAAAGACGGGTCGGAGAAGCCGGCCTACTCATGGGAAGACTACAAGCTCGGCCGGATGACGAGGAGGAACACAAGCAGTTGCGGGTGAGGAAGGAGTTTTGGGTAAGTCTCTCTTGCAAAACATTAATTGGGTAACCCTTTTCTTGAAATAATGCATGGATACATCGTGTTTGTATGCGAGAGGTTTTTTAGGCCTCGAGGAGGGTGAAGAGAACAAGGCGAGATCTTGTGTTCGATGAGAAGTGTAAAATATTTGTCCAAGGCTCTTTCCATGAGGCCCAAATACGGTGCCACATAGATTACTACGCGGATAAAGAAGGAAAGGATCAACAAGGAAAGGGCAAGACAAGTGACGCCGACCAAGGAGCAAGTACCTTCGGGTAGACAAATCACATTAATTCATTTTGAGATTATATTGGTTCAATTTGGTTTTCTTATATGTTAAATGCCCGATGACATGCAGGTGCCTCCATGGTGGTGTAGACAGTATGAAGATTGCTTTGCGAAGATCGTGGACAAGTGGCTAGACCCAACTCATAAAGAAACGAAGAAAACTCAACGGGAGAACAGGAACATGAGGACCGGTGCAACTCATCATCAAGGCAGCCGCACCCTCCCCTCGCATTCAAAAGAGCACTTGTATGTGTTTTCATTTTTCTATTCATAAGATCGAGATCTGCCTCATTTTCCTATTCTAATTATCTTGACGTCTTCCTTGCAGGAGGCAAAAAACCCGGGCCGCGAGATATCGGATCTAGCAGCATGGGCTATGTCCAAGCGGGGCAAGGCGTCGTACGAAGTCTCCTTCAACCCCGATGCACCGCCTCGAGGCGTCTCGACCGGAGCGTGCAAACTAAAATCGGAGACTACATGGTGGCGGTACAGGAGGTGCATGGGCCAACTTACGATGTGCGCACCCAGCCCCTGGACACGGAGGTCCTCGTGAGGCAAGGACAAGGCAGGAAGCACGGTCGGTTGTGCATTGCAGACTCCGCCTTCGACTCGACCTCTGTTCCCACTCTTTCCTCTGTTCGGTCACAGAGCACGAGTAGAAGCCAGCCCATACGCCAGCGACCGACTCGGGTCACGCAACTCGAGGTAATTTCTGTTCCCACTCTTTCCACTATTGGATCAGATTTCCATTACTGAAGCATTGGAGTGAAATATTGCGGTAGAGCTCGAAGAAACAAAAAAGACAAGTGAGCACCTCACCCGGAAGGTACATGCCCGAATGAGATCTTGGAGGCCCGGAGGTCGATCTTAGAGGCCCGGGGAAGCGAGATCTCGGAGTTGGTGAAGGTGGTGCAAAACATTGGGCAAACACAGGGTGTACCAGTGCATCTGTCAAGTCCAGCTCCGGTTCTTCACTACACTCCTGTGAGTATGAAGTTTCCTTCGTGTTATTGTGAATGCCGGCCTTCGTGCCGTTGATATTGTTGGCCTTCGTGCCGTTGTGAATGTCGGCCTTCGTGCCGTTGTTTCTTGCAGGTTGAAACCTCCCGGTGCAGGGGAGGTGCTGCCGAAATTTTAATTGAATCAAATTTCTTTGTATTCCTAGATTACTATATGCAACATCTAAATTCTTACAACGCCATCTCTTCTCCTTTGTGCAGCCTCCGTCGGCGGGTTCGAACTATCCCGTCAATGCGTCGCCTCCAGATCGAGTCATTCCTTCACCACAGTCAGTCAATCCTTCACCAGAGTCCGGATTTCCAGATATCCAGTCACCAGCCCCACAGTAGTTATGGACTTGTCAATGTTGAACTCGTGATGAACTTGTATGGACATGTCATGAACTTGTATGGACATGTGAGGACTTTTGTATGGACATGTGATGAACTTATGAATTATGTTTGTGGTTGTGCTATATTGTGATTAAATGATTGGCTTGTGATATATAATTGATGTTGTTGATGGTCAATATATATATATATATATATATATATATATATATATATATATATATATGGAAAAAGCAAAAGCACTGTTTTTTTTAAAGTATTTGCCGTGTGCCAGCCTCATGTAACACACGGCAAATCATTTTTCTTTTTTTTTTAAATTTGGTAGAGTTGCCGTGTGTCCACAATTTGCCGTGTGCTTTTCTCACGTAACACACGGCAAATAATATTTCTGTTTTTTAAAAACGAAAAGAGTTGCCGTGTGCCCGATATTTGCCGTGTACCCGGCACACGGCAAATCTGCCGTCAACGGGTCGGCACCGTAACGGCTACTTTTTGTGCCGAGTGTCTCAAGACACACGGCAAATGATTTACGTGTGCCCGAGAAAAGACACACGGCAAATACCCATTCGCCGTGAAAACATTTACCGTGTACCATTTGCCGTGTGCCACACACGGCAAATCATTTGCCGTGTGTATAACGGGTTTTGCCGTGTGTGAAAACACACGGCAAATTGCTGGTTTCCAGTAGTGAGCAAGCATGCAAAAAAAAAAAGCACACATGCACATGAACATGCGTTGTCTTGTACTCTACGAGTTCAAATGCGTCTACCGGCACAACATATTTCAGCTAACATCTCGATCGATACTCCTTTCCCTCACACATGGGGTAGTGGCACCGAGATTCATGTGATCTGACAACGACCCATCCACCGAGTTTTACCAACGAGCTGTCAAAATGCCCACATGCAAAACTCCATTTTCTCACTTCACCGGACACCGGAGACCACAATGGGAAAAAAAAACACCAACCAAAAATGCATGCAAAAAAGCACACACGCACAGGCACATGAGGGTATGTCAATCTGATGCATAGTGTAATGGACTGTCGACGAGTGGCTGCTCATCCCCAATCTTTTTTCCCGACATCTGCATTTTCTTAAATGCCGAATTCTGCAAACTTCTTGCTCTTTGAATGAATAGATGTGTCAACCTGATGTTTTTTTTTTGTCATTTTTCACCATTTTTTGCAGAGAACCAAGCAGGCAAATGGATGAGCTGTTCCCCTAAAGCTTGCCATTTTCTGCATTGTTGTAGACAAAATCAAGGAAGCACGGCCCGTGGAGGTGGTCATTGCCGGCGCAACTAACGTGGATCAACCAGGGCCTGTCATCAGAGTCGGCTCCATGGGATGCTCAGCATATGGCTTCCAGTTCCACTGATGTGATTTCAGCTCACCATGAGCAAGAGTTTTCTGTCAAGCGTTCCTGTTATGTTTTCTTGAGGCTAAAATTGTAAGGTGGACACTGCAAAACGTGCACCCTAAAACTCTATTATGCTTTTTTTAAATACAAAAGCAAGTAAACTGAGAATTCTAAAAAAATCAAGGAGGCATTAAAAGGTTCTATCCTTTTTACCATATATCATCTTTGTTCCGTAGCACTTAGGAAATCTTTCCCAGCTGCAACTAGGTGCACCATTTTCGTTTGCCACCTAGGAATCTTAATATCTTATCGACGTGTACTAGCACCCAAGCTGGGGCATCATGTTGCAGCTGCTTTTTGAACTGGCATGTGCATGGGGAAGGGAGACCGGAAGAGCAACACCTTCTGATGCCAAGATGAACTGGGGAGCTTGCAGTGCCAAGGAGAAAGATTGCCATGTGTGCATGGGGAGGGGAGACCGGAAGAACGTTATCTCCTTGATTGTGAGATCGGCATTTGAAATGCCTTCCCACGTCTGAGCATCTGCTCTTACGCTTTTTCCAAACAAATTTTCTCTTGTTTTTCCAAACAAAATGAACAACTTCTATCTTTTTAAGGTCATCCATATAGAGGCTCTTGGCTTCCAAAAACAACAATTAGCAATGTGCCCATGCAAGATTCTTCCTTTTCAATCCATGATCAAAATTTAGTTTGTTGCTTGTGCAAGATTCTTCATTTTGATCGAAGCTCAAAATTTGATTTGTTATAGACAAATAATTCAGAGTTCCTGGTTGCATGAAGTACTAGTAATCAGATTAACATGTCTTTTCCTTTGGCCTGTGGCAGCAACTGGTACACATCCAGCCAGGTCCTTTGATCCTCTTCATTAGAAAATGAAAGAAACTAAATTAGTCAAATGCAATGAATTAAACTAGACGGCTATGAGGAAAATTTGAATAATATAAATCTTGATGAGAACTATAGAGCATACTTCTATCTAAGATAGGCTGTTGCTGCCACAGCAGGGTTGACCAATCAAAGTAAATAATGCCAAATCATAAACTACGTGGAAAGTAGGGTGATTAGCAAAGAAGTACATTTTTGCTCCCAAACCAAGCATTCAATAAAACGGTGTGCTTCCACACTTCCAGTAACTCATCGACATCCTAATCATTGGTTCCAGTAACTCAGCCACATCTTCATCATCTGGACAGAGCACGGCTCAACAAATTGTGCAAACCAATCTTTCTCGATGGAGGACTACGATTCCTATTTAGAGATATTCCTACGAGCGATAGACATAGTAGACATGGACTCCATTTGGGTAGAGCTAGAGAGATACTAGCGAGCTGGTAGGCATTCATTCATCAGCCTGCAGAACCACAGCCAAAACTGCAAGTGCCCAACTTTTAGAAGCGGTTATTGAAATTCTGGAAAACAAAGCATGAAACGGAGAGGCTCCCTACACTAATGAAGCAGGACATGGAGATCTATCTACCTGGTAACAGACGGCGACAAGGATGTGACCTCCCCACAAATGGTCTAGGTCTTGATATTGGAGAGAATAGCGCAGCAACATCCTGTTATTCCTGGAGATACGGGAGCAAGTCGCCTACCCACAGCTTCTATTGCATCTGATCATATAGGTAGGAAAAATAAAAAGCAACTAGAAATAGCTAACAACAGCAGCTAGCTCATAGGTAGGACAAAAATTCTTCCCCAATTTCTTCTCTACTGGTCACATCAATTTCAAAGCACTGAAACAATAATTACAAGAGGCCACTGTATTTCGAAAGGTTTGATTAAAAGCAATGCCCGTCAAGAACAATGTTAGTATCTCTTTTCAGTGCACAATCTTACAACATCCTAACTCTAACAGATAAGTGCAGAGTCACATAGCTTGGTGCAGAATTGAAACAAAACTTCGTGACTCTACACCTCACAATCCAAGATGTGTATTTTCAGTATCGCTTGCAAATTCGGTAGAACACTAATGATCTGTAGTGACATGATAAATTGAAAAAAAAAATGGCTTCACCAGATGCATAAGTATTATACCTCTGTACCTTATCATCATAGACCTGACATTGAACTCCATAGTGACAAGGTAGCACAATAACGCAGATCTTGGTGGATGATGTCACCGTCATTGTGCCTTGGTATTCCTTTCCAAAGCTTAAGATCTAGACAATCGTTAGCTTCATATCTGAAGCAAGAAACAAGGGCAGCAGTGAAATAATACTATAACTCATCCTGAAACATACTAGGAGATTGAGCATGTATCCCGTCAATACCTCACAGGACTGGCGTGGAAGAAGAAAAGCCAAGGCGCCGTCTTTACACCTGAAGACAAAAATAGTTCGCCGTTCTGAAGAACTCACAAGGAATTGGGGGACCTAGTGTTTTTCAGATAACCTGGAAGGACATGCACGGTTCCAACAATAGCTCCATGGAATTAACATCCTCCAAAGCGAAGAAAACAGTAATGGGCTCCATCAAGCTAATAAAAAAGGAACAAGACAATATAACGACGTAGCAGAGAGAAAGGACAACCGGCCATAAATCAGAAACTAATGGAAAGAACGCACAAAAAACCCAAAGGCAAAACAGAAATCAGCAAGCTTAGATCCGCAAACAAAACAATTCAAACAGCAGAGAAGAACGTATGTTGGCTCAAATTTTCTATGCAGCATATGGTACACCTCGACATCAGTTGGATCAGTAGGCCGGTTTGCTGCGGCAATCCATGTGTGAGGTAGCAAGCAGCAATGGACCTGGTCCCTGAAATTCAGAAAGACATCATGAACAGGTCGGACCCTGACGAAGAAAGAAGCTAGTTCAGGAAATCAGAAAGACAGTGGGGCATTGCCACAACACGATATCGAAGAAGTCAATCAATCAAGAACCAATGCGGACCATAGGGAAATTGCAACAAAAAAGAGAATGGAGGCCGGAGGGGAACCAATTGCCATCAGGTCTGCGCAGCCATTGGCACTCGTCAGGGTGGGCTGGCGAGCCGGTGGCGGTCGGCCTTTGCCTCGCCAGAGAGGAAGAAGGAGCTCGCAGGAAGAGACTGAAGCGCTTCTGCGCCCCGGCTGCGGCAGGGGGGCGCCTAGCTGGACGCCGGAGGCGCCGAGACGCGCAGCCACCGGCCGGGCTTCGGGAGTCGCCGCGGAACAAGATCCTCTAAAGTTGGCAAAAGCAACCTGTCTCTACAGTCAAGCATCTGAACCGTTCAATTCGCATCCAAGCGTGGGCAAGCAAATCAACTCTGGACTCGGCTTGATGGGCTTCGGCCCAACATCAACACGGCGCTCGGCTGACCGTACGCTCGCCGGCCGTCGCGTGCGCTCGCTCCGCTCCGCGCGGGCACGCGCTCACCTGCACCGCCGCGCTAGCTCGCCCGCGCCGCCGCAACACGGGTGCTCGCTCGCGCCGCCTTAACTCGAGCTCGCCTGTCAACCCCCACCGCCGCCGCGGACGCCGGGAACGACGCTGAGATAGACCTGTAGGGAGCGACAATGGAGGATCTGGTCCCATCGCACCAATGTCCGCCTGTCAACCCCCACCGCCGCCGCGGACGCCGGGAACGACGACGCGCCGGCAGGCAATCACTCCTCCAGCTTGGCGCCAGGCCTCGGAAAGGCACCGCCGTACCTCCATCTGCAGTCCTTTCCCTGATGAAAAGCAGTCGCGAGTGCTCGCGTGCGCCACCGCAACGCACGCTCGGCCGCGCTGCCGTGGAAGGTCGACGACGGTCGCGTTTGCTTGCCCGCGCTGCCGCGGAAGCTCGCTGCTCGCCGACGGCCGCGAGTAATTGCCCGCGCTGCCGCAGAAGCTCACTCGGTGCCGCGACTGCTCGCGTGCGCCGCCGCAACGCGGGCTCCTTGGCCGCCCTGCTGACACGCCACTTCGTCGGACAGGGAGGGATGAGAAGGTGGCGCCGGCGGTGACCGGCCTGGAAGAGGAACGAGCCGCGGCAGTGGATGTCGCTACTCGCTACGCTGACATGGGTCGGCTTTAGGCCCATGAATGGGTTTGTTAGTAGAGCTTATTTGGCTGACCGTAGGATAGAAACTGGATGGTTCAGATGCTAACTGTAGAGACAAGTCAGTTTTGCCAACTTTAGAGGATCTCGTTCCGTGGCGGCGTGGGGCGTGGGCGTCCGCCGACAGGGCGAAGCGCTTCCCCGCCTGCCCTCCAGCTCTAGCTACTCCACCCAACAACGTCGATGCACATCCAACAACGCAAAGGCGAAGCACGGCACCCGCTCCGATTCGCAGAGGCTCGCCGCCGCGCTATCCTCATCAGCTCGCCGCACCTTCTCGACCGCGTCGTCCGGTTGGGAACCGCCCTGTTCCCGCGCCGGGCTCGAGGAAGCCGTCGTCTGCGGCCCCGTGTGTCATGGCCGGCCCACGAGTTGCCACCCGCCGTGACCTCGCAGTCTGCATCCCAGCAGGTCACCGCGGGCGCAGGCGGAGGCCCGGCCGGCCGGCCCGGCCGCAGGTGAGCGTGCTGGCGCGGGTGCCCGCTGTCGCCCGACTGCCAGTCGCCACTCCGGCCGCAGCCCGGTTCAGCCAGCGCGCTGGTGCAGGCACCCGGCCACCGGCGGACATGCCATACCGCTCGGATGCGGGCCCAGCCAGCCGCCGCTGCCGCGCCTCGAGGTCGGGGTCATGGTTTCGGCCGCCC